>JAJHSJ010000003.1:63750201-63899984 GCA_021015155.1 Magnolia officinalis
AACATCGACCTAGCACTGTAGTCTTCCTCAAGGGCGTCGATACTGATAATCCCTCACGGGCAGATTCTAATAGCAATTTGGTCGAACTACAAAAGCCCTTGGATACAAAAGAGTGCGATGCACCGGAATTAAACAAAACACGAGTTATATATGCGGAGATAGGAAGGGTACCATCGACAACTACTCCTGATGATTAGGGGTCCTACTGAGCTACGCAAAATCTGATCTGAGCCGACTAGGGAGGTGCATGTCCCCTCTGTACTCGGTCCTGCTACTGCTGTTGTAGGAGTCTCTATTGCTACTGCGATTGGGAACACTCAAACCTACGATGTCCTGTCAGACTGCATCCAAAGCAAGCGCCTGGGTACCTTTATGGAGGTGGTGCCAGAGATACTGCTGGTGCTCTCGGCTGCTGCTACTGCCGTTGTGACGACCTATACTGCTACCTCGGCTACTGTTGGGGTCTTGGCAGCTGATGTGGTTAGATTTTTGGAGCTCTCATGGAGGGTTGGAGGTTGCTATGGAGAAATGAGAAGGAAAGGAGAGGGAGAGAGATAAGAGAGAGAGAGAGAGTAGCTTAGGTAGGCTCTCTCTCATAAGTAGGTATGATGGGTTTGGGGAAGAGAGGTGGTTAGGTGTAGGGGTGATGTCATCCTCATAATGACCTAGGTAAATGTGTCATGGGTTAGGTGGGTCCCACAACATGCGGTCCACGGCCATGATCATGCACAGCCCACATCTCATGATTTAGATGTCGTATTGGCGCACGAGATGCGGCATTGGAACCACGATGATGGCGCGATCGTAATGGGGCAGGTCTTGGGTTGAGTCGACTCGCGTTTATAAGATGGGCCTTAGGGTTGCATGTAAATGTAATCCTCCTGGGTGATGGACCCCACTGCGATGTATGTGTTTCTCCACACCATCCGTCTGGACGTGTAGGGCACTCCATGATGTATGCGTCACCATGTTGTCCATTTGTGTGGCCCGCCGTGATGCATTATTGTATATCTATGCTATCCATTTTTGTGGCCCGCCGTGATGTATGATTCAGGCTGCCCATCCATTTCTCCTGGATTATAGGCTGCCCCATTAGGCCCATTTTGGTGGTGCAACAGGCCTACCTTGAGTTATGCATTGCAGGTAATCTGTCCACCTAATTTTTTGGACCCATAGGGCTAATCTGTGAGGCCCACCTTGATGTGTATATTGACCTTGTTGTTCATTCATTTTCTGGACTATATGGGCTGATCTATTAAGCCCACTATGATGTATGTGATACACTCACTACCCATCCCTTGTGCCTAACTCATGGGCCCTTGTGTGTGGCCCAATGTGATGTATTTGTGGCCCTTGGTGAGGCCCATTACGATTTACATGAGACTCATGAGTGAGGCCAAATGGGATGTGTATAAGGCCCTTGTGTGTGGCCCAATATGATGTATTGTTGGCCCAATATGATGTATTTGTGGCCCAATGATGAGGCCCAATATGATGTATATGAGGCCCATTGTGATTTATATTGTGTGAGGCCCATTATGTTGTATGTGAGGCACTTGTGTGAGGCCATGGGTCCACTATATGTTAAGCTCTATGTGGGCCACTCGTAGGGAGCAATGTTGGTTAAATGTCCACATTGATGGGCAATGATGGTTAAATGTCCACATTGTGACCTTCCCTTAGGCCTTGTTAGGCCCATTCTCATCATTCTCTAAGTGGGTTGAACCTAACTATTGGGCTCCATTGATATTGCATGATCCATCTATTCTGCTTAGGCTAACCCAAAATGTTAGGCCCCATATATTGCCAGTAGGATTATTTTAATCTTAGAGTCCATCTACGACTTGTTCGGCCCCCCTAAGGCATCTAGTGGGCCTTATGATAGTATGGTTTAGATCGGTTGTCTATCTATAGACCCCACCTTGTATATAGGCCGATTATCAATGTCGATTATGAGTATGCGATAGCATAGCATCATGATACATGCCCATACTCATCATCTGCATGTTTGTTATGAGATGTGGTTGACCATTGCATATGTTATAGGACAGGTTGTTTATGGGACTCCCTGATAGGCGAAATCGTCCCACATGAGAGCACGGTATGCGCAGGATTGATGCATGATTAGACTGTGTGACTCATGCATCTTGCATTGTGTGTTGTGATTGTTGTACGCCCTATCGACATCAGGGTCATAGCCTCCACAGGCATATCGTGGATGGCAGGTTTAGACACTTGAAATCTTCTCTTTACATGGGGCGTGAAGGATGTCCCTCGGTAAAAGTTCCTAAACCCGATGGTACAAGATGATGACTCCAGCGTCTAGACCAAGTGGATACATGAGCGCATGAGGGTCATATACCAGTAGGTCGCATCTCTCACTGTGTCGAGGTCGGTTGGGAGGGGGTGTGGCCTTATCCGCCTGAGTGAGGGAGCATAACTAGGCTGAGTCTGACCAGCTCATAAATGGGTCCGCTACTGATAAGCCAGGCCAGTATTGGTAGGCAAGTAGTGAGGTCTCTTTCACTCACTTAGTTGCGCGGCCAGTGTGGAGTGTACTAGACCCTGGTGATATCCCAGAGATGAGCTGTATTGATATAAAGATTCAGATGAGGACTGAAATGCTTGAGTTGCATCTCGCATATAACATTAGCCATGTAGGCCTTGCATCGCATAGCCTTGGTATGGCCGATAGCATTCATGTCTTGCATCACATAGCCTTGGTACGGCTGATAGCATTCATGGACTTACCAATATATTCTGTATTACTCTGATATTGCATTCTGAGCACGCTTATATTGCGGACACACCCTCACCACCCTCTAAGCTTTCTATAAGCTTATGCACGATAAATACGTGCAGGTGACGCGAGGACGCAGTTGTAGCTAAGCAGGAGTAGGAGCGTGCAGTAGAGTTTCAGGAGTTTTTGGTTATTATCATCATTGCATTTCCCTTTATGCGTATTGTATCTCAAAGTTTTTTATCATAGTGGATTTTTTTATGTTGTTCTGTTTATTATTCGTGGGTTATGCTTGTGGTTATGCTTATTTTGAAACAAATTTATATTAAAAATCCTCCTTGTAGGATCCCAGGATCGGAACCTGGTATATGGGTACCAGGAGCCAAGAAATGGGGTACTAAGAAGGTTGTCGATGCCGGATTCGGCGATCAGGAATTTCGTGAGCTCGGTTTTCGAGTTTGAGGCGTGACATACCTGCTTTGAAAGCTGTGTGGATTACAAGACACTTAACATTTGGAACCCATTTCATTACGGTTCTAGGTTTAGAAGGATCTCTTGCTTTATGCTCTGTTTGGGAGTTAGGATTTCTCCTTTTTCTATATACTTCAGTCTTACCAGAGTTGGATTTCAATAGCTCTTTAAGCAAGTCCACAATTTTATCAGCTAAAGGATGATTTTTATTATTATTCCTTTGATATTTATAGTAGTTGGCACTATTTTTATATTAGAAGCTTGAAAAGGTATTGAATTTTTAAAGTCATTCCTTTTATAGTTTGAATCTTTTAAAGTCTCTACTTTAGAGTTCGAGGATTCTCGATTTACAAAGGTAGGAGTAGAATCCTTATATTTCAAAGAGTTATTTTTAATATAACCCAGTCCAGACTTGTCACACACTTTCATTAATGGATTTGAGGGAAATCATCATCCTTGCTTTCTAATATGAATAATTAGAGCTATTACAGGGAGGTGGCCTGGTAATGGATAAGCTTTTAAAATTTGACATCTTATAGCACTTGATCTAGCTCAAGGAGGTAAATCCAAAAAATAAAAAGAGCAACCCGCTCTGATACCACTTGAAATGGAGAGCTAGCGATGTCCTAGAGGGGTGGTGAATAGGACAATGTCAAATAATCGAAATACATGTAGAATATATAAAGATTACAAAAATCTCACTCGCTTGAGTATTGAAACCTTGATTCCAAGTAATTTGTAAGACAACCTTCACCTAAAATTTTAGGCAGGACAACCTTATTTCACGAATGTCTTTAAAATCAATCTTTCAAACTAGCAAGAGTATATAAAAGGATTATAACATTCACTACAAAAATGAAATAATAATTACATTCAATCACTAAAAATAATAGAGCATTCACCATAAGGCACAAGGAGTTATAATGGTTCGGTGCTTAAAAACAACCACGCCTACTCCACTCCCAAAATTACTACCCTTGTAATTTTGGCTTTCACTATAAAAAGGTTTTCACAGTATCACCTTAACAACCTGATACAGTTCCTTGTGATTTTCATGGGCTGTCACAAAAAAACAAAAAATAAAAAAAAACCTACTGAGATTTTCATAGGCTATCTCAGACAAAACCTTACTGAGATTTTCACAAGCTATCTTAGAAAAACCTAAAAAGAATTTCAGAAAGTATATTTATCTTCAAATGAAGAAGATGTATCAGAAGCTTGTTGCAGAAGAACTTCTTTCTTAAATGTAGATGGTGCAATGTTCAATCAGACAGAGAGAGTCTAGGGTTTTATATATTTTAGAAAATGCAAAAACCCAAATGCTACTTTATTAAATTCTCTTAGATCTCAGAGAAGAGTATAGATTACTCTCTTAGATTAAGACTCAAATGATCTTGAGAAAAGGGAATTGAATAAGTTATAAAACAAAATGTATAAATACCAACAGATAATTTGCTGAGGACTTGAGCTTCTCTCTCTTATAAAAGGATTACAGTAATTTTTTATGCTTCTTTAGAATGAGAGAAAGACTCAATTTATAGGCAAAGAAGTTAGAATTTCGGCTAGCCTAAGACTCCCTTTGGCTGGCCGGAGTCCACCAGATTTGGTTCAATGGCTTTCGGATTGCGCCGGATAAGATTTATCCGAAATTTGGCTAGCTCAATGATAAATTAGGCTTGTTGAATTTCATAATTCGGCTAGCCAAATTCCTGCAAATTCCAAAAGATAACATTGCTGGAATTTCACCCAAACTTTCTCGCGCTAGCCGAATATCAAGCTTAGGCTAGCCGAACTAGAACTTAAGCTAGCCAAATTTTCAACGAAAGTTATTATTTTGCTCACGCTTGAAGTTGGGCTGGCCGAGGAAGTTAGGCGAGCCGAACCAGAAGTTAAGTCGGCAGAATTCCATAGCGAAAACACTTATAAAAACTCATGATAGAGAATTTTTAAAAGTACATAATCCTAAGGTCTTTCTAGGGTTATACCACTTGAGATATAGCAAATATCTGAGTCACCTTATCTTGAACTACGGGCAACAATTTCTTTGAGGACATGTGCTAATCTTGACTTGATCATAAGTCGATCTTGAGATGGTGTTCAGGTTATACCTTGAAGCACTTTTGTCTTACGAAATTTAACAATCTATGTGTGCTTAACACAATAACACTTACTGTAAGACCCTGTCCATTCCTTACATTTTCTATGCCTATGTGCAAGATGATCGACGCCCCTGGCTAGACCTGGATTGGCCATGCATAGTGCACACCCAACTGACCGAAAATTCAAGACTTCGAAACCCTCGCCATATCGACCGTCCCGTCACCGCGGTCACGGAGGTACCACTCGTGCATCTGTATGACGCTCCGTTAGTGAGATACGTTGTGAAGAACCGTTGGTATATCATGTGTGCATGGCGCCATATATTCCATTCCACATATGCGTACAACACATGCTCTACACACATGCACTATGCCACACCTGGGTGAGAGAATCTCTACCCATGTGTGTGATGTCACACACCTACCACCCCTCTCCCATGTATATCCAAAGTCAACCCTTCTCCATACAACACCTTATGTATGATGTCACCATGCCATGCCACCCCATGTCTCATTTAATCCACTATTAAGTCCTAATCATGCATTACTTGCCATAATCCTTGCCTAAGCTAATCATAACTACATTAATCTAACCTACCACAATTTTAGCAAATTCTCTACAAAGACCCCCTTCAATCCTCAACATTTTCACCATTTTCCTACCATAAGAGAGAAAGAGAGAGGAGTAATCTTGGTGGGCCATCAATTCCATCCCTCTCATCCATCTCAAGCATCCATCTAGTCCATCAAGGTGAGTACACCCTCTTCACTCATTCTTATTTTGTTTTCCTTGTGTTTATGAATGGTGGAGATGGTGTTGATGATGAAGATAATATGATTGTTGGAGAGAACAATTATAATGATGATAATGATATGATTAATGATGTGGATGCATAGGAGAATACATACAAAACTAATTTGTTATAGACTTCATGTCGGACCCATTAATAGTGGGCCCCACCAGAATGTTTGTATGTCATCCAAACCTTACAAGTATGGCCCATTAGGATGGCCAAACTCATACACACACACACACACACATGCACCCAAAAGAGAGAGAGAGAGAGAGAGAAGAGGAGAGAGAGAGAGAGAGAGGACGCGGCAACAATCAGTGTCCCAGCTGCTTATAAGGGTAGGGGCTATGAGACCACAATGTACCCCCCCCCCCCCCCCCCCCCCCCCCCAATGATGTATGTATTTGGTCCACACCGTCCATCAGATTCCCAAATCATTTTAGGCCTTGAGCCAAAAAATGAAGCCAATCCAAATCTCTGGTAGGCCACACCATTGAAAATTGTCTTAATAGTGATATTTACTATCAAATCTGTTAGGGCCCAGTATAATGTTTCTGTACGCCTAAACGTACTGAAAACATATTGAATATTGGACTCATTGGGCTTGCCACAACTTGAAGAACCCTATAGATAGAGTGGAGCATCTTGATATGGGCCCCACTTATGAGAAAAAATAAATAATAATTAGAAAGAAAAACAGCAAGGCTGGACGCCCTTGCTGTCAGCTTCCTGTTGCTTGTTGAGAAGGCAGGGACCGTGAGTCCCACCACAAGCCCCACTGTGATGTATGTTGAGCATCAACACCGTGCATTTGATGGGTCCCCTTTAAAAAATGGGAGACCCCAAAAATCAGCCGTCCACGGAACTCAGGTGGCCCACACCATCTAAAATCATTTGAAGACTAGATAAAACATATAAAAACACTTGCTGGGGTTCACCTAAAATTCAGATGCATTTGAAACTTGGACTAACCCCTCAACCAAGTGGGACACACATAATGGATGGACTAGATTCATGCACCACGTCTTGGTGGGCCCAACAAATAATTATGAATGTTTTAATGGAGGGTAACCCTCTCAACTTTTGTGTGTGGTGTGGCCTACAAAAGCCACAGATTGACTTGATTTTAAGCCCCAGGCCCACCATGGATTGGTGCATTTGACTAATGGTGTTAAGGGTTGACACGCATCACGATGGGTCACACAACTCAACCTTATGAGAAATCCCCATGAGCTCCACCTTATAGAACCCTTTGTGAATTCCATTGATGTGTTCACAATGGTATTAGAGTAGTGGGCCCAAAAATGTTAAGGCCCATTTTGAGTGAATGCCATGTGGGCCCATCAGTGGTAGTCTTGTTTGGGGCAACCATTAGGCCTCTTCGGCAAGAGTTTGAAATCTCCATGTGTTGAATGTATGTCGAACTAATATTGTAATTTTTGAAGTGATGATGATGAATCCCTTAAATAGGCTGATTGTAGAAGCCAAATGGACCACCCGACAAGCCATTCAAGTAGGTTATGGCAACACATTAATCGATCCATTCTAGTAGGTAGTCGCTTGTGATAACAAACAGACATTATTCATGTGTTGGTCGCAATTATATATGCTTATGATGGTGGGACATGTATAATGAGGGTGTATATGATAATGATATATGGAGGAGGTTGTGTGCACACCAGACTATTGTTTTACTTATTTGACATTGTGGTAGTTTTCAGATAGAATAGCGAATTGCACATGTTGGATTTATGTACACACATACATATACATACATCATGGAGTTGAGGTGCACATTGTGTGCAATGTGATCATGCATGGATGCATGTGTATATTGAGATCACAGGATGATGATGGTGCATTTTGTGCAGATGTTGCACATATATCCGGTTTAAGATGACAGTAAATCGAGGTTGGATGTGGATGGGAGAGGAGCCCGATTAGCCTTAGAGCTACCTTGGGTGCATACCTGACGTAAATGCATAGTATTGCTTGTGTGCAAATATATTATCTGGTGTGCTTGTGTATATCATAACATATATCATAGCATCCTTGTGTGACGGATGGAACACCACAGCAACATCGTGGTTGTACTGATGAGACCACCACAGCTGCATCGTGGTCAGTATATATGAACACCAAAAATTTGGATTTCTTTATACTAGGTCCCAGACCCCTGGGTGAAACTCCCTAAACCTCGAGTGGTACATTCGAGCCTCATCGTCAAGACCGGGCGGATGTCATGGGTCACCCAGTGCTAAAGGCCATAGTAGGCCTGACTCCCGTCGACGCGGTCAAGTGAGAAGAGGATCGGCCATGCCTAGCTGAAGAGTTGGAGTGAATGTGGTTGGGTTTGACCAGCCCCTGAAATGGGTCCGCTGTCGGCGTGTCGGATAGGTATTGGCATGGTTATGGGCCTCCCACTGACAAGGCGGGTATGCGAGGCATCTATTCAACAAGTTTCGAACTTGCTCTGGATAGCAGGCTTCGGTGATTCCCAATGATGATAACTATATTGTGATGTGGAGTTTTAGAGGAGGATCTGCATGCCTACATATATCCATCGTGCCTTTGCATATCATCACTTGCATTGTATCCTATCCACTTAGCTTATGTAGCATTACATATCACTATGTTTCAATTCGTGTACTATGATATTTTGATTGTTACTGTATACTTGTACACTACGCACACACGAGTGTACTCACTAGGTTTTTTGCCTAAGCTTCCTATTTCCCTTTTTTTCAGGGCAGGAGTAGGTTGCAGGACTTAGCTTTTGGATACATTTTTTCTGAGCTATATTTTGGTGATGCCTTCATTTTTGTACATTTTGGAAAAACATTGTACTATGACTAAATCTATAATGAAAATTGTTGCTTGGTATTATGATCATGGATCTTTATGCTCAGATATTAAAATAAATAATAAATAATAAATCTTCCTTGTAGTGCGCCAAACTCGGGACTTGGTGTATGGAAGTCGAGTGCCGGATTTGGGGCATTATGGAAGCTGTCCGTTCCTGGATTTGGGGCGTGACACTTATACTAACATTTCTATTATTTTAATTAACTAAGAGTTAATTTGGATTCTTGGAAAGCATGGGAAAGAAAATAGTATTTCCCATTAAACTCAATTTCCTTTATATGTTAAGCCTTTCTTTATGGGAAATTGTGAGAAACATCATTTCTTACTTTCTATCTTTGTTAGAAAATAAATAAATTTATTTTTCCACATCTACTCCTAAGAATTGTATTTTCCCACGACTGAAGGAAAATAAGCTTCTCAAGGGTTAAAGCCCAAATGTGCCGCTATTTATATTCAATCACTTCATGTGCCACATGTGTAAATGGGCCAAATGAGACATCATTCATGCCCATACATGCCACTATGGCACATGTGTCACCATCCATCTTCTCTTGTACCTCACATGTGTAAAGAGCCCCACATGTGCTAATGTGCCACATGTGTCACCATTCATCTTCTCTTGCACCCCACATGTGCTATTGTGCCACATGTACCACCATTCATCTTACTTATGCCCCACATGTGTAAAGCAACCTAAATATGTCAATGTGCCACACATACCATTGTCCATCTTCAATATTCCAAATATGCCATGTGCAAAGGTGTCAATGTGCACAAGTATTGTCATCTAGCTTTAGTGCCTAGATGTCAAGTATTGTCATATAGCTTTAGTGCCTAGATGTCAAATGTCCCAATGCATGTCTTGTGTCACATGTGCCACCGTACAACTTAAGCACCTCACGTATACCACATATACCAGACATGTACCACATGTTATAATCTTGCTCTTGCTAGTAATTAGTCTTTCTTTTTAATTAAGGAAAACTTTTTACTTTCTCAAACAACAAACTTGAAAATAGATCCTAAATTTTCAGGAAAATCCTATTTAAAAGCAAGTAAGGAAAAAAATATTTCCTTTCCCACAATTTTCTAGAAATAAGATTTTTCAACAAAAAAAAAAAAAAAAAAAATATTTCCTTTCTCATGTTTTCAATGAATCCAAACATGCCTGAAGAGAATTGAGATAAAATCTCAACAATTTGTGGATTCGACCATGAAACATAAAAATCATGCTGACAAAAGACTCAAGTGGGCCACACCAAAAGAAAACATTTCCAATGGATATGCCCACCAATGAAAAGCTTCTAGATTGTGTTAGACCATCCATTTTTTGCATTTTCCATATAACCCATTTAGAAGATGCACCCAATCAAGATAAATGGACACCAAAATATAAAGCCTTTTTTAAAATCATGTAAACTGGTTTTAAAAGTTTTATATATGACTTGGCCCATCTAAGTTTTTGACGCAGGGATGGACGTGATGAGGTTGATCACCATCTTTCTCAGGGGATAATTACTCGGAATCCATGGAGCTTCTCTGTACTCAAAGAGATTCCTTGAATCTGTGGGGGAAAATAGAAAATAGAAAGAGAGCGATTGATAATATAAAAAATAAAAAATAAATAAATAATGAATTTACAATTCTTTAAATAGTGATATTAAACCAAGGAAGAAGTTTCAGAATCAAACTCCAACTCAAACTCTCTAAAAAGCATGACTTACTATAAATAGTAAACTTATTATTCATTGACATTCATGATTTCCATTAGACTTCATGGTTTTCATCCAAATATAATAAGTGTCCAATTTGGCCTAACCATGTTATTCTCCTAATTTTTCTAAGCCCTTTTCATGTTGGGCACGAATCCTAAAGCTCAAAGGACCAAGAGTTATGGTCGAACTAAAACTTACTATAAATAGTAAAAATGAAATTAAAATGGACTTTCAATCATCGATCTGATAGAATCTCGTAAATCCGGCATGAGCAACCTGGCATAGTGGGTTGGTTGCCTAAAGTAGCTTTTCCTATCCCAAAATCATATATGGTATATCGAATAACTTATTTCAGTTTGTGAGATATGCTTACTTTAGGGTTCTGATGGTCCTGATCAATTTCGCCTCCGATCAGCCCTTCTCTAGTCCATCTTGGCCATGAAAGTAACCATGACCCGCTCTGCATCAATTTTGGGTTGACCTAATTTCTGAGATCCAAAGAGAGTAAGAGTGGGATCACATAATGGACCCGATTAGGTGTCCTCAAAACATCATGGTGGGCCTTGCACTTTGATTCGCACCTTAAACTTGAGGTGGAAACATTTGGATAGGCTAGGGCATTCACTACAAGAAACGTGGGAATTCTCGACCCATTTTTACTAGCAGCCCGTCATGTTGGAAACCTAGGCCGTCGAAATAAACGCTCACGCCCTCTCTCTCTCTCTCATAATAAAAAGTTATTTTCCCCTCTCTTTTTTACTTCTTACATCAAAGGCCCTCCTTTTCCAAACCCTAGCCCTCTTCTTCTCCAAACCCCTGATCGTTGCTATCTCCAAACCCTAGTCGCCTGCCACACCACCATCACAAGCAGAGTACCATGTCTGTTTTACTTTCTACACCAAACCCTAACCCATCAGCCGATGTGGATTCTTGATGTAAATCTCGCTATTCTAAACTCTCTGGTTCGATTTCAACTGAATTGAGCTCCAGTGGTTGAACAAAAGCTCTTTCATTCGATTACGAGAAGAGTTACAGGGGATTTTGGGAGAAATTTGCAGATTTTGAGCTCCTTTTGCATTGGTTTTTGCCCAAATGGAGAATCCAGAGGTTTGAAATTGGGATTTGTGAGAGAAACTTAGAGATTCAAGGAGTTTCTGTGTAGCGAAGCTTTATGTGGCTTTATTGGCAGACCTGCAGCATCCTTATGCAGCTCTTTGTAGGAAATGCTTGCACATTTCAGATCTCTCGTTGCTTCTTTTAAAGGTATGTTCCTTTGTTCTTCCTTTGTCTTGTTACGACCGTGTATTTTGTAGGAATGCTAGTGAAGATATCTAAATTTGGGGCATTTTTCTGTGCTATTTTGAGCTTTTAGCATCAGAATTTGAACTTCGGCTGTAGTAGCTACCGCTTGAAGTGTACTAAAAACCCGTAGTTTTTGTGCATTTTCTGAGTTTTTGATGCTGTGATTAGAACTTCAAGTATCAAATATTTCGCTTGAAATGCTTCAAAAACCAATAGACTACTCTTCTTCTTTTTTTCATTGTCGGTGTCAGAACCATCGGATTTTATACATTTTTGCTTGAAATGCTCTGGAAACCATTAGATTCTATACATTTTCTTTCAATGTTGATATTGAAACTTCAGATGTGGTACCTTTCACTTGAAATGCTCTGAAAACCCGCAGATTTTATATTTTCTGTGAGTTTTCAATGCCGGTAGTTGAACTTTAGGTGTTCGAGATTTGACTCGACATGATCTGAGAACCAATGGATTTCATTCGATTTTTAAGCTTTCAACATTGGAATTACCCTAGAACAAGCAGATTCAGTGCATTTCTGACTTTTCAATGTCAGAAGTAGAATTGCGGATGTGGAAGAGGCCGCTTGAAATGCTCTGAAAACCAGTAGATTTGATGAATTTTCTTAGCCCTCCAATGTCATAATTAGAACTTGGGATGTCTTAGATTTCAGTTGAATTGCTCAAAAAATCCACTAGATTTGCTGCATTTTCCGAGCTCTCGAGATGTGTAAGTCTCCGTCTTGAAATTCTCTAGAAACTAGTAGATTTGATGTGTTTTCTGAACTATTGATGCTAGAATTAGAATGTTGGATATAGAAGATTATTTAGAGATGCATTAATAAACAAGCAGATTCAATGTCTTTTTTATTTTTTATTTATATATTTCAAATTTTGTTTACTCGAGGGACATGGCCCTTAATATTTGCAAATGGTTGCTAATATGATCTGTTTATTGTCTTTTTACAGTAAGGACTTTGCAAAGTGTGAAGAATGCCTTGGGACTTCCTTGTCGTTTTGGGTCGAATGAGGATCCATGTGTTCCCCAACAACATCCGTGGAGAGGAGTGGACTGCCAATTTAACAAAAACAGTGGCACCTGGGTCATTGATGGGTTGTAATCTTCCTACCCTTTCTATGAATTTAGCAGCTCAGAAAAAAACACTTATATATGTCATTATAGTTATAGTTTTGCTATGGTAAAAGCATAACTAATTAATTTCATTGCCTTTTGTATTCTCTTATCCTTTTGTGTATAATTGTATAATGTTATGCCCTACCTTTTTATCTAGCACACGATATTATGTGTTGACAAAATTCATTACCTCTTAATTGCTAAATTGGAATTTCCAAGTGAAATATTGATGATTTACAAGATATAGATTGATCAAGTGACCTAGTTTGATTTTTGACAATTATATTTGATTTCTTAGTGAGTATTATTTACTTGATATCAATATCTCTTGGGCCTATATGATCTCTGGTGGATTCTATTTTTTGGGTTGGCATGGGTCGGAGTTTGCAAAGGAAATGAAAGGCATATGGTGGATATTTGGGAAGAAAGAAATGGGAGATGTTCAAAAATTCGAGTCACTCTTTGGGGTGGGTGATGATGAGAGCAAGGGGCTTAAATTTATTTTTTTTTAAAATTGGGCTTCATGCTCTTTTCTTTTTTTGTGTATAGTTTTTTGCGTATTGGTGCCTTCTATTTATAAAATTTTGTTGTCATCTCTCTGTCTCTCTCAGAAAAAAAATAAATAAATAAAAAAATAAAAAGGAGTAAAAAAAGAGAGAAAATACTTGATATCTTTGCCACCTAATAGGATTTTTGTTGAGCTATATGTCATCCTCTCATGCGAACAGACATATTTTTAAGGATATTATGACATAAATAAAGTATGGAAGATTTTAGAGTACAATAAAATGTATTAATATGTGGGTCTTTAGGTAATTATGCAGTAAGAAGAGGGTTTTTTTTTTTGTAGGTTGTGTCACTCTATATATGGGAATATTAAGTAGTTGTCTTCTTCAAAGTCATAACTCGTTTTGTATGGTATTAGAGTATGCAGAAATCTATATATGGTATTATAGTATGCAGAAATCTAGGTAATACTGATTAACATGCCCATGCAGTATCCATATCATTCCTTGGTAACGGTGCCCTAGAATGCTGACATCTCACCATTGTTAACACCCTCTTCATGAATTGGATTCATTTTTTTTCTTTTCTTTTGCTTTTTCATGTTTACCCATCAAGTCTAGACTTCCAACTCCTTAGAATTCCTCAATTTCTTATGAATGTTATGTGACCATTTATAATGAGGCTCCATCATTTGAAATATCTAAATGCAGTACAGTTAATTCCATTAGTTAATACGTTCAATTTCATATTTTCTCAGACACACATGTTACTGTTGACATAGGAAATAGAGGATGGTGAGGCTTATTCATTGTTTGTCATATGTTCCAGGCAAAGTTCTTGGCATTCTTGGTCATCATACCATGGACTTTAGATTTTGTGGTTCATGACTACATTCTCATGCCATTTCTAGACAGGTAACCTTTTCTTATCATGTTGCCTGTATCTCATGATTTCTCATTCTTGGCATTTTATTTTATTTTTTGCCTTTTTTCCATCTAGAGCTTATTCAAACAATCTGCTTCATTTACTTCTTACTTTTGTTCTATATGGGAATCGTAGTGTCTTTGGAGTTAATTAGGTAGGTTAATTGAACTATACTCTATTTTCAAGTTTACCCATCCTGTTTGGTGGACATTGAAAGGGACTACTTGGCCTTAAGCAAGTGGTATCCAAAATTATTAATATCCCCGGAATTCACCAAGGTATGATGACTTTTTGTAACGCCCCGAATCTTCAGGACCGAATACACGACCCGTTTCCCAAAAAATCGAGTGTTAACATATAGAGAACCAAATTAAAGTATATAAATATTTTTTTCCTTTCATCAGAGTAAGCAGATGAGCGTAGAATGGACAATATAAGTTATAAAATGAGAGTGCCCATAATGACTTGTACAAACCAATGTCTTATACAAACCAATGTCTCCATTCTTACAAATACATTTAGAGTATACAAGAGAGTGCCCATAATGACTTATACAAACCAATGTCTCCATTCTTACAAATATAAAATGAAATAACATTAAATTTTCAAATACATTTAGAGTATACAAGAGAGTGCCCATAATGACTTATACAAACCAATGTCTCCATTCTTACAAATATAAAATGAAATAACATTTCATGTGAAACAAAGTAAATTACAACAGTCTTGAACTGTGAAATCCTGTAGCAGCCCTTAACAATTATAATCATGCATCCTTATCAACCATAGCCTGCTCCTCATCAATATGAGCATGAATGTCTTTGGAGCCACCTGTGCTACCTGTACGGTTATATATTTGATGGATAACCGTACAGGTAGCACAGGTGGCTCCAAAGATTACACACCGCTGCATTAGGTAAGAAATAGTATAAAATATACAGATAAATTCAAAACATGGTAAATGCAGTCTTATTAAATGCATGGATGTATGGAATGCAATCTTCACCCCGAGGATGCTTATCCGTGCGGACAGTGCGCTCGTCATTGAACCCGGGACACATCATCCAGTCGGAACAATATGTACATCACCCATGCAATCATTGAACCCGGGACACATCATCCAGTCGGAACAATACGTACATCACCATGCAATCATTGAACCCGGGACACATCATCCATTCAGAACAATACGTACATCACGTACGATAGTAATAGATGCTGGTCTGTGCGATGTATGCATGATTAGTCAGTCCTTTATTAATCCAATTACACTCAGCCATTTTTAAATAAGCTCACGGTCACTATGGGGAGCTTGTGGCCCGGCATAGGCCGACAGCTCGAGCATAGTATCTCATTACTACTATCCCCGGCCCATGAGGCTACCATCTTAGAATGTTTAATGGAAACCTGTCGATCGAGTTACATCCCAAGTATGGGTGTACATTTATAGGTGGGGGTTTCCCACTAATGTACTAGTTTAAATCCCAAAAGTAGTAATCCAATAGCATGAATTAAATATACAGGATAAACATTAAGCATGTAATACAACAACTCAATTTCCACCAGCTAACACATGTGATTATAAAAGGGAGATATCACTTATGAATTTACATAAAAACTATAACTTAAGCTAATGAGAAGATAGAAAGCACAAGGGGAAGAATCATCACCTTATATTTTGAATCGTCTTCTAGCGTCGCTAAGTGTCTGTGCCCTTAGAATTGTATCCTACCACAAATCATAAACTTGTATAATTAGGTCCAAGTTCCACACACTACCTAGGGTTATAGCCTAGGGTTTAGATTACCTATTCTTAGGGTTTTGATGTGAAATTGGGATTTGTTTTTAACCTAGAGTTTAGTCTTAAACTTAGACTTTAGGATTTGAACTCTACTTGGCACATTAGTTAGAATTAAATCTTAATAATTACAAGAATACTCTTAGAGTTAGTGTTATAATTTATATTAGTTAATATGTTAATAAGGATAGTTCATAAGTTCATATTTAAATATACCAACATTTTCTAATGTTCCTATAATGACTTAAAATCTCTTATGAATGATACAAGTAATAATAATAATAATTTTATCAACCATGATATAATAAGGACTAACACTCAACACTCATATTAACTAAAATTATATTAATTCCATGAGGAGGTGATCATATTATCTAATGATGATGATTGTAACTATCAATAGGAATGTTTAATAGCTAATTTACCTATAATAGCTAATTATAAGTGATTCACTAATGGTTAATCATGCTTAATATTAGTACCCTATCAATGATAATTATGGTAACACGAATAACTATAATCGAAATGAATTTAATATGGAAGGAGGAGGTGGACTCACCTAGGTCGACTCAGTGGTTCAACTCGGCTCCAATCCGAACCGACGACCTGCTTCGCAACTCAACTTAGCTCAACCGAGTTGACCCAACTCACTGATTCAACGAGTCAACTCAGTCATCAACCCGACCAACCTCTCCTTTATCTTCCTATCTTTCACTCTCTCAACTTCCCTTCATTTTATAACAACTACTAGGGATTTACTAAAAGGGACGTCCAGCAAACCCTGGACTGTATTGGACTCAACTTGGGTTCAACCCAACTCGATTTGAGTTTGAACCGAGTTAACTCAGGGCCCACACGGTAACAACCCCACTCGGTTTCTTTTTCCCTATCTTTCCTTTCTCTCTTCTATTTCTTTCTGCTTCTCTTTTCCCCCATTCATCCCTGTTGGAATATCCAGCAGGCCTGAACCCAAGCCCAACTCAGCCAGCTCGTGTGAGCTACCTGAAGACTCGGCAGCAACTGTAGTGCGGCCCATGCTCGCACCCACTCCCTCTTCTCTTCTTCCTTTCCCATTCCTCTCTCTCTCTCTCTCTCTCTCTCTCTCTCTCTCTCTCTCTCTCTCTCTCTCTCTCTCTCTCTTCTTCTTCTTCTTCTTCCTTTCTTCCTTCTTACTGCCTTTACCCGACCAGCAACTTGCTGGTGCTAGATCAACTCAGCGAGCTGGTGTGTCCCAACTTGGCTCGGTTCGAGCCACTACCGAACAGGGCAGCCTCTCCCACTCTCTGATTCATTCTTCTTTCTTTCTTTCTTTCTTTTCTTTCTCTTTTCCTCTCTCTCTTCTTCTTCATTCTCACTGGACTAGCCCAGCAGCATATCGAGTCGAGCCTACCTTAGTGCAGCAACATGCCGAGGAAGAAGACCCGACTCCAATGGCAGACTCCCAGCCACGGCTTCTCCCTCTAATCCGACAATGTGGGACGAATAACACGGACCTAGGAAGCCTATGGATAAGCTTCTTTGAGTTTGAACGGTGGGTTCGCATGGAGAAGCTCTCGGACGATTTTTGGGGTGCGATTGCGAGAACGGATGAGGAGTTCCTTTTTTCTATATCCCCCTTGTTTATAACAACCTTAGCTCATCTTAGAGTCGTTGGATCGAAAATTCACGGTTTGGATTTGATCCAGTGGAAACCGTCCCCAAAACAGTGGACATGGCCGAAACCGGCCGTTTTTTGTTCTCTGGTATAGAGAGAAACCTAAACCACATAGCTAGGGGGTGAAGGGTCGAGATTTTCCCATTGCTTGATGGCTAGGATCAAAGGGAGCATGCGTATACGGACCGCCAGCTGGGCAGCAGCAACAGTTTCCATTTTCAGAAACTTATGTTTATAAGGTCGGTTTGCGCCGGAGGTTGTGTGCAATCACATGTGGTATCACGTGCGGGTCCCACATGGTTTTGGACGGGACGACTCGCCCAACACGATGGACGGCTTGGATCATCGAGGCGGGGACCATATGGTGGGCCGTGATAAACAAATAGCGGACGCCTGTCCGTCCGCTGCCAGTTCGAAGAGAGAGGGAGAAATCTCCCCTTATTTGGAAAATGCGGGTCAACCTACGATTGACCGGTCTCATAGGACCCGTGCACAGCGAGTGCACGTCCTCACTATGCATACACACCTCGTGGTGGGGTCCACTGTGATGTTTGTGGGAAATCCACACCGTCCGTTAGGTTTTAGGGTCCTAAATGGGTCCCTATGCTAAAGATCAAGCATATCTAAGATTTAGGTGGGCCATACTAACAAAACTAAGGTCTCTTAGGACCGATTGCGTTGACTCGATGGTCGGATTGCATCCAAACCCATGATTAATGGCAAAAAGGTCCACGGGACCACTCAACTAAGGTTTAGCGGCTGGATTATGGATCACATGACCTAGTGCATTCTTATAATATTAAATATCCTTATTTACAATGTTTCTAATATCATTATTATTATTATTATTATTATTTACTAGGTTTTTTATCATGATTTGATCAATGTTGTTTATTTATTCTATCAGTCGCCTACAGGGCTCTGGTAAGGAAGATTAGATCATTTTAGATTGGTGAATCATACCAAGTGAGCGTCTACTTAACGAATTTCGACATCCTAATGATTCAAGTAATTCAACGGTTGGATGTTTCCATGTTGAATCATCGTTGACAAAGGTTCCTAGGGCATGTTTTTAGTGAAATCCCAGGGTAGGTCTAATGTCTCAATAAATGAGTAATGTGTCCCAAGTGTTGTAGGCCCTAATGAACGGTGGATCTTGCTATTTAGGTCTTGATTTAAGGTGACCTAATGTTAGGGCCTTCTATTGTCCGCATTAACTGTTTTAATTGGTTTCTAGGGCGTGTTTTATTTGCAACATAGAGGTTTATTTTATAATCCAATGGTTGGATTAGGGAAATCAGGAATTATGGCGATTGACAGGACGTTGTGGATCTAATGAATGGTGGATCTTTAGTTCATGTCCTAAAATCGATGATGAACAATTTAATTGGTCTGTCACAGCGAGTGAGATCCTAAAATAGATGTCTCTAAAGTCCTGATGGACCATTTTGAGAATCAATTAAATGGATGGTTTAACATGTGAGTAGGGATTACATTCGATGGTTGGATTTGGCTGAAATGCACGTGATCGTTTGCTTAAGCTAGGCTTGCATCTATACTAAATTAGATTACACGGTAACACTCGAGTACTGGAAAGTATAGGGTGTTACACTTTTCTTATTTCAATTGCTTGCTAGTCACGACTATCTTACTTGTCTTGTATCTAGGCTGAAGTGTGTACTCAGTATGTATTGTAATGGATCTTGTCAAATTTCCTTAGATTGTTCTGCACTGGCCAAAGGGAAACCTGAATCTGTCATTACACACTCTTGTCCTTCTTGCCCTGTTACAGTGCAATGTAGTTTGTCATCTGCCTTCTTTCTATTGGCTGCGTAGTTAGTTCTGCTTATGTGTTGGGGGAGAGTTCGGAAATGGGGCTATCTTTTATGGGATTAAGATTAGATTTTTATGCTTCTGGATTTCTTTATGGCAGAAACTGTTCAGAATAAATAGTTTATTGTTTCTGCTTGTGAGCTCATTGAAGTAGATGCTAGAGAGCAGCCAAAAGATTTGATTCACAACTTAGAAAATTAAACAATATTTTTGTGAATTCAAATTCCTCATGTTTGAAGTAACCTTGGATTCAAGCATGGCTTAAACTGAAATTCCTTCAATTTAAAAGAAAAGAAGAAGAAGAAGAAGAAACTTTCTCTACATTCTTCATTTCATTTTTATGTGAAACATATGGTTGAGGATCTCTTGCCAGGCTTCTTGTTCCAAAATTACAACCAACCATGTTCCTTGTATTGAGTATAAAACCCATCCAATTGATTGCTTCGCCTCAGCATTTATCTGTTTAGGTTTCTTCTCCTTTTCTTTCTTCACAGATCATGTCAAAGATTAGATTATATTGAATTCATTTTTAATCTAATATTCTTTAATAGCTTCGTGGTAGAGCAGGTAGACAAGGTGACCCTGGATCAACAAGGTTTATGGTGAGGTACTGTTCTGGACAGTGATTTTATTTATTCTTTTTGGAAATGAAACTTTAGTGATAGCTCTTGGAACTACTTACTTGTTAGAACATGTTCTGTAATCATGTTTTCTTCCTAATGATTATTAATAAAATTGATTATCAAATTATTGTGAAATTTACAGTTGAGTGCACCATTTTCATAGCTTGTGCAGGTTTGCTAACTTTGAAACTTCCACATTTTTTTTAATGAATATTTGAAACTTCCATAATTCTATACTTATGTTGCTTATTGTCTCCGTTGTATTGATTACTTGGATGACTTTTGTAGATCCCCTTACTTGATGCAGACAATTTGCAGATTCTGGTTCTAGATCTTTAAATCTCAGATCTGGATCTAAATCTCCACAAAAGATGGCAAACTGATGCAACAGAAAGGTGCAGAAGTCAGATCTAGTACGTCGTACATGTTGGATCTGGATTTGTGCTTCAAATCTGGGGCCAAATCTTCAATATAATCACACAAAAATGAAACTCAAGTCTAGAACAGTTGAATATAAAATTGTATTTCCAGATGTGAGTCCAAGATCTTCAAAGAGACCGACCTCCCCAGGTGCAACAGGAAATAAAATAAAGAAATGCGGGCTTCTAGATGATTCCAGACAGCCTCACAGCTGCATGCTAGTATTTGTGCACAAAACATTTTCTCTCTAGAATAATAAGCAACAAAGAGACCGACCTCCCCATGTTGTTTTTAATGTTTGGCTTTTTTGAGACGTAGAAATAGATCTTTTATTTTTATTTTTTTGCTAATGCCTTATAGTTTATTTGTCTTTTCTCTTCTCTGACCCTTTAGGACCTGAAACTGACCATTGAATATCTTCCACCAGAAGAATTAAAGTTGGTCAATAATGCTTTGAAATTAGCTGACAGGTTACATAACATGCGTACTCTCTCGCACATGCCTCCACATAAGCAGGTAATGTTACCTTGTAAGCATGGGTTACTTCTGTTCCTTAATTGATATTCTCAATGGGTTACTTAGTCATTCTTGCCTTGTAAGCATGGGTTACTTCATATGCAGTCCAACATTGCCTTGGAGACATTGCAGATATTTGCTCCTCTAGCAAAGCTACTAGGAATGTATCAGATTAAGGTATGCCTGCATGCGTTTATTTTTAAGCCCTTGGACAAAAGTTAAAACATAAATATCATTTTCACCTGCTACTGAATTATATATTCATATTCATGTCTGAACTAGCACTTTTTAAGAAGTAACCAGCACTTGTCTTCATGCCTTTTCCCTTTTTGGCATGGGTAATCTTGGATTTCTTTTTCCTTTGTTATATTGTTTCAACCTTGTAATTAATAGCTTATTTTTTAATTCATTTATTCTATCGTCGTTGAATGCTACTTTTTTACTCTTTTTCCCCCCTTGTGTACAGGATTTTAATCAATTGTACCTAAATTTAGGCCTACAAGAACTTCACCCTTGTGACGCCACTCGTGCTAGGAGTAGACCACAGAGGATTTATTTTTTTGTTTTTTTTTAATATTTATTTATTTATTCAAGACTATTTCAACTTACAAGACTATTTTCAACTTATTGTTGTAAATATTAATATTTTTTTTTTTTTGAAGTAATATAAATTTTGTTTAATATTCAGTTTTAATTGTATTGTAACATTTTTTTATGTTTCAAATATTAAAAAAATACAGGTTTCAATTTAATTATATTTTTTTAAAAAAAATCACTGGCCTGCGCTGGGATCTATACAGCCCTTCTAAAGACTTTGAGCGGCGCTTGTATAGCCTCTAGCGGCGTTTTTCCATAATTAACAGTGTTGCTTTGGAATACTTTTAGCGGCCCTTTTTAACTTTAGCAGCGCTTCTTCAGAAATACCAGCAATATAATGCCTAGCGCCAGAATATCTTTTACCAACACCCCAATAGGCAAACGCCACGAATGTATTTGCAGCGCTATCTTGGGATTATAGCAGCGCTTTTGAGCGCCGCTAAATACCTTTCTTGTTGTAGATATTAAATCCTCAAGTCGTTTGCTCCCGAAACCCTATCCTGCACGGGACACATGTTTTGCACTACTAGTGATCCTAGAAACAAATAATAATGATAGATATATAAAAAATTGTGAGATATACTGGCACAAGTATCATTCGTGAACTAGATCAGAACCGTTCACTCAATAGGTGAAACACTAAGTGGCCCTTAGACAAATAAGAGTTTCATTATTTGGACAATTCCGACTCTTTAACTTCTGAATATAAATGAATCCTAAAATACAAATGAACCATGGTTCACTGTTTAAGTTCTCTTAATAGGTGGATAGTCCAAACAAGTTAATGTTTATTAAACGGCCTATCAATCTTGTCACCCAAGGACTCAACATTTGGAGTGAATATGAAAGAGAAGAATACTAGAGGCTTCTTTCTATCATATGTTTAGGAGAGTGAAAGGCAATTTTGTCATTTATAAATAAAAAAATCCCACGGAATCGAACCACCATTAGAAAAATCTAACCAAGTACTTAATTCAATGAAGTAGCTTTATGAAAATATTTTCAAAAGATGTCCTGGAATGTAAATTTTTGAACAGTAGTTAGTATTTAATAAAGTAACTTTTAAAGAATTTACAGACTTGAACGGTTTGTATGTTGGCAAGATTACAACTAGCAGAGAAATCGAATCCAAGACTACTGATGAAAACGTTCATTCTTTTTTACCAGACAAACGGTCGTCCACCACCGTATAAGTGTTTGGCATACATAGATTTATAGCTGGCTAAAAGTTAGAGGGCCTATATATTTTGGACCAAATTAAGCATGGCCCAAAAATTACAATCAATGAAGGACTAGCCACTCGATCAATGACTACCAATTGGACTGATAAAAATAAAATGGTCAGCGGTCCTTGCTCCTCCTTGTCAATGGATGGTTAGACATTAAAGATTCCAATCATTTTGCACTAGAGACATGGGAGATCCAGCCTCTTCGCTAGGTGTGGCAACGGGCCAGCGGGGCTTTGGAATAGGGTCGGACCTATAGTCATCATGGGCTTAAAGGATCAAAAGTTATGATCGAACTAAAACTTACTATAAATAGTAAAAACAAAATTAAAATGGACTTTCAACCGTCGATCTGATGAAATCTTGCAAATCCGGCATGGGCAACCTGGCATAGCGGGTTGGTTGCCTAAAGTACTTTCTCCTATCCCAAAATCATATATGGTATGTCGAATAACTCATTTCGGTTTGCGAGATGTGCTTGCTTTAGGGTTTTGACGGTCGTGATCAATTTCGCCTCCAATCAGCCCTTCTCTAGTCCATCTTGGCCATGAAAGTATCCACGACCCGCTCTACATCAGTTTTGGGTCGACCTAATTTTTGAGATCTAAAGAGAGTAAGAGTAGGATCACATAATGGACGGATTAGGCGTCCTCAAAACATCACGGTGAGCCTTGCACTTTGATTCGCATGCACATTAAACTTGAGGTGGAAACATTTAGATAGGCTAGGGACTTAAATCCTCGAATCATTTGCTCCCAAAACCTTATCCCGCATGGGACACATGTTTGACACTAGTAACGATCCCAAAAAAAATAAAAAAATGTGAGATAAACTGGCACATGTATCATTCGTGAACTAGATCAGAACCATTCACTCAATAGGTGAAACACTGAGTGGCCCTTAGACAAATAAGAGTTTCATTATTTGGACAATCCCGACTCTTTAACTTCTGAGTATAAATGAATCATAAAATACAAATGAACCATGGTTCACTTGTTAAGTTCTCTTAATAGGTGGATAGTCCAATCATTATTAAATGGCCTATCAATCTTGTCGCCCAAGGACCCAACATTTGGAGTGAATATGAAAGAGAAGAATAATAGAGGCTTCTTTCTATCATATGTTTAGGAGAGGGAAAGGCAGTTTTGTCATTTATCAAAAAAAATTATCCCACAGAATCGAACCACCACTAGAAAAATCTAACCAAGTACTTAATTTGATGAAGTAGCTTTATGAAAACCGTTTCAAAAGATGTAATGGAATGTAAATTTTGGAACAGTAGTTAGTATTTAATAAAGTTACTTTTAAAGAATTTACAAACTTTAATGGTTTGTATGTTGGCAAGAATACAGCTAGCTGAGAAATCGAATCCAAGACTACTGATGAAAACGTTCATTCTTTTTTACCAGACAAATGGTCGTCCAGCTCCGTATAACTATTTGGCATACATAGATTTACAGCTAGCAAAAAGTTAGAGGGCCTATATATTTTGGACCAAATTAAGCATGGCCCAAAAATCACAATCATTAAAGGACTAGCCACTCAATCAATGACTACCAATTGGACTGATAAAAATAAAATGGTCAGCGGTCCTTGCTCCTCCTTGTCGATGGATGGTTAGACATTAAAGATTCCATTCATTTCGCACTAGAAACATGAGAGATCCTGTAATACCCGTATATTAGTCCGTACTGTTCCGTCGACTCCCGCGATCCTTCCCGTCGAAGTTCGGCAATCCACGACCTATAATCGATGTTTACGAGCGACCCTAAGTCATATCCTGTACATTTAAGTTGGCTTAATCCGAGACTTGTACGATTGTAACCGCACCGTCGCCGCGGTTCCAACGCCGCGTCTTACATACCGATCTGATACCCTGGCAGGGAGATGTGGGCCGGCGTTTATTTCAAAGAAACCGCCGCGCGTTTACAATCCCATGAGAATCTCTACGTCATGTCCCATGTAAGACCCGTATCCTAGACCGTACCGTTCCGTAGACTTCCGCGGTCTTCCCGGTCGAAATCCGGCAACCTTCGACCCTTAACCGATATTTGCGCGTGATCCTAATTCACATGCCGCCAATCCGAATCGATTCAACCTAAGACTAGTACCTTAGTGACGCGTCGTCGCTGCGGTTCCGATGCCGCGACTCGCGCGCCGAGGCGATACTTTGGCCAGGAGATGTGGGCCAGCGTTCGGTGCGAGGAAAACGCCACGGGTGCGAAAATCGAAGAGAATCTCTACGAGATATCACATCAATCCATCAATCAATCAATCCCATCATGTCAAGTACACATCACCTCTCACCCCTCCCCAAACAACCCCAAAGTCAAAAGTTTCTGACACCACCCATACTTCTCTTACACCAAGCAACCATAAAAGTCAAAAAGACCCTTACACACCCATCACTCACCACATCACCCATCACACACACACACACTCTCTCTCTCTCTCTCTCTCTCTCTCTCTCTCTCTCTCTCTCTCTCTCTCTCCCTTTACAACACCCTCTCTCATTTTCAAACACTCTCCCAAGCAAGAGAAGCCTTACACGTCCAAGCCCTTTCCCATCTCTTCCAAGCCACAAGTGTGGCCCACTTTTCCTACCCCCCTCATCTCCCATCTCAACCATCCAAATCTCATCTCCTCCATTGGAATCAAAGCTAAGGAGCAAATGGAGCTTATGGAGCAAGAAGGAACGGTGGGTGATTTTTGGATATTTGTTTTCATCCATTTGTTTGATGTAAGGGCCACATGTAATGGAACCCACCTTGATGTAGGTTTTGTATCAAAGAGGGGTCCATAGTGGCGGGGCTCCTCCATCCTCACCAATCTCTCTCTCTCTCTCCCTTTTCCTTTGTGTATGATGGCTTGTGGCCCACTTGATGTATGATCTTATCCATGCCGCATGTTGGTGGACCCCATCCATGTGGGACGCACCATGATGTTCATATGTCATCCCAACCGTACATAGGGGCCCACCTTGATGTGGCTAACGGTGGGGCATGGCTGTCAGTGAAGTGTGATCTATCGTGGGCCCCATAGCTCACGTGGTGGACTGAGTGAGGATGCCTCGTTGCAGCACCTGAGGTCTTGGTATTAATCCAGTGGAGGTGGCTAAACAGTGAAGTGTGAACTGATAGGGGGTGTACTAACGTGGAGTGTGCACTGACAGTGGGTGTGCACTGACGGTGGGTGTGGACTGACGTGGGGTCCAGGGCCCATCCACACCGTCCACCCTTTCTGATGGGTCCCAACACAGTGTATGTGTCTCATCCAGCCCTCCACCACTGTGGACGGTGGGGCCACGTCTGTGTGGATCGTTTTCCACACCCAGATCCATAGCTCACTGGCGAACTGAGTGAAGATACCTCGTTTCAACACGTGAGGTCTTAGTATCCATTCCTGTGAGGGTGGCCTACGTGGGACCCACCTGAGTTTTGGGTGCGGTTGAAACGTGGCCTGACCCTTCATTCAAGTGGGACACCCATGATGGGTGAGCTGGATTTGTGAACCTCATCTTGGTGGGCCCAATAACTGATTATGAATGTTTTAAATGGAGGGAAGCCCTCTCAACCATTGTATCTGGTGTAGCCCACACAAGTCACGGCCTGACTTGATTTTTGAGACCTAGGCCCACGCTGGAATGGGGCATCTAACTGATGGGTTAGATGTTGGCAAACATCAACGGTGGGGCTCACACCGCTCGACCTCATGGGACCCACCTCTATGATGTCTCTGCTCGTGTCAGAGAAGGAAAAAGAAAAAGAAAAGAACAAGGAAAGAAAGGAGGAGAGGCAGCCACGTGCTGCTCTCTCTCTCTATTTCTCTCTCTCTATCTGCTCTCTCCCTCTCTCTAACTCTCTCTCTCTCTTAACGCCAGCAGGTTGCTGGTCCCACACGCTGCTTGTGTTTTACACAAGCCATCCATCTATTCTAACGGTGGGCCCTTGCATGTGGGGTTCATGTGTTACATCCAATCCGTCCATCTAAAGTGCCAGTCAATTTAAGGCTTGATACCGAAATGAGTCAGATCTAATATCAAGTGGACCACACAGCAGAAAACAGTGTTGAGTGAACATCCACCATTGAAACCCTTCTTACGATCACAGTAGTTCTTGATTAATTTGGAACTTGTTTTTCATCTTAATTCCGGTCTGTGTGACCTCATGAATAGATTGGATGGAAAATAAATGTTATGGTGGGCCTTGAGGATTTTAACGGTGGAAATCATTATCACCACTGTTAATTGAAGTGCAGTCCATGTGATTTAGGTATTTTAATACCCTAAAATGATCCATCAGGATAGATGTATGGTGTAGATGGTACGACCCACTTGATATGTATTCAAGGCCCATGGGCAAGGCCCATTGTGATGTATGCGACGCCCATGGGCGTGATACATTGTGGTTCAGTTGAGGCCCACCTTGATATGCATGAGGCCCATATGATTAGGCCATCTTGATGTAGTTAGGGTCCAACCATTGAGGCCCACCTGGTATACTTAGGGCCCATGTTATGTGGCCCATTTGTTGTACCTAAGGCCCATGGGTCGAGGCTCAATAGGATATACACAAGTCGATCACAATGTGTAACCCTACCATGGTTTGAGTAGTGATGTTTATGGCAGTTGTGCCTTAGGAGCAATGTTGGTTTGACGTCCACAATGTAAGAATAATGTTGGTTAAATGTCCGCACTATGATTCTCCCTAGGGCCCATTGTTAGGCTCATACTTGTATGTCGTCTAGGCCCATCTTCGTTATGAACAGCATCCATCACCATATAACATGTTTAGTATAGTTCCATGATTCATGATCATACGCATCATATGTATGCTTGATATAAGAAGTGACTGATCATAGCATATGCCTTCGGGCAGACTGTTTAGGGGCTCCTGGTTAAGCGGTGTTACCCCACAAGAGCACACGATACGCGCAGGATTGCTACATGACTGGATAGTATGATTCATGCATTTCGCATTGTGTGACATGGTTACCGTACGCCATAGTGACATCAGGGTCGTAGCCTCCACAGGCGTATCGTGGTTGGCAGGATTGGATACCGAAAATCTTGTTTTACATGGGGTGCTATAGATATCCCTGAGTCAAAGTCCATAAACCCTTATGATACCAAGAGGTTGCTCCAACGTCTAGACCGAGTGGGTGTATGAGCGCCGATGGCCGATTACCAGAAGGTCGTGCTTTCCACTGTGTAATAGTCGGTTGGAAGGGGGTGCGGCCTTACCCGCCCGAGAGAAGGGGGCAAAGCTAGGCTGAGTCTGACCAGCTCAAGGAATAGGTCCGCTATTGACGAGCTGAGCCCGATATTGGCATGCGGATAGTGAGGTCTCTTCCACTTACCTTATTGCGCGCGATGGGGTGGCAATCTGGTTTAGAGTGTACTAGACCCTGGTGATATTCCAGAGTTGAGCTCTATTAATATGTGGACTTAGATGAGGATTTGCATGCTTGAGTTGCATTTCGCATCGCATGGCTTTGGTATGGCCGACATCATTCATGTCTTGCATCGCATAGCCTTGGTACGGCTAACGGTATTCATGGATTCACTAGCATGTTCTGCATTACTCTGATATTGCATATCTGCATTACTACCTTGCGCACACACTTTCACCACCCTCTAAGCTTTCTATAAGCTTATGTACGACTGTTGCATGCAGGTGACGTTGGAACGCAGCAGCGCTGAGGAAGGAGCGCAAAGCTAATCATTTTAAAGCTTTTTGTCTATCATCATTGTATTTCCCTTTATGCTCATTGTACTTGTAAAGTTTTTTATCATAGTGGAAATGTGATGGAGTTTTTAGTTGTTGTTTGTGGGTTATGCCTTTAGTTATGCTTACTATGAATCAAACTGATATTGGAAATCCTCCTTATAGCTTCCCAGGATCGGAACCTGGCGAATGGGCACCGGGAGCCGAGAATGGGGTTCTACGGAGGCTGTCGGTGCCGAATTCGACGATCAGAAATTTTGTGAGCCCGGTTTCCAAGTTTGCAGCGTGACAGAAGTTAGTATCAGAGCATAACTCGGGAATAACCAAGAACAACATTACATGTCTGCTATGAGTTAGAATGATTGAGTCCTTGTCCGGATAGCTTAGCGATCTTTTATTACCGACCCTTAACATGCGTGCCTTCGAGAGTTTCCAAGTTGATAGGCGTCATCGCTCTTTCCTATAGGACAAGATGCCCAGGAGAGTGACCCGATCAACTCCCACACCACCACCCGAGACTCCCGCACCACCACCTGAGACTCTCGTACTACCACTGACGATCCCCGCTCCACCACCAGAGATTCCTACTGCCCAGCATATGGTTGCAGCTCCTCTACCAGAGATTCCTACTGCCCAGCTTAGGGATGCAGCTCCTCTACCAGAGACCTGTGCGGATCCGACCGTATCTGTAAGTGCTTCCCAGCTACAGCAGATGTTGCAGGCTGTGACCATTGCACTACAGGGGCAGGCAGGCACCCTATTGTTTCACTGGAGCATGCTGAGCAGGATCTCACGAGTGCCCTTCTTCGGGAGTTTCGACTACTCGATCCCCCGCGTTTCCAGGGCGACCCAGACCCGACGGTAGCTGAGAGATGGCGCGTCAATATGGAGAAGATATTCGATACGATGGGATGCACGACTGAGCGTCGAGTCCGATTTGCCGTATTTCTTCTCCATGGTGAGGCTGAGCACTGGTGGACGTCAGTCTCCCGAGCAGAAGGAGCTGATTTTGTATGGACATGGGAGGATTTCTTGGATCGGTTTGATCGACAGTATTTTCCTGATCACATCCGACGACAGCGAGCGTTGGAGTTCGAGGCCTTGGTGCAGGGCGATATGACAGTGGCTCAGTACGCAGCTCATTTTGTAACGCTGTCCAGATTTGCACCGTACTTGGTAGATGATGAGGAGCGAAGAGCTCGCCGATTTGAGGACGGCTTGCATTACGGTCTTCGAGTCCGCGTTATTGGGCATGAGCTCCTGACTTTCAAGGGGGTGGTATGAAAGGCCCAGATTTATAAGGCTGAGTGGGCAGGTTCTCAGTCTGATCATGGTTAAAGCAGAGACCGGAAGAGGCACGCTCCTTCCGGTGACTCTCAGCAGCGTCGACCATAGCAGCAGAGGCGCACAGGTCGCCCAGCCTTCCGAGCGCCAGCAGCACCTCCAGCACCACCTCCGAGGCAGTTCACTGGTACCTGTTTTGGGTACGGTGCGACGGGACACCGTATATGGGAGTGTCCCCATCCCCAGCAGTAGCAGCAGAGGCCCCCACAGCAGCAGCAGCAGCAGCAGCAAAGAGGTCTACAGCAGCCTCCACATCAGCAGCAGCAGAGACCCCCACAGCAGCAGCGACAACAGCCCCCACCACAGAGACCACCTCAACAGTAGCATCAGCACCAGCCTCTGAGACCGCAGCAGCAGAGGCAGCAATTTCGACCGCCTCAGCGACAGCAACAGCAGCACGTTCAGAGGGGACAGGCACCTCCCAGCCGACTCAGGTTAGGTTTTATGCGGCTCAGCAAGATCCTCAGTCATCTGGAGGAGTTGTCGAGGGTATACTTCCAGTGTCTGCATGCATCGCTCGAGTTTTATTTGATTCTGGTGCTTCGCACTCGTTTATGTCCGAGGAATTTTATCGTTCGACTGGATTGCTGACAGAGTCTACTCGAGAGGGGTTGACCGTATCGACGCCCTTGGGGAAGACTACAGTATTAGGCCACTTCTGTTCGTCTTGCCCCATGCTAGTAGGAGAGATTTTCTTGCCCGCTCACTTGTATGTGCTACCAATGCTAGATTTCGACATTCTCTTGGGCATGGATTAGCTTGCCGAGTACCACGCCGTCTTGGACTGTTCCGCGAGGACAGTCACATTCTGTATACCCGGCGTGCTGCAGTTTCAGTTCATTGCAGAGCCCAGAGGAGAGCCGTTGTCTTGTTTGATGTCGTGTGCCATAGAGGAGCCTATAGCGGTGAGCATCAATCAGTTGCCTGTTGCTTGCGATTTTCCCGATGTGTTCCAGGATATTCCGGGATTACCGCCTCGTCGACTCACCAAGTTTCAGATTAATCTCGTGCCCGGTACCGCGCCTATTTCAAAGGCCCCATAACGTATGGCACCATTGGAGTTGCGGGAACTGCAGAAGCAATTGGACAAGTTGCGTGAATTGGTCTTTATTCGTCCAAGCAGTTCACCATGAGGAGCGCTAGTACTCTTCGTGAAGAAGAAGGATGGCTTGTTGAGGCTCTGCGTAGATTACTGCGAGCTCAATAAGGTCACGATCAAGAACAAGTACCCGCTCCCGAGGATTGATGATATGTTTGATCAGCTGTAGGGTGCACAGTTCTTTTCGAAGATTGACCTGCGTTCCGGTTATCATCAGAATCGAGTCCGAGAGGAGGACATTCCGAAGATGACTTTCAGGACGCGTTACGGTTATTTTGAGTTTCAGGTCATGTCCTTCGGACTAACCAATGCACCTGCGGTCTTCATGCAGTTGATGAACGAGGTCTTCCACCCTTATCTCGATCAGTTTGTTGTAGTCTTCATCGACGACATTCTTATCTATTCGAGGACCCCGTGAGGAGCATGAGCAGCATTTGAAGGTTACGTTGCAGACCCTCCGCGCACACCAGCTGTATGCGATGCTGGAGAAGTGTGAGTTCTAGCAGGAGGGGTGAAGTTCCTCGGTCACATGGTGACGAGGGAGGGCGTCGCAATGTACCTCTCGAAGGTTGAGGCAGTGCGTAAGTGGGGCCGGCCCACGACTGCATCCGAGATCCGCAATTTCCTTGGTTTAGCGGGCTATTACCCACGTTTCATTGAGGGTTACTCCCGTATTGCAGCCCCGCTGACCAGGTTGACTCGGAAGGGCGCAGAGTTTATTTGGAGTGATGCCTGTGAGCGAGCATTTATGGAGTTGAAGGACCGTCTGACGTCTGCTCCTGTCCTCACTCTTCCCTCTGGGAGTGACGGATTTGTTGTATTCACCGATGCCTTGCATATTGGTTTAGGTGTTGTCCTGATGCAACACGGGAGACCAGTGGCCTTTGTGAAAAGGCCAAGCTATATGTCCTAAAGGGGGGGTGAATAGGACTATGCCAAATTTAAAATAAAATCAGCGGAAATAAAGTAAACCAATAGCCTTACAATTATGAATCAATTCACAATGCTAAATTTAAATCACCTTGATAAATAAGTATTGAGAGATTGATACAAATTCAGTTCTAAGGACAACCTTACACCATAATAAACAAGGGCTTATGGTAGGACAACCTTATTTCTAGAACATCTTTTGGATCAAGGACTCAATTTTAATAGAAGTAAATGAAATAGCAAGGAATTGAAATTAAATGCAGAAGTATAGATCTAAATTATTACAACAATCCCCACACTTGCTTGAAATGTAAATAGTTACAACATTCACATCCACTTGTACATTCCACACAATTGAATGATAAAAGATATGAAAATTAAGCAAGCATTCAATCCACAAGACAAAGAGTTATAGTGGTTCGCTTGTGTGTACACCAACTGTCTTTCAACAGCCACACAGAAAGCTACTCCACTCCAAATATCCTCACACAGGGGATATTAGCGTTCACTATCAAATAGGTTTTCACAGGTTCACCAAAAACCTTTACAATTGTCTTTTTCATTTGGGCTTACACAATTCAAAAACCCCTCTTTTCTGAGTTTTCTGGCTCTCCTCAGATAACCAATACAATGAGATTTTTTCTGGTTCAACCTCAAACAAAACCAATACAATGAGATTTTTCTGGCTTAACCTCAAACAAAACCAAAAGTAAATAAATTTTACAGAATTGTAAAATACCTGGATTTCTCCTTTTCGTAGCAGCCCGGTAGAACCAATCGGAGTAGATGATTGAATGTCAAAGTTCAATTTCCAATACTCACATTCATATTGTTCTAAATTCTAATTGATTTTAGATTTTAACTAGTTGGGCGTAGCTATATTTGATTTTGATTCCAAGAAGAAGAAATAAGATAATTCCTCTTTTCAAAAAAAAAGATTGGAATACAGAAACAAAATCAAATTAAATAAGCTAGCAAAAAGGAATATTAAATAAGGACAATGTAGCTTAAAATAAACACAGACTTATCTCAGGGTGATCACTTGAAATTTCTTGAATTGAATCGAGTTGAAGTGTGAAAACTCTGAATTTCGCTTTCAATTTATAGAAGCAAAAATCGCTCCTACGACTGGTCTTAGAAACCTTCGACTGGTCGTAGCTCTAACGGATATTTGAAATATTGAGTGCGATCTTTGAAAGTCGTTCCACGACTGGTCGTGAGAAGCCTACGACTGGTCGTGGGTCACCTACGACTGGTCGTGGGTCACCTACGACTGGTCGTAGATCTCTACGACTGGTCGTAGGACCATATATTACGTTGCTGGACTTTGAGTCGTAGCTCTACGATTGGTCGTGGACGAGTCAAAGTCACACCTACGACCGGTCGAAGGACCTCCAGGACTGGTCGTGGGTGTACCAAAAAATTTCGAAAAATCTTCAACAACTTAGGACTGGTCGTGGAATTTCTTGGACTAGTCGAACCAATGCTAGGACTGGTCGAACAAGAGCTAGGACTGGTCGTAAAATAGACCAAACTTATGTAAAATAAACATTTGATTTATGTATCCAAAGTGATCTACTTAAAGGGTCAACCTAAGGTCATTCAAACCTGAACCATGTCGTATGGACATTGAACTTCAACCATTCAACGAATGTAGAATTTTTTTGAACCATATCAGGCTTGAGATCTTGAACTTATTGTAGCTTTAAACTTGAGATCTTCATCAGCATAAAAACTACTTCATGCGTTGTTTATTAGTCTTGAAGTCATTTCTTGAGTTGTTTCTTAAGACTTGAACTTCAACATTGTAGCTTCTTGAACTTCAATAATGTAGCTTCTTGAGACTTCAACATTGTAGCTTCTTGAACTTCAATAATGTCATGAAGTGTTTATGCAGTGTCTTGAATACATATAAATCACCATACAAGCACAAGACACAGATAGATGTTTTGACACATCAAAATTTGACAACCAAAGGAGCATGAGACCATAGCACTTACAATCTCCCCCTTGTCAAATTTGTGACAAAACACCCAAATAATAATACTTCCAATAGAAATAAGAGAAGTACAGGCACAACAGGTTCAAAATAAGAATCATGCACAGTTATATAGATATGATAAGTAATAACTAGCATCATTCTCCCATAACTACCCCTGAGAAGCTTAACTCCCCCTGAGTAATAGGAGCACATCATAATCATTAAATTCAAATAAAGCCAAAGCCTCCCAAAACTTCTCCCCCTTTTTGACACAAAATGACAAAGGAAGAAGAGCAACAATGATAATGAAAAATAGGAGTTGATTCAAGAGATCATAGTGCATAAATCAAAAGGTCAGTAAGCATGTAAAGTTCAGACTTAAAAAAAATTATTACAGACCCATCAAAAATTCAGTCAGAACCAAAAGAGGGAGTAGGATTAGATGGATCAATTTTGTGTAAACCCCTAGCAACCCGCCTCATATATTTGCGTAAATAAGAAAATTGCGTGTCTTGGGTAACACGAATTTGAGCCACCTGCTCTTGAAGGGAATTCAATCTCTCATCAAAATCAGAAGGCTGAAAATCAGGATCATCAGCCGAGTCTGACTCAAGTTCTTCAAATAAATCATCCATATTCACGTCTTCAGGAAGATCACCAGCTTGATCTGCATTTCCTGCTTCAGCACCACTGCTACCAGCATCCACTTGGCCATCAGCCAATTCTAAATTCATCTTGTTAATATTGGAATTATTAAAAGGGAGATGATGGATGGGTTTTTCTCTAGTAGGCATAGCCATGAGCATATGATTTGCCAGCATAGTCAACAAATAACCAAAGGGAATATCACTATGTCCTGGATGGTGACGAGACAAAATAATGGAATGACAAATTAAAGAAGGTAGACATATTTTTGCACCAGAGATGACAGAATGCAAAACACGAACCATGAAAGCAGTGAGTTCGGTTTTATTACCAGAACGTGGATAAAGATTTGAGATGAAAATCCTATGAAGTACTCTGTGTCTAGGTAACAAGTACCTTAAGGGAAGTGCATGACCTTTATGAGTCCAGTAAACATCCAAATTACATAAATCTCTAGTAAGCATTTTTCGTTCAGATTCTGAGAGTCTGTCATGTAAAATATGAATTGGAATGCCCTCATCATTGACAGGCATTTCCATAATGTGAGCAATCAAATGTCGATCCACTGAAAATAATCCTTCTTGAGTATCAATTTTAAAAGTTAAATTCTCAAGAGAAAAATCACAGATACATGCAAACACGGATTGGGCAATGGACTGGTATGCAGCTCCACCCCAATGTAAGATGTTATCCCATCCCACAGATTCCAACAGAGGAAGGATACCAAATGAAGCAATGTGATTAACATTAACAGGACGCTCAACAATAATATTGCGCATACGCAAATCCCGAGCATTAGAAGGATCATTTTCAGGAGAGCGAAGATGACGTTGTGCAATAGATGCTGATCTATATGAAGAGGGATCTCGTGTAGTTTTCTTTTTACCACTAGCATCCATTTTCAAAGGAGGACTCAAGGAAACAAAAAAATGCAAGATAGAAGAAATGGGGTTTTGATATAACAGATTTTTCAAGATAAAATCCCAAACTTGCAATGAATGACCAAATAGATTCTACAAGAATGAGATTTGAAACACCAATAACAAGAATCTACAAGAAAATTGCAAAAGAACCACTAACCTTGAAGTATTATGAAGGTGGGTTCGACCGGTCGTAGCTAAGACCGTTGGAGAGTAAAAAGGAAATGAAGAAGAAGAGTCAAATCCCCAAAATAAAGTGAAATCACGAGTTTCATGACCGGTCGTGTAAGTGTTCGACCGGTCGTATCACAACCGGTCGTGTACACTCACGACTGGTCGAGTACCGACTCAAAATTTACAATTTTTTTCAAATAATTTTCAAATTTAAGCAAATAAAACATCAAACTTATGTACATTATGATACACCAAATCATGCAAATTCAATTTAAATTGCACATACCGAGATCAAATTTTAATTTATTAAACCTGCTTTTGTCGAGCGGTTTAGTGAAAATGTCCGCAAGTTGAGTCTCAGTTTGAATGTAATCCAAATATATTAATTTTTCTTCCACTAATTCACGAATGTAATGAAATCTAATGTCAATATGCTTAGTACGTGAATGCTGAACTGGATTTTTAGAGATATTTATTGCACTGGAATTATCACAAAATAAAATCATAGAATCCTGAATAATTCCATAATCGCTTAACATACGTTTCATCCAAACAAGTTGAGTACATGCATTTCCAGCAGCAATGTATTCAGCCTCAGCTGTTGATAGCGATATAGAACTTTGCTTCTTGCTAAACCAAGAAACAAGACAATTTCAATGTAGAAACAACCACCACTGGTTGATTTCCTATCATCAATGTTTCCAGCCCAGTCAGCATCTGCGTACCCGGCTAATTGAACATTAGTCTCATGTGGATACCAGAGACCCAGTTTAGTAGAACTTGCGACATATCGCATAATCCGCTTAACAGCAGTTAAGTGAGATTCTTTAGGATTTGATTGATAACGAGCACAAATACCAACACTCAAAGCGATATCTGGTCTAGTCAAATAAAGCAAACTACCAATCAAACTACGATACAATTTAGGATCCACATCATTACCTGTAGAGTCTTTTGAGAGTCTCAAAGTTGTACTCATAGGAGTATCAAAATTTTTACCTTTCTCAAATCCAAATTTCTTAATTAAATTCAGAGCATATTTGGTTTGAGAGATAAAAATTCCATCAGGTTGTTGTTTTACTTGCAACCCTAGGAAATAGTTTAATTCTCCAACCTTGCTCATTTCGAATTTAGATTTCATCAAATCTGCAAACTCAACAGTTATGTTAGTACAGGTTGATCCATAAATAATATCGTCAACATATATTTGAACCATTAGAATATCATCGTTATGTTTCTTAACAAAGAGCGTCTTATCAACACATCCCATCTGAAAATTATGACTCAGTAAAAACTTAATCAGTTTTTCGTACCATGCTCTGGGAGCTTGTTTCAGACCATAAAGAGCCTTCTTAAGATGATACACATGATCAGTAAATTTAGGATCTTCAAACCCTGTAGGTTGTTCAACATATACCTCTTCATGTAAATCACCATTCAGAAAGGCACTCTTTACATCCATTTGGTAAATTTTAATCTTCCTAAAACAAGCAATGGAGATAAAAAGTCTGATTGATTCAAGACGAGCTACAGGGGCAAATGTTTCATTATAGTCAATACCTTCAATTTGTGTATACCCCTGTACAACTAGTCCTGCTTTATTTCGAATAATATTTCCAAATTCATCAGATTTGTTTTTGAAAATCCATTTTGTTCCAATAATATATTTATCTTTAGGTCTAGGAACAAGGTACCAGACATCATTTCTGACAAACTGATTAAGTTCTTCTTGCATCGCAAGAATCCAGTTTTCATCCGAAAGTGCTTCTTTTACGTTAACTAGTTCAATCTGGGATGTAAAGCATACGTAGTTACATATGTCCTCTAATTGCCTGCGAGTGCGCACACCAGTGAGAGGGTTTCCAAGTATTTGAGAAGTTGGATGATCTTTAACAGTCCTTAATTCAGAATTAGTTTCACTTGATGAAGTTTCTTGTTTTTCAAGTATAAGAACTTCATCATTATCTGAACTAGGGACAGGTGTATTCAAAAGATCGTCAATCACAACATTTATTGACTCTTGAATCACACCGGTCCTGTTGTTCAGAACACGATATGTACGACTGTTTAAAGAATATCCTAAAAAGATCCCTTCATCACTTTTAGTGTCGAACTTTCCCAAATTTTCACGGTCACGCAAAATATAGCACTTGCTGCCAAAAACTCGAAAGTATTTGACAGAAGGCTTTTTCTCAAACCACATTTCATAAGTCGTTTTATTATTAGATTTACAAATATAAACACGGTTAATAATGTAGCAGGCTGTATTCACTGCTTCAGCTCAGAGATTCCTAGGGAGCTTCATGCTATTTAACATAACATTTCCCATTTCTTGAAGCACTCTATTCTTCCTCTCGACAATTCTATTTTGTTGAGGAGTTTTAGGTGCAGAGAATTCATGCGATATTCCCTGATCACTACAGAATTTCTCAAAACCGCTATTTTCGAATTCGGATCCATGATCACTACGGATCTTGTTGACTTGGGAACATTTTTCAGTTTGAATCCGTTTTATAATCTTTTTCACTTCATCAAGGGTTTCTGATTTGTCTCTCAAGAATGAAACCCAAGTGTATCTTGTATAATCATCTACAATAACTAAGATGTACTTTTTGCCACCTCGACTTTCCGTTCTTGTTGGTCCTATAAGATCCATGTGGAGAAGCTCGAGTGGTCTTGTGGTGGTATTGGAGTTCACCTTTTTGTGAGAGCTCCTAGTTTGTTTACCATACTGGCATTCACCACAAATCTTGTCTACTTTTTGCATCTTAGGTAGACCTCTAATTAGTTCACTTTTGCTCAATCTGTATAAATTTCGGTAGTGTACATGTCCAAGGCGTTTATGCCATAATTCTGTCTCATCGGTATGGACCATGTAGCACGTTTGTTTAGATGAGCTACCATTGCTTACTATATAGCAGTTTTCAGAAGTTCTGCGACCAGTTAATATTACAGAACCCTTTTCGTTTATAATTTCACAACCTTGATTAGAAAATTTAACATTATGGTTGTTATCGCATATTTGAGATATGCTCAACAGGTTGTGTTTTAAACCCTCAACATATAAAACATTTTTAAATAAGGGAAGGTTATAGAGTTGGACCGTACCTTTGCCAATTATCTTGCAGTTGCTACCATCACCAAATGTGACTGACCCATCAGTCATATCTTTAAGATCGGTGAATAGTGCCTTGTCGCCTGTCATATGTCTGGAGCATCCACTATCTAGGTACCATTTCGAATGGCTTGTAGCTTTGAAAGCAGTGTGAGCAACCAAACAGCAACCTTAGGAACCCATTTTAGAACTGTTTTGGGTTTAGGAGAATAGTTGGTCTTCTTTTGTTTACAGTTGTAAGAGTGACCTACAGAGTTAGATTTTAATAGTTCCTTAAGTAAATCAACAATTTTTTCAGCTAGTGGGTTTCGAATCTGATTTTTGAAATTTATATAGCTGCTTTTGGGTTTTTGAAAAGTTTTTGTATTTTTAGAAAAAACTTGACTAGTACCTTTTCCTTTTGAGTTAGAAGTCTCTCCTTTCACAAAATTGGAAGGAGTATTCTTCTATTTAGTAGATGTGTTTTTATCATAGCCCAACCCGGATCGATCGCCACATTTTCTTGATCCGGATAATAATTTTTCTAATTTTGGATCACCTTGGGCATATCTCCATGTGTCCTTCAAACTCAGAAGAGAAGATACTTCATTTTTAAGTTTCTCATTTTCAGATTTCAAATTTTCAATCAGGGAGGTTTTGAATTCCAGATCACACTTTGATTTTTCAAAACAATCTGAAATTTGGGATTTTTCTAAAACAAGGGTTTCAAAACATTCTTTAAGTTTAAAAAACTTTTCTTTTTGAAGTTTAAGTTTGACAGCAATTTTACAACTTTCCTTATATAAGGCATTGTAAGCATCTTGAAGATCTTCATCATTTTCATGATCACTATCCAAATTTTCTTCACTTGTTGAACCATCGTGATCTGAAAAAGTAAACTTGGCTAGAGTCATAAGGGCCTTAAGTTCACTGCCCGACTCGGTTTCTGAATTTTCTGATTCAGAAGAGGCTTCAGAATCAGACGATTCATCCCAAGTAGCCAACATACCCTTCCTTTTGGATCTGTCCTTTTTAGGACATTTGTTTGCTAAATGCCCATATTCTTGACAGTTGTAACATTGACTATCTTTCAATGACTTCCAAGTTTTAGACTTAGGTTTAGAACGTTTCTTTTCATTTGCCTTTTGAAAGTCGACTCTTTTCTTACTTTTGAAAATCTTATAAAACTTTTTCGCCAAAAGGGCCATATCATCTTCAGACTTTTCTGAATCTGAATTTTCTTGAGTAATACTTTTAGATGACTTCAAAGCAATAGATTTACCTTTAGGAGCTTTAAAACTTAATTCATAGGTTTGTAAAGAACCAACTAATTCTTCTACCCTCATATTATCCGTATCACGAAGTTCCTGGATTGCGGTTACCTTAGAATTGAACCGTTCAGGAAGAGAGCGTAGTATTTTTGCACACACTTTACTTTCTGGGATCTTATCGCCAAGACCCCACATTGAGTTTACAATGTCATTCAATCTAGTGTAAAAGTCCATAAACATTTCATTTTCCTCCATATGAATTTCTTCAAATTTAGTTGTGAGGAGTTGGACTTTAGATTTCTTGACAATTGATGTACCTTCGTGTGTCATTTCTAAAATATCCCAGGCTTGCTTTGCAGTATCACAGGATATGATTCTTTTGAACTCATCCGGTGATAGTGCGCAAGTGATTGCATTTAGTGCTTTAGCATTAGCACTACTCTCATTTTTCTGAAGTGTGGTCCATTGGAAATACGGTGTAATTTTTATAGATTTTGAACCATCAACTCCAGTTACTTCCATGATAGGAGGATTCCATTCAGTCACTGTGGCTTGCCACACACTTTCATCCATTGATTTAAGGAAGATCCTCATTCTGGCTTTCCAATAGGCATAGTTGGAGCCATCAAAGTGTGGAGGCCTAGTAACTGAAAGGCTATCAAAATTTGACATCTTTTTATATAGCTTAGATCGTTAGCTCAGGAAATAAATCCAAATAAAAAGCAACAAAAATGAGCTATTAGGCTCTGATACCACTTGAAAAGGCCAAGCTATATGTCCTAGAGAGGGGGTGAATAGGACTATGCCAAATTTAAAATAAAATCAGCGGAAATAAAGTAAACCAATAGCCTTACAATTATGAATCAATTCACAATGCTAAATTTAAATCACCTTGATAAATAAGTATTGAGATATTGATACAAATTCAGTTCTAAGGACAACCTTACACCATAATAAACAAGGGCTTATGGTAGGACAACCTTATTTCTAGAACATCTTTTGGATCAAGGACTCAATTTTAATAGAAGTAAATGAAATAGCAAGGAATTGAAATTAAATGCAGAAGTATAGATCTAAATTATTACAACAATCCCCACACTTGCTTGAAATGTAAATAGTTACAACATTCACATCCACTTGTACATTCCACACAATTGAATGATAAAAGATATGAAAATTAAGCAAGCATTCAATCCACAAGACAAAGAGTTATAGTGGTTCGCCTGTGTGTACACCAACTGTCTTTCAACAGCCACACAGAAAGCTACTCCACTCCTAATATCCTCACACAGGGGATATTAGCGTTCACTATCAAATAGGTTTTCACAGGTTCACCAAAAACCTTTACAATTGTGTCTTTTTCACTTGGGCTTACACAATTCAAAAACCCCTCTTTTCTGAGTTTTCTGGCTCTCCTCAGATAACCAATACAATGGGATTTTTTCTGGTTCAACCTCAAACAAAACCAATACAATGAGATTTTTCTGGCTTAACCTCAAACAAAACCAAAAGTAAATAAATTTTACAGAATTGTAAAATACCTGGATTTCTCCTTTTCGTAGCAGCCCGGTAGAACCAATCAGAGTAGATGATTGAATGTCAAAGTTCAATTTCCAATACTCACATTCATATGGTTCTAAATTCTAATTGATTTTAGATTTTAACTAGTTGGGCGTAGCTATATTTGATTTTGATTCCAAGAAGAAGGAATAAGATAATTCCTCTTTTCAAAAAAAAAGATTGGAATACAGAAACAAAATCAAATTAAATAAGCTAGCAAAAAGGAATATTAAATAAGCACAATGTAGCTTAAAATAAACACAGACTTATCTCAGGGTGATCACTTGAAATTTCTTGAATTGAATCGAGTTGAAGTGTGAAAACTCTGAATTTCGCTTTCAATTTATAGAAGCAAAAATCACTCCTACGACTAGTCTTAGAAACCTTCGACTGGTCGTAGCTCTAACGGATATTTGAAATATTGAACGCGATCTTTGAAAGTCGTTCCACGACTGGTCGTGAGAAGCCTACGACTGGTCGTGGGTCACCTACGACTGGTCGTAGATCTCTACGACTGGTCGTAGGACCATAGATTACGTTGCTGGACTTTGAGTCGTAGCTCTACGACTGGTCGTGGACGAGTCGAAGCCACACCTACGACCGGTCGAAGGACCTCAGGACTGGTCGTGGGTGTACCAAAAAATTCTGAAAAATCTTCAACAACTTAGGACTGGTCGTGGGTGTACCAAAAAATTCTGAAAAATCTTCAACAACTTAGGACTGGTCGTGGAATTTCTTGGACTAGTCGAACCAATGCTAGGACTGGTCGAACAAGAGCTAGGACTGGTCGTAGAATAGACCAAACTTATGTAAAATAAACATTTGATTTATGTATCCAAAGTGACCTACTTAAAGGGTCAACCTAAGGTCATTCAAACCTGAACCATGTCGTATGGACATTGAACTTCAACCATTCAACGAATGTAGAATTTTTTTGAACCATATCAGGCTTGAGATCTTGAACTTGTTGTAGCTTTAAACTTGAGATCTTCATCAGCATAAAAACTACTTCATGCGTTGTTTATTAGTCTTGAAGTCATTTCTTGAGTTGTTTCTTAAGACTTGAACTTCAACATTGTAGCTTCTTGAACTTCAATAATGTAGCTTCTTGAGACTTCAACATTGTAGCTTCTTGAACTTCAATAATGTCATGAAGTGTTTATGCAATGTCTTGAATACATATAAGTCACCATACAAGCACAAGACACAGATAGATGTTTTGACACATCAAAATTTGACAACCAAAGGAGCATGAGACCATAGCACTTACACTTTGCGTCTCGCCAGCTCAAGATCCATGAGCTAAACTACCCCACGCATGATTTGGAGTTGACTGCAGTTGTCTTCGCACTGAAGGTGTAAAGGAACTATCTCTATGGGGTTAGGTTCGAGCTCTTCTCCGACCACAAGAGCTTGAAATACCTTTTCTCGCAGTCTGAGTTGAACATGAGGCAGAAGTGCTGGATGGAGCTCTTGAAAGACTATGACTTCGATCTTCAGTACCACCCGGGCAAGGCGAACGTAGTGGCAGATGCCCTTAGCCGTCAGCCACGAGGCCTAGTGGCGCATACGATGATTCAGGAGTGGCGGATGGTTGAGGAAGTAGTAGAGTATGATTTTAAGTTCGGCCTGCAGTCTTCTATCGTGCAGTTATCGAGCCTATCGATTCAACCCTCTCTTGTCGCAAGGGTGATCGAGGCTCAGCAGGCTAATAAGTCGTTGCAGAGTTATATGGCTGAGGTGGCATCCGAGAGTCAGGTAGATTGGCAGATCGGTACAGATGGTGGACTTCGCTTCAGAGGCCGATTATGTGCCCCGGATATTCTTGAGTTACGCAGAAATCTTATGACCAAGGCGTATCAATCGCGATTTTCTATCCACCCTGACTCGACGAAGATGTACCGTGACATGAGCGATAGTATTTTTGGGCAGGGATGAAGCGTCAGCTTGTCAGTTTTGTGGCCGAGTATGACACGTGCCAGCATGTCAAGGCCGATCATCAGAGACCCCCTGGTCTATTGCAGCCGTTGAGTATCCCGATGTGGAAGTGGGAGCACGTATCGACAGATTTTATTATGGGCTTACTGAGGACTCAGCGCGGTCATGATGTCATTTGGGTTGTTGTGGATCATCTGACGAAGTCGGCACATTTTCTTGTGATTCGTGCGACTTAGCCTTTGGACCGACTTGCGAAGTTATTCGTCGAAGAGATTGTAAGACTGCATGACGTTCCAGTCTCGATCGTTTCTGACCGAGACCCGAGGTTCAAGTCTCAGTTTTGGGGGAGCTTCCAAAGAGCGATGGGGATGATTTGTAGCTCAGCACCGTGTATCATCCGTAACTGATGGCCAGACCGAGAGGGTCAACCAGATCCTTGAGGATATGCTTCAGGCCTGCGCGATTGATTTTGGGGGTAGCTGAGATGAGCATCTGCGATTGGCTGAGTTCGCATACAACAACAGTTATCAGGTGACCATAGGTATGGCTCCTTTTGAGGCACTATATGGCAGACTATGTAGATCACCGAGGTTGAAGAGCGTCGTCTCCTAAGTCCCGAGCTTGTGCAGGAGACGTCAGAGGCTATCGATATCATCAGGCAGAGGATGCGCATAGCTTATAGCCGACAGAAGAGTTTTGTTGATCATCGGCGTCGTCCCTTGGAGTTTGATGTAGGGGACCATGTGTATCTCAAGGTCTCACCCATGAAGGGCATAGTTCGATTTGGAGTGAAGGGGAAGCTTGCCCCGAGATTCATAAGACCTTTCGAGATCACTGGGTGCGTTGGCGCCGTAGCCTATCGACTTGCCTTGCCATCTCAGTTGTCTAACGTCCACAACGTTTTCCATATCTCCATGTTGAGGAAGTGTGGGTCAGACATCGTTCATGTTATTGATTGGCAGCCATTAGAGGTTCGGGAGGACGCTTCCTATATTAAACAGCCAATCCGTATCCTCGATCGGAAGGAGCAGGTCCTCCGGACCAAGGTCATTCCATTGGTGAAAGTTCAGTGGGGTCACCATTTTGTTGAGGAGGCTTCTTGGGAACATGAGGCCGAGATTCGAGAGCTATCCCCATCTTTTTTATGATTGATTATGTGTTGTATTTTGTATGTTATCTCTGATTTTATATGGTGATGTTATGTTTCTTCTCCCTCATGAGTTATGACTACTTGCGATGATTGTGTAAATTTCGAGGATGAAATTTTTATTAGGAGGGGAGAGCTGTAAGACCCGTATCCTAGACCGTACCATTCCGTAGACTTCCGTGGTCTTCCCGGTATAAATCCAGCAACTTCGACCCTTAACCGATATTTACGCGCGACCCTGATTCACATGTCGCCAATCCGAATCGATTCAACCTAAGACTAGTACCTTAGCGACCCCGCCGTCGTTGCGGTTCCGATGTTGTGACTCGCGCGCCGAGGCGATACTTTGGCCAAGAGATGTGGGCCAGCGTTCGGTGCGAGGAAAACGCCGTGCGTGCAAAAACCGAAGAGAATCTCTACGAGATGTCACATCAATCCATCAATCAATCAATCCCATCATGTCAAGTACACATCACCTCTCACCCCTCCCCAAGCAACCCCAAAGTCAAAAGTTTCTTACACCACCCATACTTCTCTTACACTAAGCAACCACAAAAGTCAAAAAGCCCCTTACACACCCATCACTCACCACATCACCCATCACTCTCTCTCTCCCTTTACAACACCCTCTCTCTCTCATTTTCAAACACTCTCCCAAGCAAGAGAAGCCTCACACGTCCAAGCCATTCCCCATCTCTTCCAAGCCACAAGTGTGGCCCACTTTTCCTAACCCGTCCCCCTCATCTCTCATCTCAACCATCCAAATCTCATCTCCTCCGTTGGAATCAAAGCTAAGGAACAAAGGGAGCTTAGGGAGCAAGAAGGAACGGTGGGTGATTTTTGTATCTTTGTTTTCATCCATTTGTTTGATGTAAGGGCCACATGTAGTGGGACCCACCTTGATGTAGGTTTTGTATCAAAGAGGGGTCCATAGTGGCGGGGCCCCTCCATCCTCACCGATCTCTCTCTCTCCCTTTTCCTTTGTGTATGATGGCTTGTGGCCCACTTGATGTATGATCTTATCCATGCCGCAGGTCGGTGGACCCCATCCATGTGGGACGCACCATGATGTTCATATGTCATCCCAACCGTTCATAGGGGCCCACCTTGATGTGGCTAACGGTGGGGCATGGCTATCAGTGAAGTGTGATCTGTCGTGGGCCCCATAGCTCACGTGGTGGACTGAGTGAGGATGCCTCGTTGCAGCACCTGAGGTCTTGGTATTGATCCAGTGGAGGTGGCTAAACAGTGAAGTGTGAACTGATAGGGGGTGTACTAGCGTGAAGTGTGCACTGACAGTGGGTGTGAGCTGACGGTGGGTGTGGACTGACGTGGGGTCCATGGCCCATCCACACCGTCCACCCTTTCTGATGGGGCCCACCATAGTGTATGTGTCTCATCTAGTCGTCCACCACCCTGGACGGTGGGCCACGTCTGTGTGGACCGTTTTCCACACCCAAATCCATAGCTCACTGGCGGACTGAGTGGAGATACCTCGTTTCAACACGTGAGGTCTTAGTATCCATTCCTGTGAGGGTGGCCTACGTGGGACCCACCTGAGTTTTCGGTGCAGTTGAAACGTGGCCTGACCCTTCATTCAAGTCGGACACCCACGATGGGTGGGCTGGATTTGTGAACCTCATCTTAGTGGGCCCAATAACTGATTATAAATGTTTTTAGTGGAGGGAAGCCCTCTCAACCGTTGTATCTGGTGTGGCCCACACAAGTCACGGCCTGACTTGATTTTTGAGACCTAGGCCCACGCTGGAATGGGGCATCTAACTGATGGGTTAGATGTTGGCAAACATCAACGGTGGGGCCCACACCACTGGACCTCATGGGACCCACCTCTGTGGTGTCTCTGCTCGTGTCAGAGAAGGAAAAAGAAAAAGAAAAGAACAAGGAAAGAAAGGAGGAGAGGCAGTCACGTGCTATTCTCTCTCTCTATTTCTCTCTCTCTATATCTCTCTCTATCTGCTCTCTCTCTCTAACTCTCTCTGTCTTAACGCCAGCAGGTTGCTAGTCCCACACGCTGCTTGTGTTTTACACAAGCTGTCCATCTATTCTGACGGTGGGCCCTTACTTGTGGGGTCCATGTGTTACATCCAATCCATCCATCCAAAGTGCTAGTCAATTTAAGGCTTGAGACCGAAATGAGTCAGATCTAATATCAAGTGGACCACACAGCAGAAAACAGTGTTGAGTGAACATCCACCATTGAAACCCTTCTTACGATCACAGTAGTTCTGGATTAATTTGGAACTTGTTTTTCATCTTAATTCAGGTCTGTGTGACCTCATGAACAGATTGGATGGAAAATAAATGTTATGGTGGGACTTGAGGATTTTAACGGTGGAAATCATTATCACCACTGTTAATTGAAGTGCAGTCCATGTGATTTAGGTATTTTAATACCCTAAAATGATCCGTTAGGATAGATGTATGGTGTAGATAGTGCGACCCACTTGATATGTATTCAAGGCCCATGGGCGAGGCCCATTGTGATGTATTCGACGCCCATGGGTGTGATACATTGTGGTTCAGTTGAGGCCCACCTTGATATGCATGAGGCCCATATGATTAGGCCCATCTTGATGTAGTTAGGGCCCAACCATTGAGGCCCACCTGATATACTTAGGGCCCATGTTATGCGGCCCATTTGTTGTACCTAAGGCCCATGGGTCGAGGCCCAATAGGATATACACAAGTCCATCACAATGTGTAACCCTACCATGGTTTGAGTAATGATGTTTATGGCAGCCGTGCTTTGGTAGCAATGTTGGTTTGACGTCCATATTGTAAGAATAATGTTGGTTAAATGTCCGCATTATGATTCTCCCTAGGGCCCATTGTTAGGCCCATACTTGTAGGCCTTCTAGGCCCATCTTCGTTATGAACAACATCCATCGCCATATAGGATGTTTAGTATAGTTCCATGATTCATGATCATACGCATCATATATATGCTTGATATGAGAAGTGACTGATCATAGCATATGCCTTCGGGCAGACTGTTTAGGGGCTCCCGGTTAGGCAGTGTTGCCTCACATGAGCGCACGATATGAGTAGGATTGTTGCATGACTGGATAGTGTGATTCATGCATTTCGCATTGTGTGACATGGTTACCGTACGCCCTAGCGACATCAGGGTCGTAGTCTCCACAGGCATATCATGGTTGGCAGGATTGGATACCGAAAATCTTATTCTACATGGGGTGCTATAGATATCCCTGGGTAAAAGTCCATAAACCCTTATGGTACCAAGAGGTTGCTCCAACGTCTAGACCAAGTGGGTGCATGAGCGCCGATGGCTTATTACCAGAAGGTCGCGCTTTCCACTTTGTCGTGGTAGGTTGGAAGGGGGTGCGGCCTTACCTGCCCGAGAGGAGAGGGCAAAGCTAGGATGAGTCTGACCAGCTCGAGGAATGGGTCCACTATTGACGAGTCGAGCCCGATATTGGCAGGCAGATAGTGAGGTCTCTTTCACTTACCTTATTCGCTATGGGGTGGCAATCTGGTTTAGAGTGTACTAGATCTCGGTGATATTCCAGAGTTGAGCTGTATTGATATGTTGACTTAGATGAGGATTTGCATGCTTGAGTTACATTTCACATCGCATGGCCTTGGTATGGTCGACATCATTCATGCCTTGCATCGCATATCCTTGGTATGGCTAACGGTATTCATGGATTCACCAGCATGTTCTACATTACTCTGATACTGCATATCTGCATTACTAACTTGCGCACACACTTTCACCACCCTCTAAGTTTTCTATAAGCTTATGCACGACCATTGCATGCAGGTGACGTTGGATCGTAGCAGCGCTGATGCAGGAGTGCAGAGCTGATCATTTTGGAGTTTTTTGTCTATCATCATTGTATTTCCTTTTATGTTCATTGTACTTGTAAAGTTTTTTATCATAATGGTAATGTGATAGAGTTTTTGGTTGTTGTTTGTGAGTTATGCCTTTGGTTATGCTTACTACGAATCAAACTAATATTGGAAATCCTCCTTGTAGCATCACAGGATCGGAACCTGGCGAATGGGCGCCGGGAGTCGATTATGGTTCTACGGAGGCTGTCGGCGCCAGATTCGGTGATCAAGAATTTTGTGAGCCCAGTTTCTGAGTTTGGGGCGTGATAACCCATCAATCAATCAATCACCTCATGTCAAGTACACACACCCATGCTTTCTTTCTCCACAAGTCAAGCAATCTACCCCAAAAGTCAACCAATCTCTCAACTTACCCATCACTCACCTCACCCATCACTCACCTCACATCCATCACTCCATCACATCCATCACCTCTCTTACAACCACCTCTCTCTCTCTCTCTCTCTCTCTCTCTCTCTCTCTCTCTCTCTCTCTCTCTCTCTCTCTCTCTCTCTCTCTTTCTCAACACACTTTCCAAGCATTTCCATGGAGAAAAAAATAGACGTCCAAGATCTTCCTTAGGTGAGAGAAAAGTGCATGTTGTGTGGCCCACTTCCCACCCCAAGAACCATCATTCTAACCATTCAAACCTCATCATCTTCCATCAAAGTGAGACACAAGGAGATTGGCTTTCCATCGAACCAATAAGATCAAATGGTGGGTGCTTCATAGGCTTAGATTTGCATGTTTTTATGATGGGCCAAGTGAGGCTTACCGATTGATGGTATGGATCTCACTTTGGACCCTTGATGTGGCCGATGGCCCATCTTGATTCTCATTATCATTCCATGATGGAGGCATTATCCATGGACCCCATCATGATGTTTACTTTCTAGTTTGAAAAGGGGTCATCTAGACCTTTCATTTCAGTGGAGAAAGGATCTCCACCGTTGATTTTGATCGGTGGGCCCACATGTATTAGGACCCACTTGATGTATGATTGGATGCATGGAACAGAGGGCCCATAGTGTCGGGGCCCCTCCATCGCACGTGTGTCTCTCTTTCTCTCTCTCTCCCTCTCTTTTCATTTTTTTGTGGTAGATGGCCGTGTGGTCCACTTGGATGGATCCTACCTTGATGTGTGTATTATCCACACCATCCAACCATTGGTAGCCCACCCTAATAACATGTCTATGGGTGGGGCCCACCTTAAATATATGTGTGACCCAACTGTCCAGCGTCCAAGGACGTTGGACGTTGCCAAAAAGTGAAGGGTGAGCTGACGGTGGGTGTACTAACGACAGCAACAAGACAAAAAAAAAATGGTTTTTGGGAAGGGTTGTCCATGTAGGCCCCACGTCAATGTATAAGTTTAATCCACGCCATCCATTCCATTCCTCAACTCATTTTAGACGTTGAACCGAAAAATGAAGCCAATCCGATTTTCTGGAGGGCCATAGCATAGAAAACAGTGGTTTTCACCGTTAAAATGCACTATGACCTTCCTACACACCGAAACATGCCAGATATTAGGCTTGTTTGGCTTGTTTTAAACCATGGAAGCCAGTGGGCGGGGTGGATTTTGCTGATCCGGGCCCTACCTAAGAAAAATCTCAAAAAAAACCACATTTTTCAAAAAAAAATATACATAGGCAGCAACGCAGGATGCTGGCTGCGCCATGGACGAAGAGGCAGGGACTAGGGGTCCCATGCGTGGGTCCCACCGCGATGTGTCTTGAACATCCACACCGTGCATTGGTGAGCCCCTTAGGCCAGTGGGCCCCCCACCAAAAAATCAGTCGTATACACGGCTCAAGTGGCCCACATTGCAGGGAACAGTGGTGATTGAACGGCTGCCATTGAAACCCTTTTTTTATGGCTACAGAAGTTTTGGATTATATGAAATTTGTTTTTCCTTTTCATCCAGGAACGTGTGACCTTACCAGCAGATAAACATTGTGGTGGGCCCCGCGTGGGACCCAATGATGTATGTGTTTTATTCCACCGTCCACACCTTTGGACGGTGGAACCCACCATGGTGTATGTGTTTTGTCCTCACCATCCACAGCACTGGACGGTGGGACCCCAATGATGTATGTGTTTCTCTCCACATCGTCCATCCCCATGGGACCCACAATGATGCACGTGTTGCATCCAAGCCGTCCAACCATTTTGAAAGCTCATTTTTATGGCACGAACTAAAGAATGAGTCAGATCCATAGTTCAAGTGGACCCCACCATTTAAAGTAGTAAACAATGACGTCCACCGTTCAAAATTTCTAAGGGTCATAGTAGTTTCCTATTAAGCTGATGTTTGTTTCCACTTCATCTATCACTATGTTAATTTATGAATAGGTTGGATGGGAAATATATGTTATGGTGGGCCTTGGGAATTTTAATGGTGGAAATCAATATCACCACTTATATTTGGGTGTGGCCCATTTGATGTACATGGGGCCCATTTGTGTGGCCGTCCATTGAGACCCACCTTGATATATATAAGGCCCATGTGATTAGGCCCATCTGGATGTATTTGTGGCCCGTTTGTTGAGGTCCACCTTAATATATATGAGGCCCATGTTATGAGGCCCATTTGATGTATTGGAGGCCCATGGGTCGAGGCCCAATGAGATGTATATAAGTCCATTGCAATCTGTGATTTCACCGTGGTATATATAATGATGTTTATGGTGGGCTGACGTCCACATTATAAGAATAATGTTGGTTAAATGTCCATATTATAACTCTCCCTAGTGCCCATTAATAGGCCCGTACTTTTTGTGTGTTGGCCATTTAGGCCTATCTTCATTGTAAGGACAGTTCATCACTTTATAACATGTTTAGTGTAGCTCCATAACTCATGCCCATATGCATCATATATATGCTTGATATGAGGAATGTTTAATCATAGCATAAGCCATTAGGCTAGGATATTTACAGGACTCCTTATGAGACGGAGTGCCCCACATGAGTGCACGGTACACGCGGGATTGCTGCATGATTTGACGGTGTGACTCATGCACCTCGAATATGTGTGAGTTGATCATTGTACGCCCTAGTGACATCAGGGTCATGGCTCCACGGGCACATCGTAAATGGCTGTATCGGATACCGAAAATACTTGGTTCTAGCATTGTGGGCACTTAAGATGTCCTCGGGTGAAAATCCCAGAACCTTTTTAGTACCAGGAGCTGCTCCAACGTCTAGACCGATAGATCCCGAGTGCCGAATACCAGTAGGCCGCGTCTCTCACTGTGTTGTGGTCGGTTGGAAGGGGGTGTAGCCTTATCCGCCCGAGTGAGGGGGCTATAAGCTAGGCTAAGTTTGACCAGCTCACAAATGAGTCCGCTATCGACGAGCCGGGTAGGTATTGGCAGACTACTGGTCAGGCGGATAGTGAGGTCTATTCCGCTCACTAGGCTGTGCGGCTAGGGAGGCGGTAGTCAGTGTGGAGTGTACTAGACCCCGGTGATATCCTAGAGAGGAACTGTACTGATATGTGTACTTGATGAGTACTGGCATGCTTGTTTTGCATCTCGCATATGACATTTGGCTACATAGGTCTCGCATCGCATGGCCTTGGTATGGCCGATAGCATTCATGTCTTGCATCACATAACTTTGGTACAGCCGATAGCATTCATGGACTTACCGCATGTTTCTGTATTACTCTGATATTGTACACTTGGCGCTTGCCTTGCGCACACACTTACACCACCCTCTAAGCTTTTGTAAGCTTATGCACGACCATTGCGTGCAGGTGTTGTTAGACAGCAGCAGTGCTGAGGCAGGAGTACACATCAAATCATTTTGGAGCTTTTTGATCACCTTGTATTTCCCTTCCCGCATTGTACTTAAAGATTTTGATATAGTGGATATGTGGTTATGTTGTTTTGTGACTTGGTTATGCTTATGGTTATGCTCCATTACAAAAAAATAAATAAATAAATAAAAATTTTAAAAAAAAATCATACTGAAAATCCTCCTTGTAGGATCCCAGGATCGAAATCTGCCATGTGAGTGTCGGGATCCGAGAATGGGGCACTACGGAGGCTGTCGGCGCCGGATTCGGCGATCAGGAATTTTGTGAGCCCGTTTTTCGAGTTTGGGGCGTGACAGATCCAGCCTCTTCGCTAGGCGTGGCAATGGGCCAGCGGGGCTTTGGAATAGGGTCGGACCTATAGTCATCATGGGCTTAAAGGATCAAGAGTTATGATCGAACTAAAACTTTCTATAAATAGTAAAAACGAAATTAAAATAGACTTTCAACCGTCGATCTGATGGAATCTCGCATATCCGGCATGGGGAACCTGGCATAGCGGGTTGGTTACCTAAAGTAGCTTCTCCTATCCCAAAATCATATATGGTACGTCGACTAACTCATTTCGGTTTGCGAGATGTGCTTGCTTTAGGGTTCTGACGGTCTTGATCAATTTCGCCTCCAATCAGCCCTATTCTAGTCCATCTTGGCCATGAAAGTATCCACGACCCGCTCTACATCAGTTTTGGGTCGACCTAATTTTTGAGATCCAAAGAGAGTAAGAGTGGGATCACATAATGGACGGATTAGGTGTCCTCGAAACATCACGGTGGGCCTTGCACTTTGATTCGCATGCACATTAAACTTGAGGTGGAAACATTTGGGTAGGCTAGAGACTTAAATCCTCGAATCGTTTGCTCTCAAAACCTTATCCCGCACGGGACACATGTTTGACACTAGTAGTGATCCCAAAAAAATAATAATAATAATAAATAAATAAATAATAAAAATAAATAATAAAAAATAAATAAAAAATGTGAGATAAACTGGCACAAGTATCATTCGGGAACTAGATCAGAACCGTTCAGTCAATAGGTGAAACACTGAGTGGCCCTTAGACAAATAAGAGTTTCAATATTTGGACAATCCCGACTCTTTAACTTCTGAGTATAAATGAATCATAAAATACAAATGAACCATGGTTCACTGGTTAAGTTCTCTTAATAGGTGGATAGTCCAATCATTATTAAATGGCCTATCAATCTTGACGCCGAACGACCCAACATTTGGAGTGAATATGAAAGAGAAGAATGCCAGAGGCTTCTTTCTATCATATGTTTATGAGAGGGAAAGGCAGTTTTGTCATTTATAAATAAAAATTATCCCACATAATCGAACCACCATTGGAAAAATCTAACCAGGTACTTAATTCGATGAAGTAGCTTTATGAAAAAAGTTTCAAAAGATGTAATGGAATGTAAATTTTGGAACAGTAGTTAGTATTTAATAAAGTTACTTTTAAAGAATTTACAGACTTTAACGGTTTGTATGTTGGCAAGATTACAGCTAGCAGAGAAATCGAATCCAATGCTACTGATGAAAGTTCATTCTTTTTTACCAGACAAATGGTCGTCCACCACCATATAAGTGTTTGGCATACATAGATTTACAGCTGGCTAAAAGTTAGAGGGCCTATATATTTTGGACCAAATTAAGCATGGCCCAAAAATCACAATCATTGAAGGACTAGCCACTCGATCAATGACTACCAATTGGACTGGTAAAAATAAAATGGTCAGCAGTCCTGGCTCCTCCTTGTCGATGGATGGTTAGACATTAAAGATTCCATTCATTTCACACTAGGGACATGGGAGATCCAGCCTCTTCGCTAGGCATGGCAATGGGCCAGCAGGGCTTTGGAATAGGGTCGGACCTATAGTCATCATGGGCTTAAAGGATCAGGAGTTATGATCGAACTAAAACTTACTATAAATAGTAAAAATGAAATTAAAATGGACTTTCAACCGTCGATCTGATGGAATCTCACAAATCCGGCATGGGCAACCTGGCATAGCGGGTTGGTTGCCTAAAGTAGCTTCTCCTATCCCAAAATCATATATGGTATGTCGAATAACTCATTTCGGTTTGCAAGATGTGCTTGCTTTAGAGTTCTGACGGTCCTGATCAATTTCGCCTCCAATCAGCCCTATTCTAGTCCATCTTGGCCATGAAAGTATCCATGACCCGCTCTACATCAGTTTTGGGTCGACCGAATTTTTGAGATCTAAAGAGAGTAAGAGTGGGATCACATAATGGACGGATTAAGTGTCCTCGAAACATCACGGTGGGCCTTGCACTTTGATTCGCATGCACATTAAACTTGAGGTGGAAACATTTGGATAGGCTAGAGACTTAAATCCTCAAATCGTTTGCTCTCAAAACCTTATCCCGCACGGGACACATGTTTGACACTAGTAGCGATCCCAAAAAATAATAATAATAATAAATAAATAAATAAATAAATAAATAATAAAATAAATAATAAATAAAAAATGTGAGATAAACTGGCACAAGTATCATTCGGGAACTAGATCAGAACCGTTCAGTCAATAGGTGAAACACTGAGTGGCCCTTAGACAAATAAGAGTTTCATTATTTGGACAATCCCGACTCTTTAACTTCTGAGTATAAATGAATCATAAAATACAAATGAACCATGGTTCACTGGTTAAGTTCTCTTAATAGGTGGATAGTCCAATCATTATTAAATGGCCTATCAATCTTGTCGCCGAACAACCCAACATTTGGAGTGAATATGAAAGAGAAGAATACCAGAGGCTTCTTTCTATCATATGTTTATGAGAGGGAAAGGCAGTTTTGTCATTTATAAATAAAAATTATCCCACATAATCGAACCACCATTAGAAAAATCTAACCAGGTACTTAATTCGATGAAGTAGCTTTATGAAAAAAGTTTCAAAAGATGTAATGGAATGTAAATTTTGGATAAGTAGTTAGTATTTAATAAAGTTTACTTTTAAAGAATTTAACAGACTTTAACGGTTTGTATGTTGGCAAGATTACAGCTAGCAGAGAAATCGAATCCAAGGCTACTGATGAAAGTTCATTCTTTTTTACCAGACAAATGGTCGTCCACCACCATGTAAGTGTTTGGCATACATAGATTTACAGCTGGCTAAAAGTTAGAGGGCCTATATATTTTGGACCAAATTAAGCATGGCCCAAAAATCACGATCATTGAAGGACTAGCCACTCGATCAATGACTACCAATTGGACTGGTAAAAATAAAATGGTCAGCAGTCCTGGCTCCTCCTTGTCGATGGATGGTTAGACATTAATGATTCCATTCATTTCGCACTAGGGACATGGGAGATCCAGCCTCTTCGCTAGGCATGGCAATGGGCCAGCGGGGCTTTGGAATAGGGTCGGACCTATAGTCATCATGGGCTTAAAGGATCAAGAGTTATGATCGAACTAAAACTTACTATAAATAGTAAAAACGATATTAAAATAGACTTTCAACCGTCGATCTGATGGAATCTTGCAAATCCGGCATGGGCAACCTGGCATAGCGGGTTGGTTGCCTAAAGTAGCTTCTCCTATCACAAAATCATATATGTACATTGAATAACTCATTTCGGTTTGCAAGATGTGCTTGCTTTAGGATTCTGACGGTCTTGATCAATTTCACCTCCAATCAGCCCTACTTTAGTCCATCTTGGCCATGAAAGTATCCATGACCCGCTCTACATCAGTTTTGGGTCGACCTAATTTTTGAGATCCAAAGAGAGTAAGAGTGGGATCACATAATGGACGGATTAGGTGTCCTCGAAACATCACAGTGGGCCTTGCACTTTGATTCGCATGCACATTAAACTTGAGGTGGAAACATTTGGATAGGCTAGGGACTTAAATCCTCGAATCGTTTGCTCCTAAAACCTTTTCCCGCACGGGAAACATGTTTGACACTAGTAGTGATCCCAAAAAAAAAAAAAAAAATGTGAGATAAACTGGCACAAGTATCATTCGTGAACTAGATCAGAACCGTTCACTCAATAGGTGAAACACTGAGTGGCCCTTAGACAAATAAGAGTTTCATTATTTGGACAATCCCAACTCTTTTAACTTCTGAGTATAAATGAATCATAAAATACAAATGAACCATGGTTCACTGGTTAAGTTCTCTTAATAGGTGGATAGTCCAATCATTATTAAATGGCCTATCAATCTTGTCGCCCAAGGGCCCAACATTTGGAGTGAATATGAAAGAGAAGAATACTAGAGGCTTCTTTCTATCATATGTTTAAGAGAGGGAAAGGCAGTTTTGTCATTTATAAAATAAATTATCCCACGGAATCAATCCACCATTAGAAAAATCTAACCAGTTACTTAATTCGGTGAAGTAGCTTTATGAAAACAGTTTCAAAGATGTAATGGAATGTAAATTTTGGAACAGTAGTTAGTATTTAATAAAGTTACTTTTAAAGAATATACAGACTTTAACAGTTTGTATGTTGGCAAGATTACAGCAGAGAAATCGAATCCAAGACTACTGATGAAAACGTTCATTCTTTTTTACCAGACAACTGGTCGTCCACCACCATATAAGTGTTTGGCATACATGGATTTACAGCTGGCTAAAAGTTAGAGGGCGCCCTATATATTTTGGACCAAATCATGGCCCAAAAATCACAATGACTGAAGGACTAGCCACTCAATCAATGACTACCAATTGGACCGATAAAAATAAAATGGTCAGCGGTCATTGCTCCTCCCCGGGGGCCATTGTCGATGTATGGTTAGACATTAAAGACTCCGTTCATTTCGCACTTGAGACACATGGGAGATCCAGCCTCTTGGCTAGGCGTGGCAACGGGCCAGCGGGGCTTTGGAATAGGCTCGGACCTATTGTCTGTGGCCCGATCATGGGCTTAATATGTATGCGCCTATCCATTTTGGGACGGGAGAGCGCTCAGATCATTTTACCTTGACCGTGGGGATTCCTTAATGAGTAAATACTATGGAGTCCACCACAATGTATGTCTTATCCGCACCATCCATATTTTTAAGTATCACATTCTAGTGCATGAGCCTAAAATTGAAGCATGTCTAAAGCTCAAGTGGACCACACCACAGGAAACATTGTGAAATAAATGCTTACCATTGAAAATTTCATGGGGCCGCGGTAGTTTTAGATAAAGTTGATATTTTTTTCCTCTTGAAAACTTCGTGAGGCTCAAGTTTATTTTATTTTTGATAAAGTTGATGTTTCTGTTTCCCATTTGTCCATGTCGGTTTCACGTGTGAACGTCATTACCCCACTCCACTGTTCCGTGTGGTGTGGTCTGCTTTAGCTTTAGGTATGCTTCAACTTTGGATTCATACCATGAAATGATAGGTTAAAATCGTTTGGACGGTGTGGATAAGACACATACATATCACAATGGCTTCTTAGAGTTTACTCATTATTCAATTGGCTCATATTCAATTTTGGGTTCATGCACTGAAATGATATGGTAAAAGGGTTGGACGGTGTGGATAAGACATACGTCACCGTGGGCTCCACAGAATTTACTAAGTAACCGATCAATTTCCCAGCTTTACCTAGCCTGGTCGGCCTGATTTTCTGGGTTTGACGTAGCCTGGTCGGCCTGACTTTATGGGCATGCGTGTAACATTATGTTGTTCCTTGGTTAGGTAATGCGGAAAACAGTGGTCATTGAAGGGCGGGATTGGGTAGTACCCCCGCCAGGACCTGTTAGAGCCGGATGTTGAGCTTTGTGGGGCCCACACTATAATGTATATATTTTATCTATGTAATCCATTCATTTTGATAAATCATTTTCCGTAACGAGCACAAAAATGAGGCATATTAAATGCGCAAGTTGACCATATCACAAGAAACGGTGGAGATTGAATGCCTACCCCTAAGTATCTCTAGGGGAGAAGTTTTGGATCAAGCTGTTATTTATGTTTTCCCTTAATTGAGATCTAAATAACCTTATAAACACGTTGGATGGTAAATAAATATCAGGCAGGTAGTAGGAAGGTTTCAAGGGTGGCGTCATTGTCATAACTGCTTCCTGCCGTGGCGTTTACTATAACTTTAGATCGGTAATCTTTGGTGGGCATGTATTAAAATAATCTTTGAAAATGGATGATTAACTTAGATAAAATTTATATTTCATGGTGTGCCCTGCAGAGCCTCTGATAGACGGTCTGTCTCTATCTAGATCCCAGTTGGGCGACGATGGAAGCGGATTGTCTCTATATAGCTGATGTATTGACGTTAACAAGTTTTATGGGTCCCATCATGAGATATGTATTATATCTAAACCGTCAAGCCACTTGGTGAGCCTGCGGTAACGCTGGAGATAAAAAATAAGAAAGATCTAAAGATCAAGTGGACTACACTGCAAAAAGCAGTGGGAGATTCAACGTCTACTATTGAAACCCTTTTGGGGTCACGGAAGTTTTGGATCAATATGATATTTTTGTGACCTTATGAACAGATTGGATGAAAAATAAACGTTATTGTGGGCCCTACAAATGTTTTAACGGTGAAAATCATTATTCCCACTGCTATTTGTGGTGTGGTCTAGTTGAACTATTTTTTATTCATTTTTTGGATCATGCTCTAAAATGATCTCCAAAAATAGATGAATGGTGTGGATATAATAAATAGATCATGTTTGAGGCCATGTAACTTTGCTCTCCTTTGAACTGTTCGTACAACTTGCAGCTTGAGGAGGGTCCCCGCTAGTCTGGCACGGAAACGGATTGGCTACTCCGCTGCCACGGGACGCGGATTGCGTCCTACCCCCGCCCGGACGGTAATCTGTCCGGGTAGGGCTCTGTGGGGCCACCGTGGTGTAAGTATTTTATTCACTCTATTAAGATATGTTAAGATATGAGCCAAAAATTGAGGTAGGTTCAGGGCTTAAGTGGATCACAAATTGTGGATTAAACTTCCACCATTAAAAACTTTCTAGGAGCAGGAGAGGCATCGGATCAAGATGAAATTTGTGTTTTCACTTCATCCAAGTCTGCACCACATTATTAATAGGTTGGGTGGTAAAAAAACATCACCTTATCCCTTAGAAATGTTTCAACGGTCGGTGTCATTATCACTGCAGCTTCCTTTGATTTGATGGATCTATTTATCTTCTTCATTTTTTGTATAATACTTTAAATTGATCATATAAAAACGATTAACGGTCTGGATAAAATAATTACATCACTGTGGGCCTCACAGAGCCTCCGTCCGGGCGGGGGTAGGAGGCAATCCGCGTCCCCTTGCCACCCTCCAATGGGGAGTGGTAGGTGCTCTATGAGCCCTACCGTGATGTATGTATGTCATCCATGCCATCCATCTATTTTTCTAGATCATTTCGTATTATTACAAAAAAAAAAAAAAAAAATGAAGTACATTCCAATCTCAAGTAGACCACATTACAGGAAATAGTGTTGAAAACTTTTTGGGGCCATAAAAGTATCGGAACAAGCTGATCTTTGTTTTTCATCTTCATCTGGGTATTTATGACCTAATTAACAGATTGGATGTCAAATAAACAGTACAGTAGGCCTTAGGAGGATTTAAATGATGGATATCCAATCACTATTGTTTTCCTGTGGTATGGTCCACCTGATAATTATATCCCTCTCATTTTTGTGATAAATCTCTAAAATGATCTTTAAAAATGGATGACCGGAATGGATGTAATACATACATCGTGGGGGCCCACAGAGCACCGACCACCAGCCACGGGCTGGTGTCAGGCGGTAGTAGCCAATCCGTTTCCCTTGCCGGACCCGTACCTACACCAGCCAATCCGCTTCCGGTGGCGATTGGGTACCACGTGCGAAGCCTGGAGTACCACACGCCACCTATCTGCTGGTGTGTTAACATCACCAAGATCCGTGGGTCTCATCATTAGGTATGTATTATATTCCAACCGTCCTTTCATTTGGCCATCTCATCTTATGGCTTGAACCGAAACATAAGTCAGATCCAAAGATCAAGTGAACCACAATGCAAAAAGCCAAGTGGATTGAATGTCTATCATTGAAACCCTTTTGGGCTCACAAAAGTTTTGGGTGAATATGATATTTGTTTTTCCTCTTCATCCAGGTATTTTTGACCTTATGAACAGAATTGATGGAAAAAAAAAAACGCCATGGTGAGCATATGAATGCTTTAACAATGAAAATCATTGTCCCACTTCCATTTCTGGTGTGGTCCAGCTAAGCTTTGGATATGAATCATATTTAGCATCGACCTCTAAAATAATCTCAAAAAATGGATGACCGGCGTGGATATAATAAATGCATCATTGGCCCGTGTAACTTTGATCTCCGTTGAACCGTTCCTATAAGCGACCTGCAACGCTGGTCTTCGCACGACAAGTACCCACCCCAGCCATATCGCAGCTGTTTGGTACAACAGACAATCCGCTTCCCCGGACGCGGATTTCCTGCCAAAGCCTTTCGAAGGAAGTTCTTGGGCACGAAACCTAGGGGGGGCCATCGTGAAGTCTGTGAGAAATCCATCCCGTCCATCAGTTTTAGAACGGATCACAAATGAGCAAGATCCAATACACAAGTCGGCCGAAAATGTGAGGATTGAACTTCCATAGTTGAAAATTCGTGGAACCACATAAGTTTTCAATCAGCGTAATATTTGTTTCTACTGTGCATCCCGTATAAATGACGTTATGAACTGTATGGATTGCATGTAGACATAACTGTTGACCCAGGGAGGTTTCAACAGTCGGAATTTTCCTACCCACATTTTCCTTCAGTGAGGCCCATTTGAGTCTTGGATACTTCTCAATTTTGGTCTCAAGTCCTGAAATGATCTCATAAAATGGATGGACGGGTTAGATTTCTTACAAACTTTACAGTGGGCTCCACCTAGATTTCCAGCGCAGGAACTTCTTGCGTAAACCATTCGCATTAAGTTCCTGAAAACTTAGGTGGGGCCCACAGTGATGTTTATGAGAAATTCACCCATCCATTCATTTTTTGAGATAATTTTAGGACATGGGCCAAAAATGAACCGGATCCAATACTCAAGTGAGCCGAAAACGTGAAGATTTAACTTCCACAGTTGTAATATTCATGGGCCCACGGAAGTTTTGAATCAGGCTAATATTTTTGTTTTCAGTTCATCCTAGTAGGAGTGAAGTTATGAACAGTATGGATGGTATGTAAACAGCATCGCCAACCTAGGGAGGTTTCAACGGTAGGAATTTCCCTACCCACCTTTTACTTTAGTGCGGCCACTTAAGTCTTGAATCCTGCTCACTTTTGGTCTCAAGTCCTAAAAAGAGCTCAAAAAATTGATGGACGGAGTAGATTTCTCACTAACATCAATGTAGGCCCCACCAAAGTTCCAAGCACAGGAACTTCCTGCGAAAGGCTTTCCCAGGAAATCGGCGTCCCCGGGAACAAGCTTGAGAGGGACGCGGATTGCGTATTGACATCGTAAGTAGGGTGTATACGAACCGAGCTAGCTTGGTTAGCTCGCTCGACTCGACTCGAAAAAGCTGATTCGAAGCTGAGTTCGAGCCGAGTCGAGCCGGATCAAATCCAGCTTGCTCGACTCATTTTTGATGTTGCTCGACTCGACTCGACTCGGATCAAATCCAGCTCGAATCCAACTCGGATCGAACCAGTTCAGTGACTCAATTACTTTGCCATTGATGTTGATCACCAAGTGTTTGATAAAATGACTCAACGAAGTGTAGCCGGTGGCAAGGAAGGTATGTACATGAAACAAATATCCTTTTTTTTCTTGGTTTTTATGTTGCTTAGAAGGTGTTTAATAAAATACCTGTAAAACCATTGCTTCTGCTTGCCAAACAGAGGGATTTTAAAGGTGCTGTAACGCCCTGAATTTCGAGGGTCGAGCAAAGCTCTACTCCCGAGATCCAAAACATCACTTATGCAGTATGAATGATGATGTTCAGATTTCGTCCATATTAAAGAGTTAAGCATGAGTGAGATTATACTAAAACATCATATCATACTCCAGATATAATTAAATTAAGCAAGCGGAAGTCTAAACCATATATATTTAAGCATGTGGGAGTTTCACAAACCTCCAGAGTATGATTACGTAACCGGGTTTAATATATACATGTATTGTTTCAAAATAATAAAATGCGGGAAAGTAGATGTGTCCAACTAAGCCAAATATCCATGTAGTCCCTTCGCATCGGCATGACGTCTACATAGACCCGCCCGAAAGCTGAAAGTAGGAGAACTCTTCCTCCTCATCCATAAAGTCCTTCTCCGTTGCATAGACTTCATCACCACCTGCATCTAAACCAGAGTCTAGTTGGTGTTTTAAAACACTATCCCAAATGGGAATGAGTGGCCAACTCAGTGGTACTATAAGGTAAAGGTTAACATGTTATCAAGTCAATCAAGCAGTAATGATAAAGCAATACAACAATCACTTCCTAACTACTCTTGTTAATGCAGGAATGGAGTACAATAATGATGCATGCCCTCTGTCACGCCCCAAACTTGGAAACCGGGCTCACAAAATTCCGATCGCCGAATCCGGTGCCGACAGCCTCCGTAGTACCCCATTCTCGGCTCCCAGCGTCCATACGCCAGATTCCGATCCTGGGATCTCACAAGGAGGATTTTCAGTATGAATTTTTTTATAATGGAGTATAACCATAAGCATACCCATATCATAAATGCAACATCAAAATCACATATCCACTAATATAATCATTTGAATACAATGCTAAAAGAGAAATACATATATCGAAATCAAACCTCCAGAGGACGGCTGCACGCTCCAAGCTCAACACTGCTGCAACCTAACGCCACCTGCACACATCTATCGTGCATAAGCTTACAAAAGCTTAGAGGGTGGTGAGAGTGTGTGTACAAGATAAGTATCAAGTATACCATAAAGCCCATAAATCATACATCATCGGAATAAGCGGAAATACTAACAAGATCATGAATCATATGATATCAGAGTAAGCAAAAATATACTGGTAAATCCATGAGTGCTATCAGTCGTACCAAGGCTATGCGATGCAGAACATAATAAGACAATAACATATGCTGAGGATGCAATGCAATATGCAAATCCTGACGAGTCACTAATACCATTAACCTCATCTAAGTCATACGAGTGCAGAAACATAGTAACCCAAAATGCTAAGTACTGCGGATGCTATGTAATATGCGGTGCGAATGAAATGACCATGCTGGAATGTGAAGTCAGGATGATAGTACGAAGTATCATAGGCTATGGGGTCCATCACAAGGGACTTCTATCCAAACCAGTCTCATACCTAAATTTGGATAATCAGACATAATGTGGTAAACTCCTGATCTCAGGTTAGTCGCGCGCCCAATCGAAATCCTGGCCATGTGATGGTACACGTAACAAATAGTTACGCACCACCAGCCCGAGTAGATAGTGAATGAATGAATGAATGGATATGCAATTCCTACTCAACAAGTCCACATATCAGTACGGTTGCTCTCTGGGGAAATCACCGGGGTCTATTACACTCGACACCGACTACCTCCTCCCTAGCTGCACAGCCCAGCGAGCGTAATAGACCTCACTATCCGCCTGTCAATATCGGACCCATTTACAAGCTGGTCATACTCATCCTAACTTATAGCCCCCTCGCTCGGGCGGATAAGGCCACACCCCTTCCAACCGACCACGACACAGTGGGAGACACGACCTCATGGTATAGGCACCGGCGCTCAATTCCACTCGGTCTAGACGTTGGAGCAACTCCTGGTACCAAGGAGGTTCTGGGATTTTCACCCAAGGACATCCTAAGTGCCCACAATGCTAGAACCAAATATTTTCGGTGTCCCATCTAGCCATCCACGATGTGCCTGTGGAGGCCACGGACCTGATGTCGCTAGGGCGTACAATGATCGAGTAACATGTATGCGAGATGTATGAATCACACCGTACAAACATGCAACAATCTCGCGCGTACCATGCGCTCATGTCGGGCACTCCATCTCATATGGAGTCCCCTAAATATCTTAGCCCAACGGCTCATGTTATAACCAAACATTCCTCATATCAAGCATACATATGATGCGTATGAGCATGAATCATGGAGCTACACTAAGCATGTTATAAGGTGATGAACTATCCTTACAACGCAGATGGGCCTAGACGGCCTACACACAACAAGTATGGGCTTACCAATGGGCCCAAGGGAGAGTTATAATGCGGACATTTAACCAACACTATACTTGCAATGTGGACGTCAAACCAACATTGCTCCCAAGGCATGGCCCACCATAAAACATCATTACACAAACCATGGAGGAATCACACATTGCAATGGACCCTAAGGACATCCCGTCGGGCCTCGACCCATGGGCCTTGGATGCCTCAAATGGGCCACATCAATTGGGCCTTATATAAATCAAGTGGGCCACATTAATGGGCCTTAGGTACATTACAATGGGCCATATCCCATGGGCCTTTGAAAACATCACAATGGGCCTCGTAACATGGGCCACAAATACATCCAGATGGGCCTAATCACACGGGCCTTATATATATCAAATGGGCTTAATCCTATGGACCTTGTATATACCAAATGGGCCACACCAATTGGGCCCCATAGTACGTCAAGATGGGCCCGATCACATGGACCATATGCATAACAAATGGTGGGGTCCACTTGAACTGTTAGATCTGCCTCATTCCTTAGCTCATGTAATAAAATGGGCTTTCAAAATTGGATGGACAGGTTGGAGGCAATACATGCATCATGGTAGGCCCCAAAACAGCCCACCAGCCTACCATGATATATATACATAAAAATATATATATGGGAAAAGGTATAATGCGCTCAAGTTGATTTTAGGTCCCATGAGGTCAAGCTGTGTGGGTCCCATTGTGATGCGTTTCGAACATCAACACCATCAAACAGATGCACCATTCCATCGTGAGCCTAGGTCTCAAAAATCAAGTCAATCCATGACTTGTTCAGGCCACACCACATGCAGAAGTGGAGAGGGCCATGCACCATTTAAAACATTCATAACCATTTTAAGGACCCACAGAGATGTGGTTTTGCAAATCCAGCCCATCCAGTAAGAGTGTCCCACTTGATTGAGGGTTCAAACCAAGTTTCAGATGCATGGAAAACTCCAGGTGGGACCCACCGTCCACTGGACGGTGTGCATAAAACACAAACATCACCGTGGGCTCCACCGTCCGCTGGACGGTGGAATACAAACATACATTATAGTGGGCTCCCACTGTTCGCCTGGACGGTGGGAATAAAACACATAAGTCACTGTGGGCTCCACGTGGGCCCCACCATAATGCTTATATGCCATCCAACCCATTGGTAAGGCCATACGGGCCTGGATGAAGGGTAACAACAAATTTCAGCTTGATCCAAAACTTCTGTGGACCCAGAAAGGGTTTCAATGGTAGAGTTCAATTTACACTGTTTCCTATGATGTGGGCCACCTGAGCATTGGATGGGCCTGAAATTTGGAGGGGGCCTACCTCAGGAGGTGGTCCGCCAAATGAACAAGTTGAATGGTAACAAAAACATCATGGTGGGGCCCACAGTTGGAGCCGTGGGTCCCTGCACGTTTTCACACTGATGCTGGCAGCGTCTTGCTGCATAGCAGCAGCAGGCGCTGCCCTTTTTTTTTCTTTTTTTTTTTATTTTGCCAAATCTCATTTTTTCGAGGTTTTTCGCATGTGGGGCCCGCATCAAACAAATCCACCCTGGCCACTGGTTCTCACGGCTTGAGATGGACCAAACAAGTCCAATATCGGATATTTTTCGGTGTATATAACTATCAGGGTAGATTTTCAACGGTAATGACATTGTTTTCAACGCTATGGCCCACCAGGTAATCGGATCAACCTCATTTTTCGGCTCAACGCCTAAAATGAGTTGGTAAATAAGATGGACGGCTTGGATTGAATCCAAATATCAAGGTGGGGCTTATGTGAATGGGCCACCAAGAAGCTTGTGAACCAAGCTTATATTTGTGTTTTCCATGTACGTCCAGCGTCCCTGGACACTGGACGGTCTGGGCCTAACCCACGCATAAGGTGGGCCCTGTTTAGGTGGGCCACCAAATGGTGGTTGATGTGGGTGCAACACATATAAGGTGGTCCCCACTCATAGGCGGCTCGGATAAAATACTTACTTCATGGTGGGGTCCATTCAAGTGGGCCACACAATCATATCATCTCAAGAAAAGGAAAATTAAAAAGAGAGAGAGAGAGAGAAAAAGGTGGGACACACGTGTGATGGAGGGACCCCGACACTATGGGCCCTCCCTTGCATCCAATCATACATCAAATGATAATCAAGGTGGGCCATCGGCCACATCTTAGGGTCCAAAGTCAGATCCGTACCATTGATCGGTAGGCCTCACTTGGTCCATCATAAAAACATGAAAAACCTATCCTATAAAGCACCCACCGGTTGATCTTCTCGGTCCGTTGGAACGCCAACATACTTGTGCTTCACTTTGATGGTGGAGATGAGAAGTGGATGGCTAGGATGATAGGTTTTAGAATGGAAAAGTGGGCCACCAAAATCACATTTCTCTCTTGAAAATGGCTTGGACGTGTGATGCTCTTACTAGTTGGGAGTTGAGATGAGAATGAGAAAGAGAGAGAGAGTTGTAAGAGAGATGAGGGATGGGTGTGATGGGTGAAAGGGTGAGGTGAGTGATGGATGTGGTACTTGACATGTAAGGTGGTGTTAGAGAGAGGGTAAGAAAGAGTTTACTTTGGAGAGAGAAAGCATGGGTTGCTTTGTACTTGACATTGAAGTGATTGATTGATTGATGTGATTGATTGATTGATGGGATTGATTTAACATTGTGTAGAGATTCTCTTGGGATTGAGAAAGCGCGGTGTTTCTTCAAAATAAACGCCGGCTCACATCTTCTGGTCAGGGTATCGGATTGGTGCGTGAGTCACGGCGTTGGAACCGCGGCGACGGTGCAGTCGCAATGATACAAGTCTTGGATTAAGTCGACATAAATTTACAAGATACGACTTAGGGTCGATCGCAACATTGATTATACGTCGTAGGTTACCGGAATTTGACGGGAATGATCGTGAATGTTGACGAAACAGTACGGAGTAGGATACGGGTCTTACACCCTCACACAAAGCTCCCTCACGAGCAACTCCGACAACCAAGTTCGCGCATGATAACCTCCCTAAAGTGCACCTTCCTTGCCAAAGCAATGCAATGTGGTGCATGGTCGCGTTAGCCGAGTACTTAATTAAACTTATTCATACAACAAGTTCGGGAAGCTAAGGTACCTCCCTTTATATCATTAACCCAAACGAAGGATCCATATAGGGTCGTCAATCCTAGTTAACCACATATGATAGACAAGTTGTAGGGCATCATCCCTAATGAAAAGCAGTCGATAGGCAAATTCAAAAGTTTATACTCACGGTCGCTACGGGAAGGCTCGTCACCTCAGTATAGGACGACAGCTCGAACACGGTGTCCCATACCATCATGCCCAGCTCACGAGTTTGGGTTGCTCACTGGTCACTACGGGAAAGCTCGTCACCCCAGCGTAGGCTGATAGCTCGACCACGGTGTCCTATACCACCATGCCCGGCTCATGAGTCTTAGCGGATCGTGGTACCATGGTTAAAGTGGGTTTTCACATTGGAAGGGGTATCTTAGATTCAAGCAGTAGTGTCCATACATGGTAAACACACAATAGGCCAATCAGTTTAGTAGGCAGGTCGATTAGTACGAGCACACGCTGACTTAATCGATATGGAAAGCATAAGCACTCCTCGTGGCCTAACCACTGTCGACAGTCATCGTGCGACCCGGATTCGTCGAATTGCCCAATGTGGTGAGACTAATTCGGCCACCCGAACGGGAACTGTTACCGATTGCCTGGGCTAGGTTGTAGCCCCAATCTTACTCAGATGTAGCAATTATATACATGTGATAATCAATTCAGCATTTAACAAACAATCCAAGGGAAATCCTCATTTGAGCATTTCATCAAACACCATGATCATATTACCACATACTAGCATTTTATCAATCATTTGCATAGAGACGAATATAATTTCATGAAAGAAACTATACATATGTACAAGGCAAGAAAGAATCCTATCTTAACACTCGTAATACATATAAATCATCAACAATTTCTCATTCAGACAATTCATCAAACACTTAGACTACACTTCACAAAATACGTAGATTATGTTAGTTACAACATATATTTTAGCAAATCCTTACACAAAGAGGTCAACATGCATATGACAACAATGAATCCTAGTTTAGTAGTCCTAGCAAACACAAATCATATTTACATGTTCATATAAACATTTCAACAAACACATGAGATGCGTATTTTGTACCACATAGTTCACTAATGTATATTATATCAACAACGACGTATCTAAGACAATATGGCAGTAATCAAGTCAGATATAAATCATTACTGACATTGAAAGCATTGAAAACCATAACCTAAACATTTATAATCTGCACCTTTCGTCGGAATAGTCGATTCAGACTCAGTTTGAATTCTACGTTTCCAAAAACGGAACGTCGGGCACCTAAACAATGATATATGTTAGTTAGTTTGTCTATTACTCAATCTGGATCTCTACAACAAGATTAAGGTTAGGTTTTCTTGCCCAAATCGTAGCCGAAACGAATCGTGTAGCACAATGGAAAAGTGATTCAGTGCGAGGAGTAGTGGGAGAGAAACACTGCAACGATCTCCCAAGATTTCTCTTCTCTCCTTCCTCTTTTCTCTTCTTTTCTCTCTTCCCTCTCCTAGGGTTTGGAGAAATTCGTATATGGGTGAGAGAGGGTGTGTGAGAGGCTATTTATAGGCCCAGTAGTGATGTAAATGGCATACATGGTTTATATCTTTCGGGCAGCTGTTTTTGACAAACAGAGCTCATAGGGAGACCCACTACTCACATACATCGTAGAGTAAGTTCCCTGACAATAGATCTATGCCAGGATGTGATTTCGGTGCGATCGGACAAGCCGATCGACCGTAGAAGACCCGTGTCAGATCAACGGTCGAACTTACTCGATCGGGGCCACAAGTATACGAATATGTGCAGGGAAATTTTCTTTTCCCATGGGTGAAGTTAGGTCAAAAACTGACGGTTCGAAATCTCCAATTTCATGCGTGAGCATATGACCCAATTCACTTAAGTTTCAATACATTTTCTAAAGATATTCGCGTTTCTCACACACTTCGCTCAGGGCTCAAGTTTTACGTTTCTTGATACTATCTGGGCTCAATTCCCGTGATGGTCGCCAAGCCCAGTAAGAAGGATATAATCTTATAGTTTCGCGGTCATCGGACTCTCGACGTGCGACCTAGGTCAGATACGGAGTTTCAATGTACTCCCAAGAGCAACAGGATCTTTGGATTTCTCCTAGGTCTTTAAGGGATGTTGCATTAGTAGTATTAATAGTTTTAGGTCTTACCATTTGTGAAGATGGTGGTCCAAGCTAAATCCACCGATTATTTAGTTTAGTACTTAACTAAATTTCGCCTAAATTATACTACATGATGCGGTCCTCGGGTAATTCTATGTTTTTTTGGGCACTTTTAATTAGTATATTATTTTAATTATTTTTTTCAGTAGTTCATCATCAAGTCTACTTTATCTCCACCAAATTTCATTATATTTCGTGTTCTACAAAAATTCTAAAAATTCTGGAAGCAGCAGCTGTCCGAACTAATAATTTTTGGACAGTTGTCACATCATCCTAGATTTAAGTATATTAAAATTTTTATTTTATTTTTTTTATTTTTATATGAAACTAGACTTATCAAGCTTCAATCTGGATTTTGAATTGCCTAAATTGGAGTTATATTAAGGGAGATATGACTTTTTAAAGTCGGCTTGAAAACCTAGAAAATTTCAGCAAGGGTCCACCAAAATTCGGTGCACCGACGGCGCGCCGCGCCCCTCTGGTGGTCCTGGTGATGATTCTGCCACTCGATTCTTGAAATGAGCGTATCTTTCAAACCAGAATGTGTTATTCAACGTGCAATATATGATTTTGGGTAGAAGAAGTTAAGTTATCCAAATAACCTGGTTATTTCCCAAGATTCCATCAGGTTAATGGTCTAAAGTCCATTTTATTTGTAGTTTAACTATTTATAGTTCTTCATCCTTTGAGCTTTAGGATTTGTGTCTAATATGAAAGTACTTAGAAAATTTTGAAGAATAAGGTGGTGGAAGGTGAGATTTTTGAAGGAGATGAGTTGAAAAGGGGATTTGAGACTTTGAGATTAAGTTTTGAGAGCTTGAGAAGAGAATGTGGTGATAACTTGAGAGTGAAAAGGGTATAACGGACTAGAAATGGGGTATAAGTGAAGTAGAAATGACCCTAGGAGAAGCCCATGGGGCTTCTATGTGATTCATGAGAGCAAAGAGGGGTCGCTTCTATAGTTGAACCTTAGGCTAAGACTTCAGTGTTTAGATTAGCCGGATGACTTGATCCTAGGGTCCTTTAACGTCGCTAAGTTCGATTGTTCCCTCCTAAGTCGATAAGGTGTTATGATAGACCCATTGCCTAAGGATGTCCAACTCCAAGTTGGCAAAAATTTGAGACGTTATAGGTGTAGTGTAGGTGTTTGTGGAAATGCCTCAATGACGAACTCGGCTCGATCTTGGCTCGAACTCGGCCTGAGCTGGGTCGAGATGCTAACCAAACCGAGCCGAGCTGGCCAGTCATTCTCAAGGACCGAGCCGAGCCGAGTTCGAGTTGAGGTCAGCTAGTAGCCGAGCCGAGTCGAGCTGAGGCCAACTCGACACGGTTCGACTTGATGTGCACCCCTAATTGTAAGTGGCGAGGTGGCTACTGTTCGTGTTCAGCCCCAACATGATGTATGTGACCTATCCAATCTATCCATCCATTTTTTTCAGACTAATTTATGGCGAGAAAATTAGGACTGTGGACCCCACCTTTTAGCCAGCTGGTTTTATGAAAGAAGACAAACCTTCTTTTGCAACTTAGACCTCCACGTACGGTGATAGAATTTCTGGACGAAAATACCCCTCCTTTCACGGAAACGGATTGGGTACTCCCCTGCCACCACGCAATGGTGGATGTTCGGTGGTCTGTGAACCCCACCATGATGTATGCTTTTCATCCATGCCTTCCATATATTTTTCCACATCATTTTATGGTATGAGACAAAAAATGAGGTATATGCAAATCTCAAGTGTACCACATTACAGGAAACAGTGTTGAATGAGCATCAACCATTAAAAACTTTTTGGGGGCCCACTGTGATGTTTGTGAGAAATCCTCCCCGTCTAAGTTCATTCATAGGGTCACAAAGACCTGGATGAAGAGGAAAAACAAATTTCATAATGATCCAAAACTTCTGTAACCCCTAAAAGGGTTTCAATGGTAGACGTTCAATTCCCCACTGTATTTTACAGTGTGGTCCACTTGATAGTTAGATCTATCTTATTTTTCGTCTCAAGCCTTAATATGAGCTCGCCAAATAGATGGACGATTTGGATATAACACAGACATCATGATGGGACCCACAAAAGCAACGCAACATATATAAAAAAAGAAAAAAAAAAAAAAAACAACACAGACTGCATCGATATATCGACAATATGTAGATATATCGACAAAATAAAGCATCGATATATCAACATATCGTCGATATATCGACGTTACATGAAATTTTTTGGTTAAGTCGCTGGATAAATGAGGATTTAATTCGATATTATCGACCATATGTCGATATATCGACAAAATCAAGCATCGATATATCGACATATTGTCGATATATCGACGATACATGGAATTTTTTTTGCCCTGCCGATTTTCATGCTTGCCCCGCCGATATATCGATATATTGACATATTGTTGATATATCGACGATACATGGATTTTTTTTTGTCTCGCCGATTTTCATGCTTGCCCCGCCGATATATCGATATATCGACATATTGTCGATATATCGACGATGCATGGAATTTTTTTTGCCCCGCCGATTTTCATGCTTGCCCCGCTGATATATCGATATATCGACATATTGTCGATATATCGACGATACATGGAATTTTTTTGCCCCGCCGATTTTCATTGCCCCGCCGATATATCGATATATCGACATATTGTCGATATATCGACGATACATGAAATTTTTTTGCCCCGCCGATTTTCATGCTTGCCCCGCCGATATATCGATATATCGACATATTGTCGATTTATCGACGTTACATGGAATTTTTTTGCCCCGCCGATTTTCATGCTTGCCCCGCCGATATATAGATATATCGACATATTGTCGATATATCGACGTTACATGAATTTTTTTTTCCCGCCGTTCTAGTTTGCCCTGCCGTTTTTCATGCTTGCCCTGCTGATTTTCTACTTTGCCTCACCGTTTTTCATGCTTACCCCGTCGATTTTCTAGTTTGCCCCGCCGTTTTTCATGCTTGCCCCGCCTATTATCTAGTTTGCCCCGCCGATTTTCTAGTTTGCCCCGTCGTTTTCTAGTTTGCCCCGCCGTTTTCTAGGCTACGGATATGGCTACGGTTATAATCCGTAGCTATAGATTCTTTTTTATTTTTATTTTTATTTTTATTTATTTTTGCTATTGTAATCCCACCGCCTTTTGTGGGTCCCATTATGAGGTCTGTGTTATATCCAAACTGTCCATCGATTTGGCGAGCTCATATTAAGCTTGAGACGTAAAATAAGACAGATCTAACTATCAAGTGGTGGGCCCTATAAAATTTTTAACTGTGAAAATCAGTTTTCCCACTGCTCTTTGTGGTGTGGTCCATTTGATCTGGATATGACTTTTTTTATTTTTGGATAATGCTCCAAAATGATCTCTAAATATGGATGAACGTGGTGGATATAATAAATGCATAGTTGTGGGGCCATGTAACTTTGATCTCTTTTGAGCCGTTCGTACAACTCTTGGCTGGAGGAGCGTCAGCGCTCGTCTTCGAAAGCAAGGGGTATTTAGCGCTCGTCTTCGAAAGCAAGGGGTATTTTCGTCCTCAAATTCGCTCCCGCACGTGGAGGTCTAAGTTGCAGAAGAAGGTTTGTCTTCTTTCATAAAACCAGCCGGCTTAAAGGTAGGGTACACAGTCCTAATTTTCTCATTTATGGCACAAGCTCAAAGATGAGGCATATCTAAATCTCATATTGACCACATCATATAGGAAGTAGTGGTGATTGAACACTCAAATTTCTTAGGGGCCATAAAAGTTTTAGACTAAGATGATATTTATTTTTTCTCTTCATCAATGTTTGCGTGACTTAATAAACAGTTGGATGAAAAATAAAAATTACCGTGAGCCCTAGGAAGTTTTTAATGGTGGGCATTCAATTTCCACTGTTTTCTTATGGTGTGGTCAACTCGAGATTTGGATATCCCTCATTTTTGGTTTCATGCTCTGTGATAATATGGAAAACTATATGGACGGCTTGGATAAAATATGTGTATATCATGCAGGGCCCACAGAGTACTGTAAGTAGCCACCTCGTCAGTAGGCAATCCGCGTCCGCTTGAGAGGGACGGTCCTGTCGGGGATCCGTGGGGCCATCCTGATGTATGTATTTTATCCACGCTGTTCCTTCATTTGAAAGATCATTTTTGGGCTCATCGAATGCTGGAGTGGGCCACACTACATGAAGCAAGAAACAGTTGGGATTGAATGCCTGGCGCTCAAAACCTCTCGGGGGCAATAGAACTTTTGAATCAAGCTGATATTTATATTTTCACTTCGTGCAGGTCAACGTAACCTGACGAATAGATTGGATGGTAAACAAACATTACAGTGTGCCCAAGAAAGGTTTCAACGGTGGTGGTTATTGTCACCACTGCTTTGTGTGGTGTGGTCGACTTGACCTTTCTATCAGCCTCCATTTTTGGGTTATACCCTAAAATGATGCTTCAAAATGAATGGACGGTTTGGATAAAACATATATATATATATATATATATATATATATATATATATATATATATATATATGAGGGTGGCCCACGGAGCCCCTGACAGGACCGTCCACCTCTACGGTGGGGTTAGTACCCAATCCGCGCCTCCATATTACTCCGGATGGAATCATATTTTTGGCCCCTTGGCTGCGTGCCCCACCTCTGATCAAAGATTCCTGTAACCATTGGTTACACGCAATCTGCATCTGAATGGAATAGAATAGATACGATGGACGGTTTGGATCATTGGACCACATCTGCGCGCCAGCAAGGCGAAGGGTCCAAATGAACGCTTTCATTCGTGTATTTTACTTTACCGTTTCATTAGATAGGCACGAGAGAGAGGGAGGGAGGGAGAGAGAGAGAGAGAGAGAGAGAGAGAGAGAGAGAGATGGGGACTTCTACTGGAAGAATAGCTCCACATGCAGGCATGGTAATCGTTCAGCTCATCTCAGCCATTTACGTTGTGGTGAGTAGGGTCATACTCATAGAAGGAATCAGCTCTACTGTCTTTCTTGTCTACCAATTCGCATTAGCCACAATCATAACGGGATCAATGGCATTTATCTTTGAAAGGTATGCAAGATGGTAACTATCGAATCAAAAATTCCAATTTGTCACTTGGGTCTTTTTCTTTTTCCTTCTATTTGAATGGTATAAGCTTGAAAAAAGTAGGAATCTCATCTTCGTTATTCATGTCTTCTTTTGGCTGGTTGCAGCAGGGATAGGCCTCCTCTATCAAAATCCATCTTGGGCTGGATTTTTCTCCTAGCTTTAACTGGGTGTGTAGTTCTCTCTCTCTCTCTCTCACACACACACACACAAAAAAAATTTGGGTGCGTTTGGATGTACAATCCAATCGAATTGCAATTGCTAGTTTAACAAAACGCAACAATCCAATCGTGATTTCGTTGGAATTAAGTATTGAGCACGTGGTGATTACCGAAATTTCGCAGATATACTTCTGATTCTGTGAAAGAGTTTGATCGTGCCATATGCATGCCTGCATAAGCTATGGGTGTGGTACACGCGCGAAAAATAAAATGCCTTAATAATCGGATGCGGATTCGGTGGATCCAGGACCACCAAGCTAGGTGGATCGTTGATTGTTGGGCCCACCATGATGTATGTATTTAATATCCACACCGTCAATCCATTTTTCCATATCATTTTAGGTTAAGAGCCTAAAAATAAAGCACATCAAAATCTTAGGTGGACCACACCATAGGGAACCATGGCGATTGAATGCCCACTATTAAAAATATCATAGGGCCACCATAAATAGATTGAATGCCAACTATTGAAATTATCATAGGCCACCATAATTTTTTTTCTATCCAACCAATAGATAAGGCCAAATAGAAGGGAAAACACAAATATTATCTTATTTCAAAACTTTGTGCCCTGAGGAATTTTTAATGGTGTGCGTTCAATCACCTCTGTTTATTGTGGTGTGGTTCACCTGAGATTCGGATGTACCGCATTTTTTGTCTCATGCCCCTAAAATGAATGGGCCATCAATTATTGAAATTTGTTTATTGAATTCTAGCTATCAATTTTCTTTTGTTTTAGCCGTCCAATGGTGTCCAATAGTCATTCATGTAGCATCATACTTTAAGTGTGATTTTGGGTTATGACCCAGCTATGGTGGGGTCCACAGCTACTGGAAAAATTAAATTGAGGTACACTTATTTCCCGTGTACAAACTCCTATGGATGTCTATTAGGCATACCACTGCCAATGCATCCCAGTTTGCATACTAGGAAAAATCACCATTGCGTCTGATTTTTCTTGAATACACCGCCATTGACAAATCTCGTACCTAGTGGTTTCTCATATTCCGATTTTCTCAAGATATTTTGAGATTTGTACATTTCTCTTCACACGCTATCAGGAAAGTCTCAATGAAAATAAAATATTAAAAATAGTAATTATCAATTAGTAAATAATTATGAAATTAAACAAGTCCAAAATGATTTTTTTTTCAAAAGTTATCAAGCACTGTATGTGTAAAGCACATATTTAGTACATTTGGGCAGTTTACTACAAAAATCACACTGGTCAGTTGATCCTATCCGCCCATTTGAGCAGTTTTCGCTGTTAGAAATGCCTGGTTAGGATCATCTGATTATTGTTATTATGGGGTATGACCCACATGCAAATGGTCAATATTTCATACATTTAGCACCCAATCCTGTCCGTTGATCATTGAAATTGAGAATTCTACAACTAAAATTGATGAATTGCAGGGTAACATTGTCACAAAATCTATTATCAGCCTCCCTGTACTACATCTCCAGTGCATTAGAGGCCTCTGTTATCAACATGGTCCCTGTCTTCATATACATCTTATCTATCATCTCAAGGCAAGAGAAGCTTGAAATCAACACCTTATGGGGTAAAGGCAAGCTGTGTGGTACTCTTGTGTCCGTCTCTGGTGCTTTCACTCTCATGTTATGGAAAGAGTCGGCCGTTGATTTGGTCAGCACAACCAGCTGGGGAAAATGGGCGCTTGGCATGGCTATGGTTGTCGTTGGGGTTGTTGCTTTCAGTGCATGGATTATGTTGTTGGTAAGTGGCATTGACATCCCTCTGGTAAGCTCTTTACTTACATGGTAGATGCACGAGATCCATGCCGTTCATTGAGTGGGCTCCACCTAATTGTCCCCTGGCCCAAAAATCAGGTTGGTTTGCTCATCAGATGCAGTCATGTACTTAACCCTGCATTTTGTTTGCACACCGTGGCTAACCTGATGACGTTAGGCCAGGGTGTGGGTAGAACTCTAATCATAGTCTGGTTCTGAGACTCGGACGAATCTGACGTGACTCGTCAGATTCGACTGGTACTTCATTGGATCCATCTTGCCGAGCTACCCTGGACTAGTCCCGGACTTCTACTAAGGGCTGAACGAGTGGGTCTACGTTGCCACGCCTTTTATCTAATTTTAGGGACGTTTGGCGCATGATGGAATTGCATTTGGTCGCGTGCCAATTCCTCTCGCTGCTTGGGAAGAATGGAATAGCTTAGATCAGATGGAATTGCATAGGGTCCTGTGCCAATTCTACTCAATGTTAACAAGTTGTGTAGGTCCCACCATGATGTATGGGTTATATCCACACCGTCCACCCATTTTTCAAGATCATTTTAGAACATGGGCCAAAAAATCAGGTAGATCTAAAGCTCAAGCGGACCCCACCATAGAAAGCAACAGAGATTGAATACCTATCATTGAAAACTTCCTTAGGGCCACATAAGTTTTGGATCTGCCTCATTTTTAGGCCCATAAAATGAGGTTACAAAACAAATGAACGGTTTGGATATAACACGTGTATTCTCAATAGTTTAAAATGATAGTTGGTATATTCATTCAATATACCACTGTATTACAAATATACCATGGAATTAAGCTTATCCCATGGTAGCAGAGGACAACCCCTGCCATGTATAATAATTATGCTTTTTTGAATCCCATCCCACAGTCCCACTTAATCCTTCCCAATGCCATGAGCCAAGCACGCTGTGACTTCAGCGGATGCTGCTTTACATCCATGTGACTGTGGGGCCCAGCTTAATGTATTTATTTTACTTCCATGCTGTCCATCCATTTATCCAAATCATCCGTGTGCATGACACAAAAAAATGCAGATTATCTAATTCTCAGGTGAACCATGACCCAGGAAACAAGGGTGACTGCTATTAAAAAGTTTTCAAGGGCAACAAAAGTTCTGGATCAGGCTGATATTTGTCTTGTTCCTTCCTTGGGATTTTTGCAATATTATCAGCAGGTTGAATAAAAAAATAAAAATTAACTTTTTAATGGTGCGAATTCAATGGCCGCTTTTTGCTGTGGCGTAGCCGCGTAGTCCACCTGAGATGTGAATTTACTGTACTTTTAGGTTCGTGCCTTAAAAATCATCCGAACAAACACATAGACAAATATTTCAGAATGGCCCCACAGGTGATTGATGCATGTTCATTTGATCCATGCCATCCAACCCTTTTGAAAACTCATTTCAGGGCATGATCCCAAAAATGAAGAAGATCCAAAACTTAGTTGGACCATACTAGGTGAACAGTGGTGATTGAGCATTAAAAATTTCTTTTAGGCCACCAAAGTTTTGGATCAAGCTGATATTTATGTGGTCCTTCGTTTAGGTTCACGTGACCTTGTCAAAAAGGTTGGATGCAAAGTAAACATTTCAGTGGCTGCCAAAACGTTTTTAATGGTGGGGATTCAATCACCACTGTTTCCTGCAGCGTGGTCCACCTAAGAAATTAATCTGCTTCATTATTGAAATAATGCCCTAAAATGGGCTTGCAAAATTGATAGACGGCGTTGATTTAAGCTATATAAACAACGTACAGTGGGCCCAAGAGTCAGGTGGGTTATGGGATCCACCGAAGCCGATCCGGGTCATGTAAGGAAACGGATTGGCTACTCCCCCTGCCACCGGCCCCGTGGCTGGTGGTGTTCAGTGATCTGTGGGCCCCACCATGATGTATGTATTTCATCCATGCCGTTAATCCATTTTTATAGATCATTTTAAGGCTTGATCCAAAATATTAGAGGGATAAAAATCTAAGGTGGACCACACCACAGGAAAACAATAATAATTGGATATCCTCCGTTAAAATCCTCCTAAGGCTCACTATACTTTTTATTCAACATCCAATCTGTTGATTAGGTCATGCAGACTCAGATGAAGGAAAAAATAAATGTCAGTTTGATCCAAAACTTTTATGACCCCCAGAAGGTTTTTAATGGTCAATGTTCATTCAACATTGTTTCCTGTAATGTGATCCACTTGAGATTGGGATATACCTCATTTTTGGTCTCATACCATAAAATGATCTAAAAAGATAGATGGACGGTATGGATGAAACACATACATTATGGTGGGGCCCACAGATTACCGACCACTTCCATTGGCCGGTGGCAGGGGGAGTAGCCGATCCGATTCAGGTCATGAATGCACGGGGATTCCAAAGCATCGATCACGTGGGCACCAGCCCAAAAGTTTTTCGATGATGTTTTTAATGCGCCTGTCATTTCATATTATAACTTTCATCAAGATTACTTTCGCCAAATCCCATGACCGAGCCGGTTCACGTGCACCACGTGCACTGCAATCACTGTGGAAGTATGTAAGTCCGTGTGTAGCACCAGGTCAGCTCCCATAGATTGCGTGTTTATTCGAATGATGGTGTCTCTTCCCATGGATTTCTTTATCCAATTTATCCGGATTAATATTCATAATACGGCATCATACATGTTCCGTGTGGAGCCTACCCTGGTGTGTGTATAGCATCCAACCTGTTCACAACACTGCCGTATCAAGAAAATGAGATGCCCCAAAAATTAAGTTGATTAACCATCATGTAGGTTACTACATGAATTTAGAGTTTTTGGCCGAGTTTATTCACTTAATTCAATAGCATGGATCACTTAATGATTAGATTAGCATATTTTTGGGCATTGCATGCCTGATTTAAGAAGCTACACTGGGGGCAAGAAAACTTTCTACAGCAAGGCTGGTTAGAAAGTCTTTGGACAAGATGCCACACGACAAGAGACTTGTTCCAACCAACCGAAGCCAATTATAATATTCTACTGGTTTAGTTTTTTTTTTTTTTTTTTTTTTTTTTTTTTGGTTTTTACAATGGGAATTCGTTCCATTACAGGCTGTTGTAGTCAGCTGTAGTAATGATTAGTCATTATTTCTAGCATCTAACATCCTAGATAGTTAGAAAGTAGGGAGAGTCTATCCTGAGTAGTTGCAGAGAGTTTATAAAGAGCTTGTAAACTTCTTCTTTATGTAATTGCTTAGAGGGTGTTTAGTCTCCGGATTACAATCCAAATCCTTTAATCCTCAAATTCACTTCTTTTTATTTATTTATAATTATAATTTTTTTATTTTCTTTTTGTATATATCACTTTTTTTTTTTTTTTGATATTATATTTCATTATCTTCAATATTATTTAAAAACTATATAAAAGTCCCGTTAATAATTTTTAGCAGAGACGTGAATCCTAGACATAAACATGACCCCGGTGCCCAATTCCAAATCCAAATCCCATCTCTAGTTGTAATTGATGCTTAAAACTAGACACCATGAGTTCTGAATGCAATCAATTTAGGATCCCTTACCTCATATGTGGTATTATATGTGAACCAACAAGATTCAAATAAGATTCGCTTAGGTTTGGGTTTGGACAGGGGTAAGTAAATTTTCAATCAGCTTCACTTCCCTTCTCTTGCATTCGATCGAGTAAAAGATACAATTTTAAAGGTTAGAAAAATATTCTCTATTTTATTTGTTTATATTAAAATATATAAATAATTTGATCTTATCTGTTTATTGTTGTTTATAACAAATGTCTTTTGTTAGATGGAGTTCGATATTGATTGACATTAATACAACCTGGTGACAAGACACTTTACGTCAGCCACCTGGCACATGCTCCAGCAGGTCTACGGCCAAGAACATGATCAGGCCAAGTAGAAGTGAGTCTTAAGCCATTATGCATGTTATATATCCTCGGATAATAGATAGAGGAAAGTATTGAGTAGTCCACCGTAAATGTTGTAATAGGTCTTTGTCAGGGACAGAACCCTGTCTCTTGGGAGCCTAACATCTTACGATATGGCCAAATGGGAGACGGTGCTTAGCGTAGGGCCCTCCCAGGAGTATCTGCATGCGATTTCAAATAATCTGCAGACTGTATGCTATAGATTGTTGATTGGACATCGTGGACGTTGCCATAGCCAGTTTCAACAAAAGGCTGCTAGAAAGGCTAAACTAGCAACCCACAATATCTCGGGCACTCCATAGTTGACCATTGCGTCCACTGTTAAGTTGTTATATTTGTTAGTGAATGATATCCTAAGGGCCTGTTTGATTTTCGAATTACAAAGGTAATTATAGGTAAATGGGTAATAATTATTTACCCCCGTGTCTCCGGTTGATTTTCCAAGGTGATTTGCCTGCCACCTTTCATTTATAGCACTTGTCAGGTCACCCAGTAAAAAAAAGTTAAATTGTGGGGCCCACCTTGATGTTTTTGTATTATCCACACCGTCCATCCCTTTAGCCAACTCATTTTAGGGCATAAGCCAAAAAAATATGTAGATCTAAAGATCAAGTGGATCACACTACTGGAAATAATGGGAATTGAACTCCTACCATTGAAAGCTTCTTGAAGACCCTGGAAGTTTTGGATCAAACTGATATTTTTGTTTCCACTTTATCCATGCCTGTGTGACCTTATTAATGGGTTGGATGACAAATAAACATCACTGTGGGCCTTAGGGGAAAACAACTTTCAACCATTGACGTTTTAATGATCCCTGTTTCCTCGGGTGTGGTCCACTTGAGCTTTTTATTTTCCTCAGTTTTGGGCTCATGCCTTAAAATGTATTTTTTTAAAAGGATGGATGGTGTGGATAACTAATATATATGATGGTGGGGCCCACATATTTAAATCAGTAATACAAATGTTTGTATGGACTGATTTTCGAAACGTAATTACTGGCAACTTTCAAACAGGTGTAGTAAGCAATAAGTAAGTAATTCCATGTATTTACCTGTGGAAATCGAAAATCAAACACCCCCTAAATCTATGAATCAAGGTGTATGTCTACGACACGTAGATGTCATCGAAGTCGGCTCGATGCCATAGGTAAAATTTAGAATTTATCAAGTTGGTTGCTGGACACTTTAGGTGTCCTGTTCGATACCATCGAAGATTGTTGATGTCATCGAAGGTTGTTCGATGACATCGAAGGTTTGCCCGATGCCATCGGTAAAATCTGAGAAATCCATGTCTAGTCACTGGAACATTTGGTTTTTAGTTTGATGCCATCGAAGTTGGTTCGATGCCATCGAAGTCCCATCGAAGGTACCATCGAACGATCGCGCAGAAAATATGCAAAATTGCGTAAGTGCGAGATTTGTTTTCTATTTCGATTGTGATTCACCTAGAGGCTATATATATGGGTGTAATCAAGATTAGGGGATATTCAAAGCTTTCTAATTCATTTTTAGGGTTTGAAGGGCTTGTAAGGGGAGATTCGAGGCTTGTTTGAATCGGGTATTCTCTCTATCTCTTATAGTTTTTGCTTTCATAGTGATATATGTTGCTTTGTGCCGTAGTTTTTTCCCATAAGGGTTTTTCCTCATTAAATTCGGAGTCTTTGTAATTGGGCTTGATTGTGCAATTGGAATACTTTGCTTGATTCATCTTTGTGTACTTCCATGGTCCCCCAACAAGTGGTATTAGAGACTAAACAATGGGGCATAGGTTAAATCCGAAAGTAGAGTTCAATAACATCTAATCTTAAGTTCGATGTTGAAAAGTACTCCGAGAAAAATAAATTCGAATTATAGAAGGTCAAGATGATCAGGCTTTGAGTTCAGTAAGGATTGGATGATATACTCCTTGAGAAGTGACCTGAAATCATGATGGATGATGAATAAAACCAGATGAATAAGAAAGCGAGAACCTCTATCCAATTATACCTAACAGATGAGGTCCTCTACAATATCATGAGAGAAAAAACTGCAACAAGTTTATAGGCGAAGTTAGAGGACATCTGTGCAAGGAAATATCTTGAAAACCGCTTATAGTTGAAGTTACAATTGTTCAATCTAGAGATGATAGAGGGAGGTGATGTTGAGGCTCGCATTATTAACTTTAATAAGATGATTTGCAAATTTTTGGAAGTAGAGGAAATGATTAAGGACGAAGATTAGTCATATATCTTGTTGAATTCTCTCTCAGCTTCATATGAATCATTCAAAGACATGTTGTGTACAGGTAAATCAACCCTTAATGTCGATACCATTATCTCAATCCTTCAAGAAAAGGCGATGAGAAAAAAAAAAGAAAGAAAAAAAAGAAGGTAATATAGGCGCCTCAACTGATACATTGGTTATTAGGGCAAAATTCTGAGTAAGACAGTGGATCTTCTCGATCAAGATTTAAATCCAAGGGCAAGGGCAAAGGATAGCTGAAGTGCTGAAACTGTGGGATGTCTGGGCACATGAAGAAAGATTGTACAAATCTTAAGACAAGAAAAGAGAACTCAGAGGCTTCTTTCAGGGAAGCCAACATTGCCAAGTCTGGTTAAGGTACAAGTGGAAGTGACATGTTGTTAGTATCTATGGTCGGACACTTATATGATGATCGTAGGGATGAGTGGATTTTGGATACTTTGGCATCATATCATATGACTCCTCATCGAAGTTGCTTCACTAGTTACAGAGAGTGCGATGGTGGCCATATATTTATAGGCAATGATAATGCCTGTAATGTGGTGGGTGTTGGAACGGTGCATATCAAGATGTTTGATGGCATGAAGCGTATCTTGACTGATGAGAGACACATTCTTGACATGAGGAAGAGCTTGATATGTCTTGGAGCATTCGAGGCAATCGGGTGTAAGTTCACTAGTTTTTATCGTGTCCTTAAAGTTTCAAAAGGGGCACTGATTGTTATAAAGGCACAGAGGAGCAGGAACCTTTGCAGGTTGATCAGGAGCATTTCAGTGGGTGGAGCTGCAGCGTCTGTAGCGGATTCCATGTCTGCACATATTGGCATGCACGTCTAGGCCACTTGAGTGAGCGGGGCATGAAGGTACTTTCTAACCGTTGTTTAATTTCAATTTTTAAATTTTTTATTTAAGTATATGCGAGCATTATATATATGGTAAACATTTAATATTATCTTTTAAATCTAGAAAACATGTATGTAAGGATGTTCTTGATTATGTGCATTCTGATGTATGTGGGTTATCGTCTGTGATTTTCGCCGGATAGTCATCATGGTTTGTCACATTCAATGACGACTAGTCCAAGAAAGTGTGGGCGTATTTTATGAAAAATAAATTCAATATTTTCACAAACTTCCAGCAATGGAAAGCAATTGTGGAAAGACAATTAGGGTAAAAGGTGAAGATTCTAAGGACAGATAACGGTGGAGAAGTTAATTCAAGTAAATTTAATCAATACTGTAAGGATGAAAGGATCGTGAGGCACAACACAGCGTGCCACATGCCAGAGCAAAATGATGTAGTTGAGCGGATGAATCAGACTCTCTTGGAGAGGGCCCGATGCATAATTAGTAATATGGCTTGTTACTTGGTGAATCTGTCATCTTCTATGACCATTGATTGTAAAATTTCAGAAGAAGTATGGAGTGGTCAGTATATAGACTACTCAAGCTTATTCTCATGTACCGTCAGTTAAGAGAGATAAACTAGACCAAAGAGTAAAAAAGTACATCTTTGTTGGCTATGGTGGTATGAAAGGGTACAAGCTGTATAACCAGGTCACATAAAAAATCGTTATTAGCTGTGACGTCAAATTCGATGAATGATCTTTTTTCTATAAGGATGTGCATAAGGATCCAGAAAAGTTGGTTGTGGATGTTTAGGTTGACATAGATGATGCTTAGGCTGATACAGATACGCAGACAGAGGTACATGAGCAGGTGGAGTAGTCACTTGTGAGAAAAAATCCACTGTTGGATCGCAGGTTACCGGTGAAATACATGGATGAATCTAATATCGCATATACCCTCATTACAGATGAGGAGGATCCGTCTACTCTTCAGGAGGCTCTTTATGAGCTAGATGACGAAAAATGGAAAGCTGTGATGAACTCTTTATACAAGAACGAGACGTGGGATGTGGTGAAGCTTTCCGTTAGCCGAAAAGAGATTGAGTGCAAGTGGATCTTCAAGAAGAAACATGATGGTACAAGGTAAGGTTGGTAGCGAAGGGATACACTCAGAGAGAAGGCATCGACTTTACTCGCACCAGTTGTAAAGAAAGTATCTATCATATTCGTGTTGCCACTGGTTGGCTAATACGATCTTGAATTGGAATAAATGGATGTGAAGACTACCTTCCTGCACGGAGAATTGGAAGAACAAATATACATGAAGCAACCAAATGCTTCGAAATAAAAGGGGCGGAGAACAAGATTTGCAGAATAAAGAGATCATTGTACATCCTGAAACAGATGCCTAAGCAGTGGTATAAAAAATTTGATTATTTCATGATGAGTCAGAGATTTACTAGGAGTGAATATGATCACTGTGTCTATTGCAAGAAACTGCGTGATGGCAAATTTATCATTCTGGTGTTGTATATTAATGTCATATTGATTGCCAATCATAACATGTTTGAAATCAATTTACTGAAGACTCAATTATCAGGGACATTCGAGATGAGAGATTTGGGGGCTGGAAGGAGGGTTCTCGACATTGATATACACAAAGACAGTAAAAGGAGTATGCTTTGGTTATCTCAGAAGGAATACCTGGTGAAGTATGGGATGGACATGGCAAAGCCGGTTAGCATTTCTCAGCCGACTCATTTTAAGCTTTCTTCTGACAATGTCTTAAAACCGATGAGAAAAAGTAGGAGATGTCTCTTGTGCCTTATTTGAATATAGTGGGCAGTTTGATGTATGCCATGGTCTGTACTAAACTGGACATTTCACATGCGATTGATGTTGTTAGTAGATACATGTTTAACCCCTGAAAGTAACATTGAGAAGCAGTGAAATGGCTACTTAGATACATTTGAGGTACACATGACTACGTCTTATCTTTTGAGAAATCAGGGGCCAAGTTAGTTGGATATGTGGATTTTGACTACGCTGGCAGTGTAGATTCTAGAAAGTCGACTTCCGGTTACTCGTTTGTGCTAGTGGGTGGAGCAATCAGTTGGATGTCGAAGTTTCAGTTTGTGGTGGCTCTTTCCACAATTAAAGCTGAGTATATGGCAGTGACAGAGGCATTTAAGGAAGGCGTTTGGTTGAGGGAGATGATAAATCAGTTAGGGCTTTAGCAGAAGGCCATGCTGGTTAATTGTTATAGCGAAGAAGCTATCTATTTGACTAAAAACTCTATTTATCACTCACGTATTAAACACATTGATGTTCATCACCATTTTATCCTATAGGTGCTTGAGGAATGAAGCGTGACTTTAGAGAAGATTCACACGAGGGTGAATTCGGTAGACATTTCATATATAAAAGTTCAAGTTATGTGCAACTTCTCTGGGCTTGGAGAAGATGTAAAGGAAGACGGAGGATGCACGAGAAGCAATGATGGATCTATGATAAAAGATAAAATTAGAGATGATGAAAAATGAGTTATAAAGAATGACGATTGAAGACTTGGTGAAGATTGTTGTTGATTGATGTTTTAAATCTGTAAATCAATATGTCTGTCGATGACGCTTCAATAGCATTGAAGTCTGCTCGATGCCATCCGTAAAATCCAGAATTTATCAAGTTGGTTGTTGGACACTTAGGTGTCCTGTTCGATGCCATTAAAGATTGTTCGATGCCATCGGTAAAATTTAAGAAATTCATGTTTAGTCGTTGGAACGTTTGGTCTTTAATTCAATGCCATCGAAGTGGGTTTGATGCCATCGATGGTCTGTCGATGTCATCGAAATCCCATCAAAGGTACCATTGAACGATCATGTAGAAAATACACAGAATCGTGTAAGTGCAGGATTTGTTTCCTATTTCGATTATGATTCACCTAAAAGATATATATATATATATATATATATATATATATATATATATATATATATATATATATATATATATATATATATATATATATATATATATATATGAGTGTAATCGAGATTAGGAGGTAGCTCAGAGCTTTCTAATTCATTCATAAGGTTTTCAAGTTCTTGTAAGGGGAGATTCGAGGCTTGTTTGAATCGGGTATTCTCTCTATTTCTTGTAGTTTTTGCTTTCATAGTGATATCTGTCGCTTTGTACTGTGGTTTTTTTCCATAAGGATTTTTCCATGTTAAATTTAGAGTCTTTGTGATTGGGCTTGATTGTGCAATTGAAATACTTTGCTTGATTCATCTTTGTATGCTTCCACGGTCCCCCAACAATATTATTTTTCAGTTTTTCACAATCAACACTATTGGAGTACATAAATTACTTATCACACCACAACGATGTAAATCAGAGAAAGAACAAATCTAGATCAAATCCTAGGTATTAGAATTTGGATCTAACATCACTGTTAATTCATGCTCTTTGCGAAAGTATGATAAACGAAGATAAAATAATGTAATAATAGAAATAAACAAACAAAAAATAAACCACAAACACACAATATTTTATGTGAAAAACACTTGTAGGAAAAAACCATGGGACAAAGCGATAGATATCCATTATAATAAAAACCTTAGAAATTTACAGACTTACCTTTTTTCGATCACAAATGTACTCGATCTCCCCTTGCTATGTGCAACCCGTCGAGAAATTCCTCCCAAGCCTTTACAAGTGTTGAAAACCATCTCACCTCGCAAACTCTTTCCCTTAAAGTGAACACTCGTAATAATAATTCAAACCCTAATCTCGGATTAGGCTTAAATAACTCGATTCACACAACTTTGTGTAATAGATTCAGTTAGACCAAGTCGAGTCGATGAGTTTTCTAGTCAAACCGAAATCGACCAAAACTTCACAATGAGCAACCAAAGAATTCACCCAATTTTCGGTTGGACCAAATTAGACCTCGTTTGAAATGAAAATTACAATCTCTGCACTACATATCGACATAATTCAAGGCACCCTATACAACAATCTCCACCTTAATTTGTATTTTACCAAGTTACCCTTAAGACCTTCTACGCAACCTCCACATTGAGCTTAGATCGCTCCTTGCATTCTTTACCTGGAATGTAGCTTCATTTGCACCCCCGTGCAAGGGTGCCTAATCTCATCAATGGCTAGTGAGATTTTTCAAGCCCAAGCAATGCTTGAACTTCTCCGTGGTCATCATTTTTAACAACATGTCTGTGGCATTCTCGTCAGTATGAACCTTTTGAAATAAAATCTCTCCTGAAATAATAAGCTTCCGTATCTTGTGGAACCTCGCGTTGATGTGTTTAGCTCGCGCGTGATACACCTGATTCATTACTAAATGGATATCACTTTAACTATCGCAGTGTAACTGAATTGTCTCTTGCATCAACCCAAGTTCTCATATCAGACTTTTCAACTATAATGCCTCCTTTGACGCCTCTGTCAAAGCCACGTATTCCACCTTGATTGTAAATAACGCTATCGTAGACCGTAACATATATTTCCAATATACCAGTCCACCTGCTAATGTGAAAACACATCCCATAGTGGACCTCCTATTGTCTAAATTACTTGCATAATCAAAATCTACGTAGCCTACAACTCTTCCTGAAGCTCCATGTCCCCCGAACATGATCCTAGTATTTATTATGCCCTTGAGAAATTTGAGAATCCACTTAACAACATTTTAAAGCTCTTTCACTAAATTCACCATATACTTGCTAACTGCACTGATTGCCTGTGAGATATCCAACCTTGTGCAAATCATTGCATAATGAGACTCCCCACTGCACTCGTGTATGACACACGTGAAATTTCTGAAATATGTTCTTCTATACTTGGATATGACCTAATTAACAACTTAAAATGACCTAATTGAGGTGTGCTAACTAGCTTAACACCTTACATGTGCAACCTCTCTCGCACCTTCTACATATAACCCTTCTGAGAAAGTTACAACTTCCCAGACTTTTTCTCTGTTTATCTCCATGCTAATGATCTTCTTCACAGGGCCTAGATAGTTCATGTCAAACTCTTTGCTCAACAGAGACTTAAATATGAGTATTTTATTCTTGTCCTTTGCAACAATTAACATATCATCTATATAAAGCATTAGTAGAACATATGACCCATCCTCAAGTACCCTATAGTATACACAATAATCATACTCACACCTGCTATACCCAATCTCCGCCATTTAGGAATTGAACCGCTTGTACCTCTGCCTTGGAGACTGTGTCAGCCCATACAATGACTTATTCAGCCAACACACGTGGCATTCCTTACTAAGCTCCTCGAATCCTTCATGCTGACTCATGTATATGCCTTCTTCTAAGTTCTTATGACGGAATAACATCTTAACATCGAGTTACTCCAATTCGAAATTGGATTCTGCTATTACCACTAGTAAGACCCTGATTAAGGTATGTTTCATGATCGGAGAAAAAACCTCATTCTATGAGCCTTGCCTTGTACTTTTCACTATTTTTTTCTGTTAATGTTTCTTTCTTCCTGTAAACTCATTTACACCCTATAGCCCACTGACCTTTAGGAAGTTCAACCAACTCACAAGTTTGATTTCTATATAGAGGATTTAATCTCCTCCATCATGGTTGATATCCACTTGTTGCCATCCTTTTCAGATTTTTCCTCTTGAAAGGTGAATGGATCTCCACTCGTTGTGAACAATGCAAAAGACACTATGTACTTGAACACATATTGAACTGGAGTTCTAATGGTTCTTTTCTCTCTATTCCTGACTATACTTTCCTGAGTATTCTGCTAATCATTTTGATCAGTTTCTTGTTCATGTTGAATGTCTCATTCAATATCCTGCTCAATCAGCTCTACTTGCACCGACAATCTCTCGGTCTCACCATGTGTATCCGACTGCCATGTTGCGGCGCACTTGTTAGCCTTCAATATTGATTCCTCATCGATGATAACATCTCTACTAATGACCACCATCTGAGAGTTAGCATCCCAAAGCTTGTAACCCTTAACACCTTTCTCATAGCCGAGAAAGATGCACTTTATAGACTTTGGATCCAACTTCAACCTTTGTCCACTCTACACGTAAAGATATATTGGACACCCGAAGATTCTCAATCCCGAGTAATCAACGTCCTTGCCTATCTATACTTCTTCTGCAACCTTGGAGTCAAGTCACGCATTGTAAATGGTGATTGATTTACTATGTAGTGTGCCATATTCACCGCTTCAACCCAGAAGCTCTTAGGCATCCCCTCATGTAACTGCATGCTTCTCGCCATCTCTAGAACAATTTTGTTCATCCTCTTTGCCACCTCATTTTACTGTGAGGTTTCTGGAGTAAAGAAGTGCCTTGATTCTTACAGAATTCTATGAAATCCACTTCTCTTTACTTTGTACCATTGTCTGACCTGATACACTAAACTTGTCTTCCGGTTTGCTTCTCTACTTCCACCTTCCATTGCTTGAACCTGGAGAACACCTCAGGCATGTGTTTCATGAAGTTGATACAAACCTTTCTCAAGTAGTCATCTATGAAGGTCATGAAGCATTGTGCCCTTCCTTAGACGATATTGTCACTGCCCCCCCCCCCCCCCCCCTTAAAATGATTATAGTCGAGCACCCCACTGCTAGTGTGTGTAGCAGTCTTGAACCTTACCATTCACTACTTTCCTATAATGTAATGCTCACAAAACTCTACCTTACCTGCCATAACTCCATTTAGTAGTTTCTTTTTGTGTAGTTCTATCATGTCCCCCTCACTTATATGTCATAATCGCATATGACAAATATTTGTGTCATCTGTATCAGATTTTGCATGTGAGGTGGCAACGACCTCACCCATAACTTGTCACTAACCAACTTGTACAAATTTTCAACCTCATGTCATTTTATTAGTACCATTGCACCTCTAGTGACCTTTAATGTACTCTCCGCTGTAGTGAACAGGCAACTATTAGGATCTAAAAACCCCAAGGATATTAAGTTTTTCTTCAGCTCCAGGACATGCTTAACATCACCTAAAGTCCAAATGACTCTATCAAACATCCTTACCCTGATGGTTCCTATTTTGATGGCCTTGTATGCTGCATTATTCTCCGTCAGAACACTTCCACCATCATAGGACTTGTAGGAATTAAACCAAGTCCTATCCAGGCACATTTGATATGAACCTCCTGAATGTAGAATCCAAGTGTCTGAGAGATGACTCATACAAAGAGGCCGAGAGGAGGCCTCTTTTTGAGTTCTCTTCTGCTACACTTGTTAATTCACTTGCATTCCTTTTTTCCTTTACTTTCTAGGTCATCCTTCCATTTTTTATAGTCTCTCTTGAAGTGCCACTTTATGCTGCAATAGAAGTATATGTATTCTGCCTTCTATTTTATTTGGACCTTTTCTTCTTATCAAATCGAGATCGCTCCACGAATCACCCACTTCCCTGACCCCCTTTCACAACTAGCCCTTTAGCCTAAGAGTCCTCATCACTCAACTTCTTTCTCATCTTGTTGGAAATGAGCACCGCAATGATTTATTCAAGTTTCATTGTTCTTCCCATACAATAGAGTAGTGACGGGAAGGTCATATGATGGGGGAAGCAATGCTAGAAGTGACACCACTTTATCTTCTTCCATGATCGTCTCTCTGATCCTTACTAACTCCCTGGATACCTTTGTAAACTTGTTCATGTGCTCTAGGAGATCTGATTCTTCCTTTAAATTTAGCCCAAAAATTTGTTTTTTCACAAATAACTTATTTTCCAGGGATTTCGACATGTATCGGTCTTCTAACTTTTCCACATCTCCAGAGGAGATTCCTTATCTAGGACATTGTACATAACCTTATTTGACATACATAAACGAATGGTGCTCATAGCTTTCTCCTTGAAATCTCTCAAGTCATCATCTGACATCTTCTCATGTTTTGTTTCCAACAACGCATTGCTCAACCCTTATGAAACTAGAATATCTCTTCCATTGCCATAAACTAAAATTGTTCTTCCCATCAAATTTCTGTATATCGAATTTTGATCCTGACATCTTCATTGAATCCTGAACATCTAATCGGATGCTCTGATACCACTCTGTTGGAGTAAACTGAGTCCTTCTCACACCATAATGATGCAAACTCGAGCAACAACAAACCCAGTTCAAACCCTAGGTAATAGAATTCAGATCTACCACCACTACTAATCCGTGCAGTTCGTAGAAGCACAATAAATAAAGATAGAATAATATAATAATGCAAATAACCAAACCAAAAGTAAAAAACTACAAACACACAATATTTCAAGTTAAAAACTCTTACGGGAAAAAACCACAACATAAAGTGATAGGAATCCGCTATATTAAAAACCTATAGTTTTACATACCTTTTTCAATTACAGATGTACACGATCTCTCCTTTTTTATGCGCAACACTTCGAGAAATCCTTCCTAAGCCCTTATAAGTGTTGGAAACCCTTTTACCTTGCAAAATTTTTCCCTTAAAGAGAACACTCGTAATAATAATTCAAGCCCTAATCCCTTATTAGGTTTAAATAGCTCGATTCGCACAACTCTCTATAATAGGTTCGGTTGGACCGAACATGTCCTTCGGTTGGACCGAGTCAAGATGATGAGTTTTTTGGTCAAATTGAAATTGGCCAAAACTTCACAGCGAAAAACTAGAGAAGTCACCCAATTTTCGGTTGGACTGAATCAGTCCTTAGTCGAACCGAAAATTGCAATCTCTGCACAATAAATTAACAGAATTCAAGGCACCTTACACAACGAACACCCATACAGTGGTCCACCGGATGAATGATCATAGCATGTGTTATGTGTTCATGTACTGAAGAGATGCTCGAGACTCATTAGCATTTATATACTTTCTTTTAAATTTAGTGAGGGTCTGTAAATAAATTGTAAATGTGGGGCATGCGGTTTGGTGAACTAAACCATATATTAGATGCTCTTCGTAGCCTAAACATCTCATAATGAAGATCATAAGCCTGAAATGTCTAGACTTTTCTAATTGAATGGACAATCATTGATTTTTTTAAACCATTGGTTCATGGGCTATTATGCAACGAGTAGGGATCTTCTAATAAGATGGATTTTAGGGCCACCCCAATTGATTATTGGGACCATAATTTCAACTGTATATATTATTGAACCATGGCCCTACATTTGAGAAGCCTTGTGTACTAACAAACTATATTGTCATTAATGCTCAACACCCGACAATTACTCCATATGTTTACCCTCTTAGTTGTCTCCTACTTTAGTTTCTCTGAAGTCTATAAGATCTGGACAATTCCTTCATTGACTCTGATGAAAAGCCGGTTGTAGATATATTATTAGCATCGCTAGACCAAAATAAGCCTGAACGGAAGTGGAAGTAGTCCGCCAAAGTCAGGCCGAGTTCTACATAGGGCATGGTGCAATTGACTCTGTGCGCGTCCAATTTAAAGAATTAATTCCAGATAGGGAGAAATTGCTATTCGAAGTGTGGACTATAAATCAACTGTCACTTCTGATTGGGTATCGACGCGTAATGCACAACCTTTTTTTTTAAAAAGAAGGAAGTATTATACTCATGAAGAAGTGACTGTACAAAGCCCGGGTGGGCCTGTTAGCAAAAAGGGGAAATAGGCCCACTGAAACCGAATCCAAAAACAAAAGGAGAAAGAGAGATGCTAAATATCTCTCGAGTATCCTAGTCCCACGCGATCCAGGAAAACCAAGCCTCTGATGACAGGAGGTAGATCAGACGTGGATTGGAAAAAGCTATGGGCTTGGATGCCACTGCCTCTACGAGCTAGACCGTCGGCCACTGCATTAGACTCCCTAGGGGAGTGGGAGATGATCACTTTCCTCCCGTTCATGAGGGACTTATCCTCGTCCACCAATACCACATAGACCAAGTTGGGGCGGCGTTGTTGTTGAGGGACTCAACCACAAATTTGGAGTTGCTAACTAGTTCCATCTTGGTGTAATCGAGGCCCACACAGTAGGTTAGGCCTTCTCAGATAGCCCTGATTTCAGCCCTACCATTTGACCCAAAGTTGTAGCCGGACGAAAAAGCAAAGTTGAAATCCCCCGAATGGGTCCTACCAATCCCTCCATCCCCTGATGGGCCTGGGTTGTCGAGGGCTGAGCCATCCACATAGACCTTTATCCAGCCGGCAGCTTGTCGTAACCACCTAATTGTCTGGACCAATCTGACGGATGACGCCACATCAGCCAGCCCCAAGGTAGTAAGGGTGCTATCCATGGCTCGATTAAAGGGTTTCGGAGGAGGAAGATAAGGGGCTAGAAGCTTGAATGATGCTTTACCTTTAAGATGACCTTCATCGCACAAGGAGCAGCGCCTTCCCAACGAACTGCATTTCTTGATAGCCAAAGCTCCCAGAAAATCAGGGATGGTGAGAGGCCCCAAAGGGATCTAACACGATCAGAGGAGGACGCTGTTGCCCACCATGGCGATGCCCTGCTGATCGCTGACGCGTGAGAAGAGGAGGCGGCCTTTAAAGAGGACTTCAAAGTGATCCCACACCTTTCTAGCTAAGGTGCTCGAGGAAAAGATATGATCTGTCGTTTCAATATTGGGCGAGAGGGTAGGGAGGCAGCAGTCACATTTAGATGCCATAGCGACTCCCTTAGTTTGGATATTGGAATTTACCGATATTGCATTAAGGATAATTTTCCAAGAGAGGAGGGAGACTTTCAGCGGGAGGTTTAGGTGCCACACCCATTTAGACCACAACTTTCTTGATCCTGGAGGTTTAGAGAGAAACCAAGCTGATTGAATGGTGAATTCACCCAACGAAGAAACAACCCAGATCCGCTTGTCTTCCTTGGAGGATGTGCAGATGCCTTCGTCCGAGATATGATCGAGCACAATTTGGGGAAGATAGGACCTGGCATGATAAGGATCACGCCACTTGTTTGGCCCAATCCAATCTTAACCTAGGAGAGATTGATGGGGAAGATCTTGAAGCTTCCAATCCTTTAGGGGGCCCAGGCCATACCAATCATCTTCCTAGAAGCTGCAGTTTCCACGACCAATAAGCCGGCGGGAAAGAGCAAATACGATGGGGAGAAGATTGCAGACTTTCATCCATAAAGGGGAGGCGGTCCTTGCGTTACTAGATCTTCCTGGAACTGACATCTTGATGGGATATTTGTGCCTCATGAACGCTGCCCCTACAGGCGATGGCCCACGCCATCTTCAATCTAAAAGCTTTCATGATGCAACGTAAGCTTTTGATACTCAATCCGCCTTCAGATTTAGGCAATGTGATCGCTGACCATCTTGCCTAGTGACATTTACTCTTATTGTCGTCCCTCTCCAAAAGAAAGCAGCAAATGTTTTTTTTTTTTTCCAAATCCCCCAGTAACCCAACAGGGACGTCAGCAGTAGCCATGGCGTGGATCGGATGCCCGATAAAACGTGATTTAGGAGAGTTAGGCATCCCGCCTATGACAGCAGTCTGCCTTTCCATCCAAAAATCCTCTGAGATATCTTTTCTAGAACAGGTTGAAAGAAAGCTTTACGGGGTCTACCTCTGAAGATAGGCACACCGAGGTAAGTAGAGGGGGCCGAACCTCCATTGAAACCTAGGATGTGCTGGGCAGCTCTAACACGCGTGAATGATTGGTTGGACGAGAGAATAAAGAAGCTTTCGTGGGCATTTATCTTTTGGCCGGACGATCTCTGGAAATGGGAGAGGAAGGAGTTGATGCGTTTAAGGGAGGTGCTGCTCCCGTTAGCAAGCAAAAGTGTGTCATCAATGAACAACATGTACGACACTAGAGGGCAGTTTCTACGAGTCTGGAATGGGTGACAAGAGCCGCTGATGATCAACCTTCTGTACCCTCTACTGAGAACCTCTGCCGCTATGATGAAGAGACTCAGCGATATGGGATCCCCTTGGCGAAGGCCCCTTGAAGATTTGAAGAAATTGCACGGTTCCCCATTTTTTATGACCGAAAACCAAGTAATCGACCAACATTTTTGGACCATATCAATCCATGGCCTGCTGAACCCGAATTATCGAAGCAATGCCTTGAGGAAGACCCAATCTAGCTTATCATAGGCTTTTTCCATGTCCAACTTTATAAGGATGTTCCCTCCTCTAACTTTTCGGTCAATGTTATGAAAAGTCTCTTGAGCCAGCGCGTAGTTTTTTGCTATAGATCTACCCTTAACGAACGCCCCTTGTTCTGCTGAAATGATTTTGGGAAGAAATCTAGCAAGTCTATTAGCAATTAATTTAACAAAAATTTTATAAACACATTTGCAAAGACTGATGGGGCCGAAGTCAGAGAATTTATTTGGGGTTGGCAACTTTGGGATGAGGCAAATAAGGGATGAGGTGAAGGCCCTAGGGAGAGCTCCTCCATGGAAGAGATTACGAGTTGCAACCAGGATCTCTTAGCCCACAATCTCCCAACAATCTTGGAAGAAGGCCCTCGAAAAGCCATTTGGGCCTGGGGCTCCATCTGATGAGATTCCCTTGACTGCCTCGAGAACCTCGTCTAATGTGGGGTCTTCCATGACGACCTTGTTGTCTTCCGTAGAGATATAGGGAGGGATAATATCCAGGATCTCCTCAACGATCGCTTGCATATCCGCCTGCATAAGAGTGGAAGTGAAATCGATGGTAGCTTGTTTGATGGAGGCCTGGTCTTCCACCACCGTTCCCCTGTTGAGCTTGATACTAGAGATGGCTGATCTTCTAGCTCTATTTGCAGCTTGGTTGTGAAAGAATTTTGTATTCTTGTGGCCCTCCTTGAGCCATTGGTTCCTGGATTTTTGCTTCCAGAAAATCTCCTCACAGAGTTCCACTTGGGCCAAGTTGACCTTGGCCAGATGGAGGCGGTGCTGGTCCGGATGATCTGAACCTTCTACTAAGGTTTCAGTTGAAATCAGCTCTGCCTCCGCCTTTTTCAAGTTCTGGAAAATGTTCCCGAAGGAATCTCTGTTCCAAACTTTTAATGCAGCTTTGACATTCTTGAGTTTGCTTTGAAGGATTTGCATCGGGTCCCCTGTAATATCAAATATCCATAACCTACGAACCAGGTCTTTGAACGATGTGTGAGTACACCACATTTTCTGAAATTTGAATTGCTTTGGGAAGTTGTGGGAGATGTTGGGGAAGGAGAGGAGTAGAGGAGTGTGGTCTGAGTTCAATCTGGACAAATGCCTCACTTGGAAAGAAGGGAAAGAGTGAAGCCAAGCCACGTTGCAGCAAGCTCTGTCAAGCCTGACCCACACTCTAGCCTGCCCTCTTTGATTGTTGGTCCATGTAAATTTTCTGCCCAAGAAACCAGCATCCGTCAGTCCCGCTTTGTTCAGGCCTTCCTCGAAATCCACAGATCCTTGAGCGTTGAAAAAATTGGACCCTCTCCTCTCTGAGGGGTTGAGAACTGCATTGAAGTCACCTGCGACTACCCATGGGAGATCGCTGCTCTGGGCAATCAGGTCTAGCTGGTCCCACAACGACCTACGGAAGATTCTGCTGCATTTAGCGTAGATGAATGATGCTAAGAAGAGACCTGGCCTGCCTGAAACCTCCACCGCTACCGACTACATCTGTTTGGATGAAGAAATGTGGTCAATGGAGATGGAGGAAGTATGGAAAATCCACACTTTCCCTCCCTCAGAAGCATTCGAGAAGGATGAATGAAAGCCGATCTTTAAGCCAATGTGTACACGTTTCCCATCATTCAGCATAGGTTCCAAGATGGCCACAATACCTGGGTTGAACTGCCGGATTAGACGCTTCAGAGTTCTAATGGCAACCTATATCGATCTTTATGTAACGATACTTCTACGGCTAACCAGCCTACCATGCTAGACAAATTTATCCGTTTCGCTAGAAAATGCACCCCTTCAGCTCAACACTGCAATTTTAAGGAAAATTTTTCATTTTTAAAAACTTTTGTTTTCATTGTATATTTTTATTCTTGCAGTTTTAGAACGTGTCTTTTTTAAAAATTACTTGCTATAACGCTAGGAATGCTCTTATAAGGTTTATTTTGAGTTTTTAATTTTAGCTAAATAAGATTTAAAAGAGTTTTGCTATTTAGGATAACTAAGAGTTTTAGTATTTCAAAAATAAATCAAGGTTTTACTTTATTATTATTGTTGTTGTTATTATTATATAAGTGATGTAATTAAGAAATTTAGGATCATCTCTCAATACAGTTTTGAATTTCTTTTTTCTTTACTTTATTTTTTCTTTATATCTGGTATATTTAAAAACTGCCTTTTGGATTCAAGGTTTTGCCATTTTGAAGAAGATTGTGATTTTCTTCTCATCGTTTCACTTCTTTCCTTGTGTCAGACCCTGACTGTAGATGGGCCAGACCCCGAAAATTGGAATGGTTGCGGGAATTCCTAGCTGCCAATTGGATGATTTTTGTCCATTTAATGTTGATCTTTAGATGGAAATACCGTGATGGCTCCAAGGCATCCAAAATCCATATGTTAATATATAAAACATAAATGCTGCTATCTCAGTTCAATTACTAATCTAATCGTGCCTACATAGCTCCTCAGAGCCTTTAACCATACACCCGGTACCGATGTAGGGTAATTGGAACAGTTGATATGGCCGTCACATTGATGGGCCAACGAACAAAATTTGAATTTCTAAGGCATCTGATGGGTGTAATTTGTTGTCAGAACAGACGTCTCCAATCTATTTTTGGGTTGCTCGAGGGGCTGCTCGACCAGTCGAGACCCGCTCGACTCAAAGTCCAGCGAGCTTGTTTTTTGGGTGTCCGTGATGCTCAACAAGTCGAGGGTCAGGCTCGACCGGTCGAGCGGGTTGCTCAACTAGTCGAGGCCCTCCTTCGACTAGTCGAGGTTACGCAGATCCTGCCCGAACTGCGTAAATTTGAGGCGATTTCTGGACTTTTTCAAAGGAGGTGCGTAAGTGGAGTTTCCTAAACTATAAATAGGGGTCCCTAGGGCTATTATAAGGCATTCTAAGGCTTTCTAAAGATATTCTAAAGGGTTCTAGGGTTATCAAAGGGTGTAGCAAGGGTGAGATTCGAGGTTGTTTGAATCGGGTAAGTTCTCTCTCTTCGTAATTTCTATTTTCATAGTGGAGATCTGTCGCTTTGTGCCATGGTTTTTTCCCGCAAGGGTTTTCTACGTTAAATCTTTATGTTCTCTTGTGTGTGCATGGTGCCATTGGATTGCTATCCTAGATATAGATCTGTGTGATTTCGCAGCACAAATCCCCAACAAGTGGTATCAGAGAAATCGTTGGGGCACAGATCTGAATCTGCAGGATTAGTAATAATGGAAAGCATTAGGTATGAGATTGAGAAGTACTCAGGAAAAAATAATTTTGAGTTATGGAAGATCAAGATAATGAGTTCCTTAATCAAGCAAGACGAAGATAGTGCTCTTGAGGAGCGAAAGTCTACTATGACTGATGATGAATGGAATACTCTTGATAAGAAGACTTTATCATCGATCTGTTTATGTCTCACGGATGAGGTTCTCTACAATGTCATGAGGGAAAAAACTGCGGCTAAGTTATGAGCGAAGTTAGAGGACGTCTATATGAAAAAATCCTCTGAAAATTACCTACACTTAAAGCGGCAGTGGTATAACTTTAAGATGGCAGAGGGTGGAGATCTGAAGGTTCACGTCAGCAACTTTAATAAATTAGTTTGCAAATTGCTGGATATGGAGGAAGTGATGAAAGATGAAGAACAATCATGTATGTTGCTGAATTCTCTTCCAGCGTCTTATAAGTCATTCGAGGACACAATGTGCTCAACGAATAAAACACTGAGTGTTGACACCGTTATCTCGACTCTTCAAGGGAACGCTGTGAGAAAGCTTAACGTCGACATGGGGATATCTTCTGAGGCACTGCTTACCAGGGATAGGAATTCTGAACAAGGTACAAGTTCTTTAAGTTATAGGTCCAAATCTAAGGGCAAGGGCAAAGGAAAGGTAAAGTGCTGGAACTGTGGGAAGGAAGGACATGTGAAGAAGGATTGTGAAAATTATAAATTGAAGAGAGAAGATATTGAGGCTTCATATGGGAAGGCCAATGTTGCCACGTCAAATGGATCGAATGGATGTGATGGTAATATTTTGTCTATGTCTACGATCAGACGGCTATACGATGATCATAAGGGCGAGTGAATTCTAGACACAGGGGCATCTTTTTACATGACTCCTCATCGGAGTTGGTTCACTAGTTACAGGGAGTGCGATGGTGGGCAGGTATTCATGGGCAATGATATTGCCTGGATGTTGGTACGGTGCGCATCAAGATGTTTGATGGGGTGGAGCGTACTTTGATTGATGTCAGACACGTTCCTAATTTGAAGCAGAATTTGATTTCTCTTGGTGTACTTGAGGCAAAAGGATGCGAGTACACAACTATTGATGATGCTCTTAAGGTATCTAAGGGAGCACGGGTAATCATGAAAGCGCAACAACTCGGTAACTTGTACAGGTTGATCGGAAGCACTTCAAAAGGTGAAGCTACAGTGGATGTAGTAGATTCCACCTCTACACGTGTGTGGCATGTTGGGCATGACCACATGAGTGGCAGGGCAAGAAGGCTGAGATGCGTGGACAGGGATACAGAGCAGGTGGAGAAGCCACCTGTGAGAAGAATCACATGACATGATCGCAGGATATCGGCGAGGTACATGGACGATTTCAATATCGCAGGGGGTTCATCTTCTATTCAGATGGCTCTAGGTGAGCCTGGTGCTGAGAAGTGAAAGGTGACTATGGGCGATATGATGAATTCATTGTACCAGACCGACATATGGGAGCGGGTGGAGCTTCCAGTGGGCCGAAGAGCGGTTGAATGCAGGTGGATCTTCAGGAGGATACAACATAGATACAAAGTGAGGTTGGTAGCGAAGGGTTATGCTCAGAGAGAAGGGATCGACTTCTTAGAGATATTCGTGTCAACGGTATAATATGTATTTATTAGATCCGTGATTGATGCTGGTTGGCCAATGTGATCTTAAGTTGGAAGGATGGATGTGGAGTCTGCACTTCTGTATGAAAAATTTGAAGAACAGATCTACATGAAGCAACCAGAGTGGTTCGAAGTTAAAGGGGCTGAGAAATGACTTTGTAGGAGGTCGTGGTTCGACTTGTCGCCTAGGCAGTGGTTTGATTCCTTCATGGTGAGTCAGGAATTGATGACATGTAGATTGCCAATTATGATAAGTCTGAAATTAATATACTGAAGACTCGGTTAAGTAGGGCATTTAAGATGAAGGATCGAGGGCTACAAAGATAGTTCTCAGTTTTGAGACTGAAAGAAGTGTAGGCTTTAGTTATCTCAGGTAGAATACCTTGGGTAGGTATTGATCAAGGAAGTGATGGACCATGTAAAGTTGGAGAGCGTTCCCTACGCGTCTCTCCTCAAGTTTTCCTCAGGACATGTCCCAAAACAGATAAGTAAAAGCAGAATATCTTGTGAGCCTTATTCGAATGTGGTTGACAGTATATGCCATGGTCTGGATTAGACCGGTTATTTCATAGGCTATCAGTGTTGTGAGCAAGTACCTCGACAAGCAATATTGGGTAGCGGTGAGATAGTAAAAAGACTACGTCTTTTCTTTGGAGAAGACAGGAGCAAAGGTGGTTGAGCACGTGATTTTGATTCAGTAGACATGCTCACCTAGATCGTTCCTATAGAGAAGTTCAAATTCTGTGTAACTTCTCTGAGTTTGACGATGACGTAAAAGGAAGACGGAGTGTACACGAGAAGTTATGATGTGATGCAGAGATAAGAGAAGAGGTCAAGGAGCTACACGATTGAAGATTGAAGACATAGTGAAGATTGTTGTCAAAACAGATGTCTCCAATCTGTTTTTGGGTTGCTCGACCGGTCGAGGGTCAAGCTTGACCAGTCGAGGGGGCTGCACGACCAGTCGAGGCTCGCTCGACTCAAAGTCCGCCGAGTTTATTTTTTGGGTGTTCGTGATGCTCGACCAGTCGAGGGTCAAGCTCGACCGGTCGAGCGGGTTGCTCGACCAGTCGAGGCCCTTTTTCGACTAGTCGAGGTTACGCAGATCCTGTGCGGACTGCGTAAATTTGAGGCGGTTTCCAAACTTTTTCAAATGAGGTGTGTAAGTGGAGTTTCCTAAACTATAAATAGGGGTCCCTAGGGCTATTATAAGGCATTCTAAGGCATTCTAAAGATATTTTAAAGGGTTCTAGGGTTATCAAAGGGTGTAGCAAGGGTGAGATTCGAGGTTGTTTGAATCGGGTAAGTTCTCTCTCTTTGTAATTTCTATTTTCATAGTGGAGATCTGTCGCTTTGTGCCATGGTTTTTTCCCGCAAGGGTTTTCTACGTTAAATCTTTATGTTCTCTTGTGTGTGCATGGTGCCATTGGATTGCTATCCTAGATATAGATCTGTGTGATTTCGCAGCACAAATCCCCAACACAATTCTCGTATGTTGAATTTGGTATGTAGGTTGGCTTTTCTCATTATCAATTAATCATCCATTATATTTTAACGCACGCCCCACACATGTGGGTAGATCCCAAATCAACAGACTTATTGCACTACATGTTTGTTTTGGGTACGTGATTCCTAATGAGGCTTTGCACTACAAAATTTTCTTTGTTAGCAAATCATGCTTTTCAGTTTTCATATTAATAACATCTTTTTTTCTTTTTTTTTTTTGGATTCGCAGAGGCCCGTGACAAGACGATGCCCAGCCGAAACTTCCATGACTGCTATTATGTTGTTGTTTGCTACGTTACAAACAACTGTAGTAGCGGCAATTTCAAGCCATAAAGCATCTCAATGGCGGCTTAAGTGGGATTTGGAGCTCGTAAACATCCTATATGGAGTATGTACCACATCAAAAATGAACTACAGGGTTCCTTTGTTTTATTTTTTTTGCTTAATCTAGAATAAAGCAAATACATGTGGGGCCCATGATTGGTGATCCATACCATTGATTTGATGAGCTGGCCTGCAGATGGGGTTTGACCCAACAGCCTCCTAGAGTGGACGATTCTATCCCTTGGATCCATAGTTTAAAAACCTGAAAACTTGACTTAACTCTGTATTCAGTCGAGTCAAGTTGGCCTGAAGAGGCGACTTGACTCAATTCAATATTTAATCGCACTAAATTAAAAAAAGGGATTATGAATAGATATTTAAAATAGTTAAAATAATAAAAGTGATATAAAATACAAATATTGTCATCAAATCACTGATTTAATTACTGTGACTCTACTGAGCGACTCAGTTCGAGTCAACTCAGTGAGTTTTAGTACTATGTTTTCCTCTTTGGCACCCCTATATATATTTATATATCTTTACAGCCTATATGCATGCCATTGATTGAAGGGATAAGATCTTCCAATATGTGAGAGTGATTGGCCTATGGATCAACGAATTGTGGGCCCCACATGTACATAGTATTGCATCTGAGCAAACCATGCATTTGCAGGCAGTGTTTTACAGTGGGCTATCAAACCTTATCACAATGTGGTGCGCCAGCAAGAAGGGACCCGTCTTTGTGGCTTCATTTGCACCTCTGAGTTTGGTGTTCACGTCCATCCTGGAAATCATATTACTAGGCGAAGCCTTGCATGTTGGAAGGTAATTTTAGTTTAGGGTGCGTTTGGTTGCACCAAATATAATAAAATTTCATGATATCATGTGCCGTAATTTAGACTGATTGGTCATGAAATATCAAGAGATTTTATGATATTTGGTGCAACCAAATGCAAACTTAGATATGTACGTGTTCATTTCATTTTTCATGTGCTTGCACACATGGAAATTCACCATGTGTTGCTAGAAGGGGCCAAATGTAGCCATCTCAAATGATCAGGACTATCCATCTTTGAGGGAATACCATGGATGGGAAAAGGTCCAAAGCGATGCGAGACAGTCGTCTATGATAATTTTTTTTTTTTTCTCCGGTTGAATGTGGGACGGTAGCCATTATTCTTTCAACCATCTATTTACTTGCTGCCCATTAATGACGGACTGCATCGTCTCTTCAGTGTGAGTTTCGGTCATGCATGGCCCATCACCAGTAATTCACTGAAGATGGACGGTTCTACCCATTCATCTATAGCTTCATGTTGGCCCCACTAGGCGATACGTGAGGTTAGGATCGTATGGCCACCATTGTTTGGAAATCAGGATTCGACCTGGCTCATTTTCAACGGTGATTTGTGACAATTACGGCTTGTTCGGCGGGTGCCACGACAATACCGGCACATAAATATTTATGTGTTGATGCAGTTTTCCAGTAGACCCTCTAAGGTTGACCCACTTGTACCTGCACAGGTGTAGAAGAGAAATAAAGGAGACCCTGGCTCGTGCAGGGGACTCTCCGATGCCTGAGTCAGGAACAAAGACGTTTTTGTAGGGTAGGGTCTCCAAAAAATAGACATCAGTCAAATGCTAGGATTAAAATGTGCATACCTTTGATGGTTGGGGATACCTATATATATATAAGGAAGAGAGTTCAATCATACGAGGATTCGTCCCGATACCTTGGAGATCCGTCTGGATCCAGGATCTTTACGAGATTATCGGATTCCGATGTTATCGGGATATGATTTTATCCCCCGAAGATTTGGGGAGAGATCTTCGGGATTATAGGGGATTCTTCGAATCTATAGCTCAGATTTAGGTCAGCTCCCATAGGTGAGTGATGGCTCGGGAATAAGCGACTTCGATCTTCTTGACATATCAACATTCACCATCTTCGACCAATGGTTGGGTCAGAGGATTCGTGTTCCCTTCAACTGGGCGCAATAGTCCTTCACTTTGTCATGGGACGCCGCCAACTGTAACTGGACGTTGTCCGATCTTCAGCCGTCCAATGGCCGAGCTATGACTAAGCTATAACTGGGTAGCAGGCGATCTAAGGTTGATATATGGTTGAGCTTTATCCGACCTATGATCGTTCTGTGATCGATCTGTAATCGACCTATTAGGTCGGAACACGACTTATCCGAATGGGCTCGTAGCTTTGGCACAATGCCCTCAAATGAGCTGGAAAATCTAATGGATAGCGTGAACATACAACACATATCAAAGTGGTATACCTGAGAAGTCATTGAAATTGACCAAGAAGTCGCTGAATTTGACCAAGAATTCAATAAAATTGACCAAGAACTTGCCGAAATTGATAGAGAACTTGGTGAAATTAACTGGGAACTCGCCGAAATTGTTTGAGAAGTCGGTGAAATTGATCGAGAATTCGAGCAATTTGACTGAAAATGTGCTGAAATTGACCGAGAACTCGATAAAATTGACTGAGAACTTGACGAAATTGACTAAGAACTCGGCAAAACTGATCGAGAACTCGATGAAATTGACCGAGAAGTCAGTAAAATTGACCGAGAACTTGATGAAATTGACCGAAAACTCACCAAAATTGACCGAAAACTTATTGAAATTGATCGAGAACTCAGGCAAATTGATCGAGAAGGTGCTGAAAATTGACCGAGAAATCCTTTAAATTGACCGAGAACTCGATGAAATTGGTCGAGAAGTCGGCGAAATTGACCAAGAACTCAGCAAAATTGACTGAGAACTCGCAGAAATTGACCGAGAACTCATTGAATTGACTGAGAACTAGGGCAAATTGACTGACGAGTCCTTCAAATTGATCAAGAACTCAGCAAAATTGACCGAGAACTCCCTAAAATTAACCAAGAACTCGATAAAATTGCCCGAGAATCGTCGAAATGGATCGAGAACTTGATGAAATTGACAAAGAATATACTCAAATTAACTGAGAACTCGATGAAATTGACCGAGAACTTCATGAAATTGACTGAGAACTCAGTGAAATTAATCAAAAACTTCATGAAATTGACCAAAAACTTCAAGAAATTGACCGAGAACTTCTTGAAATTAACCGATAACTCGGTGAAATTGTTCAAGAACTTCGTGAAATTGACGGAGAATTCGCTGAAATTGACCGAGAACTTGTCAAAATTGACCAAGAACTTCGTGAAATTGACCGAGGCCTCGATGAAATTGATCGAGAACTTGTGAAAATTGATTGGGAACTTCATAAAATTTTCCAAGATCCTAATGAAATTGGCTAAGGACTTCGTGAAAATGACTGAGAACTCGGTAAAATTGACCGAGAACTCGATGCAATTGACCGAGTACTTGTGAAAATTGACCAAGAACTTCGTGAAATTGACCGAAAACTTCATGAAATTGATTGAGAACTTAGTGAAATTGACCGAGAACTCGCTGAAATTAACCAAAAACTTTGGAAAAATTTACCAAGAACTTTGTGAAATTGACTGAGAACTCAATGAAATTGAACAAGAACTTGGAAAAATTGATCGAGAACTTTATGAAATTGTCGGAGAACTCGATGAAGTTGACCGAGAACTTCATGAAAATGACTGAGAACTCTGTAAAATCGACAGAGAACTCGATGGAATTGACAGAGAACTTCGGAAAATTGTTCGAGAACATTGTGAAATTAATCGAGAACTTCAAGAAACTGACCAAGAAGTTAGTGAAATTGACCAGCACTTGGGAAAATTGACCGAGAACTTTGAGAAATTGATCGAGAACCCAATGAAATTGCCCGAGAACTTCGAGAAATTGATCAAGAACTTTATGAAATTGATCGAGAACTTGGAAAAATTAATTGAGAACTTCGTGAAATTGACCGAGAACTTTAAGAAATTAACTGAGAACTCAGTGAAATTGATCGAGAACTTCAAGAAATTAAATGAGAACTCAGTGAAATTGACTGAGAACTTGATAAAATTGACCAATAACTCACTGAAATTCACTGAGAAGCTGGTGAAATTGATCGAGAATTCCCTGAAATTAAACGAGAACTCGATGAAATTGACCAAGTATTTGGTGAAATTGACCAAGAACTCAATGAAATTGACTAAAATGATGTTTGTGGGCCTAACAATGATGCATGTGTTTCATCCATTTCGTTCATCCATTTTCACCGATCATTTTATGGCTTGATACCAAAAATGAGAGGGATGAAGGGAAAAACAAATATCAGCTTGATCGAAAACTTTCATGGCCCCAAAAAGTTTTTAATGGTCTATGTTCATTCAACATTGTTTCCTGTAATGTGGTTCACTTGAGATTGGGATATACCTCATTTTTTGTATCATATTTGGAAACTGATCTAGAAAAATAGATGGACGGCATGGATGAAACACATGCATCATGGTGGGGCCCACGGAGCACCGACCACCAGCCAATCGGGGGAGTAGCCAATCCGTTTCCCCTTTTAACCGAAATCATGAATGGTGGGGCCCACAGAACACCGACCACCAGCTCTCGTCGTACTGAGTAAACTCTGTTGGACCACCGTGAATGCGTGTGGTTTATCCACACCGTCCATTCGTTTTGCCATATCATTTTAGGGGTTGAATTCAAAATTGATGCATATCCAAATCTCAAGTAGATCATACTACAGGAAAAAGTATAACTATTGATGGACAGTTCAGATAAATGGATTGGACTAACTGAACTGATGCAACTAGCAGCACTGTAACTTAAAGTGCTCTGAGACCACTGGAGAATAAAGGTTGGACCAGTTGACTCGGACTATTTGACCTGATGAACTGTAGGTTTTTAGTGATCCGACCCTTTTTGGTGGGCCCTGGGCGGTTCTGATCTGATCACGGATGAATGCAAAACTAAATCAGCCGCGTATGGTTGTCACCTCATGTATACAATAGCTTAAAAATCAGTAAAATTGGACTCAACTCAGTGTTAGGCAGGGTCAATCTAACTCAAAGACTTAGACCGAGTCATTATTTCATTCAATTCAGTATTGATAGAGAACAAGAAAAATATTAAATTATTAATACATAATAAAAATAAATATCGCTGGATAAATATATAAATAAGCCAAGATGAATAAGAAGACAACACACACATGTCGTGAGTTTCAATCTCATCCGTTACTTTTTATTTATTGTTAAAAAAGATTGATCAGGCAGGTGACTTGGCTTGATAGGGCTGACAATGGGTTGGGTTCAGGTTGAGTCAGGGTCCGCATGAGGCCGACCCATATACAAGAAAGGTCCAGAATTCCTGCACGAACTGGACCCTAATGCATTACCCAGTGGCCCAACCTGACCTGACCCATTTAAAATTTACAAAGCCAGAAGCCCAAACATAAGTCAGTTTAAGAATGGAATATGAGGTGGAAGGTATGCTTAACCCAGCTTAATTAGTGAATATATACAAAGACACACGCATCATATGTTTCTATGTTCATCATCTATTAATTTTGTTGGGTTTTGGGCCAAGTTGGGTCGCATCATCTGGCCTAGCCCATGGATAAGCTATGTTTGCAGATCAGGTTGGGTAGGGTTCAACCCGAGCTCGATCATTTAGTCAAATGGGCCATACTTCCAAGCCAGGCCCTACCACCCATTTAGCTTTGTCTAAACTCATCTCAGAAGCAAGTTGGGCCAGTTGGCCCCCAGGCCGATCTGACCCATTCCCATCACTAGCTCAAGCCCAATGGGTCGAGTTGAGTTGAAATGGTCAACAGGATCGTGTTCCAGTCCTACCAATTCTGTTCTAAATCTTCCAAAAAAAAAAAAAAAAAAGAAAAAGAAGAAAGAAAAAAATCTGTTGTAAGTGACTCAAGCTGTGCTGAGTCAATTGAGTTAGCAAGCCGTCTCAATGAGTCTTACTGATTCAGTACTGAGTCACAACCATGCCTAGTGGCTCAGTTGGAGTCTACTTGTCTCAGCCAAGTTTTGAGCCGTGGTCTTGAGTTCTGGAATAGAGGGTTTCCTATTATCGGCTCTGAGATTCTTTCGATTTAGATATCAGATATTGAAAATTTGCACTAATTCGTTCGATTCTTGCAGCATTGTTGGATCTATCATGATCATTGGAGGACTTTACATTTACTTATGGTCAAAATCCAAAGAAGAAATTCACCACTTAATGGAGGGAGACGATGCATTCACCTCTTCCCTTATATAAAATGATATATCATGACACTATTACTTCTTTTATGCGCACAGAATCACCTGTTCTTCTGGTAAACAGTCAAAATTTATAGTGATATTGTAAGCACATCCCCTCTGGTTTTGGTCATTGCAAATAGCTACCCTCTCATAGAAATAATTAGAGAGATCTGCAACAAATGACAAAAATGCATTTTGTCTTGGTGTTCATGTTGGCTACTTATAGTGTCTGCTATTAAGGGTAATGATATCCAACCTGTCCGGAAGGGTCCTCCACCATAAATATTAGACGTTACAAAAGATTTGGCTGATCCAATCATTCGATGGGCCACACGCAATGAAAAAACCTCCTAATTCACATGGTGGGAAATTTGATTGTTGGAGTAGCCTGATTTTTAGGGTTTCCTATTTTCATGGTCGAGTGACCAGGCTGAACGGGGCGGATAATATAAAGGCATTACGGTAGGCCCATGTTTCTGCATCTTGTTACCTATGAGACAAGGGTAAAAGGGTTAATTTCGAAAGATAATGGTGCTATGTAAGGGTGGCAGAACTTCACCCAACCTACCAACCTGACCTGAAAAGTTAGGGTTTTGGTCGACCCATTTTTCATATGAGTTGGGTTTGGGTTATGTTCTTTCAATTCGAAATTGACCACATCGAGTTTGGGTTTATATACCAGACCACACCTAGCAGGTCATGGATATGGGTCATGAATATGGTTCGGGTGTTACATCTTGTTACTTTATGCTGCATGTGATGGATGACGTTAAACTCAGCAATTTACATTATTGACGTTGTAGATTAATGTACAAACCTTTTCCAATATAATCATCTGGACAATCAATCTCATGGCCATTGATCACATGATATTGATCATCGTACCTTTCCGGTATTGTTAACAAGAACCGTCTATTTTCTTGAAGTTGGATGGAATTGAGTAGAATATCCAATCAGAAATTCTCGAGAAAACGTTCAATTTCTGGTGGAGGCCACAGGATAATACTTGATATGGACTGAACATTTTCCTGTCCATTGATCTTAATAGGATCATGACCAAAGTGATTCTTTAGAGAAGAGGATTGTCGGATCAACGGCTGTACCATTTTATAGTATATAATATTAAAATCAGGTCATGTCCTGAGAAGGACGGGCAATTAAAGGTGGGCGCCACATAGTTCCAATTGATGGTTGAACCTTTTAACCTTCTAGAATATGATCAATCACAACTGGCCTTTTATTCCTCCATTGATCAAGTTATTAGAATTGTACAATTCATGTGCAACAAATGGGTCCAGTTGATGGACGGTCTAACATGATGGTCATACTTTTGTGATCGCTACCCGAACTCTAACATGATGGTCATACATTTGAGACCTCTACCCGAAACTAACGAGAATAATACATTACAAACTTAGACACAGGTGGCCCCTTCTTTTTTCATCCACAGAGTCATGCTTCGAGCAGGTTAGTGACCCCATTAACTTATCTCCAATGGGTTTCTATGAAATGGTTTCACGGGATTCAGCCAATTATCTCGATCATGGGATATGGTTGAGAAATAGAAATCAATATTATCAAAGGATTTTTGGCGATTATTTCTAGCATATATGGAATGAGTTGGGTTGGCTCTTGGATCAATTGGCCTGACCCACTCTTAGGGCAGGTATGAGGCGAAGCTAAAAGGGTAGCTAGTCGGATTGGGAGAAAAAGTGTGACTCATTTACATAAATGGGTCAGGCTTGGGTCGAACCTTATCTAGAGCTGTACACGAGTCGAACCGAGTCGAGCTTGGCACAACTCGGCTCAGCTTGGCCAGTAGCTAACCCCAACTGGAACTCAACTCGGCTTGGTCCTCAAGCATGTTTTGCTAGATCGGTTCGGTTCAGTCAACAGTTCGGGCTATTTTGAGCCGAGTTCGAACTTGTTCGGCATTTTCTCAAACAGGTAGATTGCATCTTCAATTTCTCAAAGAATGTAAAACGGTAACAATATTTTATAGGTATTTCATCGAACACCTAGAGAGTAGCATCAAAATAAAACACCCGGGCAACCAACATCAAAATCAAACAGCCGACGTATCCATTCCTTCCTCGCAACACTTCGTTGAGTCATTTTATCAAACACTCAGCGAGCAGCATTCATATCAAAATAACCGAGTCACCGAGCTGATCTGATCCGAGTCGGTTCGAGTTGAGGTTCGATTCGAGTCGAGTCGAGATCGGGCAAGCTCGAACTCGGCTTGAAATATTTTCGAGCTCCAAAAACCAGCTCAACTCGGTCTGAATCCAATTTCAAGCTGAGGCGAATCGAGCTTTCCCGAGTCAAATCAAGCGAGCTGACCGAGCTAACTCGACTCGTGTACAACTCTAACCCTATCTGACCTCACCTCCTCAAATAAATTATCAATGGGCTGGGTCGGGCTTGGGCTGAACCCTACCTGACACGACCTGCTCATATAAATTATAAATGGGCTGGGCTAGATGACCCAACCCGGTTGAATACTCCAAACAAAGTAACAGAAAATAAACGTGGATATATAAATATGATATTGGTATATAGTGTATGCATCCACTAATTGTACCGGACTGGGCTTCAACTTTTATTTGCATTTCCTTCTTAAACATGATCTGGATGGTGCAGGGCCAGTTTGGGTCAGTAGAGCCCAACTCCATTACAATTAAGTGGGTTGGGTTGTGAATTATAAGGGAGGTCAGGTTAGGCTTGGGTTTGATGAATTACAAATAGGTTAAATTGGTCCACTAATGGGTTGCAGGTTTGGTTTGGGCCATACTTCTGGGCCCATTTAAAAACTAGTAAAGCTTGGGCCGACCTCGACCTAACCGAAGCGCAACCCACAGCTACCCATGAGTGATCTCCAATTAGATAGCTGATCATGGGTACTAAGGATCTAATCTACCTTTTACTCCTCTATGGTATTAGGACTTTAGAAGAACTGTATCAACATGCTGTGAGGATTAGATATGTATCAGGTAGTCAATTAGCATAAGGTCATCTATAACCTCTATTATTATTATTATTATTATTATTTTTAATTTTTTAAAAATCTTATAAAGTAGAAACTTGACATAGGGATAAACGTGATGAGGTCGATCACCGTCTTCCTCAAGGATAGCTACTTCGAATCCATGAAACTTCTTTGGACTCCTCACATAGACTTCTTGAATCCACGAGGAAAGAAAGCAAAAAAAATAGAAATAAATTCTAATAAATTTGTAATTTGATAGATGAATGAAATAAACGAGTTCACAATCCTTTAAATGGATATACCAAGCAATGGGAGAGAAATCACAAGCAAATTATAACTAAAACTCCTAGAATTTGCAACTTACTATAAATAGTGAACTTACTATTTATAGACGGTAGTGATGTTTACTAGTGTGCAAGGTTTTTGGCCAAAAATAGTAAGTGTCCTATTTGGCTTCACCAAGCTGTTCTCCTAATTATTCTAAACTCCTTTTGCGTTGGGCACAACTCCTAAAGCCCAGCGGATGAAGAGTTATAATCAAAGTAAAACTTACTATTTATAGTAAAAATAGAATTAAAATAGGGAAACGACCGTCAATCTGGGGGTATTTCACAAATCCAGCTTGCGCAACCCGGCGGAACAGGGTTGGGTGGCTAAAGTAGCTCGTTCTACCCTAAAATCATATATTTTACGCCCGATAATTCATTCCGGATTGCGAGATATGCCCGATCTAAGGTTTGATGGTCATGATCACTTCTGTCGTCGACCAGGCCTTTTCTCATCCATCTTGGCCATGAAACTGTCCATAACCCGCTCTACATTAGTCCCCTCCACTTCAAAAGAACTCATCCTGCTCTAGTTCATGATACTCGGTCAGATCCGTGACGTTGAAAGTCCGTGAGATCGCCATGTCATCTGGAAGATCAATAATGTAAGCATTGTCGTTGATCTTTCGGATGATTAGTACCGGTTCAATCTTCTTATTCTTCAATTTGTTGTACGTCTCGGTCGGAAATCTCTCTTTGCGCAAATGGACCATAACGTGGTCACCCACCTTGAACACTTTTTGTCGCCGGTGCTTGTCCGCTTGTTCCTTGTACTTCTCGTTCGAGGCATGTAGCTTGGTCTGCACTTTCGTATGGATGCCCATGATCCTATCTACTATATGTTCTGCTACAATGCTCATACGTATGAGCTTGGGTAGAGGGACCAAGTCAAGTGTGTGGCGAATCACTCATCTGGAACGGTGATTTCCCTGTTGAGTGGTTCTCCATGTTGTTGAATGCAAACTCTGCTTGAGACAGACAAATCCCACTGCTTCGATTTTTCTCCTGAAATACAGCGAAGGAGGTTTTCCAGTGTGCAATTCACAACCTCGGTCTGCCCATCAGTCTGCGGGTGGTAGGCGCTGTTGAATTGAAGTCGTGTATTGAATCAAGTCCACAAAGTCTGCCAAAAGTGGCTAATGAACTTCGTGTAAGGATTAGAAGTAATGGTCTTAGGGACCCCGTGTAGTCGTACGACCTCCCTGAAGAATAGATTCGCTACGTGTGTTGCATCGAGGGTCTTCTCGTATGGGATAAAGTACACCATCTTGGAGAAACGATCTACCACCACGAACACCGATTTTATGCTGCGTTGTATTTGTGGGAGACCAATTACGAAGTCCATAAATAAATCCTCCTAAGGACTGTTGGGCACAGGTAATGGGGTGTAGAAGCCTGTATTCTGAGATTACCCCTTAGAGGTCTGACACATCACGTACCAATTGCGGCCAGTAATACTGCTCTTCTACAAGAGCTCGCATCTTGTCTCGTCCAAGGTGTCCACCAGGACCACCTTCATGTAGCTCTTGAATAATCTGCTCCCTCAGAGAACTCTGGGGGATGCACAATCGATTCCCTTTGAAGAGGAAACCGTCCTGTATATGAAGGTCATTGGGATGACCTTCTTGACACTTCATTTAAGAATCTTTGAAGTCCTCTTCATCGACATATAGCTCCTTGAGAGAGTCGAAGCCGACCACCTCATTACTCATCGTAATAAGTAGTAATACACGACGACGAAGCGCATCGTCTACCTTGTTCTATTGCCCTGACTTGTGCTTCTGAACGAATGTGAATTCTTGTAAAATCGCAACCCACCTAGCATGCACACAATTCATGTTAGTCTGACTATTAATAAACTTTAATGCTTGATGGTTAGTGTACAGAACAAACTCTCTTTGGATCAGATAATGCCGCCAATGTCGCAGCGCTTGAACAACTGCGTACAACTCAAGCTCAAACGTTGACCACTTCTTTTTGGCTTCTCTGAGCTTCTCGCTATAGAAGGCTACCAGCTTGCCTTCCTGTGCTAATACTCCTCTAATTCCGACATATGAAGCGTCATACTTAACCTCAAATAACTTGTTGAAATTAGGAAAGCACTAAGACTGGTGTTGTGGACAAACGATGCTTGATCTCATGAAAGCTCTTGTCGGCTTCATCAGTCCACTGAAACAATCCTTTTTTCATGCAATCTGTAATAGGTGTGACTATTGTGCTAAAATTTTGCACAAATCGATGATAGAAGGTCGTCAACCCGTGAAAACTCCTCACCTCATGAATGTTTGTCTGGATCGGCCATTCCCTAATAGCTCGCACCTTTTCATCGTCCACACGGATGCCCGTGGACGTTACAACAAATCCTACGAATAACAGGCTATCCATTAAAAGACTACACTTCTTCAAGTTGAGGTCTAACTTGTTAATTTGTATGACCTACAGCACCTGCCTGAGATGTTTCCTATGCTCCGTCTCATCCTGGCTATATATCAGTATGTTATAAAAATATACTACCACAAATCGGCTAGTGAACGGCTTTAGAACTTGATTCATCAAACGCATAAAAGTACTTGGTACGTTCGATAGGCCGATGGGCATGACCAACCACTCATACAACCCTTCCTTGGTCTTGAATGTCGTTTTCCACTCATCACCTCTTTGGATACGAATCTGATGGTACCCGTTCCTTAGGTCTAGTTTAGATAGGCACCTTGGCCCCTTGTAGCATATCGAGCATGTCGTCTAACCGTGATATTGAGAACTGATATTTAATAATAATTTTGTTAATTGCCTAACTGTTAACACACATGTGCCAACTTACATTTTTTTTTTTTTGCGTTAATAATGCTGTTATGACACATGGGCTCATGCTCTCTCTCAAGAGACCCTTACGGATCAATTCCTCCACTTGCCCCTGAAGTATCTCACACTCCTTCGGACTCATCTGATAATGAGGGTGGTTGGGCAGGTTAGCCCCAGGGATGAGGTCTATGTGATGTTGGATGTCCCTCATGAGGGACAATCTATCAGGTAAATCTTCTAGCCAAACTTCTTTGAATTCGTCTAACAATAGTCTTAAACTTGGAGGAATGTTTGAGGGTTCCGATTCCTTGCCCTTCACCACTACGGCGTATACCTCACCAGTTTGCTTAGATTCCTCCATGAAATCCCGAATGGTCAAGAGGAAACTCCCCTCCACTTTAGAGGCTTCATAGTGATTTTCTAGGGCCATAGGGGCAAGGATTATTTTTCGACTATCCTTGATGAATATGTAGACATTGTCTCGTCCTCGATGAGTCGTATCATGGTCCGACTACCAGGGTCGACCGAGTAATATATGACATGCTTCCATGTCAACCACGTCACAAAGTATTTGATCCTTATAATTTTTGCCAATTGAAAACGAGATAGTGTATTGTTTGGTTACCTTGGTCTCGTTTACCTTTTTTATCTAGCCAATTGAGTATGGGGAAGGATGTTTTATCATTGGTAGTTGGAAATAATCCATCATCACTCTTGAGATGATGTTCTCGCTACTACCACTGTCTATGATCACATCACAGAACTTTCCATTGACAGTGCACCATGTATGAAATATATTGTGTCACTGTGGATGTAATTCCTTCCGTGGGGTATACAGTAATCGCCTCACAACTAGAGATTCGCCACGATACTCGCTCGTTAATTCATTGCCATCTGCTATTTCCTCAATGGCTTGTTCATGTTCATCAAACTAGAGATTCAACAAGGTCTTCTTCTGTGGCCTCACAACTAGAGATTCGCCAAGGTCTTCTTCTGCGGCATCACATTCAGTGCACCCTTCATTTATGGTCAAGTGTGCTGCGGATGTTGAGGACAAGTGTTTGATAAGTGGCCTGGTTGGCTACAGTGGTAACAATTGTTTGACCTTGGACGAATGTAAGGATTTGGAATTCTACTCGGGTCCGTTGTCATGGGTGTTCACGTTGAGGCCTAGATGAGCTGATCCCCATATCACGGTTTGCGGTTGCAGGAGGTTGAGGACGTTCTTTTACTGGTTCTTTTCCTCGTGCCTGCACTAGATCTCGCGCGGGACCCATTACATGGGGTCGAGTTGAAGGATAAGGCCAATTCAAAACTCTTGCAAGCTGCGTTTCTGCCTTATCTACCAACTAAACCGCTTCATCCACGGTCCTGACTGGGTGCATATGAACTCGATCCTGAATTGTCAATTGTAACCCTCCTATAAATCGTGCCACCGTCTGTGACTTAGTTTCTGACAGATCATTTCGTGTTGCCAATCGCTCGAATTCTTCAATGTAATCTATGATGGTTCGATTTCCTTGTCGGTAATTCTAGTATTGCTGGAATAATATCTACTCATAATCACCAGGGAGAAATTGTGATCGAAGAAGACGTCTCATTCGTGGCCATGATGAGATGGGCTCCTTGTTCTGGCAGGCTCGTGAGGTTATAATTTCTCTCACCATGCAGAAGCACTAGATTTTAATTTAAACGCTACCAGCTTTACCTTTTATGATCTGGCACGTCCATGTAATCAAAATATCTATCTACTTTGGCTAGCCAATCGAGGAAATCTTCTATGCATAATAAACCATTAAAACTAGGAAGTTTAGCCTTACCTTGATAGTCTCTTTCAGCACTATCAAGATGATCGTCTCCTTGGATTGGTCGTTGAACAAAGCTTTCATTAAGGTCCTTGTCGCTTGAACTTGAATCATCTGGTGTAGCCCTATAGTTTACCACTGGTAGTGCTCTACGGAAATTGAGGTTGTGTCGTACAACAACCACGGGCGGTGGAGCACCGTCTAGGGCTCGAGGCGGAAGTAGCGCATCTGTAAGACGGTCGAGGGTTGCCTGCATCCCTTGCATGGTCAAGTAACTCTCCCGGTAGAAAGCTTCTATTCTTATCACCATCCATAGGATTTTGGCTCATACCTTCGTTGTTTGCCATCGGTCCGAGAGGAATCCTTGCTCTGATACCAATTGACGTAGGAATGAACGTGATGAGGTAGATCACCGTCTTCCTCAAGGATAGCTACTCCAAATCCACAGAGCTTCTCTGGACTCCGCACAGAGACTTCTCGAATCCATGAGGAAAGAAAGTAAGAAGAATAGAAATAAATTCTAATAAATTCATAATTTGATAGATGAATGAAATAAACGAGTTCACAACCCTTTAAATAGGGATACTAAGCAATGAGAGATAAATCAGAAGCAAACTACAACTAAAACTCCTAGAATTCGCAACTTATTATAAATAGTAAACTTGCTATTTATAGATGGTCGTGATGTCTACTAGTGCGTAAGGTTTTTAGCCAAAAATAGTAAGTGTCCTATTTTCCTTCACCAAGTTGTTCTCCTAATTATTCTAAGCTCTTTTCACGTTGGGCGCAACTCCTAAAGCCTAGTGGATGAAGAGTTATAATCAAACTAAAATTTAATATTTATAGTAAAAATGGAATTAAAATAGAGAAACGACCGTTGATCTGGGGGTATTTCGTAAATTTGGCTTCGCAACCCAGCACAACAGGGTTAGGCAGCTAAGGTAGCTCGTTCTACCCCAAAATCATATATTTTACGCCCTATAACTCATTCCAGATTGCGAGAAATGCCCGATCTAAGGTTTGACGGTCTGGATCACTTCCGTTGTCGACCGGGCCTTTTTTTTTTTTATTATCCATCTTGGCCATGAAACTATCTACGACCTGCTCTATATCAAAACTGGATGTAGGTGCTAACATAGAAAGGTGTTTACCTCCAGCCTTCTTCATCACCAAAGTCTTTACCTAAAAACCCTGGTCGCAATCTTACTACGTCAGGCCTACTGAATGATCCTAAGCATCCAGACAATAGCATAGAAAATGGACAGTTATGATTGCGCAAATAAACAATGTAGCTCTAGTCATCATCTTGAAAAGTCTATTTTGTAACTCCCAGTTTGTATTGCTTATGATTCCTGTTGATGCTCGAATTTGGTCGGTCCTTCTTCGCCTCTTGTGAACCTCCTGAATACTTGCAGAAGAATGAAGAGCAAGGGGACACTAGGGGTGCCGGTTGTGGCCGGGGACACTTCGATGCCTAAGTTAGATGGGTAGGCTCACAGTGGGCGTAATCAGATCAGGGTGGTTGTGCATACCTTGTTCTCATGGTAGGGGGTCTATTTATCAACCGTTCAGGTTACTTACATGTTAGGGTTAATTTTCTGGATACGTTGGAGGGATCCCATATTCAATGTGGATCTTCTCTCGAATATCTCTCCAATTGTGCCTCAATTGACATGATATTCGGTTGAGATATTGCTAGCTAGATAGTCCTACTCATATATGACATGTGATTCTCTCCATCATTTCGAGGACGAGGTCCATATTCGAAGCCAAGGTTGAGCTCGGTACCGAGGCCGAGATCAAGGATGATACTTGAGCTCGAGGTCAAGGTTGACCTTCTAGGTCAGTGGTTGAGGCCAACCTTCAAGGTCGGTGGCCAAGCTTGGCAATTAAAGTCGGGACTTGTGGTCGCCACTTAGGATGGTCTCGGAGGTCGGGTCGGTACCTAAGGTTGAGTTTATACCTTTACCTTTCTTATGGGGCTTCCTTTGAAAATGACCTCACTATGCCCCAGCGATAAGGTCAGTTCCATTTTACCCATAAGAGCTGCCCCCTACTTTCGAGCACGATCTCTAAGAGCTCAGGAAGTAAGTGGTCTTGGACTAACATGTGTGTAGGTGATCTTAATCTTACGGAAGGTTGGCTCGCCCAATGAGCACTGCCTTATACTGTCGCCTAACATTTAATGTGGGAGAGGGAAGGACGACACGTGCCACTGGGATCGAGGTGGATATCATGACAGCGATAGTGCAACGAGGCGTGTACAGAACGATGTCAGTGACCTGTATGAGGAGGCGTGCTTGGAACGACGCCAATTCGTCTCTGGATGATTTGCAGGACACCTGTCCTTGTCTTGATAGTGGGACATGACAACGAACCTCGAGCTACCACGTGGATAGGAACGTGTCCGGATGCGCCTTTTCACATCTTGGTATTAAATGCGCATTACATGCTGCTACACTATAAGTCTTATAAATACAGAGGGGTTTCCCTTATTTCTTCACTTGATGGTCTCTGTGTTTTCTACTCCGATTGCTCCTCCCCTTTTCTTCTTTTCTTCTCACCAGATCCGGTCGTTACATGATTTCCAGTAAGTTTTCTTCTTCGCACATTTGATCGTCCACCTTCCTCTTCGGCTTTCCCTAGCTCTTCTCCTTCCTTTCTCTCCTTAGATGTCATCAGAAGGTTCTGGGAGGGCATTCGTGTCAGGGGCCTTTCATGGGGAATCCATCCCCGAAAGCATGGATTCCTAGTTAGGAGCCTTCTCGAGCGAACCATCTTCGGTGATGGCAGCTAGGGAGGAAGAAGTCTCATATTCTCTGGCGAGGTCAACTTCTACGTCTGCTGGGAGCCCTCCCTTGGAGGTGGGACCCTTCGGATCAAAGCTTCAGAGAGTAGATCTAGCCTCAATCCGATCAGAGTTCCATATCCCTAACTCTGTGGTGCTATGACCCCTTAAGATCGGGGAACTGCTAGGCGATCCTCGTGAGGGGGAGGTAGCCATTTACCTAGTTTCCCTCCAATGCGGTCTGCGGCTGCCCTTCCACCCCATTATGCAGGAAGTCACTCACCGCCTTAGGCTCGTCCCGGGTCAGTTAATCTCTAACATATGGAGGGCTATTTTTGGCACCTATATCCTGTGGCGTCAGTTCGGGCATGCCAAGTTGACCGCGAAGAGCTCTTGTACTGGTACAGGACTAAGGGCAACCCAAATGCTCAAGGCTGGTATTATTTCTCTTCCTGTACAAATCAGGGCCAGGCCCTTATTACTAATAACCCTTCCTCCAACAAAGGCTGGAAGGACAAGTGGTTTTTTGGATCAAGGGAGAGGGAGGCCCCGATAGCGGAGTTAGGCAAATTGCGTTCTCGGGTCAGGTCCCCATAAAGTTCACCTTCCCAATTCGAAATTCCCCAAGTTGTAGTCCTGATCATTTGCTTTGTTCATAGTTTTGGTCTCTTTTTACTAACTCTGGTCATGCTTTTCCATAGCTCTTCCTCGAAGGCAACCACAACTGTCCCAGCAGCAACTTCACCAGGTCAGACTCGCAAAGGAGCGGAGTTCAATCGAAAGGAATTGGAGGAGGCTGATCACCCCTTCACTTCTGCACCAGGTTGGCTTGTCAATAGCCAAGCCAGTAGCTACATCGCAGTTGGTTAGTTCCTTTTATGTTTTTGTATTTGAGTGTTGCTTTTTCTTTTTTAACACTTTTTTTTTTTTTTTTTGGTTTTCAAACATAATAGACCAACCTTGCCTGAAGAGGTTGATGCTTCCCTCCATGACCGATCTGGAGAGGCTGAGGAGGGCCGCCAGGAGGGAAAGCGTTCCATCCTCGGCTCGTCGGGCTGAGTCTTCAAGGGTCGTCGATGACGGCTCAGGTCCCACCCCAAAGGGTCCTTTTACCGGGTAGCCGGGGTTGGCAGAGGTGGCTGTAAGTGGAGGAGCCGAGGCGCCTCAGGGGGCCCTTGCTAGTGGAACAACCCATGAGGTTCCTCCTTCAGAGATGGCTTCGAGGGAGGTCGTTAACTTGGAAGCATCCCCGACGAGACCCGATGTGAGGCCCGTATCCTAGTCCGTACTATTCCGTCGACTCCCGCGATCCTTCCCGATGAATTCTGATAACTCGTGATCTATAATCGACGTTTGTGCACAATCCTAAGTCATATCATGTAGATTTGAGTTAGCTTAATCCGAGACTTGTACCATTGCCACCACACCGTTATCGCGGTTCCGACGCTGCGTCTTGTACACCGATTCGATACACTGGCCAGGACATGTGGGCCGACATTTATCTCGAAGAAATGCCACGTATTTATAAACTCAAGAGAATCTCTACAACCCATCCCATCAATCAATCAATTAATCAAAGTACACACCCATGCTTTCTTTCTCCCCAAGCCAAGCAACCACCCTAAGTCAACTCTCAAGTCAAGTACATCTATCAACTCACATCCATCACCTTTCTCTTACAACCACCATTTCTCTCTTTCTCAACACAAAAATTTCAAGCAAGAGTGGTGGACGTCCAAGCTTTTCCAAGAGAGAAAAAATAAGTTGTGTGTGGCCCACTTCCTCTCCCAAGATCCATCATCCTAGCCCTTCATTTCTCATTACCCTCCATCAAAGTGAGACACAAGGAGCTCGTGTTCCATCGGGCTAAGAAGATCGAACGGTGGGTGCTTTTATAGGCCTAGATTTCATATTTTTATGATGGTCCAAGAAAGGCTTACCGATTGATGGTATGGATCTCACTTTGGACCCTACATGTGGCCGGTCGCCCACCTTGATTCTCATGATCATTCCATGATGCGGCCATTCTCCATGGACCCCATCATGATGTTTACTTTCTAGTTCGAAAGGGGTCATCTAGACCTTCCATTTTAGTGGAGAGGGAATCTCCATCATTGATTTTTGTTTTGGTGGGCCCACATGTATTGGGACCCACTTGATGTATGATTGGATGCATGGAAAGGGAGGACTCATAGTGGCGAAACCCTCCATTGCATGTCTCTCTCTCTCTCTCTCTCTCTCTCTCTCTCTCTCTCTCTCTCTCTCTCTCTCTCTCGCTCTTCGCTTGATTATTAGCCCCATGGTGTATGCAATGTATCCATGTTGTCTGCCTTCGCGGGACCCACTTGATGGACGTGTTGGATCTACACCGTCCAAGCCATGTGGGCCCTACCTTATGGCGATGGGAAAACACAAATATTAGATCGATACAAATCAAGTGGGCCATGTACATGTGGGACCCACCTTAATTAACATGTGAACACAGTCCGTCCAGTATCCCTGGACGCTGGACGTGTTCACTAAAGTGTGAACAGATAGTGAGGCGTACTAACAAAAAAAAATTAAATATCAGTTTGATTTTAAACTCTTTGGGTGGGCCACTCGTGCAGGCCCCACCTTGATGTATGGGGTTGATTCATGCCGTCCATTCCATTCCCCATTTCTTTTAGATGTTGAGCCGAAAAACGAGGTTAATCCGATTATCTGGTGGGCCATTTCATAGAAAACAGTGGTTTTACCGTTGAAATCCACTGATATTTCTTTACACCGAAACATGTCAAATATTGTGCTTGTTTGGTCTATCTTGAGCCATAGAATACAATGGGTGGAGTGGATCCACCTGATGCGGGCCCCACCTAGGAAATACCACGAAAAAATAAAAAAAAATAAAAAAATAAGAGAGGGAGAGCAGCAGCAGGCACTGCTGCTGCTTACCATCCAGAGGATGCAACAGCTTCCTACGTTACCGAGAAGAGGCAGGGACCGTTGGGTCCCAGCCATGGGACCCACTGTGAGGTGTGTCGGACATCAACACCGTGCATTTGGTAGGCCCCCTTAGGGCAGTGGGCCACCCCAAAAATCAGTCGTATGTGGAACTCAGGTGGTCCACACGGCAAGGAACAGTAGGGATTAAGCGTCTGCCATTGAAACCCTTTTGGGTTGTCACAGAAGTTTTGGATCGATATGAAATTTGTTTTTCCTCTTCATCAGGGTCTGTATGACATTATTAACAGATTGGATGATAGATAAACGTTATGGTGGGCCCCACGTGGGACCCACTGCTGTTGTGTTTAACCCACACCATCCATGAGAGTGGGATGGTTGGTGTACCTCACTCCAGCTACATAGCTGTTGTAATGGCGTCACCAAGTTTTGTGGGCCCCACTTGCTTCATCCACGTCGTCCATTTATGGGACCCACCATGATGCATGTGTTGCATCCAAACCGCCCATCCATTTGGTGTACTCGTCTTAAGGTTGAGACTAAAAATAAGACAGATCTAGGATCAGGTTGACCCACCATCAATGTGGACAGTGACATCCACTGTTCAAACTTCCAAGGGCCATAGTAGTTTCCAATAAAGCCGATATTTATTTTCACTTCATCTATCACTATATTAACTTATGAATTGGTTGGATCTAAAACACATTACGGCGGCCCACACCGTGATGTGATCATCCATTGGTCAGGTGGACCACACCACAGAAATAGTGGAGGATTAAGCGTCTATCATTGAAACTCATTTGGGTCACGGAAGTTCTGGATCAATGGGGAATTGTTCTCCCTCTTAATCCAGGTCTTTATGACCTTATGATTAGATTGGTTGGAAGATAAACTTTATAGTGGGCCCTATGAATTGTTTTAACAGTGAAAATTATTATCTCCACTGTCACTTGGGGTATGGTCCAAATGATCCTTCAAAATGACTCATTTTTGGGAATTTATAAGGCCCGTTGTTGAGGCCCACCTTGATGTGTATAAGGCCCATTATTGAGACCCATCTTAATGTATTTGTGGCCCGTCCATTGAGGCGCACCTTGATATATATGAGGCCCAGGTTGTGAGGCCCATTTGATGTATCTAAGGCCCATGGGTTGAGGCCCAATGGGATGTACACAAGTCCATTACAATGTGTAATTCTACCATGGTTTATGTAATGATGTTTATGGCAGGGTATGCCTTGGGAGTAATGATGGTTTGACGCCCACATTGTAAGTACAATGTTGGTTAAATGTCTGCATTGTAACTCTCCTTAGGGCCCATTGATAGGCCCATACTTGTTGATAGTTCATCACTTTATAACATGCTTAGTATAATTCCATGACTCATACCTATTCGCATCATATGTATGCGTGGTATGAGGAGTGACTGATCATAACATATGCCATTAGGTAGATTATTTATGGGAGTCACTGATAGGAGTTACCCACATGAGCACGTGGTACACGCAAGATTGCTGCATAACTGACGGTGTGATTCATACGTCTCGCATTTATGTGTCATGATCATTGTACGCCCTAGTGACATCAGGGCCGTGGCTCCACAGGCACATCATGGATGGCTGTATCGGATACTGGAAATACTTAGTTTTAGCACTGTGGGCACTTAGGATGTCCTTGGGTGAAAGGCCCAGAACCTTTTTGGTACCAAAAGATGCTCCAAGTCTAGACCAAGTGGATACACGAACGCAGGAGTGCCGAATACCTGTAGGCCGTGTCTCCCACTGTGTCGTGATCGGTTGGAAGGGGGTGTGACCTTATCTGCTCGAGTGAGGGGGTTGTAAGCTAGGCTGAGTTTGAGCAGCTCGCAAATGAGTCCACTATCGACGAGCCGGGTAGGTATTGGCAGATTACTAGTCAGGCGGATAGTGTAGTCTCTTCCACTTACTAGGTTGTGTGGCTAGGGAGGTGACAGTCAGTGTGAAGTATATTAGACCCTGGTGATATCCTAGAGAGAAACTGTATTGATATGTGTACTTGATGAGGACTGACATGCTTGTTTTGCATCTCGCATATGACATTTGGCTACACGGGCCTCGTATCGCATGACCTTGGTATGGCCGATAGCATTCATGCCTTGCATCATATAGCTTTGGTACAACTGATAGCATTCATGGACTTACTCGTATATTGTCGCATTACTCCGATATTGTATACTTGGCACTCGCCTTGCGCACACACTTACACCGCCCTCTTAGCTTTTATAAGCTTATGCATGACCGTTACGTGTAGGTGTCGTTGGATTACAGCAGCGCTGAGGTAAGAGCGCATATCAGTTTATTTTGGAGCCTTTTTAATCACCTTGTATTTCCCTTCCCACATTGTACTTAAAGTTTTTGATATAGTGGATATGTGCTGATGTTATTTTGTGGCTTGGTTATGCTCGTGGTTATACTCCATTACAAAAAAAAAATTTCATACTGAAAATCCTCCTTATAGGATCCCACGAGCAAAATCTGGCAAATGGGTGCCGGAAGCCAAGAACGGGGTACTACGGAGGTTGTCGGCCCCAGATTCAGTGATCGAGAATTTTGTGAGCCCATTTTCCGAGTTTGAGGCGTGATACCTAAGGGAGGTCGGATGGACACCACTGCACTCGCTGGGGCCAGATTTGGGAACCCAAAAGCAAAGGTCGGGGGAACCTCGAGTCGACATGCTCTCGAGGTGGCAACGTTTGGGTCTGGATCTCCCGTACCCCTCACTCGACACATAGTGGTCCTAACCCATTGGAGCAAACGAAATGTCACCCAGGAGGCGGTCGTGAAGATACTGGTCCTTCAGCCTGAGCCCCTATTAGGCAGGGTAGCGTCCATGCTGATCAAGGTAAATGTGTCAATTATCTTGTCCTACTCTAGATTTGTTGTTGTTATTTTCTAATTGGTTGCTGCTATTACTCATTCTTTTGCTTTCTCAGGGTGTTACTGGAGTGCTCGCCACTCGACATACATTCCACGAAATGAGGGGCCGCCTCGAGGAGGCAGGTTGGAGGCTTGAGGTTGCAGAGTTGGAGTCCGATACAGCCGTTAGGGGGGATTTTGAGGTGGAGAAGGCCACCATTGTTGCACTGCTAGCCATGGAATGACCTGAAAAGGCTGACCTAGGGGGCCAAAGAGACAAGGCACGCTCGCTCCTGTCCAAAGTAGAGGCCAGACTAGCAAAGGTCGAGGCTTCGATTCCTGTGGTGCAAGCGGCAACTATGGAAGCGTACAAGGCTTCCGAGGAGTGGATTGTCAAGTTGGAGGACATCTTCAACTTTGGCTTCCAACAATGCTGGGAAGACATCTGACAGAGATATCCAGATCTCAATCTGGGCTGTCTGGACGAGGACACTCCTGAAGGTCCATCCACCACTTAAGCCGAGGTCGACCACACCCTATGGGATTACGCTAATCTCTCTCTCCCCCCCCCCCTCCTATTATGTTTCTAATTTCGTTTACTCTATGTGCACACATTTCGTAATGGAAAAAGATACTTTTTTTTTTTTTTTTTTGCTTTTTCCATCGTATGCATGGTTGATTGTATGTGGCCTTTTTATACCAAGTTAGTAGGTCGGGCAATAATGATTTTCATGGGCATGTCGTCCGTTTGGGGGATAGAATATTCCGAGGAGGGGATTGTCACCCATTTAATTGAGGGAGGTTCCCAATAGTTGATCATGTAGATCCGATAGTTCAGATAGTGTAGGAAATTTCCTTCCCCTTGACTGGGAGAAGTTAGTTTATTGTTGAATTCTCACATAAGGAGTGCAGTAGAGAAAGAATAGTATGAGCATAAAGAGCACCTTCTTACCTTTCGAAGGAGGCACTCACAATTAACAAAAAGTAACATTTGTCAGGTTGGGCTTTTAAACATAATCTTTATGTCTGTAGAATCCGTGGAAACTTCTTAGGGATAATAGATTTTCAGATGCTCGGCGTTCCATGGGTGAGGTAAGAGCTTCCCATTCATGTCTTCTAGTTGATATGTTCCTGGTTGTGCTGTGCTCATCACCCTGTTGGGTCCCTCCCAGCTCTGCCCTAAGGTTTTTAAGCCGGGCTCCTTGGAATTTTGGAAGGTTTCGCAAAGGACCAGGTTCCTTGCTTGGAACGTGCATACCTTGACTTTGGATTTGTAGTATCGGGCGGCCCTGTGCTGATAAGTGGTGACCTTCAGTCGCGCTTTCTCCCTTTCTTCCTTGAGAAGGTCGAGACTTAGAGTCATCTGCTCGGCATTTTTGTTAGGGTTGAATGACTCGATGAGTGCCATTGATACTCCAACTTTGACTAGTATGACGACCTCTGTACCAAAGGCCAGAGAGAACGGTGTCTCTCCGGTTGAGTCTGAGCTGTCATTCGATATGCCCAGAGGACATGTGGCAGCTCATAAGCCCAAGCTCCTTTGGATTTCTCGAGCTTGGTCCTGAGATGACTCTTTATGATCTTATTGACCACCTCTACTTGCCTATTGGCCTGGGGGTGCTGAAGTGAGGAGAAGGCATTGCAAATGCCAATTCTCTCTCACAATCCTTGGAAGAGGGTGTTGTCAACTACTTGCCATTGTCAGAGACGATCGTGTGCGGGATACCAGATTTGTAGATGATATTCCTCTAAATGAATTCAGTAATCTTCTACTTGGTGATTTTGGTGAGTGGCTCGGCCTCGACCCACTTAGTAAAGTAGTCGACAGCCACGACAACAAACCTAGTTAGCCCTCTGCCATTGGTAGGGGTCCTATGATATTATAAGTGCTTATACATAAAGCACATTATAGTTTGTCAAATTTCGTAGTCCTGTTAGGATCACAAGCTCGACTGAAGACAAATTATCAACTCGATCATGCATCTAGAAAGAAGACTCAACATCTCAAGGCAAGACCATTCATTGTTCAAGGTTCAGAACACTTCGTATAAGTCAACCTTTAGGTGATATAAACCTAGATTGACCATAGGCTTAGTGTATTTCACACTTGCATAACTATAATCATTCTTCATATTAAATACACTCAAGTTAGGCCAGCCCGACTTTTGGTTCGGCCAGCCTAACTATTTAGGCCAACCCTACAATATTCGGTCAAAAAGACAGATTTAAAAATATCTTTATGTGGCCTGTTCGGCCAGCCCGACCTGAGGTTCGTCTAGTCGAACATGAACTTCGGCCAGCCCAAAGTGGGTTCGGTCAAGTTTCCAGCAATGGAAAAAATTCGGATTTTAGGCAAATTGGGCCAGCCGAACCTGTTGTTCGGTGTTGAGGGTCAAATATTGCTTATTAGACCCCATTTATTACTTGATTTTATGAATATGATAATGCTTAATGTTCTATTTTAATCATATTTGTGTTGCAAGGTGAATTTAAGGGCATAGATTGAAAATGATGCTAAAAGAATGGATTTAACGCTCAAGAATCACCAAGGTCAAGGATAGATCTTATGAGACCAAGAATGAAGAAATCACATGCCAAAGATCCAAGAAAACTAAGTGAGGAATGAGGAGCATTGAAGACTTGAAAAGAAGAAAAGGAACCCTAAAAATCTACGTCCTTCGACTAGTCTAATCCCATCCTCAACTAGTCGAAGGATCCTGCTCGACCAATCGAAGGTTCCTCGACTCGAACTCCAGCAACAAAGTTCTCAAAAATCCCATCATCCTCGACCAGTCGAAGGAAACCCTCAACCAGTTGAAGGTGACCCTCGACTAGTCGAGGGATGTCCTCGACCAGTCTAAGGTTACACAGGCAGCACACGAATTGCAGAAATTTGAAGTGGTTTCCGGATTTTTTCAACTCGGTGCGAAAGTTTGAGTTGCAAAACTATAAATAGGGGTCTCTAGGATGTTCTTAGGCATCTTCTACGGTTTGAGGAGTGGAGTAAAAGCGTGAAAAAGTCATTGCCAAGAGTTGTTCTTCATTTCCTTAGTTGTTTTTATGATTTTCTTAAGAGATTTTAGTTCAATCATGTCTATGGTTGGTAAACCTCTTAGTTAGGGGTAAGAGGTGAAGCTTGTAGCGTGATAGGATGTTTTTTATTGCTTTGATTCATGTTTAAGTTGAACTCTCTTTGATTCTAGTTTGATATTAAAGGAATACTTTCAGTTTTTAATGGTTTGTTGTGACTCAAATTACAATAGATCTACGATGGCTTTGAGTATGTTCTTTTCATGTATTGAGATTGTGAAATTAGAAAACCCTGTTGTTCTCCATCATCCCATGGGCATGGTTGGGTGATATAATCCCTTCTAATCTTCATGATTCTCTTATATTTGTTTATGAGATTGGTATATCCTATTGTGAGGCATTATTTCCTGGGCATGGTTTTGTGATGGAATCACTTCCAGTTCTCACAACTCTCATCCATTGAGAATTAGGTCAAAGGAAGTTCAGATTTAGTTTTACTGAGATATTTTTCAACTGGATAAGATGGGACTTTGATTCCAGTTGTGTCATTGAATCAAGCATAGATCTCCCTGATCTCTACAAGTGGATCCTTGGAAACCCTAGTTACCTCCTTTGAATTTATTAGTTTTAATTACTTTAATCACAATTTCTCTCCCAAATATTTCAGATTTAGGTTTACATCTTCTTCTAGTTCTAGTTCTACTTAATTTTAGAAACGTACCAGTTCAGTCCTTGTGGATTCGACCTTGGTCTTACTGTTGAGCCTCAAATGTTGCATATTTTTCCCAATGAATATCTTTTTTTTTTTTAATGAACATGATACTGCTTAATGTCCTATTTTGCTCATGTTTGTGTTACGTGGTGAATTTAAGAGCTTGGATTCAAAAGAATAATAAAAGCACGGATTTAACGCTCAAGAATCACCAAGCCTAAGATTGGATCTTAAAAGACTAAGAATGAAGAATTCACATGCCAAAGATCCAAGAAAACCAACTCAAGAATGAAGAGAATCAAAGTTTTGAAGTGAATTTGCGTAATCCTCGACTAGTCCTGGCTCCTGCTCGAGTAGTCCTGGCCCCTCTCGACTAGTCGAGGATTCCTCGACTCGAACTCCAGCGGCAAAATCATCTAAAATTAGGTCATCCTCGACCAGTCGAAGGAAACCCTCAACCAGTCGAAGGTGACCCTCGACCAGTTCTGGGTTATGCAAGCAGCACACAAATTGTAAAAATTTGAAGCGATTTCCAGAATTTTCCAACTCGGTGCGAAAGTTTGAGTTGTAAAACTATAAATAAGGGTCCTTAGGATGTTCCTAGGCATCTTCTAGGGTTTGAGGAGTTGAGCAAAAGGGTGGAGCCGCCGTTCGGGAGTTTTTTTTATTCTTCCTTAGTCGATGTTTTGTTTAAGAGTTCTTAGTTCAATCATGTATATGGTTAGCTAAACCTCTTAGCTAGGTCTAAGCGGTAAAGCTTGTAGCGTGATTGAGATGTTTTCTTTGTTTTGATTCATGTTTTGTTGAACTCTCTTGGATTCTAGTTTGATTATGAAGGAATATTTTTAGTTTTTAATGGTTTTTTGTGACAAATTACAAATAGATTTGCGATAGCTTGAGATATATTCTTTTCTTGAATTGAGATTGTGAAATTAGGAAATCCTGTTGTTCACCATCGTTCCTTCGGCATGGTAGGATGATGGAATCCATCCTAACTTTCACAATTCTCTTATGATTGGTTGTGGGATTGGTAAATCCTGTTGGTTGCCTTGTCTCCTGGGCATAGTTAGGTGAAGAAATCACTTCCAAATCCTCACAACTTTCATCCATTGATGATTAGATCCATGAGAAGTTTAAAGATCTGACAAATCTCTTTTTACCAATTGGATAAGATAGGAATCTGATTCCAGTTGTGTTCATGAATCCAGCGAGGTAGCATCCTGAGAACCTACAAGTGGATCCTTGGTACCCTAGTTACCACCTTTATATTCACTAGTTTTAATTATTTTAATCACAATTACTCTCTCAAATATCTTAGAATTAGGTTTACATCTTCTTCTAGTTTTAGTTCTAGTTACTTTTAGAAACATACAAGTTCAGTCCCTGTGGATTTGACCTCTGTCTCACCGAGATTAATACTACATCGCGACCCTACACTTGGGATTGTGAACAAGTTTTTGGCGCCGTTGCCGGGGACTAACAACATTTTTTGAGATTAGCTAGTTTTGGAATTAGTTAAGATTAGGGTTCTTAGGATTAGATTTTTCTGAATTATTTTAGAAACTAACTTAGCTTTCTATTTCTAAGTTTAGTAACTTTCCTAATTTGATTTTAGAAACTAACTCTCTCTCTTTTTAGAAACTTTCTATTTTCTGTTTTTAGGAATTTTCCTGATTTCTTTTAAAAACTAATTCGTTTCCTTTTTGTAGGAGTTTAACATAGAACTTTCTAATTCGGTAACCTCTTTCTAATTTCTCTCTTTCTATTTCTAGATTAGGGTTTGTTTTCTAGGTTTAGTTTTTAGAAACTTTCTAATTCCAGGAGTTTATTTTTTTTAGAAACTAACTCATCTTTCTAATTTTGTTTTAGAAACTTTCTAATTTTAGAATTTCTGTTTTTTGAAACTGACTTATTTTGTTTTGTTCTGCAAGATCATAACATAGATCTCCTCCAATCTGGTAACTTTCTTCTAACTTCTCCTCTATTTACTTTTCCATACTTGCTGTAGGAATTAAAAAATAAAATTAAAATTTGGTGTGGTTCATGCCCTCGCTGGTAAGGAACCATACTCAGAGATATTTGAGAAAAGGAGTTTTTGTTAAAAAATCGATTGACAAGTTAGAAAATCCTCACAAAATTTTGAAATATCATCTAAGAGCATGGCTCAAGAAGATCGGATTGATGAAAACCTTGTGCATACACACCACCTATTAGGACGATGCGTGATGAGAATGTAGTGCATCGAGTTCCTCTGGTTTGAAATTCACGAGATTATTTACAACCGGTGAGAACAAGTTCACCTTCCTGCATAATTCTTCCAATCAATACAGGAAATGTGAACTTTAAACCTGAGATAATCCAATTACTTCCTAAGTTCTATGGACTTGATTCAGAAAATCCATATATGCACATTAAAGAATTCGAAGAGATTATTACAACCCTACATTTTAATGATGTTCCTTCGGATACAATTAGCCTTAAATTATTTCCATTCTCTCTAAAAGAAAAGGCCAAATCATGATTTCATTCATTAAGGCCTAAATCCATTGGCACATGGGCAAAGATGAGTCAGGAGTTCCTTAAAAAGTTCTTCCTGGCTCATAAAACCAATGATCTTAGACGGGAAATAATGAACTTCTCCCAGAAAAATAATGAAACTTTCTTTGAATGTTGGGAACGGTTGAAGGACTTACTTCTCGCCTGCCCACACCATGGTTACGAAACTTGGCGGACAATTGATCTTTTTTATAACAGACTCAGTCCAAACGTGTGCCAATTCGTACAGATGATGTGTAATGGCGAGTTCACGGATAAGAAACCAGAAGATGCATGAGATTACTTTGATATGCTAGCTGAAAACGCTCAATCATGGGACACATCAAACCAAGCTAGTATTCCCAAGGAAATGCCAAGAGAGATAGGAATACATTTACTCAGGAAGGAGGATGATATTAATGTACAGTTGGAAATTCTCGCATGAAAAATTGAGGACTTGGAATCTAGGAATGAATTAACTCAGCCTAAAGCAGTCGTCGAAACCGTATGTGGAATTTGTGAGAGCGATGTACACCCAATCAAAGATTTTCTTACAATCCCATCTTTTCAAGGGGTGTTTCACGTTCAAGCAGATACTACAAACACGTATCAACGACCACTTAATGCACCAAATTTTGATACACACACTCCCAATGAGTGAAACATTAATTGGGAAAATGAACCAACTACAAATGTAACTAATTATCCACAAGGGCCACTTAGTGGACTTCCACTAAGGAGAACCCTTGAAGATACATTAGATGCATTTAGGCAAGAGCAACTGTAGGCTATGAATGAGCTTAGAACTTCAGTTGCAAGACTTGAGACACAACTAAATGTTAGGGAGACAGGGATCATTTTGACCCAACCGCAACCTACCCTAACAAGACAATGTGAGATATGTGATCTCAACTCTTCTACTCAGCATCTGTAACATGTTAAGACCATCACCACCTTAAAAAAATGGAAACGAAATAGACAAAGAGATTCCAAGGAAGGTTGAGAAACCCAAGGAATCCAAAAATTCAAAGGATGGTGGTGGATTTAGCAATGCTCCATATGATAAAGAACCCGTGCAGGGATACAAACTCGTGGCCCCATTTCCCCAACGTCTCATCACATTAAAAAGGCTAAGTGAGAGTCAAAATATTCTAGAGGTTTTTCAACAATTCAAGATCAACTCTCCCTTGTTGGATGAAATTAAACAGTTTCCATCTTATGCCAAGTTCCTGAAAGATCTCTGTGCAGTAAAGCGGAAGCTAAACGTACACAAAGAAGCATTTTTAACTGAACAGGTGAGTGCCATAATCAATCAAAACACTCCCCTAAAATATAAGCATCCTGAAAGTCCTATGATCTCATGTGTGATCGGATATTTCAAGGTTGATAATGCACTTTTAGACCTTGGGGCAAGTGTTAATCTGATACCATACTCGGTATATGAACTGTTAGGCCTCGGTGAGTTGAAACCTACCAAAACAACATTACAACTAACCGATCACTCGACTCGAATACTGAGAGGTAAGATAGAAGATGTGTTGGTCCAGGTCGATAGATTCTACTACCCAGTAGATTTCATCGTCTTGGACACATACTCAACTTTAAATATGGGCGCTCAAATTCTGATCATATTAGGTTAGCCATCCTGGACACTGCCAATGCCATCATAAATTGCCGGAATGGAGTAATGAAAATATCTTTCGGGAATATGACGGTAGAATTCAATGCGTTTCATTTTCACAAGCCACAAGAGGATGAGGACCTAACTCATGAGATGAACTTGATAGATACATTTAAAGATAATGAGTCTCTTTTAACTGAAACTCCTGAATCTCTAGATGTTTACTTCGTGCACTTTGCGGATTCAAACATTCATAATAGCTAGGAAGTTGATGCTACTCCCTTCATTAGCACTAAAATCTTACCATTACAAGTGGAAAAGATAGATTCTGAACTGAAGCCTACAACTTTGGATTTTAAAGGGACCACAGCGAACAACCTTTTTGTTATTCAATTGTTTATGGTCTCTCATTCACCTCAACCGACTAATATTGAGAAATTATCTTCTGCATGTGAATCATATATTCTTTGGAAACCTCCAAATTCTGATCGCAAACATAATGCTGAGGTCCATAAATTTCTCTAGACATTCATGCTTCAGGATATCCAAGTCTATTGCAAAAAGGGCTTTTGGATGATCTTGTTGAGAAACCTACTGAGAAATTTATCAAGATATTGGCCGGAGGGGGAACCTTATGGCATGACTGAGTAGTTTTTCCCCCTTGCTTTCCCAGTTTAAGATTAGTTTATTGCTTTTATAGGACTATGGTAGTTTACTTCTACTATTTTAGGATAGTTTGTTTATCGTCTGTTGAGTCCTCCTGCTAACCCATCTTCACTTTGAGACCTTCGGAAAAGCCTCTAGATTCCTTCTTCAGGTACTACCTTTCCATCACTTCTCCTTTACTTTCGTTGTCTCATGCGCACTGCGTGCTTATATCTTTTACATTGAGGACAATGTAGATTTTATGTTGGGGTGTGTGGATTAGGCAGGCTAATTAGTGTTTTCTTAGTCTTTGAGTAAAAATTGTGAAAAGTTTTCTAAAAATTTTGTAAATTCGAGTGATTTTAAACTTCATCTATGATTTAGAAGTATAAGATACTTAATGTTGGTGATTTATGACTATTGGATTCAATTACTTGTTAGATCTCACAGTTAAGTTTGAATTATTAATCCATGATTAGAAGTTTTAAACATTGATTGAGTCATGATTTCACATGTCACATCTAGTTTACACATTAAAGTGTTAGTTTGATATTGAATTGTTAACTTGGTGATTATTAAGCATGGAAGGAACCAACCTGGGGAGTTTTTCCATCATGTTCAAATGAGAAGAATAAAAAAAAAACCAGCTAAAAAAACAGTTGTCGTAAAAAACGGCTACCTATTAAATATCTTCAAAAAAGTTTAACATAGTGTGAAAGCCATCGATGGAAAATAAAAAACTGGAAGAATAAAAAGGTTGAACTGTAAGGCAAGTTTTCATTATCTTAAATGCTCTTTTGATTATCAATGTTACCATGAAAATTGAGAATTAGACCTTTTGTAAGGCTGCACTATGCACCCTTGGAACTCAATGTTTAGGATTGCTCTAATTGGAGAGATTAATGTTTGAACGTGACTATGAGATTTACTGTGTGCTGGAATTTAGGAGGAAATATTGGTCAATATTAATGTATCCTAAATTTCTGTGAAATGGATTGTCTTTAGAACTGCTTGAGCTTATGGAAATTATACGGTGTTTTTTTTTTTTTTCGAAATATCTTTCGCATGTTTTACTCAGGACTAGTAAAATGCTGGTTGGGGGGTGTGTTGAGACTCAAATATTGCATATTTTCCCCCAGTTATATCTTGGTTTTATGAACAAGATACTGCTTAATGTCCTATTTTACTCATGTTTGTGTTGCAAGGTGAATTTAAGAGCTTGGATTGAAAAGAATGCTAAAAGCATGGATTTAACGCTCAAGAATCACCAAGCCAAAGAATGGATCTTAGAAGACTAAGAATGAAGAATTCACATGCCAAAGATATAAGAAAACCAAGTCAAGAATGAAGAAAATCAAAGTTTTGAAGTGAATTTGCGTAATCCTCGACTAGTCCTGGCTCCTGCTCGACTAGTCCTGGCCCTGCTCGATCAGTCGAGGATTCCTTGACTTGAATCCAGCAGTAAAATCATCTAAAATCAGGTTATCCTCGACCAGTCGAAGGAAACCCTCGACCAGTCGAAGGTGACCCTCGACCAGTCAAGGGAAGTCCTCGACCAGTCCTGGGTTACGCAGGCAACACACAAATTGCGGAAATTTGAAGCGGTTTCTGGAATTTTCCAACTCGGTGCAAAAGTTTGATTTGTAAAAGTATAAATAGGGTCCTCAGGATGTTCCTAGGCATCTTCTAGGGTTTGAGGAGTTGAGCAAAAGGGTGGAGCTGCCGTTCGAGTGTTTTCTTCTTCTTCCTTAGTTGATATTTTGTTTAAGAGTTCTTAGTTCAATCATGTCTATGGTTGGCTAAACCTCTTAGCTAGGGCTAAGAGGTGAAGCTTGTAGCGTGATTGGGATGTTTGCTTTCTTTTGATTCTTGTTTTGTTGAACTCTCTTGGATTCTAGTTTGAATATAATGGAATATTTTTAGTTTTTAATGGTTTGTTGTGACAAATTACAATAGATCTGTGATAGCTTGAGATATCTTCTTTATCTGAATTGAGATTGTGAAATTAGGAAATCCTGTTGTTCACCATCGTCCCTTGGGCATGGTAAGATAATGGAATCCATCATAACTTTCACAATTCTATTATGATTGGCTGTGAGATTGGTAAATCTTGTTGTTTACCTTGTCTCCTGGGCATGGTTACATGATGGAATCACTTCCAAATCCTCACAACTTTTATCCATTGATGATTAGATCTATGAGAAGTTCAGAGATCTGACAAATTTCTTTTTACCAATTTGATAAGATAGGACTCTGATTCCAGTTGTGTTCATGAATCAAGCAAGGTAGTATCCCAAGAACCCACAATTGGATCCTTGGTACCCTAGTTAACACCTTTAAATTCACTTGTTTTAATTACTTTAATCATAATTACTCTCTTAAATATCTTAGAATTAGGTTTACATCTTCTTCTAGTTTTAGTTCTAGTTACTTTCAGAAACGTACAAGTTCAGTCCCTGTGGATTGGACCTCGGTCTCACCGAGATTATTATTACATCGCGACCCTACACTTGGGGTTGTGAACACTTACCGAGATTATTACTACATCGCAACCCTACATTTGTGTTGAGGGTCAAATATTGCATATTATCCCCTATTTATATCTTGGTTTTATGAACATGATAATGCTTAATGTTCTATTTTACTCATGTTTGTGTTGCAAGGTGAATTTAAGAGCATGGATTGAAAAGGGTACTAAAGCATGAATTTGATGCTCAAGAATCACCAAGGCAAGGGATGGATCTTAGGAGACCAAGATTGAAGAATTCACATGCCAAAGATCCAAGAAAACCAAGTGCGAAATGAAGAGAATCAAATATTTGAAGTGAAGAAAATGAATCCTGAAAACAAACATATTCCTGAAATTATCCTAAAGAACTATATTCTCAAACTCTTAGTCATTCTGTGAAATTGCACAGAATGAAGTCTATTTTGGGAAACTGCGTAAATTTAAGGCAGTTTCCAGAGTTTTTCAACTAGGTGTGAAAGTTGGAGTTCCACAATTATAAATAGGACTCCCTAGGATGTTCCTAGGCATATTCTAGGGTTTGAGGAGTGGAGCAAAATCGTGGAGAAGCCGTTGCCAAGAGTTTTTCTTCCACTTCTTTAGTCGTTTTTATGCTTTTCTTAAGAGATTTTAGTTCAATCATGTCTATGGTTGGCTAAACCTCTTAGCTAGGGCTAAGAGGTGAAGCTTGTAGCGTGATGGGATGTTTTCTATTTTCTATTACTTTGATTCATGTTTAAGTTAAACTATCTTTGATTCTAGTTTTATATTTAAGAAATACTTTCAGTTTTTAATGGTTTATTGTGACTCAAATTACAATAGATCTGCGATAGCTTTGAGTTTGTTCTTTTCATGTATTGAGATTGTGAAATTAGAAAATCCTGTTGTTCACCATCGTCCCTTGGGCATGGTTGGATGATGGAATCCTTCCTAACTTTCACACTTCTCCCATGTTGGTGATGGGATCACTTCCAGCTCTCACACCTCTCATCCATTGAGAATTAGGTCAAAGGAAGTTCAGATTTGGTTTTACTGAGATATCATCCAAATGGATAGGATGAGAGTCTGATTCTAGTTGTGTCCTTGAATCAAGCATACATCTCCCTAATCTCTACAAGTGGATCCTTGGAAACCCTAGTTCCCACCTTTGAATTTATTAAGTTTTTCGTTAAATCTCTCACAATTACTCTTTATACTTCTAGATTTAGATTTAGATATTCTTCTAGTTCTTCTTCTATTTGCTTTCAGAATTACTCACGATATTAGTCCCTATGGATTTGACCTCAGTCTCACCGAGATTATTACTACATCGCGACCCTACACTTGGGGTTGTGAACAAGTTTTTGGCGCCGTTTCTGGGGACTAACGGTTGCATTTTTCTGAGATTAACTAGTTTTGGAATTAGTTTAAGATTAGGGTTTTTCTACTTTCTATTTTTAGGTTAGGGTTTCTCTTAATTTGTTTTTAGAAACTAACTTAGCTTTATATTTCTAGGTTTAGAAACTTTCCTTTTTTCATTTTTAGAAACTTTCCTTTTTCGTTTTTAGAAACTTGGTTACTTTTTTAGAAACTTTCCTAATGTATTTTTAGAAACTTTCCTAATTTATTTTTAGAAACATTTTTTTTTTTGTTTTTAGAAACTTTCCTTTTTCATTTTTAGAAACTAGGTTGTTTTTTTAGAATCTTTTCTAATTCGATTTTAGAAACTTTTCTTTTTCGTTTTTAGAAACCAGTTTACTTTCCTTTTTCTTTTTTACTTTTTGAAGAAACTTACTTTCTATTTTTCTTTTTAGGAACTAATTCACTTTCTTTTTTCTTTTGCAGGATCCTAACATAGAAACTTCTAATTTGGTAACTTCTTTCTAATTCTCTCACTTTCTATTTCTAGATTTCTATTTTTCTTTTTCTTTTTTAGGTTTAGGTTAGATTTGAAATTGAGGGCTGAGAGTGTTTCATGTCCAAGTGGGTCCGTGACAACACTCGACGTCTCTTAAGTGAAGGAGGATTTGTTGACGGGTTATTTATCCATCACAGGATTAGACAGCACTCGAGATCCGCAAAGTTAACCAAAGTTATTGCTGCAAATCAATTGATCAATCAACCTCCAAATCCACCCCAACCTAGGGTGGAGGAAACCCAGGATGAGAACGAGGTGCATCGAGCACCCCCCCCCCCCCCCCCTCGTACTTTATGAGACTATTTACAACCAGCAGGGGTGAGCACCCCTTCCTGTATGGTTTTTCCAGAAAATACAGGAAACATAGACATCAAGCCAGGAGTGATCCAACTCCTTCCAAAGTTCCTTGGGATTGAATATGAAAATCCATATTTACAGTTGAAAGAGTTTGATGAGATCATAACCACTTTATACTTTCCTAATGTGTCTGAGGACACAATACGGCTGAAACTCTTCCCTTTTTCCTGAAAGAACAGGTTAAGACGTGGTTACATTCACTACGTCCACGATCTATTGGCAGATGGAATGACTTGACAAGGGAGTTCATAAAGAAATTCTTCCCATATCATAAAACGAACACCATCAGAAAGTCGATCATGAACTTCACCTAAAGGGAAGATGAAACATTCTTCCAATGTTGGGGAGCGGTTCAAGGATCTTGTCAGTTCATGCCCATAACACAATTTTGAAATGTGGCGCATAACAAATTTCTTCCATGAAGGACTGACATCTTCCATGTGCCAATTTGTTGAGACAATGTGCAATGGGGAATTCCTGAACAAAGATGTTGATGAAGTGTGGGATTACTTTGATAAACTTGCTGAAACTGCACAATCATGGGACATCCCCCCAAGAACGAGCATCACGTCTAAGCCTACTCAATCAAAGGAGAGAGGTGGCATATATCTTTTAAAAGAGGAAGATGATGTCAACGCTAAAGTGGCCAGTCTCACAAGGAAACTCGAGGCCATTGAACTTAGGAAGGATAAGGATGAAGAAGTTGTCTGCGCTATTTGTGCTTGTAACATTCATACAACTGAAAATTGCCCAACAATACCTGCATTTCAAGAAATATTGAATGAACAATCAAATGTCGTAAACAACTACCAAAGGCCTTTCACGGGACTCATTTCGAGCACATACAACTCAAGCTGGAGAAATCATTCGAATTTCAGTTGGAGGAATGAACAATCTGTTACACCTTAAGGAATCCCTAATCAATTCTTAAATCCAGGGAAACCTTAAGAAGAATTGGTTCAAAATCCTCGAGAGCTCATCTAACAAAGTACTCTTCAAGCCTTAAAGAACTCACAAGGTTATGCAAAAGATAGACTCACGCATTATGGTTATGGAGAAAGGGATGCTTCCACTCCAACCTATCCCCAATCCTAAACCACAATACAGAGTTAGTGAACCTAGCTCTTCAAATTCAATGGATTAAGCTAAGTCTATCACCACTCTTAGGAGTGGGAAGATAATTGACAAATCTATTCCGGTAAGGGCTAAAAAGTCTAAGGACCCGGATGTAGATGAGAATGATAGACCAAACGATGCTCCACAAGAGGTAGAAGAGGTAGAACCAGAACTTCAAAGTAAACCAGTTACTCCATTCCCTCAACGGTTGATTATACCAAAACCTCTTTCTAACTCTCAGGACATCTTAGAGGTGCTGAAACAAGTGAAGGTCAACATTCTTCTACTGGATGCCGTAAAATAAATACCTTCATCTGCCAAAATTTTGAAAGACTTAAGCACGACCAAAAGATGACAAAATATCCAAAAGAAAATATTTTTGAAAGAGAAAGTGAGTGTCATCCTGAAGCAAGATGTGCCACAAAAATACAAAGATCCTGGTAGCCCAACCATTGCTTGCGTAATCAGGAATTACCGATTGAGCACGCACTTCTTGACTTAAGAGCAAGTGTAAATTTGATCCCTTACTCGGTTTACGAACAACTAGGTCTAGGTGAATTAAAACCCACTCGGATTACATTACAACTTGCCGATCGCTCAGTTCATGTACTGAGAGGGATAATTGAGGATGTGTTGGTCCAGGTTGACAAATTCTACTACCCGGTAGATTTTATCGTCCTGGATACTCAACCCATCGTGGATTTGAGCACTCAAGTTCCTGTCATCCTTGGTCACCCATTCCTTGCTACATCAAATGCAATTATCAATTGTAGGAATGTAGTCATGAATTTGTCTTTTGGGAATATGACATTGGAGCTCAATTCTTTTTCAATATGAGCAAACAGACAGAAGATGATGACGATGCCCACGATGTTAACTTGATTGATTCTTTCGTGGAAGATAGAACTCTAATGACTTTATCCTCTGACCCTCTAGAGACGTACTTAGCCCACTCCCATGATTTAGATGATGATATGATTAGGGAGATGGGTGTCATGCTTGATACTGTACCGGTACCTGAAGTTAATTGGTGGAGGCTACAATTTGAAGAATTGCCCCAAATTAATGTAGTGCCACTATCGTTGAACCTCAAGGCACCGAAGCTTGACCTAAAAACTTTACCTTCTGATTTGAAATATGTCTATTTAGGTCAAGATAAGACATACCCGGTGGTGATTTCTTCCCACCTAGAGCAAGAACATGAGAGTATGCTTATCTCTACTCTCATTGACCACAAAGGAGCCATTGGATGGTCAATTACAGACCTCAATGGAATTGACCCTTTGATTTGTACTCACCACATTTATCTAGAGGATAATGTGAAGACCGGCAACCACAACATAGACTAAATCCAAATATGAAAGAAGTGGTTAAGGCTGAGGTTCTTAAACTATTAGATGTGGGTATCAAATGCCCAATATCCGATAGTCAATGAGTGAGTCCAACTCAGGTGGTTCCTAAACAGTCAGGAATCACCATCGTAGCCAATGCTAACAATGAACTCATGCCAACTAGGATCACTACCGGTTGAAGAATGTGCATTGACTACAGGAAGTTGAATACCGTCACGAGGAAAGACCACTTTCCTTTGCCCTTCATCGATCAAAATTTGGAAAAGCTAGCTAGTCATTCCTATTATTTCCTTGACGAATATTCAGGCTATAATCAGATCGAGATAGCCCTTGAAGATCAGGAAAAGATGACATTTACATGTCCTTACAACACCTTTGTTTACCGAAGGATGCCATTCGGGCTATGTAATGCTCCCGCCACTTTTCAACAATGTATGTTGAGTATTTTTTCTGATATGGTGGGGTAATATTTGGAGGTCTTCATGGATGGCTTCTCGGTCTTTGGTCCATCTTTCAGTGAATGTTTGAAAATTTTGAAAAATGTGCAGAAGCGATGTGAGGAAAAGAATTTGGTACTTAATTGGGAGAAGTGCCACTTCTTGGTTTGTAAGGGAATTGTCTTGAGATATATGATCTCTTCTAAAGGAATTGAGGTAGATAAGGCCAACATTGATCTTATCTCTAACTTACCTCCACCCAAAAACATACGTGACATGCGATCCTTCTTAGGACATGCCGGATTTTACAGAAGATTCATAAAGGACTTTAGTCACCTCTCTCATCCTTTATACAATCTACTTTAAAAGGATGTACCATACGAGTGGACTGAGCAATGCCAGGAAGCTTTTTCTAAGCTTAAGGGCATGTTAACCACTACACCTATCATGCAACCACCCGATTGGAGCATCCCTTTTGAACTTATGTGCGATGCGTTCGACTATGCTCTTGTGGCGGTATTAGGTCAGAGAAAAGATAAGAGGCCCTACGTCATACATTATACAATGCTAGGAAGCTTTTTCTAAGCTCAAGGGCATGTTAACCACTACACTACTACGAAAAAGGAACTGTTAGCCGTAGTATTCGCTTTAGAAATTTTAAGTCCTACCTAATTGGATCCAAGATCATCATCTACACGGATCATGCGACGCTCAAGTATCTTCTTTCTAGGAGTAATGCTAAGCTCCTCTTGATAAGATGGATCATTCTACTCTAGGAATTTGATTTAGAAATAAAAGATAAAAAAGGGAGTAGCAAATGTAGTGGATGACCACCTTTCCCACCTTGATCTCTCTAATTCCCTTGAGACGACGAATATAAATGACATGTTCCCTGACGAACAATTGTTTAAAGTCTCTCAATCACCTTAGTTCGCGGATATTGCTAATTATCTTGCCACAGGTTCTACGCTGACAGATTGGACTGCGGAAGATAAAAAGAAATTCTTTGTCGAGGTACACAAATTCTTCTAGGATGATCTGTACTTATTGAAATATTGCCCAGACCAAATCTTAAGGAGATGTGTGCCAGATAATGAACACCAAAGTGTCATTTCATTCTGTCATTCTCAGGTCCATGGTGGTCACTTTTCTACTAAAAAGACCATGACCAAAATTCTACAGTGCGGCTTTTACTGGCCCACTATGTTCAAAGATACTCATGAGTTTTGCAAAGCTTGTGAGCGTTGTCAAAAATTGGGAGCATTGTCCCATCGAAATATGATGCCCTTGAACCCCATTCTGATTATTGAAGCATTTAATTGTCGAGGCATCGATTTCATGGGACTATTTTCCCAATCTTTCAAAAATTTATATATATTGCTTACAGTAGACTATGTCACTAAATGGGTCGAAGAAATCCTCTGTTGGAAAAATGATCATCAGACAGTCATTAAATTCTTAAAAGAGAACATCCTTTCTCGGTACAGAACGCCTCGAGACAGCATTAGCGATGGAGGTTCACATTTCTGTAACAGGCCATTTGCGAACTTAATAAAGAAATATGGCATCTCCCACAAAGTGATCACCCCATACCACCCACAAATAAGTGGGCAAGCTAAATTTTCCAATAGGAAAATTAAATATATTTTGGAAAAAACGGCTAACCCTGATCGTAAGGACTAGTCAATTCGATTAACCGATGCTTTATGGGCTTACTGTATTGCATTTAAGACCCCCATTGGAATCTCCCTTTAGACTTGTCTATGGGAAGGCTTGCCACTTGCCTGTGGAGTTGGAACACAGGGCCTACTGGGCAATTAAAAATCTGAATTTCAATATGGATAATGCTGGCTCGCTGTGCAAACTTTAGTTGAATGAACTGGAAGACATCCGAAATGATGCATATGAGAGTTTAAGAATTTACAAGGACAAGATGAAGGTGTTTCATGACCAACATACTCTTTGGAAATCATTCACACCAGGTCAGAAAGTCCTTTTGTATAATTCTCAGTTACACCTTTTTCCACGTAAACTCTGATTGTTAGACCGGCCCTTTCACTATTACTAATGTTTATCCTCATGGGGCTGTCGAGATTTGGAATCCAAACAATGGTAATGAATTCAAAGTAAATTGACATCGTTTAAAGCCATTTGTTGAAAAAATTGATGCAGAGGACATGTCAATACCTTTGATTGACCCTGTTTACCAGGATTGACCTCCTAGTCTGATGGAGTTATAGGTAAATTTATTTGCTTTCATATGATTTAGGATTAGGTTAGTTTGCTTTCCGCTGTTTAGGATAGTTTTCTTTCCATTGTTTAAGATAATTTGCTTTCTATTGGTTTAATTCTTGTACTAACCCATCTTCACATTGAGACCATTTGAAAAGACTCAAAATTCCTTTTTCAGGTATTACCTTTCCATCACTTCCCTTCTCTTTTCATTGCCTCTTTTGCATTACATGCTTATTTATTTTACATTAAGGACAATGTAGATTTTTTGATTGGGGATGGGGGATTAGGTGAACTAATCAGTGTTTTATCAGTTTTGAGCAAAAATTTTAAAAATTTTCAATGTTTCAAGTTGAAATCTGTTTGGGAAGGGATGAATTGTGTACTTAAGAATGAGTTGGGTATGATAAAAATAGAGATTGAATTTTGGATTGTTGGAGTTTGATAAACTAAGTAATCTATCACCTAAGTTCTTGCACTCAATTGATTAAGAGATAGTTTGATTATCATGTTAATTTAAATCGCAAGACACATTCAATTTGTCTTCTGTAAGACATGCTAGAAGTTCTGATTGTTAGTATGTGAAACATTGATAGATGGTGAGAATCGAGTCTGGAGAATTTAATCCACCTTAAAAGAAGAAAAGAACCAGTTAAAAAAATAGGAGATCGACAAAGAGGTCATGAAAAAGATAAAAAGATTGAAAAATATGGAAAATAATGCAAAAATAAAAAGAATGGATAAAATATTGACCGTTGATATAAAATCAAAGATTGGAAAAAGAAGGAAAATGGGATAAGTTCAGAATCAGTACTTGAGTTTCAAACTGATCTTGAAGTGATGAGTATGGCTGACATGATGAACTAATAGTATTCGTATAGGAAGTAATTTGATTTTCACTAAGCACATTGAAAAACTTGATATGTAAATTATGCTCGATTTAATGGACAAAGAATTTACTTGATTGGTTCCTTATGTGGTTCAACTCTAAGTTTTTAAAACCTCACTTTTGTATCTTAATTCTACCCATTCATACTTGAGTGTACAAAAGATTGTTTTCTTAGAGTGGTTTTGGACATTAAGCATTGAAATTTATTTCATGCATACTTTGCTCGGGACTAGCAAAATACTGGTTGGGGATTGTGTTGAGGGTCAAATATTACATATTATCCCCTATTTATGTCTTGGTTTTATGAACATGATAATGCTTAATGTTCTATTTTAATCATGTTTGTGTCGCAAGGTGAATTTAAGAGCTTGGATTGAGAAAGGTACTAAAAACATGGATTTGATGCTCAAGAATCACCAAGGCAATGAAATTGCACAGAGGGAAGTCTATTTTGGAAAACTGCATAAATTTGAGGAGGTTTCTAGAGTTTTCCAACAAGGTGCAAAAGTTGGAGTTCCACAACTATAAATAGGACTCCCTAGGATGTTCCTAGGCATCTTCTAGGGTTTGAGGAGTGGAGCAAAAGCGTGGAGAAGCCGTCGCCAAGAGTTTTTTTTCCTCTTCCTTAGTCATTTTTATGCTTTTCTTAAGAGATTTTAGTTCAATCATGTCTATCGTTGGCTAAACCTCTTAGCTAGGTCTAAGAGGTGAAGCTTGTAGTGTGATGGGATGTTTTCTATTGCTTCGATTCATGTTTATGTTGAACTATCTTTGATTCTAGTGTGATATTTAAGAAATACTTTCAGTTTTTTGTCGATAATATTACTGATAACGGATAGAATATCATTGTTTGAAGGAAACAATGGGAAAATGTGGAATTTTCAAGTGAAACTTCAGGATATGTTAAAAGACATTTTGACATGTTTAGGACTCAAAATATTACCAAGAAAAAAACTATACATAATAGGTTTCTAAATTAAGTGTTGTTGGACAAAAGCACTGCAATTATATACAAAATGAGTTCCATCCATCCATCCATCCATCCCTACATACATATATACATCCTTACGTCCATACATATGTACCTAGATATATCGATCCGTCCATCCATAAATTCATAAATGCATTGATACATCCATCCATCAATACATGCATGCATGCATCCATCTATATACATACATACATAAATGTAAGAAACAATTTATGAAACAACTTAATCATCCTTTTCAAAATAGATAGATTTTTCTTTATATATATTTAGTTAGTTATTTTTTAATAATTTAAAATTTTTTATGAAAGAAAGTTTGTTGCCAATCTATAGATTGACCAACACTCATGAATGTATAAACTTGCACATAAATCACACTCGTCAACATCTATTTATATATATATATATATATATATATATATATATATATATATAATATATATATTCAATTTTTAAATAATTAAAAGTATTTTTTTGGAAAAAAGGAAGACTCGTGGCCAAATGATATATCGACCACTAATGAATATGTCAAATTTTACTTTGAGCAAAATTGGAGAAAACTAGGATTTCCCAATTTCCTCCATTTTCCATCACTAAAGTTATGATCTTTTCGCTTCAATGCTTTTTAATGCACGGGAATCATGGATAGACATGGATTCTAGTGCAACCCATTGGTTATGACTCAAATTACAATATATTTGCAATAACTTTGAGTATGTTCTTTTCATATATTGAGATTGTGAAATTAGAAAATCTTGTAGTTCACCATCATCCCTTGGGCATGGTTGGATGATGGAATCCTTCCTAACTTTCACACTTCTCCCATGTTGGTGATGGGATCACTTTTAGTTCTCACACCTCTCATCCATTGAGAATTAGGTCAAAGGAAGTTCAGATTTGGTTTTACTGAGATATCTTCCAATTGGATAAGATGGGACTCTGATTACAGTTGTGTCCTTGAATCGAGCATAGATCTCCCTGATCTCTACAAGTGGATCCCACCTTTGATTTTATTAAGTTTTTCATTAAATCTCTCACAATTACTCTCTATACTTCTAGATTTAAATTTAGATATTCTTCTAGTTTCTTTCAAAATTACTCACGATATTAGTCCTTGTGAATTTGACCTTGGTCTCACCAAGATTATTACTACATCGCGACCCTACACTTGGGGTTATGAACAAGTTTTTGGCACCGTTGCCGGGGACTAACGGTTGCATTTTTCTAAGATTAACTAGTTTTGGAATTAGGTTAAGATTAGGGTTTTTTTCAGTTTCTATTTTTAGGTTAGGGTTTTTCTGAATTATTTTAGAAACTAACTTTGCTTTCTAATTATAGGTTTTGAAACTTTCCTAATTTGATTTTAGAAACTAACTTTTCCTCTTTTTAGAAACTTCCTATTTTCTGTTTTTAGAAACTTTCCTTTTTTATTTTTAGAAACTAGGTTGCTTTCTTATTATTATTTTTAGAAACTAACTCATCTTTCTATTTTTATTTTTAGAAACTTTCTAATTTTAGAATTTTTGTTTTAGAAACTGACTTGTTTTGTTTTGTTTTGCAGGATCTTAATTTAAGAATTTCTAATTTGGTAGCTTCTTTCTAATTCCCTCTCTCTTTCAATTTCTAGATTTCTATTTCCCTTCTTTCTTTTAGGTTTAGGTTGGAATCTAAATTGAGGGTGAGAGTGTTTCATGCTCAATTGGGTCCGTGATAACACTCAATGTCTTTTGAGTGAAGGAGGATTGGTTGTGGGGTTATCTATCTATCGCATGATTAAACACCACTCGAGATCCTAAGAGTTAATTGAGGTTATGGCTACCAAACAACTGGGAAGATAACCTCAACCTAGGGTTGAGGAAATCCAGTATGAGAATGAGGTGCATCAAGCACCCCTGCCTCGTACTTTGTGAGATTATTTATAGCCGGTAGAAGTGAGCACTTCCTCATGAATGGTTTTTCAAGAAAATACGGGACATATGGATGTTAAGCCAGGGGTGATCCAACTCCTTCCAAAATTCCATGAACTAGAATATGAAAGTCCATATCTGCACTTGAAAGAGTTTAACGAGATTATAGCCACTTTATATTTTCCTAACATGTTTGAGGACATGGTCAGACTGAAACTCTTTCCATTTTCTTTGAAAGAGAAAGCTAAGATGTGGTTGCATTCACTATATCCCCGATCTATTGGCACACGGAATGACATGATAAGGGAGTTCATAAAGAATTTTTTTCCACATCATAAAATGAACACCCTTAGAAAGTCAATCATAAACTTCCCCCAAAAGGAGGATGAAACATTCTTCCAATGTTGGAGTGGTTCAAGGATCTTGTTAGTTCATGCCTACAATACAGTTTTGAAATGTGGCGCATTACACACCTTTTCTATGATGGTCTAACATCTTCCATGCGCCAATTGGTCGAGACAATGTGCAATAGAGAATTCATGAATAAAAATGTCGATGATGTGTGGGATTACTTGGATAGACTTGTTGAAAACACACAATCATGGGACATCTCCCCAAAATCAAGCACCACTTCTAGGCTCACTCAATCAAAGGAGAGAGGCTGATTATAACTTCTGAAAGAGGATGATGATATCAATGCTGAAGTGTCTAATCTCATAAGGAGATTCAAGGCCGTGGAATAAAGAAGGATGAGGTTAAGGAAACTGTTTGCGGTATTTGTGCTTGCAACATTCAAACAACTGAAAATTGTCCAACAATACCTGCCTTTTAAGACGTATTGAATGAGCAATCCAATACCGTGAATAATTACCAAAGACCTTTCAATGGACCTACCTCCAATACATACAATCCTAGTTGGAGAAATCATCCAAGCTTTAGTTGGAGGAATTGACAAACTACTACCCCTCAAGGTTTCTTCAATCAAATTCCAAATCAAGGGAAACGTCAAGAGGATCCGGTTCTAAAACATCTTCAAAATCAAGAGCTTTTCAATCAGGGGATGCTACAAGCCTTCCAAGACCTTACAAAGGCCATACAAGGGCTTGACACAAGGAATATGATTGGGAATAAGGGAGCCTTTCAGCTCAACCTCTTCCCAATCCAAAATCACAATATGAAGTTAGCCCCTAAGCTCTTCAAATCAGATGTAGCAAGCTAAATCTATCACCACTCTTAGGAGTGGGAAGACCATTGGCAAAACCATTCCGGTTAGGGCTGAAAACCCTAAGTACCCAGAAGAGGACAATGATGATAGACCTAACACTGCTCCACAAAATTGGAAACGGAACTTCAAGGCAAACCGATTGCCCCATTCCCCCAACGGTTGATAACACCAAAACCTCTCTCTAACTCTTAGGACATTCTAAAGGTGCTGAAACAAGTGAAGGTCAACATCCCTCTACTGGATGCGGTTAAACAAATACCTTCATATGCCAAATTTTTGAAAGACTTGTGTACAACCAAAAGATGGCAAAATATTCAAAAGAAAATCTTTTTTATTGAAAAAGTGAGGCCATCCTAAAGCAAGATGTGCCACAAAAGTACAAAGATCCCGGTAACCCAACCATCACTTGTGTAATTAGGAACTATCGGATTGAGCACACACTTCTTGACTTAGGAGCGAGCGTGAATCTGATCCCGTACTCG
>JAJHSJ010000003.1:63900084-64055335 GCA_021015155.1 Magnolia officinalis
GCCCAGAAGGAGGGTTGAAACTTCGGCAGAGCACTAGCACAGACCGTATATTGGATCGCCCTGAAAATCGGAGGTTTTGGAGCCCACCCCTGGCCGACCAGACTCAAGAAGTCAGTTTCTGGGTTCGGGACCCACACGGACGTGCGGCTAAGCCCCTGCGCACATGCGTTAGGTCTAGCCCACTGTCCATGCGCGTGGACTATCGCCAGGTTCAGTTTTTTTCCTATTTCATTCCTCTCTTGCTTATTTTTCGTAACCCTAACCCTAGATTGCATTAATCTCAACTTATTTGTCCTTTCTTCTTAACCCTAGGGTTCTCTGGAATTAAAACCTGTGAATCCCTTAGATTAGGGACATATTTTTGTGCATGTGTGGATGAATATACTTCCCTTTGAGTATTGTTTAGTCCATAATTTTTAGTGATCCAGTCCTAACATGTGTAGGCCTGGACCCGCATAGATTCCCCTTGATTGAGTGCTTGACTTTGTGGGATGTGGAATTTTTTGTGATTGTTTCTAATTTAGTATGATCTTAAGCTTGAATTTTTTTTGCATATCATGTTTAATGTCCATGTCCTGCATCACTTTCTTTCATGGCTTTTTTAATGGCCTTATAAAGGCAAAATAGGGAAGGATCTGAAGGAAAAGAAGGAAAAAAAAGTTAAAAGGAAACCATATGAAGAAACAAAATGGCACCATGTCAGATATTTTCTAGCATAAACCAATAGTAAGCCTGACTCACTAAGATTTTGAGCAAGTTAATAGGAAACACACTCATCATAGTGATTCAGTCTCAAACTGACAATTGATCTGTTGGAGCTCACCATGCATGGGGGGTGACCTGAAAATCCCCAGGCTAAAAGGTATTAGCCCTTATCTTTGGCCTTTTCCGTTCACTGTGTTACCATACTGTCTTGACTGTGTGTTTCTAGGCCAAAGATCGAAGGCTAGGATCTTCCAAATCCAATAGGCGTGTGTTTGAAATAGGAATATGAGAGTATTCCTAAAATACTAGGCTAAATCACCTGAACTTAATAATGCATGCTTCTCTTGGAATTTATATAGCAGGACTCGAGCATTCTTGTTCAACAGGTTAGAACTCACGTACAAAAGCAGAAGCAAGGTAGCATAATGACACCTAGAGAAATATCAATCATGAGAAGCATATTGGCTAATAGAGAATTTTTTTTTGTCTTAATGAACTGATGAAATCGACTAGAGATTTTTCAAGTTTCCAAATAGAGGTACAACAAGACAATGATTAGTCAACCAAAAATAAAACATGGCTACTAAAATCAGAGCAAAAAGGAGATCACCTGTAGTTGGGTAGGGCATGCAATCTATCTCATCCTTCACAGCAATTGAAACTCCATCTAAAACTGAGATTGGTTTGCCTATAAAAGGCCATAATGAGCACTTACACAGGTAAGAGTACAACAAAAAAATCTTACATTGTGATGAAGTCACAATGAACAATCTAAATGAACTATTGTAAAAAAGGGAATAAAAGAAAAAATAAATTAAAACACCGTCGGCCAACAGAACTTCACAAATTAGATTCAATATGACTATCTGTGAAATACATATACCATACAAGGGTGAGATGCCAAACCTATAAAAAGGTTTCAGCCCAGTTAAGAACTCCAACAGCAAAACTGTGGCCCATTTCAAACAAAATTGTTCTTTTCAGAGAAAACATCTTGGTTCAGTAAAAAGAGTTTTCGTGCCTACTTGAAAAATAAGAATTTTTAAAACTATAAACTAATTGTATGGATTTTGTTATTCAAACAGTTTCTTTTTGCTAATGTACATGAGCTCTCACTACGCCAAAATCGCGAATTTGCGACGGACCAAATCTGTCGTAAAACCAAATAAACGATGGATTTCATCTGTCGCTTGGTCCATGGCTATTTACTGGGTCACAAATTTTTTGCAACGGATAAGATTCGCCACTGAAATTCAAAAAAACCCGCTAGAATTGTTCATCATTAAAAATATTTGCGACAAATAAGGTCCGTTGCTAATATGAGTAGAGCGACGGACCTCAAATTCGACATTGATTTTCAACTTGTTCAGAAATTAACAACGGATTTTGTCCGTCGCTAAAATATCTGTAAATAAACAAAATATCATCAGTTTTTTTTTTAATCTTACACTTGATTGTCATTCAAAAAATAATTCACACGATTGTTTAATAAGAATCCCATTAAAAAATTTTAACTGAATATGAAACTAGACTAAATATTGATTTATGTGTTTGGATGCCCAGTAGGCCTTAATAAGAAACTGAACTAAATATATAGTAATAGCCAAATTTTAGATCAGCTACTAATGAAATAAGGTAATGTAAAGAATATCATTTGCCCTGAAAACTAAACAAATGATCATCATAATTATGTCCCATCAATTAAAATACAAATCCAAGAGATACTTTTATTCTCAATATTTGTACAAGCGTCTAAATAAAACATAACACAATTGAAACAAAAGAGAAATGGTAAAGATGATATATAGAACCTATAAGTTGCTTCTGTTGATGTTGCATGTCTAGAAATTCCAAGGTATTTTGGCAACCCAATTCCATGGTAAGGTTGCAACTTCAAATAACAAGGGATTACAAATAAAAACACACCTGGGTCACCAACTAGAAGAAGATTAGACTCTCGGGAGTTTCAACTCCCGGTCAAGGGTTTGAATACCCATATGTGGTGAAATTCCACTAGTGTGAGTGTGTGGGGTGTGTGTGCGTGTGTAAAAAAAAAAAAAAACTTGTCCCAGAAGCGTCAATGTGTTGCACGCCTCCAATCAATGTTAATGCCACTGAAAGGTTTTAGTAGTCAAAATAGTAAATGTTAGCATAAACATAAATGATGAGTTGATGGCGTGGATTTGAAGGAGAAATGTGCATTCCATTTCATGCATCACAGAGTCTTCTTGCCTAAAGCACTCAATACTTTTCTTTTTAACTTTAGCATAATAAACAAACTAATGAGATTCCAATCTTCAAAATAATAAAAGATAATAAAAGAAATAAACAACTAATATGGGAAGCTTTTTGGAATGTGAAAAGTAAAAAAGTGAGGAGAAAATGGATTTAAATAGAAAAAAAAAAGTTGCGGTTTTCAATTGTTATGGGGGTAACGATCGTTGTCCCGTAATGGCCAATATGGTCCTAAAAACCAACTGCCCCATTTCACCCCCATATCACATAATTGTCACAGTCCTTACCTGTACGTATCGGCTTTTACGGCCATGTCATAATGGATACGGGACACCTTGCTCTTATAAAAACAAGGCAACAAAAAAAAGCATGGAATCATGTTCCTCATGTTATTTTTCTCTAATCTGTTCATGGTACAGATTATAAATTTTGCATGTCTTCGATAGTAAAACCATAGCTAGTAAAAACAAACACACACCAATGTCTAAGGTTGCACTGGAAGTCATTATATTCGTATTGAGTGGAACAACCAATGGCTGAAATGGCCACTGCATGACATTTTTTTGTTGGTTGCATTCCGCTTACTTTCTTTAATGGACTTTCTCCATTGATTGGGCTTCTAAACGAGGTTTTAAAAATGAGCCTATTTGAAAGTGCAAGTTGCTCCCATTCAAACAGCACAGGGAAGTGCTTAGACTCTTTAAGCCTAAAGGAATGCCCACTAATGTTGCATCTCTAGTTATAAATTTTGTATATTCTAATAGTAGCATGTTAGGTAGTAGATTCTCATTATTTAAGGCTTTAAGCCACTATTAAGGGTACCAGGGTGCACAATGTGCATAAAAGAATAGTTGTTGAATCAGGTGTGCCCACTTCCAAATGCAAAAATATGAACTACATAATCAAAATACAAAGAATCATCACAAGACATGATAAATGAAAAGAACTCATAGATGCAATACATTTTTCAGCATCTAAATGTAGGAAAGCGCTTGTTTTTCTTTTCTGGAACAAATTAAAAAAAAATGTTGATCTTTTTGCTAATCCCTTACATGGGAATCCATGCCTTTTCAAACAATCATATATGTCCATGGTATTATAGGTAAGGAACTCTGTCCTAATCATATCTATTCAGATACCTATACAATTATTTTAAGGGCAATCTGTTACTTCTACTTTATAAGAAAATGTTTATAGCATGTGGGGCTTTTACAAGAATCCCTTCTAGAATCGTATCTGCCACTTCTGTCATCATCATCATGAATCTGTTACTTCTACAATCAGATCTGTTACTTCTACTTCATCATCAATCAACATCGTTGCCGCCACCACCATCATCATCAGGCAATCTGTTACTTCTACTTTTTCAAGAACATGTTTATAGCATGCGGGCCAGTTGAAGAGGATCAAGCCTCAATCCGTATGTCTGTTAAAAAGTGTCCTTTCTTCTAGAATAATCCCCACAAATATGCACATTACATCATCATCATCATAGCCTCCCCAACAATTTTGGTTGACATTTAAATTGTGTAAGTGCCATGTTGTATATCATGCACACCCGTGTTGTCAAATTTCGTAGTGACAAACCACTCTGGAATGATGGACTTATTCATAAATGGAAAGTTAACCTTTAAGTGATGATAGATGGAAAGTTCACCTTCATATGAAGATGTGCTACAAGTCATGAAGATTGTTCTTTCTACATCAACTTCAAGTACAACATCAACATCAAGTTTAAGTACTTCTACTAGTTCAAGTGCAAGTTCTATTTCAAGTCAAAGTGCATGTTCAAGTTTAAGAACTACTTCAAGTTCAAGTGATAGACCAAGCTCAAGTGCTACTTCAAATGCAAGATCAAGTTCAAGTGCATTACATGGTCAAGATAAAAAACAAGTTACAAGTCTACAAGATCAAGCTTCAAGTACATCAAAGCTAATGATTTACCGAAGCTACTGAAGCTACAAGTTCACTGTTCAATAGTACAAATATAAATGACCCTAAAAAGACCTTAGGTTTAGGTCATTCATATTGCACATTTAGAATGGGTTATTATGCTTTTTATAGGCTTTGGCTCGACCAGTCTAGGCATTTCCTTGACCAATCGAGGCATTTCCTTGACCAATCGAGGCAGTTCCTCGACCAGTCTAGGCATTCCTTGACCAATCGAGGCATTTCTTTGACCAATCGAGGCAGTTCCTCGACCAGTCGAGTAAGGCTCGACTCGAACTCTAGCAACCTTTTTGACCCCACTCGACCAATCGAGTGTCATGCTCGACCATTCGAGCAAGCCACTCGACCAGTTGAGCAGACCACTCGATCAATCGAGGGTTGGCTTTATCCGATCGGCCCAGAATTTTTGAAATTTGGTTGCTCCCAGGACTAGTCGAAGTTGTCCTTAGACCAGTCGAGGGAACCGTTTTTCATCCTATAAATAGAGGACTTCTCTCAACTTTATTCATTCATTCAAAGCCAAATCAATCCTCCACTCTGAGAGAAAGGTCCCTGTGATTATCAAGCTATTGTCTGGTAAATTAAGATTCATTTTATAGCTTTTTGATTTTTAATTTCTTAATCTCTATTTGCTTCAATTTGATTTTATAAAAAGGGTATTCTTCTCTACCCCTTTTGAGATCCAAGGAATTAAATCAAAGTAGTCCAAGGTTGGATTAATTTTAAAATTCATTTAGACTTAGAACCCTTCTATATGTGTGATTGAACATTGGACATCTACATCTCCAAGTGAAGCGGTTCTACCAGGTTACATCGAGTTAAATCTTCAGATAAGTATTTGATTTTAAATTGCTTTTGGTTTGTGAGATAGCCAAAAAATCTCTATTGTGGTTTTGACTGAGATAGCTAGAAAATCTCAGCGCAGGGTTTTTAATTATGGTAGCCCATTGAAAATGCAATTGTAAAGGTTTTAAGGTGAACCTTAGAAAACCTTCTTTCTTAGTGAAAGTCAATAGCACATGGGTTGTGATTATTGGGAGTGGAGTAGGTGTGGCTGTTTGAGAATAGTTGGTGTACACACCGAACCACTATAATTTCTGGTGTTTTGTGGTTGATGTATGTGGTGCATGTGTGGTGAATGATTGTTTCTATTTCATGTACATGTGGTGAATGTTGTAATAGTTAGCTTTCTTTCTATTACTTCTTGTTTTAGTTTGAGTTTTTTATCCTTACCGAGTTCAAGTAATCAGGTTGTCCTACCATAAACTTTGGTTTTTTTGGTGTAAGGTTGTCCTTTGAACAACGTTTGAATCAACCTCTCATTACTATTGCAATTAAGATTGTTATTTATTTCAGCTATCTTTATATGTATTTCGCATTTAATTTTTATTTGGCATAGTCCTATTCACCACCCCCCCCCCCCCTAAGGACAGAGAGCTCACCCTTTTCAAGTGATATCAGAGCTAAGTAGCTCATTTTTTGGATTTATTTCCTAAGCTTATCGATCTAGAGCTTTCAGCATGTCGAATTTCTATAGCCTATCTATTACTAGGCCACCACTGTTTAATGGCTCCAACTATGCTTATTGGAAAGCCAGAATGGGGATCTTTTTAAGATCCATTGATGAAAGCATGTGGCAAGCCACGGTGACTAGATGGAATCCACCATTGTTTGAAGTTCTAGGTAGTGATGGAACCAAGTCCCTTAAAGAAACACCGTTTTACATGTGGACCACTCTTCAGAAAAATGAGAGCAGTGCTAATCTAAGGCTTTACAATCACTTGTGCACTATCACCTGATGAATTCAAAAGAATCATTTCTTGTGATACTGCTAAACAAGCCTGGGACATTCTTGAAATGACACACGAGGGAACAACTATAGTAAAAAATTCTAAAGTTCAGATCCTCACCACTAGGTTTGAAGAGATTCGTATGGAAGAAAATGAGTCTTTCATGGACTTCTATACGAAACTAAATGACATAGTTAACTCTGTGGGGTCCAGAGATGGTGTCCCAGAAAGCAAAGTCTATGCAAAAATCCTACGATCACTTCCTAAGAGATTTAATTCCAAGGCTACTGCCATTCAAGAACTTAGAGACAGATAATATGAAGGTTGAGGAACTTGTTGGTTCACTTCAAACTTAGGAGTTTAATTTCAAAGCCCCAAAAGGTAAGTCCATAGCTCTTAAATCATCTAAATCTATTTCAAAAGATAGTGATTCTGATTGTGAAAACTTATAGGATGATATGGCTTTACTTGCTAAAAAGTTTTACAAGATTTTTAGAAGTAAGAAAAGAGAAGATTTTCAAAACCCTCTGAGAAGAAAAAGGGTAAATCTACAAATTGGAAATCTCTAAAAAGTAGTCAATGTTTCAACTGCCATGAATATGGACATTTGGCAAATAAGTGTCCAAAAAGGGGACAGGCCAAAGAGAAAAGGCATGTTAGCCACATGAGATTAATCATCTAGCTTTGAAGCTAATTCTGAGTCGGATGAATCAAAACCTGAAACTTTAAATGAAGTCAAGGCTTTAACGACTCTATCCAGAGCCACTTTCACAGATAGTTGCAACTCAACTGAATATGAAAATCTAAGGAGTGACCTTGAAAATGAAGATGATCTTCAAGATACCTATAATACCCTATACAGGGAAAGTTGTAAGATTGTTGTCAAGCTAAAACTTCAAAAAGAAAATTTTCTGAAATTGAAAGAGGATTTTGAAAATTCTATTTTAGAAAAATCTCAAGCAAAATGCGATTTGAGTTTCAAAACTTTTGAACTTGAAGAATTAAGAACAGAAAATGAGAAACTAAAACTTGAACTTTCTTCCCTATTGAGTTTAAAGGATACATGGAGGTATGCCCATGGAGACCCTACACTTAAAAAGTTATTAACCGCATCTAGAAAATGTGGAGACAGATCGGGTCTATGCTATGTTAAAACATACCTAAGAAAAATAAGAGTGTATCTCCTACATTTGTCAAAGGAGAATCCTCTAACTCAAAATGAAAGGGCTTGAAAAATAATAATCAAAACAACTTTAAAAATGTAAAGACTTTTCAAGCATCTAAAGTAAATTCTAATAATGTCAGCTTTAGAAAACAATGCTATAATCCTTTAGCTGAAAAAAATGTGGACTTACTCAAGGAGCTTCTCAAATCTAACTCTAATGTGAGAGTTAATAATAATTTCAAGCGAAGGAAAACCAACTGTGCTCCAAAACCCAAAACAACAACGAAATACGTTCCTAGGGTTACTTGTCTAACTACCCACGCCGCCTTCAAGGCTTCGAGTCAATCAAAGTGGTACCTAGACAATAATTGCTCAAGACACATGACAGGTGATAGAGATTTGTTAACCAACTACAAAGATATGACTGATGGCTCACTCACTTTTGGTGATGGAAGCAACTGCAAGATAATTGGCCAAGGTACGGTTCATATCTTAACCTTCCTCGTTTTGAAATTGTTTTATTTGTAGAAGGGCTTAAGCACAATCTTTTGAGTGTTTCTCAAATCTACGATAACAAGCATAATGTTAAATTTACAAATCAAGGATGCGAGATCTCAAATGAGAAAGGTTGTGTGATATTAAACGGCCGTAGAACATCTAAAAATTGTTATATCATGAATGAATCTTACTCATCTAAATTATATTGTTACATGGTCCAAACCAATGATAACGAATTATGGCACAAACGCCTTGGACATGTTAACTACCGAAATCTGTATAGATTAAGTAAAGTCGATCTTATTAGAGATCTACCCAAATTGAAGAAAATGGATAAGATATGTGGCGCATGTCAAATTGGAAAACAAACAAGGAGTAGTCACAAGAAAGTGAACTCCTTTATCGCATCCAAACCTCTTAAACTTCTCCACATGGACCTTGTTGGACCAACCAGAACGGAGAGTAGAGGTGCTAAAAGTATTTCTTGGTAATTGTGAATGACTTTACCAGATTTACTTGGGTTGCATTCATGAGAGAAAAATCTGAAACTTTCGATGAAGTCAAAAGAATACTCAAGTGTATTCAGACTGAAAAATAAATGAATGTTATTAAGATCCGAAGTGATCATGGATTGGAATTCGAAAATAGCAATTTTGAGAAGTTCTGTAGCGATCATGGTATATCGCATGAGTTTTTAGCTCCTAAGACGCCTCAACAAAATGGGGTCGTTGAAAGGAAAAACAGAGTGCTTTTTGAATTTTTGGAAGTAAGTGCTACACTTTACGAGACCGGGAAAATTTAAAGAAGTTCAATACTAAAAGTGATAAAGGGATATTCCTAGGTTATGCTTTGAATAGTCGGGCATATCGTGTTCTTAACAAGAGAAGTGGTGTCATTTGGGAGTCTATAAATGTTGTTATTGATGATCACCTGAACACACCAACACCTAGTTCAGAAGATGATGAAGTCAATATAATTAAAAAACCTGACTCCTCATCTTATTAAATCGACAATGAACTACGATCAGTCATATCCTACTGATTAAATTCTAAGCAATCCTCTCACCGGTGTACGTACTTGAAAACAACTGAAAAACATATGCAATTATGTGTGTTTTACTTCCCAAATCAAACCCGCCAACGTAATAGAGGCACTCACTGATGAAAATTGGATTGTTTCCATGCAAGATGAATTGAATCAATTTGTTATGAATTATATGTGGTATTTAGTTCCTAGACCATCTGCTAAACATATAATTGGAACCAAGTGAATTTTCAAAAATAAATCTGATGAGTTAGGGAATATAATCAGAAACAAGGCTAAACTGGTTATACAAGGGTACACTCAAATAGAAGGAGTCAATTATGATGAAACCTTTGCCCTAGTAGCTCATCTTGAATCCATCAGATTATTCATATCCATTGCATGCTTTAAAAAGTTTAAGATTTATCAAATAGATGTTAAAAGTGCGTTCTTAAATGGTGATTTACATGAAGAGGTTTATGTTGAACAACCTAAGGGTTTTGAGGACCCCAAACACTCTAATCATGTGTATTGCCTTAAAAAGGCACTTTATGGTTTGAAACAAGCTCCCAGGGCATGGTATGAGAAATTGACTAAGTTCCTGCTAAGTCAAATTTTGTTATGGGGAGTGTTGATAAACTCTTTTTATTAAAAAAATATAATGAACACATACTAATAGTACTAATATACGTTGATGATATTATCTATGGTTCTACTTTCTCTAACCTGTCTATTAAGTTTGTAGAGTTGATGAAATCCTGGCCATTGCGAAGGTACACATAACAAATTAGTTACGTACCACCAGCCCGGGTGGATAATAAATGAATGAATGAATGAGTAAAATGTTGAGTATGTAACTCCTGCTCAATAAGTCCACATATCAGTACCATACATCTCTGGGATCATCACCGGGGTCTAGTACACTATACGCCAGCTTACCACCCCATCAAGCAAACAACTGGGTAAGTGGAAGAGACCTCACTATCCGCCTACCAATATCGGCCTGACTCGTCGATAGTAGACCCATTTATGAGCTGGTTAGACTCAGCCTAACATTACCTACTCCCTCAGGCGGGTAAGGCCATGCCCCCTCCCAACAGACCATGACATAGTGGGAGACACGGCCTACTGGTATACGGCCCTCATGCGCTCATATATCACTTGGTCTAGACGTTGGGGCGTCCCTGGCCTCAGTTGTTTAGGGATTTTCATCTAGGGACATCTATCGCGCCCGTATGCTAGAACCAAACATTTTTGGTGTCCCATTTGGCCATCCACGACATGCCTGTGGAGGCCACAACTCTGATGTCGCTAGGGCGTACGGTAGTCATATCACAGAATGCGAGATGCATGAGTCATACCATCTAGTCATACATCAAACCTACATGTACCGCACACTCATGTGGAGCAACTCCATCTCTCAGGAAGTCCTATAAACAATCAACCCAATGGCATATGCTATGCTCAACCACTCCTCATAACAAGCATGCGTATAGGCATGTAGCATGAAGTATACCAAGCATGATTATAATCACATACATCATAGTGGGCCGGTATAAGACGGCCCATGGCCCATATAGGTGAATGGGTGGTGAGCAATAATCACCTACACATGGTGGGTCTCACACATACAATGGGCCTCACGCGTATAATGGTCCTCACACATATGATGGGCCTCTTACATCACAATTGGGCCTCATACAATCATAACGAGCCTTATACAATCACAATGAGCCTCATACAATCACAACGACCTCGTACCATCACAATGGATATCATACCATCATAATGGGCCTCATATAATCATAATGGGTCTCATACAATCACAACGAGCCTCACATGGTTACAAATGGGCCTCATATAACAATTAACCTTGCAATGACCTTTAGACAATCATAATGTTATACTAACACATACTTAGTGCGTATACTAATATGGTCGTAATCAATAATCGGCCTATATATGGCGGGTCCATAGAAGGACAGCAGATCTAATCCATAATATGAGAATCAGTCCTCACCAGCGGATACACCAAATCTAATACCACGGATTCTTCTACTTATGGCCAGAGGTGATGATACATCCTGCTCATAACAAGGATGAGTCTAGATGGTCTACTCATGAGACTAAGAGTGGGATTCCAGATTTGAGTATTTCTACTAGCATCAATGGGGAGCCAAAGAATTGGGATAGCCTAATAAGACGAGATGGATCATACTAATAATAGTAAGGGCCCATCAATTTGGATTAGCCTACTAAGGAAAAATGAGAATGAGCCTAATACAATCACAATGGGCCTCATACTATCTCAATGGCTTGTATCATGATGTTATACTAGCACGTAATCATAGTCGGCATCGATAATCGGCCTATACACAAGGCGGGGTCCATAAATGGACAGCAAATCCATAACATGATGGTCAGTCCTCAATTATGGATATACCAAATCTAATAGCACGGATCCTTCAATCTACAGTGAGGATGAACTCTCCTTATATAAAGGTTGGGCCTAGGTGGCCTACCTATAATCCTAAGGATTCGGAATGGGCTTCCTTCACTATACTATTATATGGCCCGCTAGATGCCCTAGGGGGCCCAAATAAGTCCTAAATGGACTCCGAGATTAAAAACAACCCTACTTGCAACCAATGGGGTCCCAACATCTTGGGTTAGCCCAATAAGGATAGATGGATCATGTAATATCAATGGGGCCCAATGATTAGGGTCAACCCACTTAGAGAATGATGAGAATGGGCCTAACAAAGACCTGATCGAGGGAAGGTCACAATGTGGACATTTAACCATCATTGCCAATCAATGTGGACATTTAACCAACATTGATCCCAAGGAGTGGCCCACATAAAGCCAAACATATAGTGGGGCCCATGGCCTCACATAAAGGCCTCACATACACCTCAATGGGCCTCACACAAGGGCCTGATATACTTCACAATGGGCCTCACATAAGGGCCTGATATACTTCACAATGAGCCTCACATAAGGGCCTAATATCGATCACAATGGGCCTCTCATACATCATAATGGGCCTCACCAAATGGGTCACATATACATCACAATGGGCCTCACCAAATGGGCTACAAATTCATTATATTGGGCCTTACACAAAGCCGATGGGTTAGGCACAAGGGATGGGTAGAGTGTGTATCACATACAACATAGTGGGCCTGATGGGGCAGCCCATATAGTCCAGGAAAATGAGTGGATAGTTTGCTCAATGTTCACAACAAGGTGGGCCTCACGAGTCAGCCCGATGGTCCAGAAAAATGGATGGACAGTATGCTTGCAACACACAACAAGGTGGGCCTGGTGGGGCAGCCCATATAACCCAGAAAATAATTGGGCAGCAAAAACATAGAACACACATCATTGTGGGCTTGCATGATGGGCCTTGCACATCACAGTGGGCCCCACCACATGTCATAAGGTGGGCCAGTGTCCCACCCTTCCGGACGGTCCAACTATTGGACGGCTAATTAAAACACATGGCACAGTGGGTCCCACTGGTATGTGAGCCACCAAGCAATGGGACAGTTACTGGGCCCCCACAAACATCACAGTGGGGCCCAGAAGGTTTTTAATAATGGGCGATTTAGCCCTGATGTCCAGCAGCGCCTAGCTGTTGCTAGGCGGTCTGGATGAAACACACACTTCACATGGGCCCCACAGGTGTGGGTGCAACACATGCACTAGGTCAGGGCCCACCGTCCAGTGCCTGTTGGACGTGCTGGGTACACACGTGCAGGGTGGGCCCTGCAGATTGATGGCGAGGATATAAAGGGACATACATCAGGGGGGGTCCAGCAAGGTGGACGGACGGACTGGATATAGTGAAATAGCAGTGAAGACCGCTTGAGATGAAGTCGGAATATGCCAATATGTCCTAGAGGGGGGTGAATAGGAATTTTAAAAGTTTTTACTTTTTATTCCAAAATCCTATTACACTAATCCTTATAGATATGCAATTATTAGGATTACTCAAATGTAACTCTATTGGCTTCCAAGCCAAGTAGAGGATCCAATCACAAACTAATCAAGATATAAAAATATGCAACCTTAGTCTATGTTGGATATGACTGTGTATGTGTGTGATATGTGATCAGATATATGAATATGAATGAATTGACATGAATCACACGTATAGAAAAGCAATCAAAGACACAGTCATTTTATAGTGGTTCGACGATAAGTCTACTCCACTCCCGGCTGCCGTACTAAACCCTTGAGTGTACCGGATTTCACTAAGGAGGTTTCCTAGGGTTCACCTCAAACCTAAGGTTTTAAATCAAGTTCACCTTCAACCTTTACACGGAGGTTTGTACTCAATTCACCTCTAATCCTGGAGTTTTACTGGTTCACTCCTAACTAGATGTTTATGCTTTCCATAGATCAAGGGTCCACACAACGCACCCAGATTTTAGACCACACAGGTCAAGGACCTACACAAGGACCTAACATTTTATACCCTACACAAGAGCAAGGGTCCACCCTGTGCACCCACTACGTACACTCCCGCCGGAGGCCTCCTTGAGGACTTCAAAGGGTGAGAACCACTTAAGACCAAGACCTAGAAAGGAATGATCACAAGTGTCCTCTGGACTCTAGATACTTACAGATAAGTTGATGAGTCCCGTTTAAGCACAATGCCAAAGATCTCCTCCTCCTTGTTGACGAAGAGTCTTCAGCTCCCTTGATCCGCAATGCAAGATGATATACCGATGCTCGGTTTCGGGTTGGGTCAAGGGTGAGATGGAATCCTACTCTCTAAAGATTTTTCTATAAGGAAGATAGAGTGGTTCCTCTCTTATGCATTCAAGGCATCCCAGCTTAATGATTTTCCATTAAGGTGGTAGCTGAAGGATCCTTAAATGCGGAAGTTCATTCCCCAATCCACTCTATTTAATATTAATGGTAAGGGTGGATTGGAGGATGAACTCCCTAGAGAGAAAGGCTTTAGGTATAAGATGCAAGTTGAAACACACAAAAGCTCTCTTTTCTCTCTTACAGCAACAAAGAACAAGTCTTCTATATATAGGCAAGAAGTTCCAACGGATATAAAACGGTCACATTTATGATAGAGTTCGATATCATCGAGCGTATACTCTCGATAGCATCGATGGTCTGCTCGATGACTCGGACTCGATGTCATACGCTTTTGAAACTCCTTACCAATAGGTCAATGAATCGAAACAGTTGTCGATGTCATCGGATTTCGAACTCCAATTCCATCGATGAATGGATCGATCCCTCGGCACATGAAAAATGAGAGAGACTTGACTTTGAAAATATTTCAGCTTTTTATGAATGATCGGGGAAACCGTCGTGGTCATCGGAATTTGAATGTCGATAATATCGAGATCTGAGTCGAGGCATCGATAATTCCAGCAGATTTATCTTTGAACTTGCTGACAGATTATGGCTTTGTTCGATGCAATCGATTAGGTGTCGATATCATCGATATTTGAATATCGATTAAATTGAAGGGCCCCCGATCATAGTTAAAAAACATCCTGAAATATCTACTGTAATGAGAGCGCGCCCACCATCGATATCATCGATGGACCTCCGATCATATCGATATTTGAATTTAGATCATATCAGGAGGTCATCGATATATCGAAGATTTTTAAAATTTTCATTGAAAAACAGGGGCGCCGGAAATCTGCCTGTTGATCTTATCGAACCATTCTCGATGGCTCGAGATTTGAATATCGATGGTATCGATACACGATAATTCGTCCAGATATATTGTGCAGTTGCTGGACATATTTAGTGCTTTTATCGATGATATCGATAGGTTTATCGATACATCGATAAATCCGTCCAGATGAAAATTTAGTTGTTGGACATTTTGGTCCTCTTATCAATAATATCGTTAAGGTATTGAGGACATCGACAGAACATGTCGATCATATTGAGGGTGCTTTGATAAAATCGACAGGGCGAAAAAAACTTAGAGATTTTTCTATTTTGCAAAAAGTTTTCTCACCACAAAAACCCTAAGATGTCTACTTGTTTTAAGGGTTTTAATCATCAGGTGTTTTGGGACATGGGATGTGAGGCTATGATTTACCTATTGTGAGCTTCCACACATCCGGTCGAGGCAGACGCTTGAATTGTTCTTCCTATCGATCTCTGTAGCCAGTCTGACTCACCACTCACGTAACTTGACAAACCAGGGCACTAGCAGGTGCACTTTCAATCTCCCCCTTTGTCAATTACGTGACAAAATACCCAAAACACCCTAGAACACTTCTAGACACACCCTAAATTGTGTGTACATGCATTTACACAATTTTACAAGTCTTCTACCCCATGTACACATTCTAGAAGTATCCGCTCCCCCTTAGTTCAAAACTCCCCCTTTCTTGCAGCCGCTCCCCCTAACACCTGCATAAACATAGATAGATACACAATTTTTCACTCAGGGTGTTTTGAATTGTTCTCCCCGTTTTTGTCAGTCATTGGCAAAGGTATAGCAAGTGATATTGACTGAAGCGTAAAATACTTGAGTGAACATGCATACAAGATACAGATGAGTAATGATCAGAATATTATAAGAAGTAATCTGTGGTCAAAACAGGTGTATGCATATCAGTTTAAGGAAAGCAGTGATAACAGTAAATCAATTTAGCATAAAACACATCATATGCATTCCATCAAACAAACTAGGGGAACAAAATATGGCATTAATGATAAGAATTCTATTCAGCCATAAAACATAAAATCACAAATCAAAATCCACAGCAGATTGCATGCAGTTAAATCCATGTTTCCAAAAAAAGTATACTGCTGCAGATAGCAGTAATCTAACGGTTGTCCAAAAATTCACCATGCTTATGTAAATTTTAATACTATTGACACCATTTGAATATCATCGAGAATTATCTTGGCTTCCAAAAAAAATGTACATGGTTAATATAGGTAGTTTAGTTGTGTGACTGTTATATAACCATGAATGTCCCAGTATAGAGATTTACCTTTGTGGCATAAGTTCACTGGGATATTTTCTTAGTGAGTGCAGACACCAATGGATTTCTGAAGGTCACTAAACCTACTTGTATCAAGAGGTTTTGTGAGGATATTTACGAGCTGCTTTTCTGTGGAAACATAATCCAATGTAATAATCTTGTTTTCAACAAGTTCTCGAATAAAATGATGACGGATGTTAATGTTCTTAGTCCGAGAATGTTGAACAGGATTCTTTGAAATATTGATTACGCTTGTGTTATCACAGAAAAGACTCATCGTGGATTGTTCAATTCCGTAGTCCAACAACATCTGTTTCATCCAAAGGAGTTGTGCACAGTAACTTCCAGCGGCAATGTATTCAGCCTCGGCAGTGGATAATGATATTAAATTTTGCTTCTTGCTCTACCAGGAGACCGGACAGTTTCCAACATAAAAACACCTTCCGCTTGTTGATTTTTGATCATCCAAATTTCCTGCCCAGTCGGCATCAGAGTACCTGGCGATGATCGTGGCTATTTCAAATGGATACCACAGACCGTAGCCAGTAGTTCCTGCTATGTATTTAATTATCCTTTTAACGGCTGTTAGGTGAGATTTTTTAGGATCAGCTTGATATCGACCACATACACCCACACTAAAGGATATGTCGGGATGACTAGCTGTGAGATATAGTAGACTTCCTATCATACTCCTGTAGAGATGTTGATCCACACTCTTGCCATTTGTATCTTTAGAGAGTTTGAGTGTGGTGCTCATGGGAGTATGATAGGAACGACCAAATTCAAGACCAAACTTTTTTACCAACTCGTTTGCATACTTGGTTTGACAAATAAAGATACCATCATGTAGCTGCTTAACCTGCAAACTTAAGAAGAAGTTTAATTCACCAACCATACTCATTTCAAATTCCGATTTCATGAGGTCAGCAAATTTATATGCGATATCTTCACATGTTGAACCAAAGACTATATCATCCACATAATTTGTGCAATAAGTAGTCAGTCTTTTGTTCTTTGAGTAAACAGGGTTTTATCAACACTTCCTCTGCAAAATTTATGGTCCAAAAGAAATTTTGTCAATCGCCCATACCAAGCACGTGGTGCTTGTTTAAGACCTTAGAGAGCTTTATTTAGACGATATACGTATTGAGGACACTTGGGATCTAAAAATCCCTTGGGCTGTTCCACATAAACTTCTTCAGCGAGATCTCCATTTAGAAAAGCACTCTTAACATCCATTTGAAATAGTTTATATTTTAATGCACATGCAATGGATAAAAGAATTCTGATGGACTCGAGGCGAGCTACAGGGGCAAATGTCTCATCAAAATCAATGCCTTCTATCTGTGAGTACCCTTGAGCTACAAGTCTTGCTTTGTTCCTAATCACATTTCCTGATTCATCAGATTTATTCTTGAAGACTCATTTGGTTCCAATGACATTAGTATCGAGTGGTCTGGGAACCAACTTTCATACCTCGTTTCTTTGAAATTGTTGAAGTTCTTCTTGCATTGCATTTATCCAGTGTTCATCTTGAAGAGCTTCAACAATGTTCTTAGGCTCAATCTTTGAGGTAAAGCAGAAGTGACTATAGAAATTTTCTATTTGTCGTCGAGTTCTTACACCAGCATTAGGATCTCTAATGATTTGCTCTCGAGGATGATCTTTTATAATGGGAATGTCAGATGATGGTTGAGGTTCACTGGGTGATAAAATTTTGCTTTCAGGTTTTTCCAGTATGCATGAATCTACATCATCTTCTAATTCATTCACAGGTGCATCTTCTTCATGAGGTTGATCATCGATTACCATATTTACTGATTCCTGAATAGTGAGAGTTCTTAAATTGTATACTCTGTACGCATGACTATTCATGGCATACTCCAAGAAGATTCCTTCATCACTTTTAGACTCAAATTTTTCTAGGTGATCTCTATCTCTCAAAATATAACATTTGCTACTAAAGACTCGAAAATATTTCACACTAGGCAGTTTTCCATACCATAGTTCGTATGGGGTTTTGTCTAGGCCTGCTCTAAGATATACTCTATTTATGATGTAGCAATTAGTGTTGACAGCTTCTGCCCAAAAACTTTTAGCCATATCCTTTCCATTTAGCATAACTGACCCCATTTCCTGCAGTACTCGATTTTTTCTTTCAACGACTCCATTTTGCTGTGGGGTTTTTGGGGCTGAGAATTCATGATGAATCCCTTTCTCATTGCAGTATTTTTCGAATTTTTCATTTTCAAATTCCCCACCATGATCACTTCTGATGCGATTGATCCCGTATCCTTTTTCATTTTGGAGTCGTTTTGCAAGAGTCACAAATTCCTCAAAAGCATTTGATTTTTCTCGAAGAAATGCGACCCAAGTAAATCTGGTGTAGTCATCTACTATCACCAGGAAATATCTTTTCTTCCCATGACTTTCCACTTTAGTTGGTCCAACTAGATCCATATGTAGCAAATCCAAAGGTTTTGTTGTTGCTATGGAGGTTGTTTTCTTGTGTCCAACCTTTATCTGTTTTCCTTTTAGACATTCTTCACAGACAACTTTTTCTTCTTTTCTAATCTTGGGAAGTCCCCTTACCATATTCTTTGAACTGAGCTTTGCTAAATTTCGGTAGTGGACATGTCCCAACCTTTGGTGCCATAGTTTGGATTCATTTTTCACAACCATGTTACACTTTGTGGATAGCCCCTTCTCACTTGTACTTTCAATGACATAACAATTATCACTAGTACGTAAACCTTTTATGAGAGATTTTCCTGTATGATCCAAAATTCTACATACATCTTTTGAGAAAGTGACAAGATGTTCTTTATCACAGATTTGGGAAATACTCAGGAGATTATGTTTCAGACCTTCTACACAGAGTACATGTTTGATCTTTGGAAGGTCAGGTACTGCTATAGTTCCTTGTCTAACTATCTTGGCTGAGCTTCCATCACCAAAGGTGACCGATCCCCCATTAAAGTTTGAGTACTCACAAAAGTGTGTTTGGTCACCAGTCATGTGTCTGGAGCATCCACTATCCAGATACCACTTTGAACTATTTCCGACTTTCAGGGCTATATGGATTACTAGACAACTATTCTGGTTTGTTACACCCTCTTGGACATTTTGGAACATGATTCCAATCTTCAGTCAAGATCACTCTCTAGGCGGTGAAGCCCTTAAAGAGAGGCTTGGCTCTGAGACCAATTGAAATAGCGGTGACGACCGCTTGAGATGAAGTCGGAATATGCCAATATGTCCTATAGGGGGGTGAATAGGAATTTTAAAAGTTTTTACTTTTTATTCCAAAATCCTATTACACTAATCCTTATAGATATGCAACCATCAGGATTACTCAAATGTAACTCTATTGGCTTCCAAGCCAAGTAGAGGATCCAATCACAAACTAATCAAGATATAACAATATGCAACTTAGTTATGTTGGATATGACTGTGTATGTGTGTGATATGTGATCAGATATATGAATATGAATGCATTGACATGAATCACACGTATAAAAAAGAAATCACAGACACAGTCATTTTATAGTGGTTCGACGATAAGTCTACTCCACTCCCGGCTGCCGCACTCAACCCTTGAGTGTACCGTATTTCACTAAGGAGGTTTCCAGGGTTCACCTCAAACCTAAGGTTTTAAATCAGGTTCACCGTCAACCTTTAAACGGAGGTTTCTACTCGATTCACCTCTAACCCTGGAGTTTTACTGGTTCACTCCTAACCAGATGTTTATGCTCTCCATAGAGCAAGGGTCCACACAACGCACCCAGATTTTAGACCACACGGGTCAAGGGACTCTAGATACTTACAGATAAGTTGATGTGTCCCGTTTAAGCACAACGCCAAAGATCTCCTCCTCCTTGTTGACGAAGAGTCTTCAGCTCCCTTGATCCGCAACACAAGATGATATACCGATGCTCGGCTTCGGGTTGGGTCAAGGGTGAGATGGAATCCTACTCTCTAAAGATTTTCCTATAAGGAAGATAGAGTGGTTCCTCTCTTATGCATTCAAGGCATCCCAGCTTAATGATTTGCCATTAAGGTGGTAGCTGAAGGATCCTTGAATGCGGAAGTTCATTCCCCGATCCACTCTATTTAATATTAATGGCAAGGGTGGATTGGAGGATGAACTCCCTAGAGAGAAAGGCTTTAGGTATAAGATGCAAGTTGAAACACACAAAAGCTCTCTCTTTTCTCTCTTACAACAACAAAGAACAAGTCTTCTATATATAGGCAAGAAGTTCCAACGGACATAAAACGGTCACATTTATGACAGAGTTCGATATCATCGAGCATATACTCTCGATAGCATCGATGGTCTGCTCGATGACTCGGACTCGATGTCATACGCTTTCGAAACTCCTTACCAATAGGTCGATGAATCGAAACAGTTGTCGATGTCATCGGATTTCGAACTTCGATTCCATCGATGACTGGATCGATCCCTCGACACATGAAAAATGAGAGAGACTTGACTTTGAAAATATTTCAGGTTTTCATGAATGATCGGGAAATCGTCGAGGTCATCGGAATTTGAATGTCTATGATATCGAGATCTGAGTCGAGGCATCGATAATTCCAGCAAATTTATCTTTGAACTTGCTGGACAGATTATGGCTTAGTTCAATGCAATCGATCAGGTGTCGATATGATCGATATTTGAATATCAATTAAATCGAAGGGCCCCCGATCATAGTTAAAAAAATATCCTGAAATATCTACTGTAATGAGAGCGCACCCACCATCGATATCATCGATGGACCTCAGATCATATCGACATTTGAATTTAGATCATATCGGGAGGTCATCGATATATCGAAGATTTTTGAGATTTTCATTAAAAAACAGGGGCACCGAAAATCTGCCTGTCGATTTTATCGAGCCACTCTCGATGGCTTGAGATTTGAATATCGATGGTATCGATATGAGTATCGATACATCGATAATTCGTCCAGATATATTGTGCAGTTGCTGGACATATTTAGTGCTTTTATCGATGATATTGATAGGTTTATCAATACATCGATAAATCCGTCCAGATGAAAATTTAGTTGCTGGACATTTTAGTCCTCTTATCGATAATATCGTTAAGGTATTGAGGACATCGACAGAACAGGTCGATCATATCGAGGGTGCTTCGATAAAATCGACAGGGCGAGAAAAACTTAGAGATTTTCCTATTTTGCAAAAAGTTTTCTCACCACAAAAACCCTAAGATGTCTATCTTGTTTTAAGGGTTTTAATCACCTGGTGTTTTGGGACATGGGATGTGAGGCTATGATTTGCCTATTGTGCGCTTCCACACATCCGGTCGAGGCAGACGCTTGAATTGTTCTTCCTATCGATCTCTTAGCCAGTCTGACTCACCACTCACGTAACTTGACAAACCAGGGCACTAGCTGGTGCACTTTCACATAGGATACCTACATTCAAGGTGGGCCCGTCACTGTCCAGAGACGGATGGTGTGCATATACAACACATACCTTTAGGTGGGCCCCACCACCCTGAAAAACGAATGGATAGTGTGTATATAATACGTACATCAGAGGTGGGGTCCACCATCCTGCCCAATGGACAGGCGATGGAGGAACAGATACATCATGGTTGGGCTCCATGCCGCACACCGTCCTGATGGACGGTGTGGATACAAAATACATATATCAAGGTGGGTCCCACCTACGCACACGTGCAGCACGTGTGAAGTGGGCCCCACCCGCTGCCAGGCAAATGGGCGGACGGTATGGATGTAACACATACCTCATGTCAGATCCACAGAACTTGCTGACGTCAACAGTAGTTGTTGCTGCTGCGTGGGACCCACCGTCCTTACCAATGGACTGTGTGGATATAAGGTGGGTCCACACGTATGGGGCCCACCAGGTCAGCACCAAGCTGATATTTGTATTTTCCCTTCATTAGGGGCTGTCCAAAACGGACGACCAGGGTTGTAACATCTCAAATTTTCATGGCCAGATTTTGTACTCATGCCCGAGGAAACCAGGTGTTAATGATGTATAAATTGGATGCTTTAGAAAATTACACCCTATATTTTTTTTCATTTAGGTCACATCCAAATACATTCATAAAGGTAACATTCACAAGAATAAAATCAACTGTATTGATTATATTTTATCAGAGTAAAAAGAATAATCAAATGCCATCATAATGGGAGGTTTATTACAACATCAGAGTTCACAGTGGAAGTATAAAACTAAATAGTAAAACTGTCTTCTTTGTCTTTCAAGATAATCTTCTATAGTGAAGTAGTCCTCTAAGTCTTCAATCTGTACATCGCTTGCATCAACTGTATGGTTGGGAGAGGGTCAATGTCCTACTCATAGTGAAGGTTATCCTTTAAGATTAACAGTAATTTAAGAAATTCATAAAAGTAACGCAAGGGTACTGATACGTTTCATACTCCACTAATACATGAAATATCAGTATGCGCAAACACCCTACATGAGATGCATGCCTAACATAGTGTGTACGGCTCATCATACGTAGTTATCGTCACAATGTGGAATATAATTTATAGAAAATCCGACTCGACCCGCATCCCATAACTACGGATATTCGCCGGCATGGCCAACGCTAACGTGGATTTACGCGAACATCTTAAGGCAGCAAAACACGCGGTTAGGGGATTTACGTAACACGATGTGTTCATGGAGTGACTATTTACAACATCCAATCCCGAAAAAGTTGATGTAACACGTATGTCTATTTACATACATCGATTGTACACCACGCCAACCAACCCACGGAATTACGTGCCGACCAAGAGGATCGCTACCATAGCGCATTACGTCCATGATAAGATAATCGATTCACTAGTTGTAATACCTCTTAACACATCACTTGCACTTATAAAGAATATAGCTGAATCATTAAGAATATAACTGAACCACGAAGAGTATAATCTGAATCATGAAAAATATAAACTGAATCATAGAGGTTCTGGAATAACAAGACACATGCCCAAGCCTTAAAAATATACGGTACGAGGCCAACATACTAAAGAGAAGAGTGACAATGGTCAACTTAACAAAAGTGGCAATAGCCAACATAATAAGAGAAGAGTGACAATGGTCAACTCAATAAAAGAAGAGTGGCAGAGCCAACTCAAATAAAAATGCGAGTGGCATAGCCAACTCTAATAAAGAAACGAGTGGCAAAGCCAACTCAAATATAAAGACGAGTGGCAGAGCCAACTCAATAAATTAATAAGGCAAGGGCAAGGCTTGTAACATAAATTCAGAGAAATTCCTTATAATTGACATCATGTCATAATCCCAAAAGGGCCAATAGTTATAATGATATAAACTAAATCAATTGATGGGATAATTTCCAGAAAACATGTAAACATGAAAGACAGGATAATTTATATCGTAAAAGGCATGAAAGAGGCCAGATGAAATAATAGGAATACAGGTAAAGGACAAAATAAATTAAATCAACTTAAATTACTGTAAACTTAAAGGATAAAACCCTCACCTCTTACATTGAAGCTCTTATGTCGTTAAAACTTGCCGTATGCGCTTTTGGTTCAACTTTAACTATAATTTACACACATCATAAGATTAAGCTTTAACCCAGGACTTCATCTTCCATCTATGTTTATGTTACACAAATTATCATTCTAAATTAGGACTTTAATATAAGTTGTTATGAAAGGAGAGGACTTACCTTAGTTAGCACCTACAATTCAACCTGATAAAACGAGATTACTGACTACCTCCGTTGAGCCATCTTCATTTACTCATCTTGAAGAAACTACAACTGATCATCCTTCCACATCATCAACTTGAAATTTGAAACCTATCATTTACTGAAGATGAAGGAACGGATGGATGATCGTTATGCATGTTTCCCTGTTTCTTTCTTTTTTCTTTTCTTTCTTTCTTTTGTTTCTTCCTTTCTTTCTCCTCTCCCACAATCGGATGGGAGGTATTTATAAGTGTGAAAGTTTCTAGGTGCTTCTACGGTTCTTCTTGCGTAGATCTGCTTCTACGGCAAGAAAGATTGGGAGTTCTCTCTTACGCACATCCCTTCGTGCGTAGACAGGGATCCAGGTTTGTAAATTTGGATTTCCCCTTTTTTTGTTTCTCGAATCATTATAGATTTGGTCGGTTTATGTCCTAGATGTTTTGGATTTCTGAATGGGTAGTTTTTAACAGCCCAGATCTTTGCCTTTTGGATGAGGGAGGTGGTCCGTTTTCATGGTGAATTTGTCCCAATCGGTTCCTTCTACGTTCTGTCGTCTCTGGACGGATCGGATTTGCTGCCCGAAGCTTCCTGGCCCTTTAGATCGATGGTGGTGCAGAGTTTTTCGGATGTGTTGCAAAAGAAGTTCTTTCGCACGGTTGGTGAAAGCCAGCGTAGTCGCCGTGAAAGCCGGAGGATTTGCGTTGTTCGTCCAAGTTCGTTATCGCGAGTGGCTTTCTTGGTTCGACTACTGGATGCGGTGAAGTCCACTTGTGATGTTCATCCAGAAAATCCATTCCCTTCATCAGCATAAGGAGATCATGTTGGGCCATGGGCCAAAAGATGGAGTGGATCCGGGTTCTGAGTGGGTCACACCATTAATCAACATGGTTTAGGTTCGCCGATGAACCAAGAAGTCGGTTTCGGCGTGAACTTCTTGGCTTTATTTGCATGTTATACGTGGGGTCCACTATGGAGATATTTGGGGAAATCCGTTTCATTCACCGACTTCACCTCGGTGTGTGGACCTACGGGCCCAAGTTTAAAGTAGATCCAAACTATGGGTGGGCCATGGTACATGTGATAAGTAGACGCTTCCCAACTTTTACACTTTCTTGAAATGTAACAAACATAATTGGTTGTGGTATCATGTGGGGCCCACATACATGTTTATTTTGAGGATCCCTTCTGTCAATCCGGTTTGTTATGCTTTAGGACACTGTCGAAAATGTAGTTTAGTTAATCAGGTGGACCGCACAGTCTCACAGAGTAGCGAGAATACTAACCGTTAAAACTTCAATTGTAACTCTCGTCAATATGGTGTTAAGTTATTTATAATTCTACCCCTTTTCTTTCTTAAAACTTCTGCCATCTGTAACTCATGACTCTACCATCCAAATGTGATGAAATTTGACAGATGGTCTTTAATTTTTACACTCTTTTCATCGCCCAAATTTGAGCCCTAATCTCTTAAAGATGACTAAGCTGCTATTTTAATGGCTAATATATTTCAAGATTCCAAAATAATATTTGTACATCTCTGATTGACAAGTTACTAGGCAGTTTGGACCTAAACCCTAAGATCTTCATGATGATCGGTTTACCATGATGTTTGCATGGCCCGTTTGGCGGATCCAAACATGACGGGTGGTCAGATGACTTACTAAAAATAAGGGAACTTGATGGTTAGTACTCTGACCGTGTATATAGGTGGATATACGGTCAGTTTCCTAAACAGATGGACATAAAGTGGGTTTTTGGAGTGATTAGGGGTAAAGCACGTGTATCGTCAGCTTAGAGTATTTTGTTCACATGTGTAAGTTTTTCAGATTGTAATTATAATGGTGGGTTAAGCATATTCATATGGGGTGAACAAGATGAATGGATCAGAATCTTAATCTAATAAGTGTACGGACAGATGTAGAGGTCAAGTAGCTACTTTACTATGATTTAAGGACTGAAATTCGACGTGTATGGTTAATTTATGATAATTAAGCCTAGTATAAAATTTTGCATGGAACGGATAGTGGAAATCATGTGATCTAAAATTCAGGGGTCTAAGTTAGTGGCATTTTCGTAATTATTACCGATCTAAGAGTTTTGTGAAATCTAATGTTTCTACATGGTTATATACACCTTTCCAAACAATTCTTATAAAAGAACTTACATCTAGATCATTATGAAAAAGGAGTTATTCACCAATTCCTTTCAAGGGAAGGTACATATGTCAAATCACATGATAAATGGTCTTGTCTCAAAATCAACGGTCAGATTGCTGGATCTATGAATGGAAATCATTCCCAACGGTTAGATTTATGTTGGAGAATGAATATAAGGTTAGGATAGCTAAGTTGGTGCCGCACACATGTAAATATTATGTTACTTTTCACGGTAACGCTCGAGGACTTTCAATACTCGGTATTGAAATGTTCGAGGAGTTACAAGGGTGGGCTGGTCTGCTAAATGTCAGCAAGGGGGGCCCGATCATGGACAGTGTCCATAAAATACTAGTGTCGATAAAATACTAGCATCATGGTGGGCCGCAAACAGGGAGAGAGAGAGAGAGGGAGAGAGAGAGAGAGAGAGAGAGAGAGAGAGAGAGAGAGAGAGAGTCGTGAGGCAGGGGAGCTCCGCCACTATGAGCTCCCCTAAGGTTTATACAACTCATACATCAAGACGGTCCCCAATCACGTGGGCCCTCAATCATAAAATCTAAGGGTGGAAATCCTTTTTCCCACAAATAATATAGATTCACCCACCTATTTCTCTTATTCTCGGCTCCTTGGAATGTTAAGCTTCTCGGCTTTGATTTTGAAGGAGGATGATGAAGATTGAAGGGCTAGGATGAGAGATAAGGGGGTAGGAAGTAGGCCACACTCAGGTCTCTTGGGAAGCTTGGACGGTCTTCTCTTTGGTGCTTGGAAAAATGGTGGAGAAAATTAGAGAGAGAGGAGATGTAAGGAAAGACGGATGGGTTGTTGTAAGGAAGGGATGGGTGTGTGTAAGAAAATGGATGGGTGGAGGAGAGAGAGAGTTGACTTTGGGGATGGCTTGTGTAAGAGAGGGATGGGTTGTGTACTTGACTTGTGATTGATTTATTGATGTGATGGGTGGTAGAGATTCTCTCGTGATTCGCAATGCACAGCATTTCTTCGAAATTTACGCGAGCCCACAACTCCTAGCCTGGGTATCGCATCGGCGTGCGAGACGTGGCATTGGAACTGCGGCGACGGGGCAGTCGCAAAGGTACAAGTCTCAGGTCGAGTCAACCCGAGTTAACAGGGTGCGACTCAGGGTCGCGCGTAAATGCCAATTACAGGTCGCGAGTCGCCAGAATTCGACGGGGAGGATCATAGAAGTCTAAGGAACGATACGGACTAGGATACGAGCCTTACACAAACCCACCTTATAGACTTTTAGGACCTGTGTGGATTGTGGAAGAAGAAATAAAAAGAAATAAAAGTAGATGAATTTTTCCATGATGGGATATTTCACAATGTTTATATAGCAGAGAATATTAGATTTCAGAAAACAATCGTTACCAAACATTATAGATAAATAACCAATATGAGAATTTTATCAGATTTTCACTTCCTATCCAAACAAAGCCCCTAAAATAAAATTTGTGAGAATCCATGTCATAAGAAATCTGGGAGAACGCCACTGGGTAATTGTCGTGTTGATTTCTTTTCTTTTCATGCCATTTGAAAGTAAGGAAGAAAGAAAAATGCTGTCATAAAACAAGGATTGGCTAGTGTAACACACACCACTGACTTGTGTGTACGTGTTGTGAGAGCACTGACACTCCTCATACTCCGAGTTGAGGCCCATTAGATCAAAGATCTGGATGCCTTTGGGGTGGTGCGAAAAATGGAGTTGCATTGTGGGATGCCTTTTTCTGCCCTTCTCGGCCCCAAATCATCAATATCTGGGGGCCCAATGCACATAAACAGGGCCCCCAAACATCAGTCAGATTGGTCCGGTTGGCCAGCAATACACATAAACAGGGGCCCCACACATCAGGCCTCACTCACATCAAATCAAATAAAAATAAAAATAAAAATAAGAATGGGGGAGAAGGAAGATGGGAACATGGGGCGTGGACTCACTTCAACTGGTGGAAGGTTGGATGGATAGATGGGCTGGCCTCTTCTCGTCGAGCTCCTCTCCATGTCTCTCCCTCTATCTGTATGAGAATGGAAGGAGAATGGAAGAATGGAAGGAGAATGAAAGAAGGGGAGGAGGTAGGACTGTATGAGAGAGAGAGAGAGAGAGAGAGAGAGAGATGAGAGTTAGGGCCGGCGCACGCCCTAGCTCATAAGAGAGAGAGAGAGAGAGGAGACTTAGGACGCGGATTAGATACTAACCGGTTAGTAGCGAGACTTGCTACTGAAGTGACGTCACCGAGTTCTGTGGGACCCACCATGATGTATATGTTGTATCCACACCATCTATCCATTTTGAGAGATTATTTTAGGGTATGAGACAAAGAATGAGTCAGATCCAAATCTGGAGTGGACCTCACCATAGAAAATAGTGGGAAGAGTGACGTCCACCATCGAAACCTTCCTAAGGTCCACTATGATGTTTATCTGAGATCCAACATATTCATAAGTTAATATAGACACGAAAGAAGGGAAAACACAAATTTCAGCTTAATCGAAAACTTTTGTGGCCCTTGGAAATTATTAATGGTGGGCGTCACTCTCTCCATTGTTTTTTGTGGTGAGGTCCACTTGAGCTTTGGGTCTAACTCATTCTTTTGCTCATACCCTGAATCGATATCTCCAAATGGATGTACAGTATGGATACAACACATACATCATGGTGAGTTCCATAGAACTTGGTGATGAGTATCGGTACTCAACCTGTCAGTAGCTAATCCCCGCATATTGAATTACTCAATACGCACTTATTGTACTGAGTAAACTCATTTGGGCCCACCTTGAATGTATGTGGTTTATCCATGTTGTCCATCCATTTTTCCATCTAATTTAAGGGGTTGAGCCCAAAATTGAAGCATATCCAATGATCAAGTGGATCATACCACATGAAACAATGGGGGTAATGATTCCCACCGTTGAAACCTTGTTAGGCCCCACAGTGATGTTTATTTGTCATCCAACCTATTCATAAGATCATACAGAAATGGATGAAGGGAAAACACAAAATAATATTGAACCAAAATCTCATTTGGCCCCCAAGAAATTTTCAACGGTAAGCGTTCAATTCATCTGTTACCTGTGGTGTGGTCCATTTGAATATTGTATATGATTCATTTTTGGGTTTAAGTACTAAAATTATCTGGTAAAATGAATGGATGGAGTGGATAGAATACATAAAAAATGGTGTAGCTCATAGAGTTTACTCAGTACCATATGCATAATGAGTTAGGCTTGCCAACCAAGCCTCTAAGTACGCATAGCATACTAAACTCTGCAAGGCCCACCATGAATGCTTCGAGTTTATCCACTCCATCCATCCATTTTACCACATAATTTTAGAGCATGAGTCAAAATATGATCCAGATCCAATGTTCGAATGGACCCCATCCATTAAAAACTTCTTTGGGCCATAGAAGCTTTTGATCACTATCCCACTCTTTTCTATGGTGGGGTCCACTTGAAATTTAGATCTGCCCCATCAGTCAGATGTACCATTCCATGGTGGGAAATGGGCTTAAAAATAAAGTCAATCCAAGAATTAGGTGGGCCACACCATATACTATAGCTGAGAGAGGTTACACTCCCAATAAAACATTCATAATCATATATTGGACCCACCTAGATGTAAATCATAGATCCAGCCCATTATTTATGTGTTTCCCACTTATATGAGGGGTCAAACCAAGTTTTAGCTGCATCCAAAACTCATGTGGGCCCCATCAAATACTTTTATATATTTTAGATGCCTTCACATAGTTTTAGATGCTATGGCCCACCTAAGTTTTGTATATGACTGATTTTTGGGATATCATATGGCCTAAATGGGACACATCAAATGCATGGTGTTGATGTTCTACACACATCATGATGGGACCCACACAGCTCGCACTGGAAGTTCCATGAGGTCACCTTATAGTACCATTTTCCTATTTAGTTAACTCCTTTAAGGGTGTTATCCTTACCTGTAGGGCCCACCTTTATATATTTTCTATATATCCACACCATCCATATTTTCCATGTGTTGCCCTGGACTTGCACACCTAGTCGTAATAGTCTGAATTTTGTAGTATATCCTAATTAGCACGTTATGAATACATTTGACTGTTCCGTTCAGATCAACTTTAGAATGACTTTATCATAGAATTAGATCAATCTCGTCATTATAAGTTATTCTTGCCATTACAATTCATTATAAGTTATTATTGCAAAATCTCTTTTTTTTACCAAACTTTTCAATTATCTTCAAAATACAAATCACTTTTTTTTTCAAAATCACTTCATTTTTTTTATCTTAATTAATTTTTTCAAAATCTCATATTTTCTCAAACATTGTCAAATTAAAATCAAAATTTTGAACTTTTTTTTTTCAATAATCACAACTTTATTTTTAAAACATCCCAAATTTCATTTTCAAAATGTAAAATTTTAGCCAAAAATCTGTCTTTTTTAAATCTCATTTTGTTTTTCTAAATCTGAATCTTTCTTAATCATTATCATTTTTTTTTCAATTTTTAATTTTTTTCAAAATCTATCATTGTTTTCAAACTTCTCAAAAAAAAAAAAAACAAAACCTCATTTTCTTTTATAAAACTTCTTAATTTATTTCAAAATAAAAAATCTCAATTTCTATATAAAATTCTCAAAATTTTCCAAACTTAATAATTTTATTGAAACTTCTCAATTTTTTTGAAAATACAATTTTTTATATTCAAACTTCAATTTAATTAGTCACTCACCATGATCGAGTTTTAGATGAGAAAGATATTGGGTAGACAAGATTGATCAACAATATGATGGGCCATATCTTGTGATTCAATGGTCAGATTTGAGTTTAAGGTTAGTTCAGATTGTCCAAAAACAGTATAGATCTAGAAAAACTTATCATGCCCATTTAAAGAGTGTTTTGGATGGATTTGATTTGTTTCAAGTTATATTGGACCGATTTTTCTTCTCTATCCTAAACAGCACATACGTTTCAAACATACTTAACCGTTCAGATCCATCTTAGCACATCCCAATTACACTTCATTATACTCAGGCTATTATTTTTTCACAACTGAATCTTTGTGTGCATAAACTGTAAAAGGTTCAATTAGTGGATGTGTCTAGTAATTTAGTAAAAAATCTTTTTTTTTTCACAGGTAAATATTAATTTCCTTTTAAAAATCACATTTTTTTTTCAAAATGTATATATTTTTTAATCTTAATTTTTCTTTCAAAACTTCTAACAAAATCTCATTTTTATTATCAAACTTTTCAAAAAAAAAATTTAAAATACAAATTCTAAATTTTTATTTTCAAAATCTTAAAATTTTTCCCCCTTTCAATTTTTCTTTTCAAAATGATATTATATATATATATATATATATATATATATTCAAAATCTCAATGTTTTTATAATCACCTTCTTTTAATTTCAATTTTTGAACATTTTCAATTATTTCTCAATATCACAAATTTTTTAAACTTCTTTTATTTTCCTCTTCAAAATGTCAATTTTTTGTTCAAGTATCATTTTTTTTAATATCGTTTTATCTTGAAAATTTCAATTCTTTCAAACTTATCCATTAATATATATATATAATATATATTATATATATAATATATAATATATATATTATATATATCGAACTTGTCATTTTTATCGAACTTCTCATTTTTATTTTATTTTTCAAAATACAAACTCATTTTCTTTTCAAAATATTTTCATTTTTCAAAGTTGTCAAAATTTTCACATTTTTTAAAATCTTTCTAATCTTCTTTTTCAGGATATCATTTTTTTCTCGAACTAAAATTCATTTTTTCAAAATTATCAACTTTATTTAATATACTGTTTTTCAAAATCTGCGACTGATTAAATCCGTCGCAAATAGGCGACGGACCAAAATCTGTCGTAAATCTGATTTTAGCGAAGGATTTTGGTCTGTCGCTAATTTCCACAACTTTTGACCTACGGATTTCCACGAAAAACGGGGTGGGCAATGGACATTTTTTGTTAGCGACAGATTAAATCTGTCATTAAACCAAGCGATTTTTGCGACGGACGGTGTTCGTACCAAATTCGCGATTTTAGCGTGTTGTCTGAAAAGGGTGAGCTCCGAGATGTAGAGGGGGGGTGAACAAGACTATGCCAAATAAAAATAAAATGCAAAAATATAACACAGATAGTAGAAATATAAAGCAACCTCATATGCACAAGTATTGGGAGTTTGATACAAACGTTGTTCCAAGGACAACTTACACCAAAAACCAATGGCTTATGGTAGGACAACCTGATTTTTAGAACGTTTGTGAGTATCAAAAACTCAAATTGAAATAGAAGCAAAAGAAAAAATCCTATCTATTACAACATTCACCACAAAAGCATAAAATAGATTACAACATTCACACAAAAAATACAACCATTCACCACAACTCCAGGAATTATAGTGGCTCGTGTGTGTACACCAACTGTTCAGAAACAGCCACACAACTACTCCACTCCCAATATCCACACCCACGGGATATTGGCTTTCACTAAGAAAAAAGGTTTTCCAAGGTTCACCTTAAAACCTTTACAGATGTGTTTTTCAATGGGCTTACACAATCAAAAACCCCACACCGAGATTTTCCTAGCTGATCTCAGTCAAAACCACAAATAGAGATTTTCCATGCTAAATCTCATAAACCAAAAATACAGAAAATAAAATCAATACTTATCTGAAGAATGTTCTTCGATGTAGCCGGTAGAACAGCTTCTTTGTAAACGAAGATATTTAAAGTTCAATCTCACAGAAGAAGGGCTAGGTCTAAATGAATTTTAAATTAAATCCAACCTTAGGCTACTTGGATTTAATTTCTTAGATCTCACAAAGGGTTAAATAAAAATCTCCTTTTCAAATAAAAAAGAATGGAATCAATAGATCAAGAAATTAAATAACCAAAAAGCTATTAAAATAATTTTAAATACCTCACAATAGCTTCTCAATAGTGGGGATTTATCTCTCAGAGTGGTGGCTTGAATTGGCTTGGAATGAATGATAAATTCTGAGAAATGTCCACTATTTATAGGCTGCAAATTAGTTCCCTTGACTGGTCTTGGGTTCGGCTCGACAGGTCATAGCCGAACAAAATTTCAAAATTTCTAGCGTGATCGGATAAAGATCTTCATCCTAACTTTCCAATAAGCATAATTGGAGCCATCAAACAGTGGTGGCCTAGTAATAGAAAGGCTATTAAAATTTGACATATTAGGAGCTCGAGATCACTTAGCTCAGGAAATTAATCCAATGGAATGAGCTATTAGGCTTTAAAACCACTTGAAAAGGACGAGCTTCAAGTCCTAGAGGGGGAGGTGAATAGGACTATGCCAAATAAAAATAAAATGAGGCAATATAACACCGATAACAGAAATATAAAGCAACCTCAAATGCATAAGTATCAAGAGGTTGATACAAACGTTGTTCAAAGGACAACCTTACACTAAAAACCAATGGCTTATGGTAGGACAACCTGATTTCTAGAACGTTTGCGAGTATCAAAAACTCAAACTGAAATAGAGGCAAAAGAAATAATCCTAGCTATTACAACATTCACCACAAAAGCATAAAATAGATTACAGCATTCACACACAAACAAATACAACCATCCACCACAACTCCAGGAATTATAGTGGTTCGTGTGTGTATACCAACTATATGGAAATAGGCACACAACTACTCCACTCCCAATATCCACACCATGGGATATTGACTTTCACTAAGAAAGAAGGTTTTCCAAGGTTCACCTTAAAACCTTTACAGATGTATTTTTCAATGGGCTTACACAATCAAAAACCCCACATTGAGATTTTTCTGGCTGATCTCAGTCAAAACAACAAATAGAGATTTTCCTGGCTGAATCTCACAAACCAAAAATACAAAAAATAAAATCAATACTTATCTGAAGAATGTTCTTCGATGTAGCCGGTAGAACTACTTTGTAGACGAAGATGTTTAAAGTTCAATCTCACAGAAGAAGGGGTTCTAGGTCTAAATGAATTTTAAATTAAATCCAACCTTAGGCTACTTGGATTCAATTTCTTGGATCTCACAAAGGGTTAAATCAAAATCCTCTTTTTAAATCAAATAGAATGGAATCAAGAGATTAAGAAATTACATAACCAAAAAGATATTAAAATAAATTTTAAATACCTCACAATAGCTTCTCAATAGTGGGGACTTATCTCTCAGAGTGGTGACTTGAATTGGCTTGGAATGAATGATAAATTCTGAGAAATGTCCACTATTTATAGGCTGCAAATCGGTTCCCTCGACTGGTCCTAGGTTCGGCTCGACAGGTCCTAGCCGAACGAAATTTTAAAATTTCTGGGGTGATCGGATAAAACAGACCATCAACTGGTCAAGTGGCCAGCTCGATTGGTTGAGTGCATAAAAATTGTGTTGTTAGAGTTCGTGTCGAGTCACACTCAACTGGTCGAACTAGTCTCCACGACCAATCGAGCAGGGTACTCGACTGGTCAAGGACCTACCTGAAAATTCTAAAAATTTGAATTTAAATCTGGACTGGTCGAGCCAGTGCCTAGACTAGTCGAACTAAGACTAGGACTAATCAAAGTAAAGCCTAAATAAAGTACAATGACCCAAATTAAATATGAAATGATAATGACCTAATCCTAAGGTCTTTCTATGGTCATGTATACCTTAAATGTGAGAATTGAAATTGAACCATCAGTCGTTTCGGTAGATAGGACACTTTGAAGCACATGAAGCTTAACCTTAAATTCTTGAACTTGTCTCGAACTTGTGACTTGAGACTTGAGCAAAAGTACTTGAGCTTGTTCTTGTGACTTGAGCTTGAAGTAGTGTACTTGAGCTTGAATTAGAGACTTAATCTTGAGCTTTAACATAAGCTTGAGGATTGAAGTAATGATGCACTTGAGCTTGAGTACCTCGACTTGATGAACTTCAACTTCGTGTTGTAGTTGAACATGCGTACTTGTAACACATATAACGTCGATGTAGATAACATCATGCTCATCTTTGAATGAGAGTGAACTTTCCATCAATTTGAACTTGAAGGTGAACTTTCCATCTATCAAAGCAAGTCAACCATACTGAAGTGTTTTGGCACAACAAAATTTGACAACTCAGGGTGCTAGATTTACGACTTAGCACTTACAATCTCTCCCTTTGTCAAATTGTGACAAAACTAACTTACAGAAGATTAACTTATTCTAATACACAGATTCACTCAGTTCAAACAAAATCTAACAACCACTAAACTCCCCCTCAATCAACTCCCCTTTAACTTATATTAAGACATACAAATACATTTCCAAAAAAAAAATTCTTTTTCCGCATAGTACATGCATATCCACATCTCTACATCTCATTTAAATAACCACATTATCATAAAACAGGTTAAGATATAAGCAATCAAATACCCAATTTCTCCTCCCTTTTTGTCACAAAATGACAAAGGAAGAAAAGATAAAAATATGTGAAATGTGGTAGTTAATAAGTGAAGAGAGTAAAGAGTGTGAAAGTTAGCAATTTAAACCATAATAAAACGAGTATCAACATCAAACAAACTTAAACATGTCCAAAATTTAGAGTCACCAAGCAAAGTAAAGTTAAGTATTACAAGCCCAACAAAAGTAAACAAGCTAATCAGAATTAGATGAAGAGGGAGGTGGAATGGATGGATCAATCTGGTGTAATCCCTTATTTATGCATCTAAAATACTTACGCATATACTTCATTTGTTTATCTTGGAAAATTTTCAGTCCATCCACCTTCTCTTCTAATGAGCGAAGGTGCTCATCAAAACCAGAAGGCTGAAAATCAGGATCAGCCTCAACATCATTAGATTCTAATTCATTAAAAATATCTTCCATATTAGCTTCAGTTGATAGCGCATCTTCCTCTCCAACTTCTTCTCTAACTTCTCCAGCATCCCTTTCAGTTTGACCAGGTGCTAACCTCAAATTCATTTTGTTGATATTTGAGTTGTTGAAAGGTAGATGAGAAGTAGGAGCTTCTTCAAGTGGCATGACCACAAAACAGTGTAAAGCAAGAGTGGTCATCAAATAAGCGAATGGAATATCACTATGCCCTGGATGAAGTCGAAATTGGATAATGAAATAGCAGATTAATGAAGGAAGACACACTGGAATGCCAGATACAACAGAATGAAGAATACTCACGATAAAGGTAGTCAGTTCAGCCTTGTTACCAGATCTAGGGTATACATTGGAAATAAAAATGCGATGTAATACTCTGTATTTGGGCAACATTTGATTGGCCCGGAGCGCATTTCCAGAACTCCATTCCGAGTCCATGTTGCATAAATTTCTAGTTAATATACGTCTTTCCTAATCATTCAATTTTTCAGGCAAAGTTAGAATGGAATTCCTTCATCATTCACTAGAATGTCCATCAACCCAGAAATTAAGTAACGATCTACTTTATATGAACATTCTCTAAACATGATATTGAAAGTTAGATCTTCAATAGAAACATCACTTATACACGCATACATTACTTGCGCAATGGAGCAGTATGTCAGTCTACCCCAATTCAGAATGTTATCCCATCTTACAGCAACAAGGAGGGGAATAATGTTGAATTGAACAAGATGGTTAGCATTGACGGTCCACTCAACAATTATGTTGCGGAGACGGATATCCCGCACATATTCTGGGTCCTCTTCGAGTGGTTGAAGAGTACACACCGAAATGGAACAAGAAGAAGATGCTCGAGTAGGTTTCTTCTTCGGTCTACCTTCCATTGCAAGAGTAAACAAGAAAATGTAAGAAAGGATTTAAGGGTTTCAAACCCAACAGATTTTTAAGAATAAAACCTAACAAACCACAATGAAACTTGAAATAAAAGCAAGATTCAAGCAAGATGAGACCTAAAGAGCCTAAATCCAAAAGGAAATCGAAAATGGACCACTTATTTGTAAGAATCGAAGATGGGTTCGACGGGTCGGAGAAGGGGCTTGAGAAGAAGAAGAAGATTTTGGAGAAAAGTGATTTTTCACCCTAAAAAAAGGGTTTGGCCCGTGCACCACGACTGGTCGAGTATATATATATATATATATATCACAAATTTTAAAATAAAATAAAATCACACAAAAATACACAATCGTACAAGCATGTAATCATGAATGTTTCAAGAAGAGTTACACATACCAATATCCAATTTTAATTTGGAAAACCTGTTTCTGTCAAGTGGTTTAGTGAATATGCCAGCAAGTTGGTTTTCAGTTTGCACATAGTCTAAAGAAATAATTTTCTCTTTCATTAATTCCTGAATATAGTGATACCTAATGTCAATATGTTTGGTATGGGAATGCTGGATGGGATTCTTAGAGATATCGATTGCGCTAGAGTTATCACAATATAGAATCATTGTCTTGCGCAATCCTGTAATCGTTCAACATTCTTTTCATCCACACAAGCTGAGTGCAGGCATTTTTAGCTGCGATAATTCAGCCTTAGCTGTAGATAGGGATACGGAACTTTATTTCTTACTATGCCAGGAAATCAAATAGTTCCCAACATAAAAGCAACCACCGCTAGTGGATTTTTGATCGTCTACATTCCAAGCCCAATCAGCATTCGAGTATCCAGCTAACTAAATATTAGTATCAAGTGGATACCATAGACCTAAATAAACTGTACTTGTGTTGTCAGACCCTTAACCGAGTATCCATTTTGTTCCGTTAGGTCCCACGGTCCTACCGGTCAAATTCCGGTGACCTGCGACCTGTAAATAGCATTTGCGATCATCCTTAAATCCCATCTTGTAAACCCGACCCGAATCGACCCGAAATCTATACCTTTACGACCGCGTCGGTGCCGCAGTTCCAACATCGCGTTTCATGCATAAATTCCGATGTGTACATCAAAAGTTGTAGGCCGCACTTTATTTGGACCATTGATCATGTTTTGGTGGGACCCACTTAGCATGTGTGCACGCCACCCTAGAAAGCATGACATCATCCATTCCATGATGGCCTAGCTAGCCTAGCTAGCCTAGACCCCTAGCCCCTAGCAAGCATGGGTTCTTTCTCCCAAACTCATCATAACAACACCCTATCCCATGTGTAATTATAACCCCTCTTTCAAAAAAAAAAAAAAAAAAAAAAAAAAAAAAAAAAAAAAAAAAAAACTAATCATTCCTTTCTAGCTACTTTCCATGATCTTTCTTCTCTCCCTCATTCTTCTCTTTTCCCCCAGTTAGAGGAGTCTTGGACGGCCCCCATATTCCAGCAACTCCAGCCCCCTTTTCTCTCAAAAACCCCTCCATCTAACCCTCAAAGCATAATCTTAACTATAGATCTATAACCTCTGGAGCTTAAGGAGCTTGGAGATAGGAGAAACTAGGATATCTTGTGAGGTGGGTGCCCATTTAGAATAGTTTTCCGCTTTTCTTTTTTAGATCTTCTTTTTCTCATTCAAGGGAGCTTGTGGGCCCATCAAAAGATGGTGGAGGTCCCTCATGTCTCCATGGGTGTGGCCAATAGCCCACCTTATGCATGCATGTTCCATAGATGGGGTCATTCTTCATGGACCCCATCATGGCAATTTTTCTTTGATCCATAGCTTATGGGATCATCTAGACCCTAGATCTTTAGTGGGGATGGCATCCCCACCTTAGATTTGATTTCTTGATCCATGCATGTGTAAGATCTAGCTGTAATATGTATGATGAATGTTGTGAGGTTGTAATGATGAAGAGGGCCTCAATCATGGCGGAGCCCCCTCTCATATGGTCGGGATTCCTTTCCCCTTTTTCTATTATTGCCTTCTGATGTGTGTGGCCCACTTAGGGACCTTAGGACGTCCAGACCGTCCAGCAAGGTGGGACGCCCCTTGCTATCCATTTCCTGAACATTGGCATCCCACTTCCTGCCTATTTGATGCATGCAAGGGGTTTTAGTCTGGATGTTTGTAGGGCCCACTGAGGTGGACCAAATCACCATTTTTATAGAGTATTTTGCCTTTATTCAGCAATTATGGACTGATGTGTCTAGTTATATCTTCCTGTACAGAAAATTTTTGGACTGTTTTCTGGGTTGTTTTTCATTGAACTTGGCATGGAAGATTGGACTTATTGTAGGCATGTTTTACCCCTATTAAGAGATGATTCTTGGAGGTGTGGACCCCACCTTGATGTATGTTAAATCCCACCTCCAACTGTCCATGAATGGACAGCCAATGGAGCAAGCCCAAGAGCGGGACAATCCAAAATTTGGACTGTCTAACCATGCTTATTGGAGGGAAAACACATGTATTAGCTGATTTTTGGGGATAATGGGTCAATTTTATGGACCCCACTTGCTGTACTTTGATAGGAGCATGATCACCACCCCTTTTTTCCTCTTTTTGGTGGGCCCGGTCCCACTCCATTGGACGTTCCATACAGGGACAACAATATTTTTTTCCTGCAGAATTTCATTTCTGGACCTTGCTGTCCATTTTTGTAACTCATGTTTGTGTGTGATGGTGGCCTCCCCCTTCACCCATCTTGTGGCCCACCTTGTGGGGACCCACCTCAGGTGCATGCGGGCCACCTAATTCACCGAATTTTGAGGCATTTTGGAGCTGGGCCAGTAGCTCAACTGCTGGATGTCTAGCTAGGCTGGCGTCCAACAATGGGCTGGTCGACCGTCCTCCCCTTGTGTCCCACCTTGTTGTAGTATTTTATCCAAGCTGTCCTCCCTTGTGTGGCCCACTGAGAAGTGGTTCAGTCACTGGTGAGATGTCCACTAGTGGGGTCGACCTTGGGATTTATTGTGGCTGGCCGTCCAGGCCTCGTGGGGCGCCCAGTCCACCTGGGACATCCAGGATTTTTTTTTTTTTTTTGGGTGTTGCTGGACTTGCAGTCTATCAGCAGCCCCACCTTTATTCTTGTGTCATGTCGTCACCTTTCATCTGTTGGGACCCACTATGATAACTAAGCGCCATTATAAAATTTATTTTCTCCCAAAATTACTATCTATTGGACCTCAGCGGGCTTAAGGAGCTAGGTGGGCTGAATGTCCAGCAAGGGCCTTAAAATGTTTGGATATAACTGGAAAATTCTATGTGGTGAGGCCCACCAGATTGGGGTGTTGTATACTCCTTGAGTAGATATTTTTCCCTAAGATTCCTTTTGGGCTTAATTAGTGCCTTGTTAGGCCCACTTTTAGTTGATTGGTTGGGCCCAAATAATTGGACCAAATTTTTTTTGGGATGTCCAGCAGGCCCAGATGGGCTATGACGTCCAACCTTGGCCCAGTCCTTGTGCATGGACTGTTTTCACATTATGCTGGACTTGGTGGGCTGAATTGTATGTGTGATTGGGTCCTTGATTGCCCACCTATTTTACCCAGATTTGGGTTGATATTGAAGGGCCGATTTGACCCAACTAGATATGTTTTTGCCTATGTGCTTGGGATTATGGGTTGCCCAGTAGGTAAAACATAATGTATGAATTCGGTGGCCATTGTTCTTAGGCCATAGTTTGCCTTTTTGGGGCGCATGATGCTGTGTGAGGGCTTTGGGTTATTTTCTTGGGGCTCATTATGTGATATGATATATATGTATTGCTGCTGATTTTATTTTTAAGGAAGTACTTGGGCCTTAGGCCTTGCTATAGGTAGAATCTTTGTTGGGCCGCCTTCTAGGGGACAATGGTGGTTAAATGTGCCCATCATGGACCCCTCTATGCCCATTTGTTAGGATCATTCTCATCTACTGGTGGTTGAATATCCATCTTAAACCCTTTGTTAGGCCCATTCTTATCATTTTAGGCCCATAGTATTGCTCTATTAGTCTTCGTGGGCTACCCTAAATTGTTAGGCCCCCACTAGTAGTTGTGCTCTTTCTATTCCATGTAAAATTGTCTAAGTACCTAGATCCTACCTTGTTGAGAGGAGAGTATAACTTCACCGCATGATGTACTTAGTTGTTTTTCATAAGTCATCCCCATGTGTACTTAGACTCGATCTTATTATGAGGAGAGTACAACATCATCGCATGGAATACTTAATTATCTTCATGACCCATTCCCATGTGCATCATATGTCACTACAAGAAAAACAGGCAAAGGCTACGGCCAAAATCCGTAGCAAAAGCCCTTTTACTACAGATCTAGTCCGTAGCACGTCCGTCGCAATTGGTGGTGTAGCTAAAGGTCTAGCTACGGACTATATCCGTAGCAATAGATACCAATAGTTACAGATATTGTCCCTAGCAACAGATACCAATAGCTACGGATATTATCCATAGTCATAGACACCAATCGTTACGGATCATATCCGTAGCAATAGATACCAATAGCTACGGTATCTGCAGCACTACATACCGGTAGCTACGGATATAATCCGTAGCTATAGATACCAATAGCTACGAATAATATCCATAGCAATAGATACCAATAGTTACGGAGTATATCCGTAGCTGTAGACACCAATAGCTACGGATCGAATCCGTAGCAATACAAACCAATAGCTACGGATTATATCTGCAGCAATAGATAGCAATAGCTACGGACAAAAGCCATAACTTAGCTACGGATTATATTTCGTAGCTATTTTACCTGTTTCCATTGCAAGAACCTGCTATGATTAACAACTCATCTAAGCTTAATGCTAATAGAAATAGTACATAAAATGCAATCAGAAAAAAAAATGATGCATTTATTACAATAGCAATCAAATCTACAATGCATCCTACATTCACATTTCTAAATAAACAATACTTCACTTTGCTCAACCTATCATAAGAATTACAACTAAGGTGTGCCCTCATGCATTAAATAATGCTCACGCTTTTACAGAATTTTCTTTCTTCAGACTGTCAAGTTCAACAAACATGGAAGATAGAGCTTCTTCTTTCCTTGAAACTGCAGATGTAACTTCTGTGGACTTCGACACAAGATCACTTTCAAGTTCTAAAACCCTTCCCTTGAGAAAATGAATTCCATCCTCCACTAACTTCTTTAGCTTGTCAGCCTGTATAAAACAACAATTGTAGACACAATCAAACAAGCATGCCTTTGTACACATTTCAAAAGGAAGAAAGACAAAAAAAAAAAAAAAAAAAAAAAAAAAAAAAAAAAAAAAAAAAAAAAAACTGGAAAAAAACAATTATATATGAAGAAATCAAAAATGTACCTACAAATCTTCTAAACTATAGCAAAATCCATAAGTTACGTTATCGGTTATAAGTTATAGGCTAAGGTTTAGTTTATATGTTTAGGAAATTGGCTTTGGGTTCGAGATCGGGTTTATGTTTAGGTTTTCAAGTTTAGGTTTAGGTTTAGGTTAGAGAGTTGAGATTAGGATTAGGTGTAGGTTTAGGTTTAGGGATTTGAGAATACAATTAGGTTAAGGTTTAGGGAATTGAGAATAGGTTAAGGTTTAAGTTTAGGAAATCGGGTTCAGGTTCAGGATCGGGTTTAGGTTTGGGTTTTCAAGTTTAGGTTTAGATTTAGGTTAGGGAGTTGAGATTAGGATTAATTAGGTGTAGGTTTAGGTTTAGGGATTTGAGAATACATTTAGGTTAAGGTTTAGGGAATTGAGAATAGGTTAAGGTTTAGGTTTAGGAAATCGGGTTTGGGTTCGAGATCGAGTTTAGGTTTGGGTTTTCAAGTTTTGGTTTAGGTTTAGGTTAGGGAGTTGAGATTAGGATTAGGTGTAGGTTTAGGTTTAGGGATTTGAGAATACATTTAGGTTAAGGTTTAGGGAATTGAGAATAGGTTAAGGGTTATGTTTAGGAAATCGGGTTCGGAATCGGGTTTAGGTTTGGGTTTTCAAGTTTAAGTTTAGGTTTAGGTTAGGGAGTTGAGATTAGGATTAGGTATAGGTTTAGGTTTAGGGATTTGAGAATACATTTAGGTTAAGGTTTAGGGAATTGAGAATAGGTTAAGGTTGAGGTTTAGGAAATCGGGTTCGGGTTCGGGATCGGGATTGGGTTTAGGTTTGGGTTTTCAAGTTTAGGTTTAGGTTAGGGAGTTGACATTAGGATTAGGTGTAGGTTTAGGTTTAGGAATTTGAGAATACATTTAGGTTAAGGTTTAAGGAATTGAGAATAGGTTAAGGTTTAGGTTTAAGAAATCGGGTTCGGGTTTGGGATCGAGTTTAGGATTGAGTTTTCAAGTTTAGGTTTAGGTTTAGGTTAGAGAGTTGAGATTAGGATTAGGTGTAGGTTTAGGTTTAGGGATTTGAGAATACATTTAGGTTAAGGTTTAGGTTACAGGTTTTGGTGTTGGTTAAGGTTATAGGTTTTGGTTTTGGTTTTGGTTTAAGTTTTAGGTTTAGGTTATAGGTTTAGGTTATAGATTTAGGGAATTGAGAATAGGTTAAGGTTTAGGTTTAGGAAATCGGGTTCAGGTTCTGGATCGCGTTTAGGTTTGGGTTTTCAAGTTTAGTTTTAGGTTAAGTAGTTGAGATTAGGATTAGGTGTAGGTTTAGGTTTAGGGATTTGAGAATACATTTAGGTTTTAGGTTTAGGTTTAGGTTTTAGGTTTAAGTTATAGGTTTAGGGAATTGAGAATAGGTTAAGGTTTAGGTTTAGGAAATCGGGTTCAGGTTCGGGATCGGGTTTAGGTTTGGGTTTTCAAGTTTAGGTTTAGATTAAGTGGTTGAGATTAGGATTAGGTGTAGGTTTAGGTTTATGGATTTGAGAATACATTTAGGTTTTAGGTTTAGGTTTAGGTTTTAGGTTTAGGTTAGGTTTAGGTGTAGGTTATAGGTTATAGCTTTAGGGAATTGAGAATATGTTAAGGTTTAGGTTTAGGAAATCAGGTTCGAGTTCGGGATTGGGTTTAGGTTTGGGTTTTCAAGTTTAAGTTTAGGTTCAGGTTTAGGTTAGGGAGTTGAGATTAGGATTAGGTGTAGGTTTAGGTTTAGGGATTTGAGAATACATTTAGGTTTTAGGTTTAGGTTTAGGTTTTAGTTTATAGGTTTAGGTTATAGGTTTAGGTTTAGGTTTTAGGTTTAGGTTAAGGTTAGGTTATAGGTTATAAGTTTAGGTTATAGGTTATAGGTTATAGGTTATAGGTTTAGGTTATAGGTTTTGGTTTATTTTTAGGTTTAAGTTTTAGGTTTAGGTTATATGTTAAAGGTTATAGCTTTAAGGAATTGAGAATAGGTTAAGGTTTAGGTTTAGGAAATCGGGTTCGGGTTCGGGATCTTGTTTAGTTTTGGGTTTTCAAGTTTAGGTTTAGGTTAAGTAGTTGAGACTTGGATTAGGTGTAGGTTTAGGTTTAGAGATTTGAGAATACATTTAGGTTTTAGGTTTAGGTTTAGAGATTTGAGAATACATTTAGGTTTTAGGTTTAGGTTTTGGTTTAGGTTTTAGGTTTAGGTTAAGGTTATAGGTTTAGGTTTAGGTTATAGTGTAACATCCCGGATTTTTGTCAACCTGGGATTAGACGTCCTTAGGCAATGGGTCGCTCCTAACACCTTATTAACTTGTCAAAACTCAATCCCAAAGTCTAAAACCGCTTTTGAACTCATTTCCTTCACAAATCTCACCCTTCACCACCTTGTTCTTTCAATCTTTCTAAGTACTTTCATCCTAGACACTAACTTAAACTAGCTAAGTAGTATAACTTGGATCACTTTATATACAAACTACAAAGGCCCAGGTACCACCTCAGACAGAAATTACTCAAGACTAAATTCTTTAGAAATTAGGAGAGAATTAGCCAGTATTAAACTAGAGTACCTGTGAAATTAACACCAATCACTTCAAATACGATCTGCAAGACCTAAAACTTGTAGAATCATTGACGCTAGGTTACCCTAAAATATGGGATCAATCTCATTACCTGGCTGCTCTCGGGAGCCTCTCGAAACTCCGTATCAGATCTGGACTGCACGTCGGAAGTCTGATTAACACGAAGTTAAGGAATTAGGACCGCCTTGCTGGGCTTGACAACCATCTCGGAAATCAAATCCAGATAGTGTCCCAGTGTAATTCGCTTGAGTCCAGAGTGAGGAGTGTGAAAACACTTGATTTTCTTTATAAATAAATATCTCAAATAGTAATCTAGCACCTCTCACTTGCGGATCAGTTTTAAGCAACCAGACCGTCAGAATCAGACCAAATTACACCCTCGGATCAGGAGAAATTTCATACACATATCCATGTACTCGGAATCTCCGATCGAGATCCACTGACCGTTGAACTGAAACTGGTCCGCCACGCATGATCTGAGAACCCTACTGGAATGAAAACTTAATGGTGCATAGATCCAGTGTTACTGAGCTTAAGTCCGACCTTTGGCTCAAGGAGGCCCGCCAGAAGTCCTCCGTTGAGCTGGAACAGGTCCGCTTTAGTTATAACCTAAGTATACTTTGACCTGGAGTCTATTTCGGTGAGTTTTTAGGCTATATAAGGACCTTAAACCCTCTCTTATTGCAGCCATACGAATTTGAGAAAAGCCCTAGGAAAAGAGAGAGAAAGAGTGAGAGAAGTCGGAGAATCTCCCAACTGCTATTCCCTGCTACTACACAAGCTGCACCACCCCATTCTCATCGCTTTCCCGGCGATTTCGACTTCGTTTCTAGGTAAGAAACCCTAACCCTAATATGTTTTGGGGTTGTATAGGTTGTAGGTTATGAAATAGCTAACCTATTTCGTTCTATAGGTTACCAAACTGTCGTATACGAAAGCTTAGCAAACCTATTGGATTCGTTACGATTCTACGATAAAAGGTGCGGACTTTAGGTGTATAGGTTATGGTTTTCAATGCTTTCAATGTCAGATAATGATAGATTCATGATCTGCATGCAATTGCATATGTACAAAGTGCTGTCTGTTTTCCGTTTCGATTAAAGATGAAGAAAATGGAATTTTACATACTCTAGGTATCTGTAGAAAGTACCGTATACGTATAAATTTTGGAAATGTGTTTTCCATGATTATTTGTTGTATTAATATATTATATATGGATAAAATACTTGTTTGGCGAAAGGGTTCACCCTAATACATGTTTTTGCTAATATACACTATGTATGTTAAAATACATAGTGTATTCTAAGTGTTTGTGAAAATGACCGAATGAGTATAGAATTCTCATTCGTGCTCGCCATGACTAATTGTCATGGATTTATGATTGTTGTGTCATGGATTTATGATTGTTGTATTGGCGATACCCCTTTGATGCAAGGATTTGCCCTAAATCACACTACAGCCAATATACACTACTTATATTAAAATGTGTGGCCCAAGTGTTTGTGGAAATGACTGAATGAATATGGAACTTGGATTCCTGCTTTCCATGACTATCCGTCGTGGGTGTATGCCTGTTATGATTGGGGTAACTCCCTAGTGAAAGGATTTGGCCTAATACCTATGCGATCAACATATGTCATGTATGTTGATGTATGTAGTCTAAAGTGTTTGTTGAAATGTCTGAATGAGTAGTAGTTAGTAAATTGTAATGTATAAGGGTGTTGAGATATGATTCTCAACTCCTTTAACTATGTGTATGATTTCGTTGGATAGCTGTGTGATTAGGAATTTAATATGTACAAACTCATGCTTGTGTTGTGCTTCATAACATGTTCATATGATTATATGATTTTATCTATGTGATGCATATGTTTAAATTCATGTTTACATTGTATGATCTGTCATGGGTGATGGGGGAGTGGAGCAACGAGTGTGTGAAACAGCCCTAGCAGCCTTAAACGGATAATATCAGACTTTGATTGTATGATTTGAAATCTTGATCCATTACTGCTTTAATTGTTCTGTAATTAATTGTGTTTGGGGTAATGATTATAGTCCAGGCAATCGGTAACGGGATTGAATTCATGGCTGAGATTCATTTGCCACGTGAGATGTGTTCGACGAACCCGAGTCGTACTTCGGTTGGCGATAGTGGTTGGCCACGCGAAGTGCTTATGCACTTCATGTCGTCCAACTTATTGTGCGCTCGAGCTAGCCGAGCTCGTCAAGTAACCCGATATGTCTAATGTATGTTCACTATGTTTGGACGCTACTGCTTGAACCTAGGGTACCAAACTTACTAGTGAAATTTCGTTAACCATGGTACCTCGATCCGTTAAGACTCATGAGCTGGACATGGTGGTATGGGACACTGTGGTCGAGCTGTCAGCCTATGCTGGGGCCACATGCCTCCCCGTAGTGACCATTGAGCAACCAGACTCGTGAGCCGAATACGGTGGTATGGGACACTGTATTCAAGCTGTCGACACCTACGGTGAGAGCCGAGTACGGTGAGACCTGTATTCGTACTGACGGGCGACGAGCCCTCCATAATAGTATACTCTAAGGTCTGTGATTAGCGATGAGCCCTTCGCAGCAACTAGAGCATGGTGGAGCCGAGTACGGTGAGACCTATATTCGAGCTGACGACCAGCGATTGAGCTAAGTACGGTGAGACCTGTATTCGAGCTGACAGCCAGCAATTGAGCCGCATATGGTGAGATCTGTATCCGTGCTGACGGGTGACGAGCCCTTTGTGATGCCTTCGTGATGCCTCTCAAACCATAATATCGTATGAGATTATCTAGGAGTAACGACCCTAGAATGGATCATTTTTGGGAATGATACAAGGGAGGTACCTTAGTTTTCCAATCCTGCTGTTTGTAATAGACTAATGATTACTCAGTAATCATGCTCATCATAGCATTGTATGTGCCTGGAAGATGTGGAGCACTGAGGGATGAACGCATGCCACGAACGTAAGATGGTGTCGCATGAGGGTGGTTTGGCAAGGGCATACATCATGTCATTTCATACTTGCACTAAATAAGAGTAGTTAGAATTGTTTGACTTTACTACTTTATCATTACTGCTTGACTGAATTGATAACATGTTAACCTATGCTTTACTGTTCCACTGAGTTGATCACTCACTCCCACGTTACGGGATGGTGTTGTACACACCAACCAGATTTGTTGAGTTTCAGGTGATGGCGATGCTTATGTAGCAGAGCCGGACTACTACTATGATGTTGAGGAGTTCTCCTTCATGTAGCTCTCTGACAGGTCTATGAAGACTTGGTATTGCATTGACGGGGCTATGTGTTTGAGATAGAAGACATTACACTTCCACAACTTGGTATATTTTAGAATTATACTTGTAATTCGTTAACTTGGTAACATTATCACACTCTGGAGACTCACCGCAGTTTATATATTTTATCTATCTATCACAGTCTTCCGCTTGCATTTTAACTGTCTCTGGAGTATGATACACTGTTTTGGCTTAATCTCACTCATGTTCAATGCACTAATACCGACAATATTCAATCATCATTCATTTTGTTGCATAAGTGATGCGTTGGAACTCGGGAGTTGAGTTTATGCTCGACCCCCAATTTTCAGGGCATTACATATAGCTTTAGGGAATTGAGAATAGGTTGAGGTTTAGGTTTAGGAAATCGGGTTCAGGTTCGGGATCGGGTTTAGGATCGGGTTTAGGTTTATGTTAGGTTAGGTTATAGGTTATAAGTTTAGGATCGGGTTTAGGTTATAGGTTTAGGTTTAGGTTATAGGTTATAGGTTTAGGTTTAGGTTAGGTTATAGGTTATAGGTTTAGGTTTAGGTTATAAGTTATAAGTTATAGGTTAAAGTTTAGGTTATAGGTTAAGGTTTAGGTTTAGGTTATAGTTTTAGGGTGTGGTTTAGGTTAAGGGTGTGGTCCCTGCAAATACAGATATAAACACGGCCTATCCAAATGGCCAGGCCCTTCCAATGTTGTCCATAGAAAATGGACAGCTTCATCATGGTCATAACAGCGGTTCTCACCTTCCAGGGACCCCCGCTCAACATCCGGATAGCTCCGACGCACATCCGGATCTGCTTAATCAATTTCGAGACAATACATAAACACGGGCCTGTCCAAATGGCCAGGCCATCCATATTGTTGTCCATAGGAAATGGACAACTTCATCATGATCATAACAGCGGTTCCCACCTTCCAGGGACCCCCGCTCAACATCCGGATAGCTCCGACACACATCCGGATCTGCTTCATCAATTTCAAGATAATATATAAACATGGGCCTGTCCAAGTGGCCAGGCCACCCATATTGTTGTCCATAGAAAATGAACAGCTTCATCATGGTCATAACAGCAGTTCCCACCCATAAATTATTTATGAAGAATAGGAAAAAAACAAAGATAAAATAAATAGTTAAAAACTTTACCATTTCAATATTGAACCTTGTAGTGGCAACATTGATCTGTGGGGCTAAAAATACATCAGCCTGCATATAAAAATCTCAAGTTAGTTGGGCCTTTGAGGTCCTCATATGGTAGTAGAAGAGCCATTACTAATACGTTTTATAGGAAAACTCTTGAAATTAACCATCTGGCAACAAACCAATTTCCAAATAAACCCAACTTTAATTAAATCAAATCATCAATGAAAACAAGGAATTCTGCATGAAAAATCATTTTTTAAAAAAGAACATTTTCTATAGAAATTCAAATAAAACAAACCCAGATAAAAATATGTGGCATATAACAAAAATCCAATTCACTAATTAAAAAGTAACACTAGATTCTCCATTGAAATCATAATTTTCTATATTTGTATTGAGAGAGGAGGCACAAGAAATCAATCATTTGAAGCAGTTTATGTTCAAAATCTATGGTGTACATCCAAATACCTGTCTTGGGCATGTTGAGCGGGAAATGTCGGCATAAAATCTTTTGATTTAGGCAGAGAGACCTCACTAAACCACTCATGGTTCAAAGCAGCTTTTGCTGTCATTCGCTGCATTTAGAAGTTTAAAAAAAAAAATGAACAAAAACAAAAAGAAGCATTCATCCTCTGGTGGACCACTTATAGTGAACAAACAGTAGAAAAATTGCACCCAGGGTCAGGAATTACACCAAATTTATTTGGTTTTCAAACCTTCGAACACCCCTGCAGGAAAAAATAAAATAACATAAAAAAGCACATGGGTTTCTTTGTTTTTTTTCATCAGCATGTTATTGTAGGCAGCACCACTCAATGACTTGGATTTAGCACATGTGAACACAAGACATCATATGTACATGCACAAATGCTCAATCGTTGAGAATGAATCCTAAACTTTATTTTTATTTTTATTTTTGACATCTTCTATTTAGGATTGAACCAAGGTGTTAGTGAGAAAACAAACGGAAAAAAAAAAAGTAAGGAGAAGAGAAAGGAAAAGAAGGAGAGATGGCTGGGTTTGACTGCCAAAAAAAAAAAAAAACCAAGGTGTAATCTGTTTTAGAACCTTCTTTTTCTTCTAGGGGACACGATTTATCATCATTTGCGATGAGATTTTGATAATGTAACTCTGATCTGGGTTTGACTGCCAAAAGAAAAAAAAAAAAAACCAAGGTGTTAGTGGTCTTCCACTAAAGGGATGGCCTCCACTTGTGATATTAGACAAACCAGGCTCATGAATACCAGAGCCATGCATGATGACAAAGAAGCTACACATTCATTGATGAGTAACCATACCTCTGATTTTTTCAACTACACCAGTTGATTTTTAAGATTGTTGGCCTCCTCTTCAGCAGCCTTTCTTAAATGGATTTCATTTTGAAGCAACTGGTTGACTTCAGCAATTTCCTCTACAACAGATACTGGGCCCTGTGCACCATGAAAAAATTGAGACAGACAGTGAAAGTGAATTATTCAACAAAGGAATAAATATAAGAATGAAAATGTTGTGTAACCAAGCAAGACAGAACTAATTAAGCCAGATGATTGAAATTTACAGCTGGACATAATGATGCAAGTGTGAGAATCAAATAATTTACAGCAATCTCTCTACGTGGATTTCAGCGTAGATCTAGCAATTTGAAGAAAACCCCGTGAACAAACCTAGCTCTGATACCATCACTTCATGAAGGAGAGGGACAACCCAAATCCACGATGTGGCCACCTATGGTGAGGAATCCGAATACGGTACAGACTGTTGGAAATCCTCTAAAGATCAAACAATCCACAAAGGTCTTGAGTGTCAATCAAACCCAATCTCAATACGAGCAAGAGAAGGGAAATCCCTTTCCTCATCTTTTCTCTCCTCTTCTTTACCTTGAAGGAGAAAAAAAAAACAATTTTCACTTCAAAAACCCAAAAAGACCTCTTACAATCTTTCAAACATAGTATTTATAAAACAACCCTAACTAATTTTGTTAATTGGTGTGCTGCTCACATTTTTTTTGTGCTACTCACAATTAATCCTAAACTAATCAAAACTAAATCTAACAACCTTATAAACCCCTTGCTAAAAAAAATAACAAAGAAAGGAAATGACTAAAACAACCCGACAAAAGCTCAAGATACAAAGAAACAAAAGGTGCACATGGACACATCACACATCACTAGCCCTAAAACCTATGTTCCTATTTATCATGGACGGTAAATGCATAAATGATAATGACTGTGGCATAAAAAGCCTCATAGGGTTTAATTGATCTCCAAGCAAAAAAATTAAATGCCCATCAATTATATCACACATCCCAAGAACAAATCTTTAGACGAGCATAGTATCTTAAAGTTTGCCCATTAACTACCCATTCATGGAAGATTCCCTTGAAAGTTGAAACCATTCTCTCAAGATTTGCAGAAAAATCCAGTTTTTATTCTTTTCATAATCATGGCATCTTTGAACTACATTACCCAGAGTTTCATTTCAAATTATTCTTACTTGTCGATACACCAATAAAGGATCACTTTGAGTAGAGTATTATCTATGAAGTGGCAAATTTTAAAAGCTAGGGCACAACAAATACATCAGTCATCATGTGTGGAAGTTTGTCCCACATCTCAACATTACATTCAAATCAGAGACATAATAAAGTCAAATGTCATAGAAAATTATAAGAGTATTGTAAATGGGTTATAAAAATCTTTAAAAGATGAACTTCATAGAGCTTTGTCTTGATTGATGATGGTCTTAAAGTTGGTTCATTATGTATCAAGGGAGAAGAAATCGAACTGACTATAACATACTAAGACCAACTTCTTTCCAATATCACCATTACCAATGCATTATAATTTTGTATTGTATGTAACAAGTTAGGGTAGACAAGGCCACAACTTATTTTTCCAGATTCTAAAGTAATTTTTATTAATTCAATAATTCTGTAGAAAAAAAAAATCAAGAATATCAAATGATATACAATACAATTCTGAATTTGCTCGCCCCATTCACGCTAACTGCATTTTCATAATGTTGAGATAAGAATACAAAAGATGCTTATGTCACCTTAGGATCTGCCTCTATTAGAGTATATAGTCCTCGATGTGCACTCGTTGCAGTATATTTGAGTTGTTAGAGTATACAATCTTGTCATAGACCATTATCTCCAAGGATATGATGCACCACAGGATGACTGAATATGTTTACACTCTCAAACTCAAATATACCACCACATACATGACATCAAGGACTGTATACTCTAACAGGCCCAAATCACAATTTAAAAAGGTCCCATGATCCAAAGTAACAACTAATCTTTGCTTGACACTCCACTCAATAAGTCACCTCATACACCCATTGAAACGAATCATTTCACATAGTCGGACCAAGCAATCCATACTTGGCTTAGCGAAAAGCATAAAGAATGCTGCAGAACTAGACTGAAGGGGTTTTCTTGTGAAGGGAAAAAGATTAAAATGGTTTCTTATCAGCTTTAGGAGATTTATGCTTAAGAGTTCAAATCACTTGGAAATTATCTCTAGCAAACTGGGTAGCAATTCATGTTCAACAATTCATAGGACCATTCAAGTTTCATTGGGCAGAGATCATTTCCAACTCTCTGCTACTTAAACACTTTGATTGAGTTCTTAGATTGGCAAGAAACATTCTAAGTATTTCTAATGATTTTATCACGATTTGAAGAGCATAGAAAAATAATAGACTAAATTAAACAACAATAGTGTTGTAGGTTTGGAAAGTACAAAGACCTACACTAGATTGACCTGGAAAAAGAACTGCATTAGATACAGGGATGCTTTGCAATAATTTAACTTATAAATGATTCAAGATACTAACGAAAAGAAGGGTAGGTAATTACCACTCAGACTCATATTCTCCTGACAATTGTCAGGCATGTCAAATCTTCGGTGGCCTGACGATGAAGCAGCCATTGGCAGAGACGGATGAAAACAGAAACCATTGACAGTATCTACATTTTAGGGAGGTGAATGAATGAGAGGAAAAAGACTCAAAAGCAAGCAATAAAATGAAAAATATTACACGCCATTTCTTGTAGGAAAGGCAACAGTGTAACAGATGCAGCTTGAAAGCTAGTTATCCACTGCCCGGATTGAAGGTCATAAATATGAACCTAACCATCTTGGTAAAAAGAGATCCAGAAGTTCAGTTACTTGCATTTATTATATTATCTAAAGTTGGAGCGCAACAACAGAAATCAGAAGATAAGTACCTGCCCACCTGTACCAAGATGCCAACCACAGGGCTCAATATCAAAGAATATCCGTTGATTTGTGAACTCCAACGATCTGCATAACCTAGTGCAGGGTCCAAACAAAAAATGCAAGCACTTCAAAGTTGTTCAGAGCCAACCAACTTAATTCTGTTCAGTAACTGACATTAAACAAGCATTAACCTGCATGGCAACTATAAAAAATATATTGTAGGAAAAAAGAGCATAAATCCATTTGCAAGGACATGGTATTGCCTTGTGAAACATATGCCACCCTCTCATGCAGGGGAGCTAAAGAGTTATTTATGTCTATATATTAAGCACCAGCATGGAAAACAAAAATTGCTCAACAACTCAATGAACTTTCAGGTGGCTAGTTTAGGCAACACTTGATATGTGCATGGACACGAGTTATAAAATGGGTAGGGACAGTTGACCCATCAGGATTTTAGCATGGCCCACTATTGAAAGGCTTGGGCCTGATTTCTATGCCTATGCTTCAATCAACCCATTTCTACAAATTAGGCCCCTGGTATGGTGATCCAAACCGTTGATCTTATGTTCCCTACTCTTGATGGGGGATTCTACAAATTAGGCCCCTGGTATGGTGATCTAACCCTGTCCTACCAAGATCTGACTACCTATCAATTGCATCACTTGGAATGAGATATGGTCTTATGGATCTGACATATCCAAACATGCATTCATTACTTGTACAGAGCTTTTACATAATAATTAAAAAAAAAAAAAAACATTTAATCTCAGATTCAAGTCACAGTAACAAGGAAATCAACAAAACCGAGGGAACCTTTGAAGAGGACGAAGCCTCGATGTTAGGGGGAGTGAGGGCGAGGGAGAGCCAGTGGAGGCAGTGCTGTTGAAGATCCAGTGTTGTTGAAGGAGGTGTGAGGGCGCGGGAGCTTAAGAGAGGAAGAGGGAGACGGCGAGGGAGAGGGACCTCGAGAGAGGGAGAGGAAGAGGGAGACGGCGAGGGTGCCGCCGGTGGGAACGGAGAGAGAGAGAGAGAGAGAGAGAGGAGAGAAGATGAGAGAGAGAGAGAGAGAATAAGAGAATGAGAGAGAGAGAGAGAGAGAGAGAGAGAGAGAGAGAGAGAGAAATGGTTGGAGATTTGGGCGCGGCTCCAATTTGAGCACGCACCCATTTTTTGGTGTAGGGACCCATGGACGGTCCTCTCAGGGGCTCCGCGGGGCCCATTATGATGTATTTTCGTAATCCATTCCGTCCATTAATTTTACTAAAATATTTCCATTCATAATCTCAAAAATAAATTATATTGAAGACCCAAGTGGACCACACCATATGAAGTACATGTGATTTAATCTCCATGTTTCCTACTGTGTGGTCCACTTTTGCCTTCGATCTAACTGATTTTTGTTTTCATGCCCTAAAATAATATTTCAAAATATATGGAAGGCTTAGATAGAACACATATATTTTTTGAGGCCCTATAGAGCCCCTTACACCACCGTTAATTAGTAATGGTGTGGCAGCTTTTTAGCTACGGATTAAATCCGTAGAAATTGTAGCTACGGTTTAAATCCGTAGTAAAAAAACTAACGTAGTTTGTATCCTTTGCTCCTTTTTTTGGTAGTGTGTGTGCTTGGTTGAGATATGATTGGTCATGGTTTATGCCAGATGCATGGTTGATTTGTGTAATTCATGCATCTGGCATTACATAGCACGGTTGATATTCGCCCTAGCTTCATCAGGGTTGTAGCCTCCATAGGCATATCGTAGATGGCCAGATTTGGACACTGGAAATATTAGTTTGAACACTGTGGGCACGTAGGATGTCCTTGGGTGAAAGTCCCAGAACCTTCATGGTACCAGGAGATGCTCCAACATCGGGACCGAGTGAAAAACATGAGCACTGTTGCCTTTACCATTAGGTCGTATCTCCCATTATATCGTGGTCAGTTGGAAAGGGGTGTGAACTTATCCATCCGAGAGAGGGGACATTTAAGCTAGGCTGAGTTTGACCAGCTCGTAAATGGGTCCGCTACCGTCAAGCCTTATTGGTGATTGGCTGTCCACAGGCGGGTAGTGATGTCTCTTATACTCGCTGAGCTGCGCGGCTAAGGAGGCGACAGTTTATGTGGAGTGTACTTGACCCTTGTGATTTCTTAGAGAGGAACTGTACTGATATGTGAACTTGATATGAGGATTGGCATGATTTCATTGCACATTGCATATGACACTTGGCTATATAGGCCCGTATTGCTTAGCCTTGGGATGGCTGATGGTATTTTGCATTGAGTTGCATAGCCTTTGGTTGGCAGATGGTATTCCTGCCTTGCATTTGCATAGCCTTGTTACGGCTATTGGTATTCATGATCTTACCGCACATTCCGTATACTCTGATATTGCATTCATGGCACCTGTCCTACACACACTTACACCGCCCCCTAAGATTTCTATAAGCTTATGCACAATTGATGCGTGCAGGTGATTCTAGGCAGTGAGCAGGAGCAGGAGCAGGAGTTGCCACGGATCTTTTGGAGTTTTGCTTTATAGCCTTTATATCTTTCTCTTTAGAACCTTGTATTGTAAAAAGTTTTAATTCTTAGTGGATTTTGTAATGGTGTTCTTGTAGTTATTATCTGTGGTTATGATGTTATGATCTTGGGTATGCTCATTATGAATCAGACTTATGTTATGGAAATCCTCCTTGTAGGATCTCAGGATTGGAACCTGGTGAACGAGTGCTAAGAGCCGAGAATGGGGCGCTATGGAGGTTGTCGCCGCCGGATTCAGCGATCAGGAGTTTTTGTGAGCACGGTTTCCGAGTTTGGGGTGCGACAGGAGTTGGTATCAGCACATAACAAATAACTCGGGAATAACTCAGGACAACATCATATATCTGCTTCAAGCTTAGGACAAGTAGCGTCCCAATGTGTACTCTTTTAATTTGGTTTTCTAACGTCCATTAGCCTTGGACGCCTTTGTTCTTTCTTTAGACCATGCTGCCTAAACGAGGGAGGAGAGGCACCCATGGTGCCCGATCGACCCGAGTGCATCCCGCTCCATCTATTGCGGATCCTAGTCCCGATCCTATTCCGAAGGTTCTTGTTCTACCTCCAGTTAATCCTATTCTTCCGTCGGAGCTTATTGTGCCTATGTCAGAGGCTCCTACAGTTCCTGCACCTCCGCCCAAGGCCAATGTCGTCCCTCCAACCCCTACTATACCAGTTGGAGCCGATCAGTTGCAGCAGATGCTCCAAGCAGTTACAGCTGCCCTCCAGGGGCAGAGCAGACAGTCAGAGGAGACTCCAGAGCAAAGGGAGCAGATTCATGCGAGTGCTCTTCTTCGGGATTTTTGTCAGCATGATCCCCCATGTTTCAAGGGTGAGCCTGATCCTATAGCAGCCGAGTTGTGGCGTACCGAGGTGGAGAAGATCTTCGACACCATGAGATGCACATCACAATAGCGAGTTCAGTTGGCAGTTTTTCTTCTTCAGGGCGAGGCCTAGCACTGGTGGGCTTCTGTTTCCAGATCAGTTGGGAGAGATTTTATATGGACTTGGGAGGACTTCATGGATCGTTTCGACCAAAAGTTCTTCCCTGAGCATATTCAGCAGCAGAGAGCTTTAGAGTTTGAGACTCTTGTTCAAGGAGATATTATAGTATCACAGTACAAGGCCCTTTTTATTGCCTTGTCCCGATTCATGACCTACTTAGTGGATGATGAGAGGCGGAAGGCCCACCGTTTTGTAAACAGCTTGCGTCTCGCTCTTAGGAGTCGAGTGGTTGGGCATCTTCTTACGACATTTGCTGATGTTGTGCAGAGGGCCCTAGTTTATGAGGATGATTGGGCCACTTTTCAGAGGTCCTGAGATCAAGGAGGAGACCGGAAGAGGAAGGCGCACTCCGATAGCTCCCGCCAGCATCAGCACCATCAGTGTAAGGGTCATTCAGGGTTTAAAGCGCCAACAGCGTATCCAGCGTAATCTTCTGGTCCGTTTACTGGAGTTTGTTTTGGATGGGGACGGACGAGGCATCGTAAGCACGAGTGTTCCCATCCCCAGCAGCAACAACAACAGCCGAGGGCATCACAGTAGCCCCCTCACCAACCTCCACAGCAGCAGCAACAGCAGCGACCCCAACACCAGCCTCCTAGGCCTCCTTCGCAGCAGTAGAGGTAGCAGGGTAGGCTGCCGCAGCGACAGCAGCAGCAACGGAGACCGCAGATGCAGAGGGGACAGGCACCTCTCCCGCAGGCCCAGGGCAGATTTTATGCCGCGCAGCAGGTGCAGGGTCAGGACCCTCAGTCGTCAAGCTTGCTTCCCTTGCCAACTCAGGGCAGATTCTACACCGCTCAGCAGGACCCTCAGTTGTCGGGAGGAGTAATTAAGGGTATTCTTCTTGTCTCCGCTTCTATTGCTCGTGAATTATTTGATTCCGGAGCATTGCATTCGTTCGTAGCCGATGAGTTCTGCCGATCGACCGGTCTACCATCGGAGTCCGCTCGTGAGGCTTTATCAGTATCGACTCCCTTGGGGAAGTCTGTATTTTTGGTTCATTTTTGTTCGTCGTGCCCCGTTCTAGTTGGGGATATGTTTCTGCCCCCGGATTTGTTCATGTTGTCGATGATCGAGTATGATGTTATCCTGGGTATAGTTGGCTTGCCGAGTACCACGGCATGTTGAACTATTCTGCAAAGACAGTCACGTTCTGCGTACCCGGCTTGATGTTATTCCAGTTCGTTGTCAAGCTCAGAGGAGATCCGTTGTCTAGTTTGTTGGCCTGCACAGTAGAGGAGTCAGTGGCTGGGTGTTTCGAGCAGTTGTCAGTTGTTTGTGAGTTCCCCGATGTGTTTCAGGAGATTCTGGGGTTGCCGCCGTGCCTGCAGATAGAGTTTCAGATAGATCTTGTGCCCGGTACCGGGCCTATCTCAAAGGCCCCTTATCGTATGGAACCGATGGAGTTACGGGAACTGCAGGTGCAGTTGAACGAGTTACAGGAGTTAGGTTTTATTCATCCTAGCATTTCGCCGTGGGGAGCCTTGGTATTGTTCGTGAAGAAGAATGATGTCTCATTGAGGCTCTACGTGGATTACCACGAGCTCAATAAAGTCACTATCAAGAACAGATACTCACTCTTGAGGATTGATGATTTATTCGATCAGCTGCAGGGTGCACAGTTCTTCTCCAAGATTAACCTACGGTCCGGCTATTATCAGATTCGGGTCCGAGAGGAGGACATTACGAAGACACCTTTCTGGACATGCTACGGTCATTTCGAGTTTCTGGTCATGTCTTTTAGGCTGACCAATGCGCCTGCCGTCTTTATGTAGCTGATGAACGTGGTCTTCCGGCCCTACCTTGGCCAGTTTGTTATAGTTTTCATCGATGATATTCTAATTTATTCAAGGACCCGAGAGGACCATGAGGAGCATTTGCAGATTGTGTTGGAGACCATCCGTGCCCACCAGCTATATGCGAAGCTGAAGAAGTGCGAGTTCTGGCAGGAGGAGGTGAAGTTCCTCGGTCACATGGTGACAAGGGAGGGAGTCTCTGCAGACCCCTCAAAGATTGATGCAGTGCGTCAATGGGGCCAGCCCATGAACGCGTCTAACATCCGTAGTTTCCTTGGTCTAGCGGGATATTATCGGCGATTCACTGAGGGATTCTCCCGCATTGCAGCACCGCTGACCCGATTGACACGAAAGGGCGTCGAGTTCGTCTGGAGTGACACCTATGAGGAGGCATTTGTGGAGTTGAAGGACCGCCTCACGTCCACTCCCGTCCTTGTTCACTCCCCAAGTATACGGTTGTGATGTAATAATAAACTCGGTGAGACCGAGGTCGAATCCCAAGGAACTGATACCTGTATGTTATCTGAAACTAACTAGAAGTAGAACTAGACTAAGATGAAATTTAAATCAATTGTAATTTGAGGAATAATGGTGAAATACTAAATTAAAACCTAAGGAATTAAGAGGAAGGAAACTAGGCATTCAGAGGATCCACTTGTAGAGATCAGGGAGATCTTATGCCTGCATCAAAAATTCAACTGGACTTAGAGTCCCATCTTCATCCAGTTGAAGGGTGGAACCATGAAAATTAAACTGAACTTCCTTTGATATAGTTTTAAAGAGATGAAAGGTATATGAATTAGAATGGATTCCATCACCAAACCATGCCCAGGAGACAAAGTAAACAACAGAATTAAACTAATTACCAACCAATCAGCATGAATGAAGGTTAGGAAGGGAACTGACATCCGACCATGCCTAGGAGACAATGGTGAACAACAGGGCTTCCTGACGTCATAAACATAAAAAGGAAAGGAACATGCTCAAATCCATCGCAGACCCATTGTAATTTTAGTCACAACAGACCGTTAAAAACTAAAAACATTCCCTTAATTAAACTAAAATCAATATCAGTTTAGTATAAACAAAAGGCATAAAATAGAGTCTCCCAACATGCTACAAGCTTCACCTCTTAGCCCTAGTTAAGAGGTTTAGCCACACATGAACATGATGAGGTTATAATTTCTCAAAAAGTATACTAAATACAGAAAAATAAATAAATAAATATTACTTTACTCTTTCTCTGCCTCTGCCCACGTCCTTGGTGTGCATGCCCTTCTCTCTCTTTTTACTTTTCCTTATATAGAGCAAGGAGGCCGGTGCGGAAGCTGTGTGTAGTCCTTGCTGGAGTCAGAGAATTGAGCCTCTGTTTTACGCAGCAGAGAAAATACACAAAACTCATTACGTTTAATCTGGTGGGGCCCATGATCGAAGATGGTGACAAAATCCAGTTTGTTCATTAGTTTCCTCTCGAAAAACGTGTCGGGACTATACGGTTTTTTATTGGTTTCGTTGTGTCCCACGGACTATTTCGTTGCACCGTTTATCTTCCGTTGGGACGATTGGAAATCTTCCTTCATTGCCTTCTGGGATTCTGACACCTAGACCATGGTTATTAGACCTGCAGAACTCTGATGAACGGTTCAGATCAGACCGTTGATTCATGATGGTGGCCCACAAAAATCTTCCGCAGGCTCTGTTGCGAAACAGAGCTTACGTGAATGCGCTGTGATGGTCGATCGGTCCCAGATTGATGTCTATGGAGAAATCCACCTCGTCCATTGAAATCCTGGCGAAAAACCAGTCGGGAAGGAGTATTTTTTGAGTGAAATTGGTGTGGCCCACGAACTTGTCTACTCCGCCGTCCATCTTACGTTTAATGGTTAGGATTTTGCAAAGGCTTGCATGGTCTCAAAAGGCCACCTTGGTGAGGTTAATACCCTCATTTTACACACAATGGACGGTCCAGATTGATGATTTTGACGAGGAGTGGACCCCACTGAGAGGAACCAGCGGACGCTGATGCGTCCGCTGGAAGTTTTTTTTTCTTTTTCTTTTTTGAATTGAGAAGATGAGTCGGTCAGCGCCTGCTGACCGACTTAAGGTAATTTGGTGTACATCCAGTGCACTTATGCCCTTGCACACGCGCTATACATGTAGGTACCACAGAGATGTTCGTGAGAAATTTGCTCCGTCCATCCGCTTTGTCACTTAATTTGAAGGGTTGAGACAAAATTTGGAGCATATCCAGATCTCAGGCGGGCCCCAATTCGAGATTTTATCGATTGATCTGTCCATTGGGCCACTTCTACAGGGATCCGATGGTTCAAATTTGACATATACGGTTCATTTATAGTCCTCAGGCTATGTATGAAGTTTCGAGCCGAAAAGATGGTGGAAACCCTATAATCTTTCATTCTGCCCGACTTTCAAGCCACTTAAGCTTTAGTTTCTCAATTTTCTCGGATCTTTGGCATGTAAATCCGTCGATCTTGGTCCCCTGGAGTCCGTCCATTGCCTTGGTGACTTCGGAGCGTCAATTTCATGCATTTAGAATCATTTTCAGTCTCAGCTTCCTAAATTCACCTTGCACCACAAACACGATTAAAATAAGGCATTAAACAGTATCATGTTCGTAAAAGCAGGTAATAACTGGGGTCTAATATGCAATATTCAACCGTCAACACAACTCCCAACTAGCATTTTGCTAGTCCAGAGCAAAGTATGCGAAAAATAAGTTGAGAACTACAGGATAATTTCTATGTACTCGAGTAAATTTTGCAAAATAATCCAGATACGAGAATTTTAAGATGCATGAATGTTGGGTATTACTTTCTCCTGTACTTTAGCGCACAGTAAACTTCATAATTAAGTTCAAGTATTAATCCATTAATTAGAACAATTCTAAACATTGAGTCCATGGGTGTATAGTGTAATCTCAGTTTAGCAACTTTAAGATTCACTTCTCTATTTCAAGATATCATTGGTAACTAACAAGAGAATTCATGATAACCAAAACTTGCCTTAAAGATCATCTTTTCATTCTTCCAGCTTTTGATTTTTCCCTCAAAAGTAATGCTAAGAAGGGGACTCAAATCCTCACCTATAGGGAGCAAACCTATGGTGAAGACTGTACACCCACTTTTTTCACATACCATCCATGGGGAATCAAATCTACACCTTTAGGGAGCAAACCTATGGTGAAGATTATTCGCCCAACCCTTTAAAAAGGTATTTGTTGTTTTTTTTTTAATTGATCATGACGGGCAAATTTCCAAGTTGGTTCCTTACATGCTTAGTGATTACCAAGTTAACCCTTCAATATCAAACTGAAACCTTAATGTGTAAGCGAGATGTGACGTGTGAAATCATGGTTCAATTAATGTTTGAAACTTCTAATTATGGTTTAACAATTCAAACTTACTGCGAAAGCTAAAAGATAACTGAATCCAAGAGTCGTAAATTACCAACATCACTTATCTTGTAATTCTAAATTCAAGATGGTCGTCAAAATCACATCGAATTCACAAAAATTTTCATAAATTTCTGCTCAAGACCAAGAAAACACTGATTAGGTAACCTAATCTCCCACCCCCAACCTAAAATCTACATTGTCCTCAATGTAAAAGAAATAAGCATGCAATGCACATGGGACAACGAAAGTACAAGAGTGATGGAAAGATAGTACCTGGACGAAAAAAATAAGAGGCTTTCCAAAGATATCTACGTAAGAGTGGGTCAGCAAAAGAGAGAAACTAGTAGAAGTAAAATAAAAATAATAAAATCTTACCTACACCACTTTCGCAGGTGCTCTCGATTGCATTTAGCATATGCAACAAGCATTTAAACCCCTAGGTTTCTCCTAGTGGACGAGTTGTAGTCTCATGAGGGTTTGCAGCAATGTTACCCACAAACATTGAACTAACTAGCTACAAAAATGAAATGGAATGAAAATCTGGGTTGCCTCTCAGGAGCGCTAAGTTTACCATCTTCAGCCAGACAAATAAAGCAAACTACCTTAGTCCTGTGAAAGCAGGGAAAAACTACTCGATCATGTTGTAAGGTTCCTCTTTCGGCCAATATCGTGATAAGTTTCTCAGTAAGTTCCTCAACAAGATCATCCAAAAGCCCTTTTTGCAATAAGCTTAGATGCCCTGGAGCTTGACTTTCCAGAGAAACTTATGTACCTCATTAAAAATTTGTCGTTGATTCGCCTGAGGTATCCAAAGTATATATGATTCACCTGTGTCAAAAAAAGTTTCAAAGTTAGTATCCCATGGTGAATCAGAGACTACAGGTAGATCAAATTGAGAAAAAATTTCAGGAAATGGTGTAATCTCAACACATTCCGAAGTAGCAGACTTCGGTTCAATTTTCAACTCTTCCTCCCCTAATGGTAAACATTCAAGATCTGTGGAAGAAGAAGTTTCAGAGTAAGGGTTCTCTTGGTCAGTGATGACTACCGAAATGTTGTCTTGCAAAGCATTCATTGTCTCTTATCATGGGATCATTTGAATCTGCAAAGTGTGTCAAGCAATCATCCAAAGAGTTGGAAAATTCAGTTGAGCGTGACTTATGTTCCACATTAGAGCTCGTGATGATCTGCCCAAGGAATCCATCGTCTTTAAAGGTAAACGGAGGTGTGCTCTCTTACTTCAGCTCTGCACAGATAGATTGAGGGTCAGTGTACGAAGCATTGATGTGCGGACTCTGCTTATTGATACTACTCAGAAGAGGCATTGAATCGTCAATATTCAACAGTTCAGATGATGGCCTCAATTGGGTGGTTTCAAATTCCAGAGTCATATCGAGTAACTCGTCCATCTCCCGAATCATATCATCATTCAATTTAGAGGAGTGGTCCAAACAAATCTCACAAGAGATAAAAGGGTCGGTTGTAAGGAGCTCATCCACTTTTAGATCAAACATGTCCGGTGAGTGGAGTAACTCATTATGATCGTTCTCTTCGTGTACTTCTCGACCATTGACTTGGACCAAACTTGACATTAATTCCAGGGGAACTGTGGCTACACATTCAGGATCGTCATCCCAATACTCATCATATTCTAGTTCAGTGCAGTGCACATTCTGATGGGATCACTTTCCTCACATTCTACACCTAGAATGGGTTGAGGTTCGCATAAACTAACCTCTTCTTCATCATTGGAATCAAGTGTGTCCTATGAGTGAAGTGTGTCATCATCATTATATTTGAAAGGCACCCATGTATCTTCCCCATTCCTTTGAACAATCATCGAGATTGACTCTTCGGGAAATTGAACCACATGCTCGTTAACGTAATTCAACTCTTCATTCCAAATTCCAGAGTTTTTCAAAAACGAGTGAGGATCACTTTTCTCGTATTATATTTTTGGATTGGGTTGTGGATGAGATGAACTAGCCTCCATTAGCCTATCAAGCCGTGATTCAAGTGCTTCTAGTAATTTCCTCATGCCAGTAACATAGTCTGTGTAACTCGGAGATAACTCATCTTGGATCTTTTCTGGTGGATATTCAAAAGTGGTTGATCCATAAGGGTTCTTGCCATGATGTTTTACTAACTCAACTTCGAAATATTTCTGTTTCCACTGATCAAAATCATACGGGTCATATGTCAGGAGTTAATACGCGTCATCATTCCAATAATCACGTACTGTTTTCTTAACTCGTGGAACATAATTATTCTCCCATAGATATTCACCGAAAGACTTCTTAATCGGTGGAGCATCATATTCCGATTGGTTCTCGAAGATATTTTCAGAAAAATTTTGAGACATAGGCTGTTTTCCATAAGCTATCTCAGCATACTGACGTGCCCACTCATTCATATACATGGTGAAACCTTAACTCTGAATCTCTAGTCCTAGAGAAAATAAAAGAAAATTTCCGACAGCAGTACAGAAAGTAAGAGGAGAAGTTAGAAGGATGTTACCAATTAAGAAGATTTAACAAAATGTTACAAAGCAAGAAAGTAAGTTAGTTTCTAAAAATCAATTAGAACAAAAACCCTAAAACTAAAGTTAGTAAAAATACAAATCTTAAACTAATCCTAGAACTAGTTAATTTCATAAATGCATAACTTTCAGTCCCCGGTAATGGTGCCAAAAACTTGTTCACTCCCCAAGTATAGGGTTGTGATGTAGTAATAAACTTGGTGAGACCGAGGTCGAATCCCAAGGGACTGATACCTGTACGTTATTTGAAACTAACTAGAAGTAGAACTAGACTAAGATGAAATTTAAATCAATTATAATTTGAGGAATAATGGTGAAATACTAAATTAAAACCTAAGGAATTCAGAGGAAGGAAACTAGGCATTCAGAGGATCCACTTGTAGAGATCAGGGAGATCTTATGCCTGCATCAAAAACTCAACTGGACTTAGAGTCCCATCTTCATCCAGTTGAAGGGTGTAACCATGAAAATTAAACTGAACTTCCTTTAATATAGTTTTAAAGAGATGAAAGGTATATGAATTAGAATGGATTCCATCACCAAACTATGCCCAGGAGACAAAGTAAACAATAGAATTAAGCTAATTACCAACCAATCAGCATGATATGAAGGTTAGGAAGGGAACCAACATCCGACCATGCCTAGGAGACAATGGTAAACAACAGGGCTTCCTGACATCATAAACATAAAAAGGAAAGGAACCTGCAACATAAAAAGGAAAGGAACCTACTCAAAGTCATCGCAGACCCATTGTAATTTTAGTCACAACAGACCATTAAAAACTAAAAACATTCCCTTAATTAAACTAAAATCAATATCAGTTTAGTATAAACAAAAGGCATAAAATAGAGTCTCCCAACATGCTACAAGCTTCACATCTTAGCCCTAGCTAAGAGGTTTAGCCACACATGAACATGATGAGGCTATAACTCTCAAAAAGTATACTAAAAACAGAAAAATAAATAAATAAATATTACTCTACTCTTTCTCTGCCTCTGCCCACGTCCCTAGCATGCATGCCCTTCTCTCTCTTTTTGCTTTTCCTTATATAGAGCAAGGAGGTCGGTGCGGAAGCTGTGTGTAGTCCTTGCTGGAGTCGGAGAATTAAGCCTCTGTTTTACGCAGCAGAGAAAATACGTAAAACTCATTACGTTTAATCTGGCGGGGCCCATGATCGAAGATGGTGACGAAATCCAGTCCGTTCATTAGTTTCCTCTCGAAAAACGTGTCGGGACTATACGGTTTTTTTATTGGTTTCGCTGTGGCCCACGGACTATTTCATTGCACCGTTTATCTTCCGTTGGGACGATTAGAAATCTTCCTTCATTGCCTTCTGGGATTCTGACACATAGACCATGGTTATTGGACCTGCAGAACTCTGATGGACGGTTCAGATCTGACCGTTGATTCATGATGGTGGCCCACAAAAATCTTCCTCAGGCTCTGTTGCGAAACAGAGCCTACGTGAATGCGTTGTGATGGTCGGTGGGTCCCAGATTGATGTCTATGGAGAAATCCACCCCGTCTATTGAAATCCTGGCGAAAAACCAGTCGGGAAGGAGTTTTTTTCGAGTGAAATTGGTGTGGCCCACGAACTTGTCTACTCCGTCGTCCATCTTACGTTTAACGGCTAGGATTTTGCAACGGCTTGCATGGTCTCAAAAGGCCACCTTGGTGAGGTTAATACCCCATTTTACACACAATGGACGGTCTAGATTGATGATTTTGATGAGGAGTAAGCCCCACTGAGGGAAGTTTCTTTTTCTTTTTTTTTTTTGAATTGAGAAGATGAGTCGGTCAGCACCTGCTGACCGACCTAAGGTAATTTGGTGTACGTCTGGTGCACTTATGCCCTTGCACACGCGTTGTACATGTAGGTCCCACGGAGATGTTCGTGAGAAATCTGCTCCGTCCATCCACTTTGTCACTTAATTTGAAGGGTTGAGACAAAATTTAGAGCATATCCAGATCTCAGGCAGGCCCCAATTCAAGATTTTATGGGCTAATCTGTCCATTGGACCACTTTTACAGGGATCTGATAGTTCAAATTTGACATGTACGGTTCATTTATAGTCCTCAGGCTATGTATGAAGTTTCGAGCCAAAAAGATGGTGAAAACCCTATGATCTTTCATTCTGCCTGACTTTCAGGCCACTTAAGCTTCAATTTCTCGATTTTCTCAGATCTTTGGCATGTAAATCCGTCGATCTTGGTCCCCTGGAGTCCGTCCATTGCCTTGGTGACTTCAGAGCGTCAATTCCATGCATTTAGAATCATTTTCAGTCCAAGCTTCCTAAATTCACCTTGCACCACAAACACGATTAAAATAAGGCATTAAACAGTATCATGTTCATAAAAGCAGGTAATAACTGGGGTCTAATATGCAATATTCGACCCTCAATAGTCCTCACTCTTCCCTATGGGAGTGATGGGTTCGTTGTGTTTACCGATGTCTCGAGAGTTGGTTTGGGTGTTGTCCTGATACAGCGCGGGAAGCCAGTGACGTATGTCTCGCACCAGCTCAAGGTCCATGAGCTAAACTACCCCACGCATGATCTGGAGTTAGCAGTAGTTGACTTCGCACTGAAGGTGTGGAGGCATTATCTCTATGGGGTTAGGTTCAAGCTCTTCTCGGACCATAAGAGCCTGAAGTATTTATTTTCACAATCGGAACTAAATATGCGACAGAGGCGATGGATAGAGCTCCTGAAGGATTATAATTTTGACCTTCAGTACCACTCGAGCAAGGCAAACGTGGTGACAGACGCACTCAACCGTCAGCCACGAGGCCTGGTGGCACAGATGATGGTTCGTGAATGGAAGATGCTCGAGGATGTATCGGTGATCGAGACTCAGCAGACAGATGAGTCATTGTAGGGTTACCAAGCAGAGGCCGCATCTATGGAGCAGTCAGACTATTAGATTGGTTCCGATGGTGGACTTTGTTTCAGAGGACGATTGTGTGTTTCGAACATGCCAGAGTTGCGTAGAGATTTGATGATCGAGGCACACCGATCGCGACTTACTATCCACCCAGGCTCCATGAAGATATACCGCGATATGAGGAGGCAGTATTTCTAGTCAGGGATGAAGCGTCAAATTGCTAGTTTTGTAACCAAGTGTGACACTTGCCAGCATGTCAAGACCGACCACCAGAGACCCCTGGTCCCTTACAGTCGTTGAGCGTTCCACTGTGGAAGTGGGAGCACGTGTCGACTGATTTCATCAGTGGCTTACCGAGGACTCAGCGCGGTCACGACGCCATCTGGGTTATCGTCGATCATCTGACGAAGTCGGCGCATTTTATTCTGATTCGTGCGACCTAGACATTGGAAAGGCTTGTGAAGATATTCATAGAGGAGATTGTGAGACTGCACGGCATTCCCGTTTCAATCGTTTCTGACCGAGACCCGAGCTTACATCTCAATTTTGGAGGAGCTTTCAAGTAGTCAATGGGGTCTACTTTGCAGCTCAGCACCGCTTATCATCTGCAGACTAATGGGCAAACCGAAAGGGTTAACTAGATCCTTGAAGATATACCCCAAGCTTGCGTGATTGACTTCATGGGTAGCTGAGACGAGCAATTGCGCCTGGCCGAGTTTGCATACAACAACAGTTATCAGGTGACCATTGACATGGTTCCTTTTGAAGCATTATATGGCAAACCGTGCAAATCTCTTAGTTGTTAGACTAAGGTTGGAGAGCGTCATCTCCTAGGTCCTGAGCTTGTGTAGCAGTCGTCAGAGGTAATTGACATCATCAGGCAGAGGATGCACACAACTCAGAGCCGGCAGAAGAGTTTTGCTGATCGTCGGCGTCGACCACTCGAGTTTGCAGTTAGGGACATGGTGTATCTCAAGGTCTCGCCATGAAGGGCGTGGTACGATTTGGAGCGAAGGGCAAGCTCGCCCCTAGATTTATAGGACCTTTTGAGATCATTGGGCACGTGGGCGCCGTGGCCTACAGGCTTGCTTTACCTTCTGAGTTGTCCGATATCCACAACGTGTTCCATGTATCGATGTTGCGGAAGTACGGATCAGGCATTATTCCGGTGATTGATTGGTAGCCCTTTGAGGTCCGTGAGGATGCTTCTTATATTGAGCAACCAATTCAGATCCTTGATCGGAAGGAGCAGATTCTCCGGACCAAGGTCATTCCCCTGGTGAAGGTTCAGTGGAGTCATTATTCTAAGGCAGAGGCGTCTTGGGAGCGTAAAGTTGAGAGTCGGGAGCGCTATCCCCATCTGTTTGTTGAGTGATTGTTTGTATTGATTGATTGTATGCCATGTATTGCCTTATCATGTGTTGATTGATATATATATATATATATGATGTTTTTATCTTCCTTCCCTTGTTTGTCATGGTTATGGTAAATTTCGAGGACGAAATTTTTTTATTAGGAGGGGACTGCTGTCAGACCCTTAACCAAGTATCCGTTTTGTTTCGTTAGGTCCCGCAGTCCTATCGATCGAATTCCGGCGACCCGCGACCTGTAGGTAGCGTTTGCAATCGTCCTTAAATCTCATCCTGTAAAGCGGAATCGAAACCTAACTTTTGCGACCGCGTCGGCGCCGCAGTTCAAATGCCGTATCTCGTGCGTAAATCCGATGTGTACATCAAAAGTTGTAGGTCGCGCTTTATTTGGACCCTTGATCGTGTTTTGGTGGGACCCACCTAACATGTGTGCACCCCACCCTAGGAAGCATGACATCATCCATTCCATGATGGCCTAGCTAGCCTAGACCCCTAGCCCCTAATAAGCATGAGTTCTTTCTCCCAAACTCATCATAACAATATCCTATCCCATGTGTAATTATAACCCATATTTTCAAAAAAAAAAAAAAAAAACTAATCATTCTTTTCTAACTACTTCTTTCCATGATCTTTCTTCTCTCCCTCATTATTCTCTTTTCCCCTAGCTAGAGGAGTCTTGGACGTCCCCCATATTCCAGCAACTCCAGCCCCCTTTTCTCACAAAAACCCCTCCATCTAACCCTCAAAACACAATCTTAGCCATATATCTATAACCCTTGGAGCTTAAGGAGCTTGGAGATAGGAGAAACTAGGAGATCTTGTGAAGCGGGTGCCCATTTAGAATAGTTTTCAGCTTTTCTTTCTTAGATCTTCTTTTTCTCATTTAAGGGAGCTTGTGGGGCCCATCAAAAGATGGTGGAGGTCCCTCATGTCTCCATGGGAGTGGCCAATGGCCCACCTTATGCATGCATGTTCCATAGATGGGGTCATTCTCCATGGACCCCATCATGGTAATTTTTCTTTGATCCATAGCTCATGGGGTCATCTAGACCCTAGATCTTTGGTGGGGATGGCATCCCCACCTTAGATTTGATTTTTTTGATCCATGCATTTGTAAGATCTAGCTTGTAATATGTATGATGAATGTTGTGAGGTTGTGATGATGGAGAGGGCCTCAATCATGGTGGAGCCCCCTCTCCTATGGTCGGGTTTCCTTTCCCCTTTTTCTATTATTGCCTTCTGATGTGTGTGGCCCACTTAGGGACCCTAGGATGTCCAAACCGTCCAGCAAGGTGGGACGCCCTTGCTATCCATTTCCTGGACATTGGCATCCCACTTGCTGCCTATTGATGCTTCCAAGGGGTTTTGAGAAGGGGTTTTGGTCTGGATGTTTGTGGGGCCCACTAAGGTGGACCATATCACCATTTTTGTGGAGTATTTCCTATTTATTCAGCAGTTATGGACTGATGTGTCCTGTTATATCTTGTTGTCTAAAAATTTCCTGACTGTTTTCTGGGTTATTTTTCATTGATCTTGGCATGGATGATTGGACTTATTGTAGGCATGTTTTACCCCTATTAAGAGATGATTCTTGGAGGTGTGGACCCCACCTTGATGTATGTTAAATCCCACCTCCAACTGTCCATGAATGGACAGCCAATGGAGCAATCCCAAGGGCGGGACGGTCCAAAATTTTGGACTGTCGAGCCATGCTTATTGGATGGAAAACACATGTATTAGCTAATTTTTGGGGATGATGGGTCAATTTTGTGGACCTCACCTTGCTGTACTTTGATAGGAGCATGATCACCACCCCTTTTTCCCTCTTTTGGGTGGGCCTGGGCCCACAACATTAGATGTTCCATGTGGGGACAACAATATTTTTTTCTCGCAGAATTTCATTTCTAGACCTTGCTGTCCATTTTTGTAACTCATGTTTGTGTTTGATGGTGGCCTCCCCCTTCACCCATCTTGTGGCCCACCTTGTGGGGACCGACCTCATGTGCATGTGGGCCACCCGATTCACCAAATTTTGGGGCATTTTGGAGCTGGGCCAACAACCCAACTGCTGGACGTCCAGCAATGGGTTGGTCGGCCATCCTCCCCTTGTGGCCCACCTTGATGTAGTATTTTATCCATGCCTTCCTCCCTGGTGTGGCCCACTGAGAAGTGGTTCAGTCCCTGGTGAGACGTCCACCAATGGGTCCCACCTTAAGGTTTTTTGTGGCTGGCCATCCAAGCCTCTTGGGACACCCAGGCCCACCTAGGACGTATAGGATTTTTTTTTTTTTTTTTTTTGGGTGCTGCTGGACTGCAAGTCCAGTAGTAGCCCCACCTTTATTCTTGTGTCATATCCTCACCTTTCATCTGTTAGGACCCACTATGATAACTAAGGGCCATTATAAAATTTATTTTCTCCCAAAATTACTATCTGCTGGACCTTAGCGGGCCTAGGGAGCTAGGTAGGCTAAATGTCCAGCAAGGGCCTTAAAATGTTTTGGATATAACTGGAAAATTTTATGTGGTGAGGCCCACCAGATTGGGGTGTTGTATACTCCTTGAGTAGATATTTTTCCCTGAGATTTCTTTTGGGCTTAATTAGTGCCTTGTTAGGCCCACTTTTAGTTGATTGCTTGGGCCCAAATAATTGGACCAAAATTTTTTGGGGATGTCCAGCAGGCTTGGATGGGCTAGGACGTCCAGCCTTGGCCCAGTCCTTGTACATGGACCGTTTTCACATTATGCTGGACTCGGTGGGCTGAATTGTATGTGTGATTGGGTCCTTGATTGCCCACCTATTTTATCCAAATTTAGGTTGATATTGAAGGGCCCATTTGACCCAACTTGGATATGTTTTTGCCTGTGTGCTTGGGATTATGGGCTGCCCACTAGGTCCAACATAATGCATGAATTCGGTAGCCATTGTTCTTGGGCCATAGTTTGCCTTTTTGGGCCCATGATGTTGTGTGAGGGCTTTGGGCCATTTTCTTGGGGCCCATTATGTGATATGATATATATGTATTGCTGCCCATTTTATTTTTAAGGTTGTACTTAGGCCTTGGGCCTTGCTATAGGTAGAATCTTTGTTGGGCCGCCTTTTAGGGGACAATGGTGGTTAAATGTCCCCATCGTGGACCCCTCTAGGCCCATTTGTTAGGCTCATTCTCATCTACTGATAGTTGAATGTCCACCTTAGACCCTTTGTTAGGCCCATTCTTATTATTTTAGGCCCATAGTATTGCTCTCTTAGTATTTGTGGGTTACCCCAAATTGTTGGGCCCCCACTAGTAGTTGTACTCTTTCTATTCCATGTAACATTGTCTAAGTACCTAGATCCTACCTTGTTGAGAGGAGAGTATAACTCCACTGCATGATGTACTTAGTTGTTTTTCATAAGTCATCCCCATGTGTACTTAGACTCGATCTTATTATGAGGAGAGTACAACATCATCGCTTGGCATACTTAGTTATCTTCATGACTCATTCCCATGGGCATCATATGAGTGCTTGATTGAGATGTGATTGGTCATAGTTTATGCCATTAGGCAGGCTGTTATGGGACTTCCTGAGTGATGGAGTAGCCCCTCTTGAGCGCACTGTATGCGCAGGACTGATACATGGTTGATTTGTGTGATTCATGCATCTGGCATTGCATAGCACGGTTGATATTCGCCCTAACTTCATCAGGGCCGTAACCTCCATAGGCATATCGTGGATGACCAGATTTGGACACCGAAAATATTAGTTTGAGCACTGTGGGCACGTATGATGTCCTTGGGTGAAAGTTCCAGAACCTTCATGGTACCAGGAGATGCTCCAACATCGAAACCAAGTGGAAAACATGAGCACCGATGCCTTTACCAATAGGTCGCATCTCCCACTGTATCGTGGTCGGTTGGAAAGGGGTGTGGCCTTATCCGCCAAAGTGAGGGGGCATTTAAGCTAGGCTGAGTTTGACCAAATCGTAAATGGGTCCACTACCGTCGAGCCTTGTTGATGATTAGTTGTCCACAGGCAGGTAGTGAGGTCTCTTATGCTCCTTGGGCTGCGTGGCTAGGGAGGCGACAGTTTATGTGGAGTGTACTTGACCCCGATGATTTACTAGAGAGAAACTATACTGATATGTGGACTTGATATGAGGATTAGCATGATTTCATTGTACATTGCATATGACATTTGACTATATAGGCTGGCATTGCTTAGCCTTGGGATGGCTGATGGTATTTTACATTGAGTTGCATAGCCTTTGGTTAGCAGATGGTATTCCTGCCTTGCATTTGCATAGCCTTATTACGGCTGTTGGTATTCATGATCTTGCCGCACATTCTGCATACTCTGATATTGCATTCATGACACTTGTCCTACACACACTTACACCGCTCCCTAAGCTTTCTATAAGCTTATGCCCGATTGATGCGTATAGGTGATTCTAGGCAGTGAGCAGGGGCAGGAGTTGCCGCGGATCTTTTGGAGTTTTGCTTTATATAGCCTTTGTATCTTTCTCTTTCGAATCTTGTATTGTAAAAAGTTTTAATTCTTAGTGGATTTTGTAATGGTGTTCCTATAGTTATTATTTGTGATTATGATGTTATGATCTTAGGTATGCTCATTATGAATCAGACTTATTTTATAGAAATCCTCCTTCTAGGATCCCAGGAACGGAACTTGGTGAACGGGCGCCAGGAGCCGAGAATGGGGCGCTACGGAAGCTGTCGCCACCGGATTCAGTGATCGAGAATTTTTGTGAGCACGGTTTCCGAATTTAAGGCGCAACATGTGATATACCTAATAACCCTCTTAACAGCAATCACACTACACCAAAATCCTTAAACTGGAACGGTTATGATTTTGGTTCAGAAACGGCTCTAAGCCGTTTCTGATTTGAAACGGTGATGAACCGTACTCAAATTCCTTGCTGTTTTAACGGGTTATTTCCACCATTTTGTTGGTGTGTCCCAATCGAGTGTTGGATTTTATTATTTTTTTAATATTGTATTATATATATATATTTATTTTGAAACAGATGGACGGTATGGATTATATTAAAACCCTATAAGTGGACCCACATGGCCTGAGAGTCACATTACTGTAAATCTGCGGCAGACTACCCGTTAGTTTTCTACCTTTTCTCACGCCAAAAGCTCCCAAACCCTATTTCGCATCCATTTTCGTCTCCCTCTCTCGATCTCCCTCTCCCTCTCCCTCTGTTTTGATCTCCCTCTCCCGATCTCAACCCTCTCTGTTACATGGCATGCTGCGATAAAATACTCACCATAGATCATTTTAAGAAGAGAGGCCTGATGATGCTAAATAGATAGGGAGGAGGCAGCAGTCCGCATTATGAGTTTTGCTAGAGATTTGGAGTGCCATACATTTGTTGTTCGGCATTATGTGAGTGCTTCTGGCAATGGCAGCCGATCATTGACCTAGCTAGATTTCAGGGGCGTGGGACCCAAACAGCAACGAAAGTGGAGACTGATCTAAAGGCAGCATTATGGATGCTGTGGCTGGAAAGAAATGGCCGCTTATTTTGCTAGCAGAGCAAGATAGCAGGTGAGTTATTCATCTGATGGGCCTCATTGTGAGATTTGGAAATTCCTAATCATCCATCTGGTTTTCTTTTAGATTTAAGGATCATCTAACCATCCACAATGGAGTCCATCAGATCAATGCTCCAGATCAGACCATTAGTTCGAGATTGGAGGAAATTGGCTGGAGTAGGTTATTTACTGATTGAAGTGTGGAATCATGTTTTTGACTGGATTTTCGGTGGAGTTTTGTTCAATTATGGTGTTTTGATGGTTCGGAAATGGGGAATTAGCGATGGGAGGATTCGAAGGAGTTGGATTTTTTCTTTTTTTAGAAAAAAATAAAAATAAATCAGGTCTTGAGTTGGGGATTCTAAGAAGCCTACTTGATGATTGCTTTTATTGAATGGAAATGTGGATATCAGAGATTTGAGGATCTGGAGTTGGAATTTTATTTTTTATATGTATCTGGCTCTTTTCAGAACTTCCCATCTATTATTTTTAATCTTTTTTTTTTTTTTTTGAAATATTTATGAAACTTCCCATCTACTCCTGTCTAAACATATCTCAGGCCACACCTGTATGTTGAGTCAGAACATCGCTTATCCATCTGTTTTGATGGCGTGACCCGCTTGATGAGTGGATCAACTGATTTTTGCTTCAGGTGACTTTCATGATGTGTCCTACCATTTGCATGCTTGTCCCACAGGCGACTCATTATCATTTTGTGTTCTTAGTAAATCTATTGCGATCATATGTCTCTTATTTTTTTGGTGACATACCATCTCTTTCAATTTCAACTGTATTAGTAATTTATTTCTTACATTGGCTTATACTAAATGTAGTGTTACCGTGGGTCAGCTTCATACTTTTCAATTCTTTTCTAGTGTACGTTTGGTAGCCAAATATTGTGAAATATTATCATATTTTGCATCTGATTAGACATATTGATGATGAAATATCATGATATTTGGTACAACCAAATGCACACTTGGCCATTGAATTGTAATGCATTCCATCTCAATTTTGTTTAGGTTAGGCTTTATATGCTGCCCAATCTCACCCAAAAATGCTCTCGGCTTGCCAAAGCCTGGCCCATGTCTAAAAGAAAATCCCAAAGAGTTGCCTATACTTGCCCCATCCGATGGTGTATGTGCCCATGACTACCCTCGCTTGGCACATGATCACTTCTTATGCCAAATATGAAAATAAAATGGAAATTTTAAATCATTTAAGCCTTAGTTAAATGAAAATTTGTAATTACAATTGAAATAAATCACTAAATCATGTATCTCATATAACCCACGTACATTAATATCTATGACCCGAAAGTTCAAAACTAACTTCCGGAGGCTAGAGATTGTCTATTTATCCATTTTGTTAGTAATCCTTTTTTCTTTTCTTTTCTTTTCTCATTTTTTTTCTTTTTCTTTTCCCCAAAATGTCTTTTCCTGCCACTAATGCATGCATCCTCGAAACCCCACTGAGCATTGAATGTGGTTAATTGAATTGAGCATATGTTACTCTGATATCTCAGTAGTGAATTGGGATTCTATGTTTTCTTTTTCGTTATCAGTTTTATTTCTTTGTTTTTGTTCAATGATAATGGAAGAAGGGAAAGAAGGAGCTGTTTATGCATGCATGTATTTATTGGAAACCTTCACATTTATGATCTAGTAGAAAAATGCAACATTATGAGGTCAACTATTTTCTTGTATGGTTGGTATATTCAGGTTTTTGCATCCCTTAACGTACAGTGAATATCCAAATAGCATGAGATCTAACGTAGGAAATTGGCTCCCAAAATATTGAAATCTTTTCAGTTATTTGCAACAAGAATGACAAAATTCTGAAAATGGGATCAAGATTGTGCTTTGTTGACCATCAGGAGTATACATGTGTTGGTGTGTTTTATATAGTCCTGTTGCTTCTTATATTCTCTTATGATTCCTTGCCTAATGTTGCGGTGGATCTCTTGACTTGCAATTCTGCAGAAATCATTCAGAAGGCTGGATCACAAGATTAATGCAAAATCTGTTTCCGATGAAAGGTAGAGATATATTTAATCACTAACCCAAGAGGTATGATACTTGTAGGCATGCATCTGCAGACACTCAATACAACTGTCACACAGAAAGTCAAAACTTGAAACACATGTTGGTGATCCAAGCCCTCTTTTTTCAAGAGCTTCGATATCCTCTGCTTTCCCTTCTAGTGTAACTTGAACCTTTTCTTGCATATCTTGATTCTTGGGTTCTAATGTTGAAATTTTCAGCAACAAATCTTACTGGGAAGTTTGACATTATGGGTTTAGAACAAGAAGACATCATTCCATTGTTCATAATTAGTAACAATCAGGTAACCATCGCTTGTTGTCATTACCTTCATTGTTGACATTACCTTCATTGTTGGGTTGAAGCTTTCCAACCCATTGTTGACATTACCTTCATTAATCACTTTGTACCGTGCAGATTAACCTGATCCAACAGGAAAATGAAAAGAATGAATCAAATCTGGGTGCACCACAGTGAAGAGCAACATGTCCAGCTACAAGCTGAAAATGAATTGAGGGAGGTAAGTAGATTATGTGGTTAGTTTTGCTTCAAAATTACCGTAAATATTTTGCATTTACTGATATGAAATGCATGGTTATGTCATTTAACATTCTAACCAATACCCAATTCATTTAATTTCTGTTTCTAATTTGGAACTCTATAGTTATTACAAGCATGCTTATGCTCCTAGACTGCCCGCATTTAGTTGTTTGATCTATATCTGCCAATCTGTCAACCTCTTCTCCAGATGCAAGACATGGCTTCTGCAGTCAATGCAACCGGTTTTAGGTACTCAGTCCCCAATGGACCTAAATGTACTGGGTTTTTATATAGGTGTTTCATTTGTATGTTGCTTGAGCCATTCTAGGTAACCAGTCCTAACTCCTAAATGGACCTTAAAAAATAGATGGAATATCTTTCAATCCAAATTTCAAGCTGGAGATATTTGTTGAACTGCCTAATGCAAGTGTTGAGGTCCTAGCCTCTGTTTGAACAGGTATGATCATGGGAGCAGCAGCCTCAACTGTCTACTACAATCTTAAGCTAAGGCATCCAACTCTAGATATGCCCCTCATAGACTACGACTTGGCGTTGCTTTTCCAGCTGACGCTTATGCTTGGAATCAATATTGGAGTCGCTTTCAATGTGGTTTTTCCTTCACCCAGTTTGAAGCAGGTCTGGTTCATGCTTATACCAAAGAAGATTGTCCTTTAAAAAAAAAAAAAATTTGTACCTTGATGATTCATTGCAAGAAAAGGCAACAAATACATTTACCTGTTTTTGTTTCTTTGTTGTGGATGGCTATTCTATTTTAACAGTTCTTTGTTTGTTTTAGGTTGTTGCAGCTTCATCTTCCCATGAATCAATACATTTTTTCTTTTTCTTTTTGGTGGGCAACAACAACATGGATGGGGAATAGATAAGAAATTTGGTTATTGCACTCAAGTACTTCTTTTTCTCCATGTTATTGGTTGAACATTGAATCCTATTGGAGGGCTTAAAATGTGATACATACGGATCTTCTCCTAATTTAATGATAACTGATCTGCAGGTGGACTTTTGCGTTAGTCATTGTCTATTTTGCGGTATGTCCTGCTCTTCATTCTCTTTGTTTTGTAAGAGTATGCATTCAATCAAGCCCTTCTTTTTTCTTTTTAGTAGCATTGCGATATTCATAGGTATTTATTATCTAGATAAAAGAATGGATTTGTGCATTCTCCAAAGTTTTGAATTGTTATTTCAATTCAACAGTGCATGCTATTTCAAATTTTAAACTAATAATGACGGGATAAAAAAGCTGAATCATTCTCCAAAGTTTTGAGTTGTTTCCCTCTTTCAAATTTCAAGGTTGAATGTGCTGATATTTTATCAGATTGGAGTCGGGATTCTGTAAATTCGCTGAGTTCTGTGAGTGGGCTGAAATAGAATTGGCACATCTTTGGGGAGTTAAATGAACAGTGCATGCTCAATGTGTTATTCTTCATTATTAGTTTTAAGTTACTTGCTATGAATGGTTTTACTAATTATAAGCACAATGTTTTAGCTTTCATTTTATTTGAAGTTATTATATTTTTTGTTGTAGGCCAATGATAATAATGTTGATGATGATTTATATTGCTATGAATGCCAGGTCAACCAAGGAGGCACATGCTTCAAAGTGGCTAGTGTCTTTGTAAGTTCCAAACGGCTCGTGGCAAGGGATGCATTTATTTTTCTCAGGTTTGATATCTTGATTAACACTTTGCAATTTTGAGGCTTTTAATTGCTTTCATGTTGGATTACCGACTGATTTGCAACTTGCAGAGGTGAAAATGGCAAACTTCATGTTGGAGTGAGGTGTGCTATGAGACAGCAAACTAATGTTACATCCTCGGTCATATCCAATCACAGCATGCACCTTGGTGTCCTTGCAACAGCATGGCATGCTGTTTCAACAGGAACCATGTTTACTGTCTATTACAAACCCAGGTGCGTTGTAGGTGCTCTATTACATCTTATGTGCCTTTGCTATAGTTGTCAGTTATATCTGGAGATGAATGAATTAATTCAATGTGATCATATAATTGGACGGATTTGTATGTCTTGGATCTTCAGTATTTGCTGTATCCAATGCTGAATATTTGTAGGCCTATCCAATGTGATCAAAATGGTAGACCTATCCATTTTGCACATTACAAATGCAAACAAAGTGTAATCAAATTCCTTTCAAGTGGGGCATCCATTGCTTGACAAATTAGTCAGTTATCTCTGTTGGTGCAAATTAGCTGGACTGTCCAAATCATCCGACCATGAAGCCAATTATCCATGGTCAGATGACCAGCACCTGTTATCTATTTCAATGAGTGGAATTGGATCTGGAGATGATTTTTGTAGATGGCTTAAGACTTTGAAATTTGTTTGGAGAAGTCTCCTAGTTCTCATTATTATGATCACCTGTTGTACAGGATATCCTAGTTCTCATTATTATGATCACCAGTTCTTGTACAACCTTTTAGCCTAACATCTTATTTAGAGGCCTCTAGTATTTTTTAATCTGTATATTGAAATTTTATGGTTTTCTAGTATTTCAGTTAATTTCTTTAGAACTTCTCCAAAATTTTGAAGTATCATTGTATGGTCCTTTATCTTTAAGGTAGCTGTTAAGATGTCTTTCTTGACTTTCAAATTGCATTTGCAGGTTATAGCATTTTTGTACACTGCTATGCGAGGTATTGATTTAGGACTAAGAACTACACCTATAGTTACACCTGTAAATGTGTTGCACAACTGGCAGCATGAGTTCAAAAAGTGGAGACCTGGGGAATTAAAGCGTCTCCATATCTTTATGCTAGAAGATGTTCCTAGGTTTGAATCTGCTTCACACTCTTACCCATTGAATATGATGCATTTTAATTTCCTTCCCTAAATGCTACGTTTGGATGTACTCCAAATTTATCATGTATTTAGGATTTTCCTTTTTTTAACTTGATATGTGATGTCAGAGGTTTAGGATTTGGTTTTTACCTGATTTGTGTGTGTTTCATTGGCGGCTGGCGGTGGGCCAAGATCTATGGTTGGATGACCATTTGATCTTGAATAATATCCTAAAAATAAGATGAATATTTTTTGAATCAAATCTTGACTGACTTCATTGAGGATGGGCTGCATGATGGGCATGGGCTGTAGTTCTGATGTTTGCGGGCATGTCAGCAAAACCAAGGATTATATTGAGGATGCTTCTCTGAATCCATGCTCAGTACCCAATTCTCTGTATGAAGTATGCTTTTCTAGGACCAAGGCTTCATGACACCCACAACCAATCAGCTAAAGTTCATTATATTTTTAACATATGCTGCATATATTGTTGTTGAAAAATGATCTTCCTTGCTAGATCTCGAGAAAGTCCATTGCAACTTGCAAGAGCTTCAAGAAAAAAGGAATGTGCTTTGGTCTCTAATCAATACTACCATTTCATTCAGCTATTTGTTTTTCTTATTGGCATCAATGCCACCATTTCATTCACATATTGCTTAGAGCTTTTTTATGTCAAGTTGATTTCTGGCGTGGTTAACCAATGTTTGAAAAATCAAAATCAACAGGGAATTCTACCAGGTAGATTCAATAGAATTCAATATAAAAAAATTAAAAATAGGACAAGTTGGATTTTTTTTAGTAATTGCATAAATGCACTGATTTTGTTACTCTCAATTCTCATATCTCAGTTGAGCTTCATCAAGTTGGGATAGAAAAGCGAATTTCCATGGCAGTAAGTTGATCACCAGTGTTACTTGAGTATTAATTGTGGTTACTAGGCCAAATTTCATTACAAAACCACTAATTTCCATCACAACATCACTTCATAGATTGGGATTTGAATTACCTGGCGGGTGCTATATCATATTCATGGTGTGATCACCTTCTATAAGGTGTTAGCTCATAGGGTTAGGATTTCATGGCCTACTCTTATAAGCTACTTGTTTAATGATCCTACTTACCAATCTCATAAAGCATTAAGTTAATGATTTCTATTCATGTACAGGTTTGAGGAGCAAGAGGCTCCTGGTTCAAGGTCATTCTTTACAGAGATTATTGCCTCGATATCGGATATTAAGTTTTCGAAGGACGGACCACTGTAAATTTATTGTTGTAAATATATATAATTTTTATTATAAAGTTGTACTATATTTGGTTAATATTAATTTTTAATTGTACTTGATATTCTTTGGGTTTTAAATATAAAAACAAATGTACAGTTTTTATTGGTCATTTCTAAATAATGAAAAATATCATTCCTAAAATTTAAAATCTGACCGTTGGCAACATTAATAACGGTTGCTAAAATGTGCAACCTTAGGAACGGTTTAAAACCGTTCCTAAAATTCCGTTTCTAAAATTTGAAAGTGCAACGCTTCATTTAGGAACGGTTTAAAACCGTTCCTAAATGACAATTTTGGTGTCGTGTCAAGTGGGATTCCTTAGGTTTAGATTGATATTTAGCTCAGATTCCTACGTTGAATGCAATATCAGGTCGACTCAGTTAAATATAACACTGTCAATCATACTGCGGTACAACCTAGGATCTACGCTCTTATCCGTTGCATCTTTAGGTAGTTTAAAGAATTGTACTCATAGGAGTATCAAAATGCTTACCACTTTCAAAACCAAAATTCTTAACCAAGTTTAGAGCATATTTAGTTTGAGAAATGAAAATACCGTCTTTAAGTTGTTTTACTTGCAGACCTAAGAAGTAATTCAGTTCTCCAACCATGCTCATTTCGAACTTAGACTTCATTAACTCTGCAAACTCAGTAGACATGAGAACATGTAGAGCCTTAGATAATGTCATCAGCATATATCTGCACTATAAGTATGTGTTCATTAATTTTCTTAACGAATAAGGTTTTATCAACACTCCTCATTTCAAAGTTATGACTTGGTAAAAACTTAGTCATCTTCTCATACCATGCCCTGGGAGATTGTTTTAAACCATAGAGTGTCTTTTTCAGGCGATACACATGATCAGTGTGTTTAGGGTCTTCAAAACCCTTTGGTTGTTCTACATAAACTTCCTCATGTAGATCACCGTTCAAAAAACCACTCTTGACATCCATTTGATAAATTTTAAATTTTTTGAAACAAGCAATGGAGGTGAATAATCTGATGGATTCAAGACGAGCTACTGGAGCAAAGGTTCCATCATAATCGATCTCTTCTATCTGTGTGTACCCTTATACAACCAGTCTAGCCTTGTTTCTTATAATATTCCCTAACTCATCAGACTTATTTTTAAAGATCCACTTGGTTCCAATGATATGTTTATCAGCCGGTCTAGGAACCAAATGCCACACATCATTTTGAATGAATTGATTCAGTTCATCTTGCATGGCTACAATCCAGTTTTCATCAGCAAGAGCCTCTTTTACATTAGTCGGCTCAATTTGGAAAGTAAAACATACATAATTGCATATGTTTTCCAATTGTTTTCATGTACGCACACCAGTAAGAGGGTTACCTAGGATTTGATCAGTGGGATGGTCTTTAACTGATCGAAGTTCAGTGTTGACTTGACTAGATGAAGAGTCAGGTTTATCTATAAAATTGACTTCATCATCTTCTGAACTTGGAGGTGGTGTATTTAGGTGATCATCAATATCAACATTTATGGATTCCTGAATGACACCGGTCCTCTTGTTGAGAACACGATACGTTTGACTATTTAGAGCATACCCTAGGAAGATCCCTTTGTCACTTTTAGTGTCAAACTTACCTAAATTTTCGCGGTCACGCAAAATATAACACTTACTGCCAAAAACTTAAAAGTATTTAACTGTGGGCTTTTTATTAAACCACAGTTCATATGCTGTTTATCTTTTGATTTTCTTATGTAAACATGATTAATTATATAACGTTCAGTGTTCACAGCTTCAGCCCAAAGATTTTTAGGTAACTTCATGCTCTTTAACATAACATTGGCCATTTCTTGAAGCATACAATTTTTCCTTTCAACAACCCTATTTTGTTGAGGTGTCTTAGGTGCAAAAAATTCATGCGATATCCCGTGATCGCTACAGAACTTCTCAAAATTGCTATTCTCAAATTCCAATCCATGATCACTTCTGATTTTATAGATATTCGTTTTCTTTTCAGTTTGGATACGCTTACGTATCATTTTCACTTCATCGAGAGTTTCAGACTTCTCTCTCATGAAAGCTACCCATGTATATCTAGTAAAGTCATCCACAATTACCAGAAAGTATTTCTTTCCACCTCGACTCTTCGTCTTAGTAGGTCCAACGAGATCCATGTGGAGGAGTTCAAGGGGTTTAGATGTGGCACAGGAGTTCACTTTCTTGTGACTACTCCTTGTTTGTTTCCCGATTTGACATTCGCTACAAATATTATCCATTTTCTTTAATTTGGGTAGACCTCTTATTAGATCAGCCTTGCTCAGTCTATATAGATTTCGGTAGTTTACATGTCCAAGGCGTTTGTGCCATAACTTGGTCTCATTGGTTTGGACCATGTAACAAGATAATTTAGACGAGCTAGTATTACTTACAATGTAGCAATTTTTAGATGTTCTTCGACCATTCAATATCACACAATATTTCTCATTAGAAATCTCACAACCTTGATTAGTGAATTTGACACTATGTTTATTATCGCAAATTTGTGAAATACTTCAAAGATTATGCTTAATACCTTCTACGCAAATTTGGTGACAAATGGTGGGGGAAGATTGAAAAGTTGAACCATACCTTGGCCAATTATTCTGCAGTTGCTACCATCACCAAATGTGACTGACCCGTCAGTCATTTCTTTGTAGTTGGTGAACAAATCTCTGTCACCTGTCATGTGTCTAGAGCAACCACTGTCTAGGTACCACTTTGATTCTTTGATTGACTCGAAGCCTTGAAAGCGGTGTGGACAACCAGATAAGTAACCTTTGGGACCCATTTCATCACCATTTTGGGTTTTGGAGCACTGTTGATTTTTCTACGCTTGTAGTTATTATTTCTATCATTCGAGTTAGTTTTCAGAAGCTCCTTAAGTAAATCAACAATCTTTTCAACTAAGGGATTATAATTTTGATTTCTAATATTGATATGGTTATTATTAGGTTTGGTAGCTTGAAAAGTTTTAGGATTTTTAAAAGCATTTTGATTCAAGCTTTTCCCTTTTGAGTTAGAGGACTCTCCTTTAACAAACTTAGGAGTAGTAATCTTACTTTTTGGAGGCATATTTTATCATATCCCGGACCCGATCTATCTCTACATTTTCTTGATCCGGTTAATAATTTTTCAAGTTTAGGGTCTCCTTGGGCATACCTTCAAGTATCCATTGAACTCAAGAGAGAAGAAACTTCATTTTCAGTTTCTCATTTTCTGATTTTAGGTTTTCAAGTTGAGATGTTATGAAATCTAAATCACATTTAGTTTTTTCAAAACAATCAGAAATATGCGATTTTTCTAAAACTAAGTTTTCAAAATCCTCTTTTAATTTTAGAAACTTTTCTTTTTGAAGTTTAGGTTTGACAGTAATCTTACAACTCTCCCTGTATAGGGCATTGAAGGCATCCTGAAGATCGTCTTCGTTTTCAGGGTCACTCAGATTTTCATATTCAGATGTATCACAACTATCTGTGGAAGTGATTTTGGCTAGAGTCATTAGGGCCTTGACTTCACTTGTAAATTCGGGTTCTGAATCATCCGACTCAGAAGAAGCTTCAGAGGAGGACAATTCATCCCATGTGGGCAACATGCCTTTTCTCTTTGGCTTGTCCCTTTTAGGGCACTTATTTGCCAAATGCCCATATTCATGGCAGTTGAAGCATTGGCCGTCTTTGAGTGATTTCTAATTTTTAGTTCTACTCTTTTTCTTTTCAGAGGGTTTTTGAAAATCAACTCTCTTTTTACTTTTGAAAATTTTATAAAACTTCTTGACTAATAAGGCTATATCATCCTCTGAGTTTTCACAATCAGAATTACTATTATCATAAGAAATACATTTAGATGATTTAAGGGCTATTGACTTACCTTTAGGAGCCTTGAAATTTAACTCGTAGGTTTGTAGAGAACCGACAAGCTCTTCCACCCTCATATTATCTGTGTCGCAAAGTTCCTGAATGACTGTCACCTTAGAATTGAACCTCTCAGGAAGTGAGCGTAGTATCTTTGCACAAACTTTACTTTCTGGGATGCTATCTCCAAGACCCCACATAGAATTGACTATGTCATTTAGTTTAGTATAGAAGTTCATGAATGATTCACTTTCTTCCATACGTATTTCCTCAAACCTAGTGGTGAGGATTTGAAGTTTTGACTTTTTTACAATAGTCGTACCGTCGTGTGTCATTTCTAAGATATCCCAGGCTTATTTTGCAGTATCTCAAGATGTAACTCTTTAGAACTCATCTGGTGATAGTGCACATATAATATGGTGATAGTGCACAAGTGATTGCATTTTTTTGAAGAGTAGACCACATATAATATGGTGTTTCTTTAACGGTCTTAGTTTCATCGGTGCCTAGAACTTCAGACGTAGGTGGGTTACATCTAGTCATTGTGGCTTGTCACACACTCTCATCGATGGACTTCAAAAAGATCTTCATCCTAACTTTCCAATAAGCATAATTGGAGCCATCAAACAGTGGTGGCTTAGTAATAAAAAGGCTATTAAAATTTGACATATTAGGAGCTCGAGATCACTTAGCTCAGGAAATTAATCCAATGGAATGAGCTATTAGGCTTTAAAACCACTTGAAAAGGACGAGCTTCAAGTCCGGGGGGGGGGGGGTGAATAGGACTATGCCAAATAAAAATAAAATGCGGCAATATAATACCGATAGCAGAAATATAAAGCAACCTCAAATGCAAAAGTATCGAGAGGTTGATACAAACGTTGTTCAAAGGACAACCTTACACTAAAAACCAATGGCTTATGGTAGGACAACCTAATTTCTAGAACGTTTGCGAGTATCAAAAACTCAAATTGAAACAGAGGCAAAAGAAATAATCCTAGCTATTACAACATTCACCACAAAAGCATAAAATAGATTACAACATTCACACACATAAACAAATACAATCATCCACCACAACTCTAGGAATTATAGTGGTTCGTGTGTGTACACCAACTGTTTGGAAACAGGCACACAACTACTCCACTCCCAATATCCACACCCACGGGATATTGGCTTTCACTAAGAAAGAAGGTTTTCCAAGGTTCACCATAAAACCTTTACAGATGTATTTTTCAATAGGCTTACACAATCAAAAACCCCACATTGAGATTTTCCTAGCTGATCTCAGTCAAAACCACAAATAGAGATTTTCTTGGCTGAATCTCACAAACCAAAAATACAGAAAATAAAATCAATACTTATCTGAAAAATGTTCTTCGATGTAGCCGGTAGAACTACTTTGTAGACGAAGATGTTTAAAGTTCAATCTCACAGAAGAAGGGGTTCTAGGTCTAAATGAATTTTAAATTAAATCCAACCTTAGGCTACTTGGATTCAATTTCTTGGATCTCACAAAGGGTTAAATCAAAATCCTCTTTTTAAATCAAATAGAATGAAATCAAGAGATTAAGAAATTAAATAACCAAAAAGATATTAAAATAAATTAAATACCTCACAATAGCTTCTTAATAGTGGGGACTTATCTCTCAGAGTGGTGGCTTGAATTGGCTTGGAATGAATGATAAATTCTGAGAAATGTCCACTATTTATAAGCTGCAAATCAGTTCCCTCGACTGGTCCTGGGTTCAGCTCGACTGATCCTAGCCGAACGAATTTTCAAAGTTTCTGGCGCGATCGGATAAAGCAGACCCTCGACTGGTCGAGTGCATAAAACTCGCGTTGCTGGAGTTCGAGTTGAGTCACACTCGACTGGTCGAACCAGTCTCCTCGACCGGTCGAGCAGGGTACTCGACTGGTTGAGGACCTACCAGAAAATTCTGAAAATTTGAATTTAAATCTGGACTAGTCGAGAAAAACCCTGGATTGGTCGAGCCAGTGCCTGGACTAGTTGAACCAAGACTAGGACTAGTCAAAGTAAAGCCTAAATAAAGTACAATGACCCAAATTAAATATTCAATGATAATGACCTAATCCTAAGGTCTTTCTAGGGTCATGTATACCTTAAATGTGAGAATTGAAATTGAACCATCGGTCTCTTCGGTAGATAGGACACTTTGAAGCACATGAAGCTTGACTTTGAATTCTTGAACTTGTCTCGAACTTGTGACTTGAGACTTGAGCAAAAGTACTTGAGCTTGTTCTTGTGACTTGAGCTTGAAGTAGTGTACTTGAGCTTGAATTCGAGACTTGATCTTGAGCTTTAACATAAGCTTGAACTTTAAGCTTGAGGATTGAAGTAATGATGCACTTAAGCTTGAGTACCTCGACTTGATGAACTTCAAGTTGTTGTTGTAGTTGAACATGTGTACTTGTAGCCAGTGTTCGAAATATCGGTATCGCGCAATGTATCGCAACCTTGGGATATAGATACGTATCGGTTATCGCACGAGATATATCGTTTGTATCGCGTAATTTATCGCACTTTTTGGGAAACATGGGGAAACATTGGCAAAACAGTTGATTTTTTTAATGAAACTTCAGGAATTATTTAAAAAGACCTTAATACACACTTTTAAATCATAAAATCTCAAGAAAGAAGTGCACATAATAAATTTCCCTTGTATAAGGTCCTAAGTTTTGCGTTATCTGATTAAACTAAGGTAAATATATTCAAATATGATGCATAACATTTATAATTTGTATAAAGATGTGTATGAAAACATAACCAATGTATTCAAAAGCAAAAGATACATTAGAAATTAGAAAACATACCTATCAATGATGTGTGTATTCAATATCCACCCTGTCCATCCGTTTTTCCATGTCATTTTAGGACATCATCCAAAAAATGAAGCAGATCCAATAATCAGGGGGACCATACCATAAGAAACAATGGTGATTGACCATTAGTGACCACAAAAGTTTTGGATCAAGCTGATAATTGTTTTTTCCCTTCATTCAAACATATGTGGACCACACAAGTGAAAATAGTTGGAATTGATGCTACCGTCGAAAACAATAAGGCCCACCTTGATGCATGCACGACATATCTACATTGTCCATTGGTTTTGCAACCTAATTTTAAGGGTTGGCCTAAAAAATGAGACAGTTACAAATTTCAGGTAGATGTAGTCTACTCCACACAAAATAGTAGTTATTGACCATTAAAAATTGTGGGCCAAAAATTTTTCCCGATCAATCTGATATTTGTGTTTGCCTTTCATCCAAGTATGTGTGAACTTATCAATGGGTTGGATGGTCACAATGAACCTTAGGAAGTTTTCAATGGTGGGGCACACCTAAGTTTCCAACGCAGGAACTTCCTGTAGAGACTTTCGCAGGAAATCCGCGTCCGTGAAGGAAACGGATTGACTACTCCCCTGGTGGTCGGTGCTCTGTGGGCCCCACCATGATGTATGTGTTTCATCCATTCCGTTCATCTATTTTAAAATATCATTTTAGGTCTCTATTCCAAAAATGTGAGGGATATAAATCTCAGGTGGACCACACCACAGGAAAACAATAATGATTGGATATCCATAATTTAAATCCTCCTAAGGCCTACTGTACTGTTTATTTGACATCCAATCTGTTAATTAGGTCATAAGGACCCAGATGAAGGGCAAAAACAAAGATCAACTTGATCCAATACTTTTATGGTCCCCAAAAAGTTTTTACTAGTCGAAGTTCATTCAGAACTGTTTCCTGTAATGTGGTCCACTTGAGAGTGGGATATACCTCATTTTTTGTGTAACAACATAAATTGATCTAGAAAAATAGATGGACGGGATGGATGAAACATATACATCAAGATGGGGCTCACAGAGCGCAGGGGGATTAGCCAATCCGTTTCCGTCCGTGAAGATGGCACTGAGGATCCTCGAGTTGAGTTGTACAAACAGTTCAAAGGAGATCAAAGTTACATTGGCCCCAAAATAATGTATTTATTATATCCACACCGTCCATCCATTTAGAGAGATCATTTTAGATCATGAGCCCAAAAATGAGTCATATCCAAATCTCAGGTGGACCACACCACAAATAACAGTGAAGGCAATGATTCTCACCGTTATAACATTCGTAGGGCCCACCATAACGTTTATTTTCCATCCAATCTTTTCACGAGGTCACAAAGACCTTGATGAAGAGGAAAAAAAAAATCCATATCGATCTAAAACTTCTGTGACCCTAAAAGGGTTTTAATGGTAGACGTTTAATGTCCCACAACTATTTTCAGTGTGGTCCACATGATCTTTGGATCTGTCTTATTTTTTGGTTAAAGACTTAATACGAGCTCGTAAAATGGACGAACGGTTTGGATATAACATATAACTTACGATGGGACCCACAGAACTTGGTGACGTCAACACACCATTCAGGTCGGTGGTGTGCAGTACACCAGCCCATCCGCTTCCTGTAAATAAGGGCTCGAGGCCCTTTTTTTGGAAGCAGAGAGGGTTCCGGCATTCCGGAACCCTAAAATCTCTCCCAAATGACAGGATTTGGAGGATTTCTCTCGATTTCGCGCCCAAATCTCTCCAAATCAGAGACTTGGATTTGAATGGCCCATCAAACGCAGCTTCCGATCAGGACGATCTTCTTTACAGGTACCGAAATCTACTCTTGAAAGTTTTTCTTCCGATCAGGACGATCTTCTTTTGCGATATTATGCAATATTTATTGATATATTGATCGATACAAAGAACTATGTAAATTTTTTCAAATTTTTAGTATCTTCCGAAGGGTTTCGTATCGCTGGACTGCGATACCGATAATATCGGCCGATAGTATCGATATTTCGAACACTGCTTGTAGCACATATAACGTCGATGTAGATAACACCATGCTCATCTTTGAATGAAGGTGAACTTTCCATCAATTTGAACTTGAAGGTGAACTTTCCATCTATCAAAACAAGTTAACCATACTGAAGTGTTTCGGCACAACAAAATTTGACAACTCAGGGTGCTAGATTTACAACTTAGCACTTACAGTGTCTACCGGCCACTATGGTACTTAGTACTGTTATTATGTTCAACTGGTACATTCCTTATAACCAAAGGACATAAATCATCTACAATACTTCTTTTACAAAATATGTAAGGAAATAAATTATATGCAATAAAAGCTTACCTACCAATCAAATCCCACCACATTAGTACCACACGAGCAGTACCCAATCCTATACCTTATGTAAAATAGCCTCTACAAGGCCCACCATGCTGTATTTAATATGAGCATGACAAAAAAAAATTAAAAATTAAAAATTAAAACAAAGTTAGTATGGCCTGCACTATGAAATCAATGCAAAATTGCTCCAAAATCTTTAAGTTCTTGTAATGTGGCCTACATTAGCTTTGAACTTCATCCCGGTTTGTCACAATGGATGAACGGGTTTGAGGAAGGATACACGTCATGGTGGTCACACATACAAACCTATGGGTGGCGTCCTATCTCCATTGTTCCGTGTGGTATGACCCACCGAAGATGTGGGTTTGTCTGAATTTTGTCTAGCATAAATGAGAACCTGATGATCGGAATTCTATACAAACAAAATGGCATGCCCACATCTTAGGTTTGGGTTGGGGAATTACCGTGGTGTGCAATTTACATCTATGAGCCACCTGAATAAACAACAAAACGGGTGGACAACTTAGAAAAACATGGCCAATTTTTTCATTCATCCATCTGTTTAATAAACTATGGCCCACCTGAATAAACAACTTAGATCCCAGCCGGTGTCCCACGCTGGTGTTGGTGCACAAAAAATGCATTTTCAGACATCCTAGTCCCTGTGACAGCATTTTCAGACATCCCAGTCCCTATGGCAGCATTTTCAGACATCCCAGACCCTATGATAGCACTTTCAGACTTCCTACTCCTTGTTGTTGTAGAAATGGACTTCTCAGTCCCTATTGTTGCAAAAATAGGCATCCAGAGTGCAATCGTGCAGAAACAGACTCCTAGTCCTCTGTTGTGGTAGAGCAGGCTCCCAGTCCTCTGTTGTGTGCAAAACAGATCTGTTGTGTGGAGCTGTTGTGCGAACAGACCTGTTGTTCAGATCTGTTGCACGAATAGACCTGTTGCAGGGATCTGTTGTGCGAACAGACCTGTTACGTGAGTCTAAGAGGTCTGTTGCGCAAAAATGGCTTTCACACGTGTGAAAAGCTTATAAATATCTCTCTCCCCTTCTCATTTGAGGAGAACAGAAGTAAGAGAAACTCAAGGAGCACTCGGAGCACAACAGAATTCTCGCACAACGGAATTCCTGCACAACGAAACTCTCATACAACGGAACTCCCGCACAACGGAACTCCCACATAACGGAACTCCCGCACAACGAAACTCCCGCACAACAGTTTGACATATTCACGACTTGTCCTCCTGTATACAAATCATACACATATGAGTAAAGAACCTGGGATCTCAAGCTTGCGCAACTCTTTGTCAATATAACAGACACTTTTTGAACTGAAATGCTTTCGAAATTACCATTAAATTACTCTTCGTTTCTTTCATTGTACTTTATTTCTGAATCAAGGGAAACACGAGAATGTAAACAAACTCAGAATTAATGAAATCTATGATGATGAATGTTCTTCTATTTTTTTGTTATTATTGAATGATAATTCCTTAAAGGAAATGCATTCATTTCTTGTTGAAACAAAATGACGACTCTGCTGGGGATTGTTATTATTCAATGATAGGCTTAGAAAATATTCAGAGAACTTTTATCACTGTTTGGCATCAAATAGATGCCAAAATGGCGACTCTCAACGGGAACATCCTCCCCTTCATCTCTAAAACAAAGTATAACTTTATTTAATTAAAATAATTGATACTTTGTTTTGAAACTGCAATAGCTTTTCTCCCGACTAACGCGATTGTTTACTTCATATTCAACAGATTCGCGCAAAATCGCATCGACAATACACAATCACCACCACAGAAAATACTAGAGAAAGTTGAAGCAATTACAATTAAAGATAGACGAGACCAAAGAATTCAGTTTGACTGAATTGGTCTCTGCTTGCCAACGAGAAATCATTAGTAGATGGAAAGACTTGGGGGCATCATGTTGATATCTTTTGGGAGAATCGGATCGGGTCAAGTTATGTTCAGGATGACGAAAGAAACAATGATGAAGAAGATAGAAATGTGAGATTGCGATGACATATGAAAGAGAGCATGACAAAGAAAGGGGAGAGCAGCAAGTCCAGAGTATTAATGATTTTTCGAGAAAACAAACAACATAAAATAAGACAAGCATTATTTCAGCCACATGTCTTCATGAACCTTCATTCTTTGATGAAGTAAGAATGAAGAATGCTCAATGAATAGAGAAATCAGAGAAAAACATGATTTCTAAATATTCTTTTTAAACATACCCTTCCGAACAGCCATGCGAAACTCTTGATTCTTTGATTTTGAAAAAGGTAATTGTTGATTTTTCGGTATCAATTTTGTAGGTCAACATTGGAGCCGGTATCATTACTATGGCTGAACTATTATATGATAATGCTCAAGCCCGGGAATATTATGGCGATTGAATTATTGCTATGGCCGAAAGGTAAAATAGTTTTGATTGTGAAGATTCTTAGAGAAAATCTCGCTCAATCAAAAGGGGGCAAATCAGCAATAAAGCTCCAATACAAAGCTCCATGCTCCACCCCCAAAGCTTCAATGCAAAGCTCTAATGCAAAAGTTATGCAAAGATCGAAGAGTAAAGTTAAGCAACGATCGAAAGAATTACGATGCGATACAATACATACATTCAAGCTGCAACCAATGACAACTGTTACAAGCAAGACGATCAAGTGAAGATGTACCTAAACTCTATGGAAATGAGAATTGTGTTCGGACTCACAAGCATCCAGCATAAAGATCTTCCGAGATCTTGCTACAAAAGCACATGCATTGGAATTGATGACCAGGAAAAAGTCAGCGTTTCAAAACAGAATAGAAAGAAGAGGATCGAATAGATCAATGATAAACTGTTGGAGCTATCAAGTTACCTCAACCCAAATATCCAGAGGAAGTTGAGATGACAAAAGAAAAAAATTATTGTCGTTTTCATCGTTTCCTATGACATTCCACAGAAGACTGCTTCACACTGAAGGATATGTTACAGAAAATGATAAAACAAGGAGAGATAGTAATAAAGAAAGGCGAAGAATGAGATGGAAAAGTAACTATAAATATTACGTTTGTAAGAGATCCGTCAAAGATATGGAAAGGTAAGGAGAAAACTACTGCGACATGAGAGTTGTCACTTGCAATACTTCTTGCAACGAGTTTCGTCAAGAATATTCATCATTATTCATCGCTTCCTGGGCCATCCGCTGAAGAAATTAGTCTGAACGATCTAGCTTCTATATGCCAACGAGAAGACGAACCGATCAAAGAATTCATCGATTAATGAAGAATCCTGGGGGCATCATGCCCACAATTTGCGAAAGAAGAAGAACAAATCAAGTTATGTATAAAATGCATAAGAGCAGATATTGCATTGGGTCTTATTGGTCCGAATATATAAACCTTTCAAGATCTTATCGAGAAGGCTTGCAATCTAGAAAAGCTAGTATAAAAGCGTTCAATTCTCATATGAGCCGGCTGTTTCAAAATCTCGAAAGAACTTTGATTGATACTACCGAAGAGGAAAGAAAAATGAAGAATTGTCAGGATGAAAAAAAAAAACCTTTGGTGAAAGAAATATGAGTGATTCCACAACTAAGAAAGTAAAGAAAGGATACGGGCGATTCAAGAACTACGGGAAGTATACATTTGAAGAAGACATTAGATTTCCTATGATGAACCAATTGCTGATCGTAAAGAAAATCAAATTGCCATGGCCAAAGTGTCCAAAGGAAATGAAGAAGATAAGAGAAAATACTGCTATTATCATCATTTTCTCGGACATTGAACTCAGAATTGCTTCGCCTTGAAGAATATTTTATAAAAAATGATGAACAATGGTGAAATAGTCATAAGGAAAACATATGATATAAGAGAAAAAGTAATGGCACACAATCCCGATCGAAGATAGTCAAGATCATTTGAAAGAAGAACAATATTCTAATATGGACACGACTCTTCATATCTTTGTGATCGGAATGTGAAGCCGTAAGACAAGTATATTCACAAGACTGAAGACAAGTATATTTTTGAAGATCACTGCAATTTTGATTCTGATGATTATCATTATAATACTTCCCAATCAAAATGAGACACACTACACCAAAAATGTCATTTAGGAACGATAATATTTTCGGTTCGGATTAAGGTTTAAGACCGTACCAAGTTTGCAACAGTTAATTAAAAGAAAACCCTACTTTCAGCCCCAGCCGCACCCAATCTCTTTTAACTCTCTCTCTCTCTCCTTCTCCCGCTCCCTCACTCCCTCCCTCTCATCTCTCTCCCGCTCCCGATCTCCCTCCCTCTCAATCTCTCTCCCTCTCCCGATCTCCCTCTCTCTCTCCTCTCCCTCTCCCGATCTCTCCCCTCTCTCTCTTCTCTCTCTCCCTCCCTCTCAATCTCTCTCCATCTCTCTCCTCCTCCTTCTCTCCCGATCTCTCTCTCTCTCTCTCTCTCTCTCTCTCTCTCTCTCTCAAATGGAGATCCACGTCCGTCCTCCAGTCAGCCGAGAACCACCCAATGAGATGGAAATCTCTCTCTCTCTCTCTCTCTCTCTCTCTCTCTCTCTCTCTCTCTCTCTCTCTCCTCTGTTTTCCTTTCTATCTGAAACTCTAGAAACCCTATTTCCAATTGAATCCGGTTCTGTCCAAATCTGCCCCTAGTTGCCGAGTCCAGTCTAATCTCGAACGTGCATGTCTTTCCGGCAATCTCTAAGGTAAGCAACCTTCATTTGAGTCAGATCAATCTCAGACCCTTTACGTTGTTACGCCATTGCCATCATAGCACCATGACTCGCTGAGTTAACTGATCACTGAGTCAAAGTGTTTTCTTTTAAATTTGGAGTTGGGTTCAAAGAGTAAAAGACCCCATTGCTGCCAATGGTAGCAATTTGCATTTATAGCTGCACGGTGGACACCAAAACAGAGAGTCACTTTCAGAAAAGGTGAAACACCTTTAGCGTTTAGGTGAGGCTGGATGTAGAGGACATTGAAGCTTCTGTCAAAGCTCTTTATCTATGCATTTAGTAATCAGATGACCGCATTTTATGTAAATTCCATGCCCACAATATGCTCGACTATTTGACTGATACTTTTTTTTTTTTTCTCTCTATAAAGCTTATGATAGAGCAGAGTAGGCACTAGCTCAAATAAATAATGAGTTCAATTCAGCTATTGCACATTGAGTACACATGCCATTTTGAGCTGGTTTGATGGAGAAATCAGAGTGAGAATGCATCCTGAGGTGTATTGTGCCCTTTGCAATAACGTGAACAATTTTAGCACAATTGGCTGGTTTTCAAATGGCACAGATTGTTGTTTTACCCTGCTATCTAATCTAGGCTTTGAGTACTCTTTTGAATTTTTGAGCTATTGATCAAAATGTTAAAGTACTTTTGACTAGGTTCTTCAGGTTTAGAGAAACCCAAGTTAGCTTGCTGCAAGTATTGACTGACTCAATTTGAAAATATTCTGTTTGTGTTGACCTTGCAGGCTTTGCAGTATGTCCAAGAAAACCCTGATGAGGCGTGCCCAGCAGGGTGGAAGCCAGGAGAGAAGTCCATGAAGCCGGATCCTAAGCTCAGCAAGGAGTACTTTGCTGCAATATGAAAGTAGTCCAAGAATATCTACTGTATTGTTGTTTGAAGAGGGAGTTTTGTTTCTCCTTGCCTGTTGAGTTTCATAGAAAGTGCCCCTTGCTTGTAGTCATTTATTTTAAAAAATAAATTTTTATGCTGTCATTTGTCTTCAATTTGTTATCTTTTTAGTTTTCAAAATTCTTTTTCATTTCTGGTTACATTTTTGTCCCAGATGAGATTCAAATATCCAAAATTTGATCATTCTGTTTTGATTTTCGAATAGTTTGCCCTGCCTCTCTAATGCATTTGCAGCATTTTCATTTCAATTGTTGTCCTTTTGATGGCTTCCATTTTAGAAGATTGTTTGATATGGTTTTCATGGTTTGATCCTTTTTTGGTTTAACGAGATCAACTTTCACTATCTGGTTCTTTGTTTCAATGCTGTAGTCATCAAGTCTTCTTACAGTCATATACATTACTAGACATTCTCCATTGCTTGGCCTTTTATCCCAAAATTCAGGATGATTTAACACTCAGGTGGGTCAACCCAGAAATTATTCCCAGAAAATCTGTTGGTATGGCACACCTGAGTTTCAGAATACTGTGATTTTTGGATAATTCTTTCAACCTGATGAGGCACATCAGATGAATGGATTGGATGACATACAAACACCACGGTGGGACCTATGCAAAACTAATGGTGGGTGTCCCACTCATCCCAGCTTTTTCCTAGTGTGTGGCCTACCTATACCTAAGTTCTGTCTGGTCATGATATTTGGGCTGCAAGGTGAACATGATGCAGGGCACCTGATGGAAAGGGTGGATCTCATGAAAGTTCCACCCACATGGCTCTTGAACTGCGAGGTTCCTAGGACGAGGTATGCTTGCTAGTCATTTTCTTTATGGTGAGAAGATGCGATGTTTCAATGTGGAGATATGTGTTTTGATGCGGAAAAGTATAAGGATAGAAGAACCTTAAGTTTGCATTTGTCAAGTGATGACCAGCTGTCTGCAATCAATTAAGCCCTGCTTAAGTGATAAAATGATAATAAATGAAGACAACTGATTCATCAATTCCACCTGAATTTTGAAAGAGCAGTTTGGCTTGTTTATATTGATTTAGTTCATGCCTTAAAGTTGTTTTCACTTCCTTTTCAGCCGTCTTTAAAATTTCACATTTATTTATTTTTATCTTTTATATCCATCATATTTTTTTAGATTTCAATTATAAAAAAAAAGGTTATTTGGGAGGCATGTCAAGAAGCTTACTCTCATGCTTTGTCTCTAAGAGGCCTAGATGAATGCCTTACCTCATGACACCACCTTTGGATCACTGGCTTGCACAAAATCAACTATGAGAATTGAAATTTGTAACTAGCCCATCATTTGTTAATTCCATTTCTCATGCAGGTCAGCCCAAGCGACATCTTCTTACAACTAGATGGAGTGTGTAAGTGCAAAGACGCTTGTTGCAGGTGATTCAATCCTTTTCATCTGGTATGCTTGTTCAGATCCTCATGCCACCTATCTTATGCATTTTTCTTCAAATTTCATATCCATGCAGCTAACAGTATCTAAAGAGTGCTAATCCTTCTAAGTACACAGTGGCTTCTTGAATTACTAGAACCCATGTGCATTCCTTCTTTTTATTTTGAGAATGTGAATTTCTATTCACTACACAAGGAAACCGATGAGGACTGTTATCATCCGTACGCGTAGCATCTATGTACATTAAATCATAATGTCAATTCTATGAGCCCCAGGACGTTCCAGGTCTGATTTCTCCAAAATTCCATTCCCTGCAACGTTGAAGAATTGCAAGAAGCCTGCTGTTACTACAAACCTCATGCTTCCATCAAAATGTAAGCAATATGTGGAATGCTCAAAGTGATCTACAAACATGCATACACTCCATGAAGTGGTAAGCAATTTCATTGAAATCAATCACAGGCCTGAAAAGCCATAAACAAAAGCCAAAGTCTTGACATATTGGCATATAGCAAAGTGTAGAAATTTGCACAAGAAGACACCCTTAGTATGCAACAACTAATAGATAGGAATAAACTGTTTAGCTTCTGGCCTTATGACAGTGACAACCATGAATAAAATGCAGAGTTAAAGTTACGGAGTTAAAATCTTTTTGTTTGCTGTATATGATCTTTCTAAGATTATGTTTTCTGCAAAAGTTCTGGTTTTGGTTGATCGTGGCCTTTTTTGGGTCTTTTTATATCTTTTGTTGGAGATACATTCGTGTTTTTAATGGCTATTGGTTGAGCTGATCTAGTTTGCTTCTCTCTCTCATGTGGATCTTTAGCCAGACATGGGGCTGACTTTCACAAAGCTTTTTAGCTGGATTTTTGCCAAGAAAGAGGTGTGTATTCTGATGGTTGGTCTTGATGCCGCTGGTAAGACCACCATCTTATACAAGCTCAAGCTGGGGGAGATTGATACTTCTATATGATATACCTAATGGTTGTTTTGTGCTTCTTCTACAGATCCGTCCATTGTGGAGGCACTACTTCCAAAATACTCATGATCTTATATTTGTCGTTGATAGAAATGACAGGGACCATGTTGTTGAGGCTAGAGATGAGTTGCATAGAATGTTGAACGAGGTATATACCTGTTTGGACCACATTGATTAAAGTTTAATTTTTGATTGATAAAGTTCATTGTTCAGTCAAAATTGCTTCTTTTTTTTTTTTTTTTGAGTAAATTCAATTACATTGTCTGGAATATACAAACATCATCTCTCTTAAATTGATGGATGCTTCATTTTACCATTTTAAGCTGAGGCATCCTTGTTGCATCACATATGGACATCATATACTATCTGCTTATTGCTGGAAACTGATTACAGATTCAGTTGACCTGCAAATTTTTTTTTTTCTTCTCATCACATAATTATCATGCTGGTTTTATTCCTTTGGGTAGTGCCTTTGAATACCGAAGGCAGGCATCAGCATGACTGGATCGCTGGCCATCCCTCACAGGGAGATGTCTCCACCATCTCAGCTATGGAAGGTTCCTTGTTGTGCCAGACACTTAAAGTGTAGGGAAAACGTCTGTTCTAAATCACGAAGTTTGGAAGTTGTATTCCTTCCAATGTCAAATGTTAGGGGGGATTCTTTCCATGTAGGCTTGCGTTGGTATTTATTTTGGTTTAGTTTGGAAGTCGCATACACATGTTTTTTGAGGATTTTTTATACTTTGATTTTGTGTAATGGTAGCTATCTTTGACTTCCAAAAGTTTTGGTACGATCAATGGTTATTTTCCTGAAACTTGATTTCAGTCTCATACTTTTTTTTTTTTTTTTTTTTTTTTTTTTTTTTTTGTTATTGTTTTACACACGCACACACACCCCACGCACTCACGCTGGTGGAATTTCACCACCTATGGGTACTCGAACCCTTGACCGGGAGTTGAAATTCTTAAGGGCCTGTTTGGCCAGGCAGATCCCACGGTATTAGGAGGGATGGGATCGGCAATATCCTGGGATAGGCATGACGAGCCAAACAGATCCGGTGAACTTGTCCTTGGATATGAGCAATCCCATGGATCTTAAGACAATCCACTGATATCACCATTATTACCTTAAAATTGATCTTATCCCTTGGTTGGATGGATTGAAAGGTAAAATCCCAGGATATGCACGGCATGCCAAACAGACCCAGTGAACTTGTCCCGGGATATAAGCAATCCCATGGATGTTAAGACAATCCATTGACACCATCATCATTATCTTAAAATTGATCCCATCCCTCTTAATACCATGGGATCTGCCCGGCCAAACAGGCCCTAAGAGTCTACCACCCGAGCAAGAGTAAGGACCCAGTCTCATACTGAATAATGCTAGTCTGATATGAATTCAATTCTGTAGTTCTTTGAATATTGCAAACCATTTTGCTGGTTAATTTATTCCGCAAAAGCTTATTGCCATAAGCGTAATATGTAATCCTGATTTGGTAGTAGGATTTTTTTTGTTAGACTAATTTTCTTGATCTTTCTTTCTTTTTTTTTTTTTTTTTTTTCTAAAATAAAAGATTCTGCTTCTTTCAAACTTTGTAGAAGACGTTTTCATAGAAGTCAAGCCAGTTCTCAAATCTGCACTTGATGGGCATAATGTATGCATTTTCGCATATGGTCAAACTGGCACTGGGAAGACGTTTACTATGGTCAGTGACAGTAACTTGGGTTCTTTTGTATTTGTGTTCTTGAATTTGACACTCATGTAGTACGGATGCCAGACAGAGGATCAAACTTTCACTGTTTTATGGTGTGCAGCTGACAGAGGGCATGGCCTGCAACCTTCCATGTAAAGCTTATTGCAATATTTTAAAATGAAGTTCAAGGACTAGTTTTATATGGGCGCTCTGTTTTTGTAGCTGGATTGAGGAAATCAATCAACGGCAAGCAGAAGTACTAGATTGTGAAATCTCTCTCTCTCTCTCTCTCTCTCTCTCTCTCTCTCATACATCCATATCATCATTTAATTGTATTCATAAAAATCACATAATCGTGGTTGTTCGCCTTGTCTTATTTTGTTGATGTTGTTGCAGGTGGGTTTCTGCACGAAGAGGAGGCATGCTGTTTTGGGAAAAGTTGCCGTTCCAAAACCTGTTAATTTACCTAGTCAAAGGTATTCTCTTTTCTGCCAAATTATTTCTAGTGTCATGTTCTGAGTAGCTTGTTTGTTTGTGTTGTCAATCAACTGCAACCTTTTGCTGTGCTATTTCTAGGTTGGAGAACCCTCGCTTGGACCCTAATGTGGAAATTGTACCAAAGTGAGTTTATTCTTCATCAACCCAAGTTTTGTGTTTTTCAATCTTTTTATACTTTTCATAAACAGTAAATTTTTTCATAATTCATAATATATGGGGAATGTTAACATGCCTGCCTTTATTGACATGTCAGCATTGTGCTCAAAAGATTTTAAATGACATGTGGTACAATCCAATCCTTGCTCTAGGCTGTCCATTCATTTCATATCACTATTGATAGGCCATGAGGCACGATGCAAAAATAAAAATAAACAAAAGTGGGGAGGTCAAGATAAGTAGATAAAAAATTAGCTCGGACATTATCTTGAAACATCTATTTGCTAGGCCCCGCCATGGTTGCTAATGATTTCAGACAAGCACTATGGACATATGATGCCACCCATCCTATCTATGGTTCATAAAAATGGATGGTTGTAATAAAATATTCACATTCAAAGAGTTAGAATCACTGAATCAGTGTGTTTTTTGCATTTTGACCTGCCAATGGTGGTATGGAATGATTGGACATTCCAGATCAATGATTGAACTGCCCCATGTGTCACTTGAAGTCTTTGGGCTCAATGCTAACCTGCCCATGAGTGGGCATGTTATATGCATACACACAGACACATAAACATGCACATGCAGAAGGAAAGGTGGGACAAGGCTGTGATGAATGATGTGAAATGGAAGAATGCATGCGTGGGTAAACAGCTGGGACAACACGCTTTGATAAGGATGTTGTTGGTAATGAGGGTATTGACTGCTGAATAATCTAATGATTTCTACTTATATTATACAATACTACCACTTTGTACTACTGTGTAACAAAGAATAGATAGGGTGGATGTATTTAGCAGATCGTTTGGGTGTTGATAGTTGTCTCCTTCCACACATCGTTGTCGATTTGGAAGTTGATATCATGTATTCTGGTCCAGTAAGCTCTTTTTGTGCTCGAAATTCTAATAGATGCAGTGACGTGGCTTCTGGTGTGTATGTAGGGGTACACTAAGCTGGGGCAGCCGTCCATCTTCAATAGCGAATGCTTGGAGTTCTTCAGCACTGTCACCTCATACCAATGGAACTGCAGGTTCGCTTAATGGTCGCCCTTCATCTGGCTGAAGTGGCACTCATCCATCAACTGCTGGTAGTGATAGATCTCACGAACCTGCAGCTAATGCATGGGGTCCAAATTCATGGCCATCATCAACATCTGGGATGTCTGCAACAAATCAGACATTAAGTATGAAATGTACACCATGGTCGTTCCATCGACTCAAGATCATCTTGAGCGAGGGGCTGTGTGCTGTCCTAATTGAGTTGGTCCGTGGTGGCTTTGTGATCTATGGGTCGCAGGCGGTGGTTGTGCTTCGATTATGCGTTGTCTAGTAATGGTTGTGTTGATGTTAAGGGCTGGTCTGTTTGTCAAGTTATGTTGGTTCACTACACCAAAATTGCAATCTCTTCAGAAGGTCAATCTTTCAGAAGGTCGATCTCGATTCTTTTGCTCTTCTTTCGATTCTTTTGCTCTTCTTCTGTTGTCATATCTTCATGCTTACAATCTCTTCTTTCTTATTATGTGTTTTTCCTTTCTATATTTTTCTGTCTTCTATCTGATCTTGGAATACTTGTTTTTCTTCTTTCATCCTGTTTGAATTGAATGATCTTTGATGATTTTTACTGATAATCTTCAATCTATTTGAGCGATTTCAAGCTGTGAGAATGGATGGCTCTTATGGGCAGGGGTTGGTATCGTTGGTGCCCTTCTTGCTATAGCATTAACTGGAGCTGCCTTGGCCTTGTTTAATGGTGAGAACCTGGAAAGAGAGGCTAGATACAACTTATCTGAGTAGAACTTATTTTACAATATCTCAATCTTTAATCTATCAGTCAGGTGATATCTGTGGTTTGCACTTTGTTGTTTTGCTACCGAGGAAGAACTGCATTTCATATTTATTTCATGTGCTTTGTTTCTCTACATCATTATTCCCATATCTAGGGTCTCACAACTTTCACCCTTCTATTTTTCTTTCTTTTCTTTTTCTAACTGTATGAAAATAGTGAGGGGTGATTTGGTTGGCTACCTTCCCTTGAAATGGACTTCTACAACTTTTCAGCTTTGGCATTTTGGACTCTTTTCACTACAAGAAAACCAGGTATCGTCGACGTTTGCAGGAGATCCTTTGCCAGCAGGAGATCCTTTGCTGGCACTAATTAAAACTACAAACTGGTAAAGTATCCTTATAAATAAAAAAAACCATAAACCTACCCCTGTTTTTGACCAATCTCTCCTTGCCCCCAACTCTCTCCCTCTCTCTCCCCTCCGTCGTGGCCGTGCCTTCTACTCCTCTACTCAAAGATGAGTGTCCACACCCCAAGTATAGGGTTGTGATGTAGTAATAAACTCGGTGAGACTGAGGTCGAATCCATAGAGATTGAAACCTGTACGTAATCTGAAAATAACCAGAACTAGAACTAGACTAAGATGTAATATAAATCGAATGTAATTGAGGGAATAATGATGAAATATTTATGTAAAACTTAGAGAATTCAAAGGTAGGGAACTAGGGATTCAGAGGATCCACTTGTAGAGATCAGCGAGATCTACGCTTGATTCACGAACTCAACTGGACTTCGAGTCCCATCTTCATCTAGTTGGAAGATATATCACTAAAGCACAATCTAAACTTCCTTTGATCTAGTTTTCAAAAGATAAGACGGATGTAAATTAGAATAGATTCCATCACCAAACCATGCCCATGAGACAAGATAAACAACAAAATTAAACCAATCCACAGCCAATCTGAGAGATGTATGAATGTTAGGAAGGATTCCGTCATCCAACCATGCCTAGGAGACGATGGTGAACAATAGGGTTCCCAAATTCATAAACCCTATAATGCTAAGAACATGCTCAAAGCTATCGCAGATCTATTGTAATTTCAGTCACAACAAACCATTAAAAACTGAAAGCATTCATAATAATCAACTAGAATCAACATCAATTCAGTCTAACATGAATCAAAACCGTAGAATCATTCCCATCACACCACAAGCTTCACCTCTTAGCCCTAGCTAAGATGTTTAGCCCGACATGATGGGACTCGATCTCTCAGAAATAATCATTAAAAAAAAAGTAATTAAACAAAGAAAAACTCAAACAACACTCTCTCCCTCTGACGCCCAACTTCTCAGCCGTGGATGAATGAATATCTCTTTCTTCTCCTTGCTCTTTTATAAGAGCACCAGGTCGGCTGGTGGAGTGTGAACGTGCGGAAATTGTTGGAGTCGGTGGATCCTTCGTAGCCACGTGTGCGGGAAACGCAGAAACGCAAGAGGAGTTGCGTTTTGACGCTTGTTTGGCCCATGGACGTTCCTCATACAAGATTCGAGCCATTCGGTCGTCTTGGCTCTGGTCGGTCCCACCTTGGGAACAATTTGGACGGTCCAGATGGACAGACCGATCAACAGTGAAGGGCCACAACGTTCCGGAACGTCCGGAACTTGCAGAGGTGCAATCCCCGCGTAAAGTAGGTTGCGGTGAATGTTGTGGGGCCCATATTTCTTGATGTTTGAGAAATCTACGCTGTCCATCAGATTCCTCTTGGAATTTCAGTTGGAACTGTGTATTTTTGGCCTTCTGTTGATGAGGCCCACAAGATTTTCTTGAAGTCATCAATTTTCCGTTTGGACGGTTGGATTTGCTTCTACTGCGTTTCTTTCTTATTTTCCTCCTGGTCTTGGCTCAGACGATTCGTTGGGATCCGATGGACAGTTCAGATCGGCTGTTTTGGGTCAGGAAATCGGTCCATTAGAGCCACCCGCAACCCCTGTTTCGAAATCCCTGCGCAGCGGGATTTTGAATTTGAATAGAGGTCAGGTCAGCGTACGTTGACCAACCTGGTTGAATCGGTGCACAGCGGCTACACTTGTGCTCTGTACGCTTGCGACTTCCAGTGGGGCCCACAGTGATGTTTTTGAGACATCTACACCGTCCATTCGTCTTTCTGTCTATTTTGATGCGTCGAGACCAAAATTGAAGCATATCTAGAGAGTAGGTGGGCCCTAAATCAGGATTTAAGGGCTAATCTGTCCGTTGGGCCACTTCCACAAGGATCCAATGACTGAAATTTGACATGTACGGTTACTTTATGGTCCTCTGGCTAGATATAAAGTTTCGAGCCGAACGGATAGTGGGAACCCTGTGATCTTGCATTCTGGATGGACTTTCAGGCCTTTTTATCGTGAAATATTGGATTTTCTCGAATCCCGGGCGTGTAAATTTTTCGATCTCGGTCCCCTGGGGTCCCTCCCTTGCCTTGGTGTCTTCAGAGTGTTAAATCCATGCTTTTAGCACCCTTTTGCAGTCCAAGCTCGTAAATTCACTTTGCAACACAAACACGCTTAAAAGAAGACGTTAACAATATCATGCTCGTAAAATCCGGTAATAAATAGGGTCTAATATGCAATATTTGACCCTCAACACAACTCTCAACCAACATTTTGCTAGTCCCGAGCAAAGTATGCGAAAAGTAAATTGAGAATTACAGGACGATTTCTAAGAACTCGAGTGATTTTTGAAAACAATCCAGATACTAGAAGTCTAAGATTCATGAATGTTGGGCATTACATTCACCTATACTCAAGCGCACAATAGACTTCATAATCAGGGTCAAGGTATTAATCCATCAATTAGCAAAAATTTTAAACATTAAGATCCATGAGTGTATAGTGTAATCTCGGCTTATCATTAAGGTTTACTTCTCTATTTCATGATATCATTGGTAACTAATAAGAGAATTCATGACAACCAAAACCTAAACCAAAACCTGCCTCATAGATCAACATACTAACTTTTGATTTTTCCATTAAAAGTAATGCCAATGAAAGGAATCAAATCCCCACCTACAGGGAGCAAACCTATGGTGAAGATCAGTCGCCCAATATTTTCCGAATGTCAACTGTGGGGAATCGAACCTTCACCTATAGGGAGCAAACCTGTGTTGAAGACTATTCGCCCAACCCTGGGTATTTTCTTTTTCTTCAATTCTTCTTTTTCTTTTTTCTATTGATTATGATGGCCAAATTGTCCAGGCTGGTTCCTTTCATGCTTAGTGATTACCAAGTTAATCCGTCAATATTGAACTGAAACCTCAATGTGTAAGCGAGATATGACATGTGAGCTTATGACTCAGTCAATGTTTAAAACTTCTAATCATGGATTAATAATTTGAACTAAACTGTGAAATTTATCAGATAACTAAGTTCAAGAAACGTAAATTCCCAACACTCCATATCTTATAATTCTAAATCAACGATAGCCACAAGGTATGCCAAAACGGTTACGATACGGCCAATACGTAACGGTAACGGACCGAGCCGATACGCGATACGGGGTCGTATCGGCCGATACGATTTTTTGCACCCGTATCGGCCGATACGGGCCCGTATCGGACCGATACGGGCGTAACGGTTGACCCGTAACGGTCGAAAAACGGTCTTTTTTTTTTTTTTTTTTCCATTTTAAGCTCTTTTTTGCTGTTTTTTTTTTTTTTTTTCAAATTTCTTGCTTCCAAACTACTTCTCACTTCTTCTACTACCAATTTCGACTAACCTTGGTTGGGTATTTGAGATAAAAACACATTGTATTGCGGCTTTTGTTGAATCGAAGCTCGGTGGGCCATTTTTCAGAAATTCCGAATTCGTCAAAAATAGGTATTTATACTTTTTTAAACATGTTTTGCTGTTTTAATCATGCCATATGATGTGTTAATCATAGTAGAACATGTTAATGTACATTTTCAGATTTGGGGCCCATTTAATATTTTTTAAATATTTTTTTCTATTTACGCATGTATTTTGACCCTTTTTTAAAAAATTTGAAAAATCAATTTTTAATGGTTGTTTTACTGTTTTAATCATGTCATATGATGTGTTAATCATATTAGAACATATTAATGTGCATTTTACAGATTTGGGGTGCCATTTTATATTTTTTATTATTTTTTTTCTATTTACGCATGAATTTTGAACCTTTTTTTAAAAATTTGAAAAATCAATTTTTAATGGTTGTTTTACTGTTTTAATCATGCCATATGATGTGTTAATCATATTAGAATATATTAATGTGCATTTTACAGATTTGGGGTGCCATTTTATATTTTTTATTATTTTTTTCTATTTACGCATGAATTTTGAACCTTTTTTTAAAAATTCGAAAAATCAATTTTTAATGGTTGTTTTACTGTTTTAATCATGCCATATGATGTGTTAATCATATTAGAACATATTAATGTGCATTTTACAGATTTGGGGTGCCATTTTATATTTATTATTATTTTTTTCTATTTACGCATGAATTTTGAACCTTTTTTTAAAAATTCGAAAAATCAATTTTTAATGGTTGTTTTGCTGTTTTAATCATGCCATTTGATGTGTTAATCATAGTAAAACATATTAATGTGCATTTTACAGATTTGGGGTGCCATTATATATTTTTTAAATATTTTTTTCTATTTACGCATGAATTTTGAACCTTTTTTTTTAAATTCGAAAAATCAATTTTTAATGGTTGTTTTGTTGTTTTAATCATGTTATATGATGTGATAATCATAGTAGAACATATTAATGTGCGTTTTACAGATTTGGGGTGCCATTTTATATTTTTTTATTAATTTTTTCTATTTACGCATGAATTTTTACTTTTTTTTTTAAATTCGAAAAATCAATTTTTAATGGTTGTTTTGCTGTTTTAATCATGCCATATGATGTGATAATCATAGTAGAACATATTAATGTGCATTTTACAGATTTGGGGTGCCATTAATATTTTTTTAATATTTTTTTTTTCTATTTACGCATGAATTTTGACCCTTTTTTTTTTAAAATTCGAAAAATCAATTTTTAATGGTTGTTTTGCTGTTTTAATCATGCCATATGATGTGTTAATCATAGTAGAAAATGTTAATGTGCATTTTACAGATTTGGGGTGCTATTTAATAATTTTTTTGTATTTTCGAATTAGTGACTTTATATTTTTATTTGCTTATATTGGACAGGTTTTGGAGCTTCTTAGGGTTTAGTATTTTAGTTAGAACATAAAATCATCTTTATTAACATAGGTCATACAGACATACACTCATCTACCTAAACTTAAAGAAATGTCTAGGTCTGGCCAACAACAAGTGAGGATATTGGATGGCAACATTGTGAGAGGGTTGGTGGTACTAGGCACCAAATGAAGTGCAAGTATTGTGATAGACATGTGACTGGTGGAATTACCCGTCTTAAACAACATTTAGCACATCGAAAGGGTCAAGTTGCGCCATGTGCCAGAGTACCGAGAGAGATAATGCTTTTAATGCAAGCTAGTCTGGATGAGTCGAAGGGTAAACGTGATATTTTGGATGCAGCTCGACAGGAGGTGTTTGGTCCCTAATATATGGGCGTTCGTGATGAAGATATTATTGATTCTGACGAAGATTCAGATCGGGAATTAACTATAGCTAGGAAAGAGAGCTTGCGTGTAGCTCGTGAAGAGGAAGAACGTCGCCGCATGTTTGGCACGCATGGGTCAGTGCGTGATACAGGGGGGGTAGTGGGAGTGGGAGTGGGAGTGCAACTGGAAGTGCAACTGCTTCTGCAGGTGGGACTAAGGGTCGGGGGGGTAGGTTTGGTGGGTTACGACGTATGTTTGGGAGCCGACGACAGACATCTTCACATGATGTCCCTATACGTGAAGATGAAGAAGTAAATGAGCCTAGGAGACCCTCTATTGATCCAATCCTGTTTAAGAAAGAATCAACTAAACAAAAAAAAAATAAAACAAATGTGGAGTAGAACTTCTGTTGAGAAATTAGGTAGAGTAGCAGCAAAGTTATTTATACATGCTAACATACCTCCTAACGCGGCCAATTCTCCATATTGGCAGGTGGTAATTGATGCAGCAACAGAAGCAGGTGAAGGAATAAAAGCTCCCACGGCTAAGGACACTAGGGGGAAATGGACAAATGCAAAGTTTGCGGATGTGAAAGCATATGTGGCTACCTTTAAACCTGTATGGCAAGTCAGAGGATGCACAATTATGTGTGATGGTTGGACTAGCCCAACCAGACGCAGCATGATCAACTTTATGGTGTACTGCCACTTAGGAACTATATACCATAAGTCAATTGATGCGTCAGAGGCAACAAAAAATGCTACTTATATTAATGAACTAATGGATAAAGTTGTGGACGAGATTGGAGAGGAGAATATAGTGCAGATTGTGACAGATAATGAAGTAACATATAAGCTTTCAGGACATATGTTGATGAATAAGAGAAAACATCTTTTTTGGTCACCATGTGCTGCCCATTGTATTGATCTTATATTGGAAGATATTGGGAAGAAGAAGAATGTTAAGGAAATGGTCGAAAGAGCAAGGGAAGTGACGACGTTTATTTACAACCATAATCAAGTAGTCGCAATAATGAGAAAGTTCACGAAAGGACGAGAGTTGTTGAGGCCTGCGGCGACTAGATTCGCAACAAACTTTATAGCATTAGAGAGTTTATTCCAGCATAGGGGAGAGTTGAGTGAGATGTTCGCTTCCCGAGAATGGCTCAACACAAAACATGGGAAGAAGACATCAGGGACACCGGTCGACGTTGCGAACACCATACGTGACAACAAATATTGTAAGAAGGTCAAGGCGATCCTAAAGGTGATGGAGCCACTAATGAGGGTACTCCGTCTTGTTGAAACCGATGAAGCACCTACCATGGGCTTCCTATATGATGCCATGGATAAGGCAAAGCTTGCAATTCAACGTGATTGTAGAAGTTGGGAGACTTATTGGAAGATGATCGACAAGAGATGGACAAAGCAACTCCATCACGATCTTCATACAGCAGGTTACTACCTAAATCCTAGGTATAGATATGCCCAATCATTTGTTGCGGATGATGAAGTTCGTGTCGGGCTAAAAAATGTGATAAAGAGATTAAAGCCTGACTTAGATCTGCAAATAAAGGCGTTGAATGAATTAGATACATTTGGAAATCGCCTTGGTAGCTTTGGAGATGCTCTTGCACAGCATGCAGTATTTAGGTTGCAACCGGCCGAATGGTGGATTAATTTCGGAGAGAGTACGAAGGCTCTCCAAAAAATTGCAGTAAAAGTTTTGAGCCAGACAACGTCTTCCTCTAGCTACGAAAGGAATTGGAGTTGTTTTGCACTCATTCATTCAAAGAATATAAATAGATTGCAGACTAGAACATTAGATAGACTTGTCTTCATGCACTACAATATAAAACTAAGAATGCGACGACATCATAGGAGCATTACAGCTGCTGATGACGGAGACTACTGTCCAATAAACTTGGACAATATTTATGATGAGGATGACCCACTTCTACCTTGGTTGGAAACAAGGGAAAAACAAATTGAAGAGGATAGTGAAGAATTGGAAATTGATGACCCAGAAATACGTACGGAGCAACAAGAGAGTCGTGCAGATGTGTTGGACCCAGTAAGAGGGGCAGCGTTTATGCCACGTACGGATACGGCTCAAGATCAACAAAAGAGTATAAGCAGTGGTAGCGTGACCGTGTCATATGATGACGACCCCCCTGCCCCTGGTGCTGACACTTCTGGTGTTGCTTACCCCCCTATACAACCGTCTACAGATCGCGATGGCGATGAACATCGACGACGTGGTACACGAGGTCGGACTTACGAGTGTACCGAGTCACGATACAGCCAGCCGGAGGAGGGTACATCTAGTGGTGCACACGGACCGGAAGGTCCGGAACATCAGCAGGCTTATGGTCTTGGTTATTATGATGGATATTCTTATGGTCAATTGGATTATAATTATGGTGGTTATATTGAACCTGTTCCATCACATTCATGTTGGAGTAGCCCTCTCGATCAATATCCATATGATTATAGATATCCAGATCCAAATCCAAGTTACTCATCAGAGCAGACGCACTCTCAATCTCAAGATTCTCAACAGCCTGAGTATGGGCACCAGTATGACTATTCGACGGGCACTGGTGGATATCCTTACTCGGGGTCAGAGTCATTGCCTAGTCAGGATCAGTCATCCTCTGGTTTCGTTGATCTAGTATTTCCTTCTGGCACTGGATATTATGGATATGCAGCACCTACACCTATTGGACAGCCTCAGCCTGATGGTGATGATGACGATGATGTGGAGGTCGAGCAACCACAAAAAAACAGATTTTCATTTTGGTGGTGACTTGTGATTGTGAGTATATATTTGTATTAAGGTAAGTATTTGCAGCAGACAGCTCACAGCAGTATTATTGCAAGAAGCCATGCAGTCATGCACACACTTGACACTGCTGAACTTGTATTTAAAATAGCTCCCCTGACAACCAATCAAGTAATCCTTAATCAAGTTGCAGGGGAGTATATCAGACACTACTAATTTTATTTTTATTTTTTAATATTATTAACTTGAGGATGACTGGTTATAGACAGGAATCACAGTCACGTGCACAGCAACATAGGTTTGTTCGAGAAATTCCTCAAAAATAATTGCAAACACCTAATGTAAGATATTTTCATATTACATTCATTCTAATATATCTATCATTGATAGTAAATAGTTAGAAAATTAAATATATGAATTTTGTAGTCAAATTTAGGTTATCTGGTTCATAAATTCATCAGATAGTCCGATACAACTTCTCACCAAAGAGTGGACCGTTACACCACCATAACCATGTTCCAATTTACAAATGAATGCATCTTTGGAATGCTTAGAATATTCCGGATTTAATCCATATTTTTTCATATTTTTTTGGCAAAAAATTTTTTTTGCGCCTTTACGGCCAGTTACGCCCCCGTATCGCCGTTATACACCCGTATCTGTATCGGTTTTGGAGGTCACCGTTACGCCAACCGATACCGATACGGGACACCTTGGATAGCCATCAAAATCATTTCGAATTCATAAGCATTTCTAAAAAAATGTTTAAAATTTTAAAAATTTTCACAATTTTTCACAATTCACAATTTTTGCTCAAGACCGAGAAAACACTGATTAGGTCACCTAATCGCCCACTCCCAACCTGAAAGCTACATTGTCCTCAATGTAAAAGAAATAAGCATGCAATGCACATGGGACAATGAGGAGTGATGGAAAGATAGTACCCGGACGAAAGAATCAAGAGGCTTTCCAAAAATATCAGTGTAAGAGCGGGTCAGCACAAGAGGGAAACCAACAAAAGCCATCTAACCTAAAACAATGTAGAAAGCAAACTAACCTAATGGCATAAAACCGTCTAACCTAGAGCAGTATAAAGTAAACTCCTCTAGTCCTATGAAAGCAGTAAACTCCTCTAGTCCTACCTATACCTCCGTCAGACCAGGAGATCAGTCTTGGTAAACAAGATCATTCAGAGGCATGGACATGTCCTCTGAATCAAATTTCTCGACAAATGGTTTTAATCGATGTCCATTTACTTTAAAGTCATGGCCATTGTCTGGATTCCGAATCTTGACAGCCCCATGAGGATAAACATTGATAACGGTGAAAGGGCCAGTACAACAAGATCGGAGCTTACCCGGAAAGAGGTGTAATCGAGAATTATACAAAAGGACTTTCTGACCAGGCATGAATGATTTTCGCAGAATGTGTTGGTCATGAAACGCTTTCATCCGGTCCTTGTAAATTCTCGAGTTATCGTACGCATCGTTCCAAATTTCTTCAAGTTCATTCCACTGAAGTTTGCGTAGCGAGCCAGCGTCATCCAGATTGAAATTTAGATTTTTGATCGCCCAGTAGGCTCTATGTTATTGACCAATCCTTATGGTCAGGGTTAACCGTTTTCTCTAAAATGTGTTTGATCTTCCTATTGGAAATCTCAGCTTGCCCACTTGTCTGTGGGTGGTATGGGGTGCTCACCTTATGAGAGATACCGTATTTCTTCATTAAACTCTCAAATGGCCTATTACAAAAGTGTGAGCCCCCATCACTAATGATGGCTGGAGGCGTTCCGAATCGGAAAAGGATGTTCTCTTTAATGAATTTAATGACCGTGCGATTGTCATTATTCCGACACGGAATCGCTTCAACCCATTTAATGACATAGTCTACGGCGAGCAAAATATATAGATTTCCAAAGGATTGGGGGAATGGTCTAATGAAATTGATGCCCTAACAATCAAATGCCTCTATGATAAGAATGGGATACAAGGGCATCATATTTCGACGGGACAATGCTCCTAATTTTTGACAATGCTCATAAGCTTTGCAAAACTCATGAGTGTCCCTGAACATAGTGGGCCAGTAAAAGCCACACTGCAGAATCTTGGCCGTGGTCTTTTTAGCAGAAAAGTGACCACCACAGGCCTGTGAGTGACAGAAGGAGATAACAATCTGATGCTCATCGTCTGGCACACATCTCCTTAGGATTTGGTCTGGGCAATATTTAAACAAATATGGATCGTCCCAGAAAAAGTTACGCACCTCGGTAAAGAATTTCTTCTTATCTTGTGTGGTCCAATGTGTCGGTATAGAACCTGTGGCAAGATAATTAACAATATCAGTGAACCAAGGTGAATGGGAGACTCTGTACAGTTGTTCATAAGGGAACATGTCATTGATATGGATCGCCTTAAGGGAATCAGAAGTATTAAGGCAAGAAAGGTGATCAGCCACTACGTTCTCTACTCCCTTTTTATCTCTAATTTTCAAATCAAATTCTTAGAGTAGAAGTATCCATCTTATCAGGCGGGGCTTAGAATCATTCTTAGAAAGAAGATACTTGAGTGCCGCATGATCTGTGTAGATAATGATCTTGGATCCGATCAGATAGGACCTAAATTTGTCCAAGGCGAACACTACGGCTAAGAGTTCCTTTTCTGTAGTCGAGTAGTTCACTTAGGCAGGATTTAGAGTCCTACTCGCATAATGAATGACGTAAGGCCTCTTATCTTTTCTCTGACCTAGAACCGCTCCAAGAGCTCATTCTTAGAAAGAAGATACTTGAGTGCCGCATGATCTGTGTAGATAATGATTTTGGATCTGATCAGATAGGACCTAAATTTGTCCAAGGCGAACAATACGGCTAAGAGTTCCTTTTCCGTAGTTAAGTAGTTCACTAGGGTAGGATTTAGAGTCCTACTCGCATAATGATTGACGTGAGGCCTCTTATCTTTTCTCTGACCTAGAATCGCTCCAAGAGCATAATCTGAAGCGTCGCACATAAGCTCAAAAGGAAGGCTCCAGTCGGGTGGTGCATGATAGGTGTAGTGGTTAACATGCCCTTAAGCTTGGTGAAAGCTTCCTGACATTGCTCAATCCACTTGTATGGTGCATCCTTTTGAAGAAGATTACATAAAGGACGAGAGAGGAGACTAAAGTCCTTTATGAATCGTCTGTAAAACCCTGCGTGTCCTAAGAAGGATCGCACGTTTCTGATGTTCTTGGGTGGAGGTAGGTTAGAGATAAGATCGATTTTTGCCTTATCTACCTCGATTCCCTTGGACGAGATGATATGCCCAAGGACAATTCCCTTCTGAACCATGAAATGACACTTCTCCCAATTAAGTACCAGATTCTTTTCTTCATATCTTTTCAGCACACATTTAAGACTCTCTAAGCACTCACTGAAAGATGAACCGAAAACGGAGAAATCATCCATGAAGACCTCTAGATATTTCCCCACCATGTCAGAAAAGATATTCATCATACGTCGCTAAAAGGTGGCAGGGGCATTACATAACCCGAATGGCATCCTTCTGTGGGCAAAGGTACCGTAGGGACATGTAAATGTGGTCTTTTCCTGGTCCTCAGTGGCGATTTCAATTTGGTTGTATCCCGAATACCTGTCAAGGAAACAATAATAGAAATGACCAGCTAGCCTTTACAAGATTTGATCGATGAGGGGCAAAGGAAAGTGGTCATTCCTCGTGACGGTATTCAGCTTCTTGTAGTCAATGCACATTCTCCAACTAGTAGTAACTCTGGTTGGTATGAGTTCATTACTGGCATTGGCTACGATGGTGATTATGAACTTCTTAGGAACCACCTGAGTTGGACTCACCCATTGACTATCGGATATAGGGTATATGATACCCACATCCAATAGTTTCAGAACCTCGGCCTTAACCACTTCTTTCATGTTAGGATTGAGTCTACGTTGTGATTGTCGTGAGGTCTTCGCATTATCCTCAAGATATATGCGGTGAGTACAAATCGAGGGGTCGATTCCCTTGAGGTCTGCTATCGTCCATCCCAGGGCTCCCTTATGCTCAATGAGAGTAGCTATGAGCATACTCTCCTATTCTTTCTCCAGGTGAGTAGAGATCACCACTGGGTATGTCTCATCTTGACCTAAATAGACATATTTCAAATCAGAGGGCAAAGGTTTTAGGTCAAGTATCGGTGGCTTGAGGTTAGACGGTAGAGGCACTACATCGGTTTGGGGCAATTCTTCAAATTGTGGCCTCCACCGGTTAACTTCAAGTACCGGCACAGTATCAAGAAATGCACATGTCTCCCTAATTATGTCATCATCCAAGTCATGAGAGTGAGCCACGCACGTCTCAGAGGGTCAGAGGATAAGGTCAGAGGTGTTCTATCTTCCACGAAAAAATCAATCATGTTAATGTCGTGGAAATCGTCATCCTCGGAATTTCTGACGTTATTGAAAAAGATGTTCGACTCTAATGTCATATTCCTAAAAAACATGCTCATGACTCCATTCCTGCAATTGATAATTGCGTTTGAAGTGGCAAGGAATGGGTGACCAAGGATGACGGGAATCTGAGTGCTTCCATTATTGACGGGTTCAGTATATAATGATGACAGGGTTTCTATCAACCTGAATAACACTTCCCACTCCTAAGAGTGGTGATGGATTTAGCATGCTTCATTTGATTAAAGAGCTGGGATCATTTATCTCATATCGCGGTTTAGGATTGAGGAGCGGTTGTGCAGGAAGCATCCCCTTTTCTATAACCGTCATACATGAATCCATTTTTTGCATAAAATTTGTAAATTCTCGCACTACCTGAGCCAGCTCTTGTATGGAATTTTGAACCAGTTCTTCTTGAGGTTTCCCCTGATTTGGATTTTGATTGAAGAAACCTTGAGGGGTAGCAGTTTGTCCATTCTTCCAACTAAAATTTGGATGATTTTTCCAACCAGGATTGTACGTATAAGAGGTAGGTCCATTGAAAGGTTTTTGATAGTTATTTACGGCATTGGCTTGTTCATTTAACACTCCTCGAAAGGCGGATATTGTAGGACAATTTTCAGTTGTGTGAATGTTGCCATCACAGATGCCGCAAACAATTTCATTAACCTTATCCTTCTTTCCTTCCATGGCCTCAAATTTTCTTATGAGATTAGTCACTTTATAATTGAGATCATCCACTTCTTTCAGGAGATACAATCCACCTTTCTCCTTAGATTGAGTCGGCCTAGGCGTGGTGTTCGATTTTGGGTAATGATCCCATGATTGTGCGTTTTCGGCAAGTCTATCGAGGTAATCCCATACCTCATCGACATCTTTATTCATGAATTCTCCATTACACATTGTCTCGACCATTTGGTGCATGGAAGATGTCAGTCCATCATAAAAAAAAATTTGTAATGCGCCACGTTTCAAAGCCGTGATGTGGCCATGAACTGACAAGATCCTTGAACCTTTCCCAACATTGGAAGAATGTTTCATACTCCTTTCAGGCAAAGTTCATGATTGCTTTTCTAAGGGTAATCGTTTTATGATGTGGAAAAAATTCTTTATGAATTCCCTCTGCATATCATTCCATGTGCCAATGGATTTAGGATGCAGTGAATGTAACCACGTCTTAGCCTTCTCCTTCAAGGATAATGGAAAGAGTTTCAGCCTGACTGTATCCTCAGATACATTAGGAAAGTATGAAGTAGTTATGATCTCATCGAACTCTTTCAGATGTAAGTATGAACTTTCTGATTCAAGCCCATGGAATTTAGAAAGGAGTTGGATAACCCCTGGCTTGATGTCCATACGTCCTGTATTTTCAGGAAAAATCATGCATGAGGGCGTACTCACTCCCACTGGTTGTAAATAATCTTGTAAAGTACGAGGCGGGGGTGCTTGATGCACCTCATTTTCATCATGGACTTCTTCAACCCTAGGTTGGGGTAGTGCTTGTGTAACGCCCTGAAAATCGGGGGTCGAGCAAAGCTCAGCTCCCGAGTTCTAACGCATCACTTATGCAACATAGATAATGATGATTATGATGAAAGCATTGAAACATGAATGAGATTATACCAAAACAGCATATCATACTCCAAAAACAGTTAAATTTGCAAGCGGAAGACTATGATAGATATATAAAATATATAAACTGTGGTGAGTCTCCAGAGTGTGATAATGTTACCAGGTTAATTCATTACAAGTACAGTTCCAAAATATACCAAATGTGTAAGGTCCTCTAGTCAACATCCCTGTAACCCCGTCGATCAAGACACGGCTCACATGAAGCCGCCAGAAAACAGTATATACGAGAAAACATCCTCGTTGTCACAAAAGTCCGGCTTCGCCTCAGGAGTAGCGTCGCCATCTGCAATCAGACAAAGTCTGGTGGGTGTCCGGAACACCGTCCCGTAACGTGGGAGTGAGTGATCAACTTCAGTGGAACAATAAAGTATAGGTTAACATGTTATCAATTCAGTCAAGCAGTAAAGTCAAACACTCCTAAATACTCTTATTAATGCAAGTATGAAAATGCAGTCGTGATGCATGCCCTAACCCACATACTCCCTCATACGACACCATCTTACGTCCGCGGCATGCGTTCATCCCTCAGTGATCCACATCTTCCAGGCACATGCAGTGCGATGATGAGCATGATTACCGAGTTGTTATTAGTCCTTTTCATACAGTAGTATTGGGAAACTAAGGTACCTCCCTTATATCATTCTCAAACAATGATTCATTCTAGGGTCGTCAATCCTAGATAATCTCATACGATGATGCGGTTCTAGGTCGCTGCAAGGGCTGCCAGGGCTGTTACACGGAATCGTTGCACCACTCCCCCATCACCTTATCAATACAGGCCTAGCTTATACTTTGTTTACTACGGGAAGGCTCGTCGCCTCTCCGCAGATTGAGAGTATGCTCGAGGTCACTACACCGGGTGCGGTCAGGACTGCCAGGGCTGTTACACGGAATCGTTACACCACTCCCCCATCATCCATCAAAGCAGTGTAGGCCGACAGTTCGAATACAGTGTCCCATACCACCGTATTCGGCTCACGAGTCTGGGTTGCTCACTGGTCACTACGGGGAGGCACATCACCCCAGCGTAGGCCGACAACTCGACCACGGTATCCCATACCACCATGTCCGGCTCATGAGTCTTAGCGGATCGAGGTACCAAGGTTAACGGGGTTGCACTGGTAAGTTCGGTACCTTAGGTTCAAGCAGTAGTGTCCAAACATGGTAAACATACATTAGACAGATCGGGTTACTTGACGAGGTCGACTGGCACGAGCGCACGACAAGTTGAACGACATGAAGTGCATAAGCACTTCGCATGGCCAACCACTATCGCCAACCGAAGTACGGGATACGTTACACCACTCCCCCATCACTCTTCACGGCTTTTATGGAATACAACTTAAACATGTGAACTAGTCAGAACAGAATTAAATAAACAAGTAATTCAAACATATTAACAAGCATGTTATAAAACAAAATGCAAACAGGAAATCCAAACACATGTTTCATAAACCAGTAAGTGATTAAACTAAACAACTTACATGAAAGAAATCATACACATCACTACGGTAGTTGAGAATCCTATCTCAACACTTACTCAAGGCACTACTAGATTAAGTACCTACCTATACAAGCATTTTCACAAACACTTAGGCTACACATTCCAACCTACCTATAATATGCTAGTTAAAACACAAGTCGTAGTGAATCCTTTCACAAAGGATTGCCACATGAACCACGATCATGCATTCACGACCAATCGTCATGGCAAGCATAATCATAGTTCCATACTCATTTGAACATTTCTGCGAACACTTAGGCTACAACTAGTACATACACGACGTATGTTAATATAACAGGTGTTAGGCTAATCCGTTCACCCAGAAGTTGATACACATGTATCTAGCATACCTAGACAGTAATTAATCATGGCAAGCACAAATCCGTATTTCATACACATACGGTATTTTCTACAAATACGAGGAATACAGTATATTCAACATAGTTAACATATAACCGAAAAACGAAACGGACAGCACTTTGTACATGTACAATTGCATGCAGATCATGAATCTATCATTAACTGACATTGAAAGCGTTGAAAACCATAACCTATACGTCTAAAGTCCACACCTTACGCGTAGAAGCGTAACGGAGTCGATAGAATCTCTAAGTCTTCGTCTACGGCAGTATATCAACCTATAGCACGGGATACGTTAACTATTTCACTACTTGAATCAATTCAAACCCTAAAACAGGTTAGAGTTAGGGTTTTCTTACCTAGAAACGAAGCTGCAATCGCCGGGAAAGTTATTAGAAAACGATGGTTAAGCCTGTAGATCGACAAGGTAGAACGGCAGGAAGAATCTCCTACTTTCTCACACTTTCTCTCTTTTCTCTCTTCTCTCTCCTAGGTTTTCTCAAATTCGTATGGGAGGAATGAGAGAGGGTTTAAGGTCCTTATATAGGTCCAGAACTCAGGGAAATAGACTCGGGGTCAAGGTATACTTAGGTTATAGCCATAGTGGGCCTGTTCCGTCTCAACGGAGCACTTTTGGTGGCCCCTTTTCAGTGTACGGTCGGACTTAAGCTCACTAACACTGGATCTAGGTTCAGTTGAGGTTTCGTTCCAGTCGGGTTTCTAGATCGCACATGGCGGACCAGTTTCAGTTCAACGGTCAACGAATCTCGATCGGGGATTTTAAGTACATGGATATGTTTGGGCAAATATCCCTGATCCGAGGGTGTAATCTGTCTGATTCCGACGGTTTGATTGCTTATATCAGGCCCGCAAGTGGCAAGTCTCAGATTACTTAAATTTAGATATTTATTTCTAAAATATCCACGTTTCTCACATACTTCACTCCGGGCTCAAGCGAATAGCCCCAAGACACTATTGGATTTGATTTCCGATGTGGTTGTCAAGCCCAGCAAGGCGGTCCTGACCGTTTAAATTTGCGTTAATCGGACTTTCGATGTGCGGTCTAGATCTGATACCGAATTTCGTGATGCTCCCCAAAGTAGCCGGGTAATGAGATTGATCCTCGATTTTAGGGTAACAAGCGTCAATGATTGTACAAGTTTTGGGTCTTGCAGATCCTATTTAAAGTGGATCAAGCGGATTTCGTAGCTAATCTAGTTTAACACTTAGTTACTTCTGAAGGATAAGGTAGTGAAAGGTGAGATTTGTGAAGAAAAAGGGTTAAAAAGCGATTTTAGACTGTGGGATTGAGTTCTGACAAGTTAATAAGGTGTTAGGATTGACCCATTGCCTAAGGACGTCTAATTCTAGGTTGGCAAAAATCCGGGATGTTACAATCTACCCCCCTTAAAAATAATTTCGTCCCCGAAATTGGTTAAAGGTAATAAGTAAGAATTCTATTATTTCATTTGCTTAAGACTTATTGATTTCAAATTTATATGTGCGGTAGGGTGTATATTGTGCATGCTAGTCTAGTACATTTTAGGCTACCCCCCTTAAAAATTTATTTCTTTATCTCTTACTTATATCCTGATGGTTTGCTACAATGGATTTCTTTCCCTATTTGGAGTCTTGACTTCAATTCCCAGCTAGTTACAGGAAGATAGTTGTTTTCAATGTTTGACCAACACGGAGAGACGGTTATAGTGGGCTTGATACCGATACATTCGATCATCTACCTGGCCAGGGTAGAAGGTTCATCGTATCCCTTCCTAGTCCTGGTGGCTCCTGGTTTTCTGCTCGGCCAAGCAGTGAGTCCATTGGTAGTCGCCCAGGATTGAGAATTGGGTCAAGCCGCGAATGTTTCGCAGTTGTATATTTCAGTAACTCCGTAGACCGATCACTCTAAAAACTTAGGGAATGCCCATCACTGAAAGGTTCAAATGTCCTATTTCTCGGGTTACCCTTCTTGGTCTAAGAGAGTCCTCGTTATTATCTATGTCTAAGGAAATGGTGCATCAAATCTTACTAGATCATCCTAAAACGGTTTCTCATAGTAGAACAGGCTTCTATTATGTTCGTATTCAACGAGCACAGTTGTAGATACTTTGACCTTGGCTATTGTAATTCAGTTCATACCCATTGTTAGGCCTACTCTGTAATATGAAATTGTTTAACACTTGAACCCTAATTGCTTTACATTCTAAGGAAGATTCAGATCCTATTTAGTGACCTATCTTTACGTACAGTCTGGATCAATTCCATTCGATCCTGGGCCAGTGGGGCAAGGGCCAACCATGCTTCCGCTGCGCCTATGAGCGGGTAGACGTGTATACCTACTTAATTCAACTGGGTTCATAACATGTCTACCCCCTTTAAAATTGTTTCTATTCTCAGGGTTCTAGAATTTGTACATCGATCTGTATGTCAGAACGAGTTTAAATTTGAAACCTATCTTTGGTATGACATGGGAAGCGATCTAGCAATACATTAATCTTCTTTTCATCGATGATGCGTATTATGACATTGGTACCTATGTGCACAGAAAGGAGCTAAAATGATGGGTATTGTGGTTGATTTCAGGGACGGATGTGAGTTTGTGGTAAGGTGCCTAACTATACCAGGTAAGGACCTTTGCCATGGTCCTGACTTATCCTATTTAAGCATGTCTAACTTAACAGGCAGGCTATCTTTCTAAGTTCATATGCACAATATGTATGCCAACATGGCATGAGATTTGGGACCTAATTCCTAACTGTCGGTTGCCCATTGGGAAAATTCCTTGGGCCTAAAAAGAAATTTTCTATTGGCTATATATTCCTAACACGTCTCAAAGACGAAGTAATAAACTTGTGGTTGTAAGTGGTTCGGCCAACACGAAAGGAAAGTTCTGTAGTGGGTCTGAGCCGGATACATAGACCTTCTGCCTCGCGAGGATAGAAAAGTTGTCGTATCAATTCTTAATCCTAGTTGATCCCGATCTTCTGCTTGATCAGAGCATAGAGTTCATTGGTAACTACCAGGATTGAGAATTCAATTCAACCCGCGAATACCTCGCTTATATATAGTTCTCTACTCCGTGTTCCCATTTGTAATAAGTCTTCGGGAAGGCAATTCTAAGGGATGTATTGATTTGACCTAACATTAAATCCAATGGATATATAAGTTTTCTCTGAACGTGAATAGTTTCTACGTCAAACAACCTTCCTAAGAGTTATTAAAGAGGCCTGTGAGTACCAAGGGGATTCAACGAAGGAATTGGGGTCTCGTTCCAACCTAATCAAGTCAACTAACTAAATCTATCTTTCAATTGTCTTAGCATAATCAGTGTTTTACATTCCTTAGTATAACCAACCAATAGGTTGTAATCCAAAGTCTATGCTTGTACGCTAAATGATTTCATACCTTTTCTAATACAAGAAATTGTTTATCGCTTAGGGCCAAACGTTGTCTGATTGGAATTGAGTTGCCTGAACTTGAGTTTAACTATACTTGAGCACTACACACATGCTCATACTAGCTAAGACGGTCCTAGGGTTCACATTATGAATTTGTTGGAGTTCCCATACTGTCAGGTCTTTCGAAATCTAGGGGCACCACTCTAAGTCCAAAACTCTAAGGGCCTATTTGTCAAACAACCATTTACTCTAAAAGATAAAGCTGTCAGAGTGTGGTGTGGTAATGTATATCAAGGGACTTTATCACTTCAACACTATTTGTCCAGTGGTCTTAAGTTGTATTAAATGGGACTGTATTACTAATCCCACCTCGGGATTTGGAAATGACATATTTGGTAGGAGGGTGGGAGGGGATTAAAATTAATTTTATAGGCTTTGGAAAATGAGCCTTGTGTTGGAAAGTGTGAGATGGGATGTCCAAATCCCATGATGAGGAATTTCCAAGTGTAATTTGAAAGGAAATCCTGGGAAATACTTTTCATTGCATACATTCCAAACATGGTGTTGGAAAACATGGGATACACCCAATCTAGGGACCATACCTTACACATACATTTATTGTTACCTTTATAATTCTATCCACCTTAAACTCACCTAATGCAGTTGGCCGAACAGGCCCTAAACGTTCTAAGATTTGGAGGTTGTGAAAGTCATGGGACTATGGGTGTGAAATGGTGAGGCCAAGAGGAGTAAGAGAGGGGTTTAGAGGAGTAATGGTGGATGGGTGGAAGGAGTTCACAATGGTAAGTACAACTCCAACTTGTCAAGCAGTTAACACCTTTGGTAACAAAAGGAGCTTCATGCATTTCATTTAACCAAAAATCGTCACAATACATGAGATATAGCCTTACGTGGCCCGTGACAGAAGATGCCTGTGAGCTAATACAACAAAGCTTCAAACACTTATATCATTCTACCAAACATTACACTACTAGGCCTATCAACATGAAATCACAAACATATCCTAAAGCAGCAAACCAAAACAAGCTGCAAACATCTGCATGGATGACTAGGCATCCGAGCCAGGCGACGGAGGAGGGGCACCCTTTCTCTTTCCCATGAGAGAGAAAAAGGTGGACATCGAGAAACTGGCCGTAATGACCTCGAATAAGGCCATGGAAAAGTGAAGAAACGGAGAGAAAAGGCTGGAGTTCCTGGTTCTCCTCGGATGTAAGCCTCAACAGAGGTTGTACATGCCCAAATGACAGAAATTGAAGAAGGAAATGAAGAGATGGGAGAGATTGAGAGTTTACACGAATTTGAGCTTCAAATGGGGGGTGTAGGAGCTCAAATGAAAGAGAATGGAGAGGGTAGGGGAGTAGGTACGGCTGTAAATGTTAGAAGTGAATGGTTTGTGTCCGAAAATGAAGGAATGGGTGATTGGAGGGGAGGTTTGAGAGAGAAAACGGAAATTTTTGGAGAAAAGGAGAGCTTGGAGGGGTAGTTTGTGAAGGAGGGGTGTCATAGGGGGGTTTTAATCGACGGCCCACACACTAGGGGGTTCCCCAACCCCCAAAACATCATCGGCCCGACCGGCCCGCCTGGCCGAGCCTGCTGACCGGCGAGGCCTCACCACCCTCTGGACTAACTGGTGATGCTCGCCGTTTGGGCGAGGTCCTCGTGACCCCTAGGCCCCAAAAAGGTATGGGTCCCACCCTGAGTCCCCCTGCAAGTGCTCCGTTTGGCCCCCGACTCCATTTGAGGCGTTTTCAAGGCCAATTTGCAAGCTTAAATGAGTTTATATGACGTGTAGCATATGATTTTGGGGTAGGAGGCACTAATCTATCTAACTAACCCATTTATTTGGTTAGATTCCAAAAGGTTAAAGGTCAAAACCCATTTTATCCATTTATTTCCTATTTATGGTAAGTTTTAGTTTCGGTATTGTTCTTCGTCATTTATACCCTAGGATTGGTGTATATTAGGAATATGCTTAAAAGAAATGAAGAATACAGTGAAGGGTGAGATTTTGAAGGAATTGGATAAAAAGGGGTTTTAGGCTTTGAGATTAAGTGTAAGGTGTTGTGGTTGACCCACAACCTAAGGACATTCTTTTCTAGGGAATGACTCAAACCCGTCGACTGACGGCCTAGAAGTGATTTGGGAGTGATCATGGGTTTGGGACGGGCCCAATGGGTGTGTACGGGCCCAATCTCAGCGGTCGATTTCGGTTGGTTTCGCCGTTCGGCGAATTTGGAAAATCCTAAGTCGGTTTCTACGTTCCGTCGCTCCCTCCTAAGTCAGAGTGCGTCAGAGTGTGTCGTGTGATCATAACCCAGGTTCGGTTTAATCCAAATCATGCTCTGATACCATCTTGTAACGCCCTGAAAATCGGGGGTCGAGCAAAGCTCAGCTCCCGAGTTCCAACGCATCACTTATGCAACATAGATAATGATGATTATGATAAAAGCATTGAAACATGAATGAGATTATACCAAAACAGCATATCATACTCCAGAGACAGTTAAATTTGCAAGCGGAAGACTATGATAGATATATAAAATATATAAACTGTGGTGAGTCTCCAGAGTGTGGTAATGTTACCAGGTTAATTCATTACAAGTACAATTCCAAAATATACCAAATGTGTAAGGTCCTCTAGTCAACATCCCTGTAACCCCGTCGATCAAGACACGGCTCACATGAAGCCGCCAGAAAACAACATATACGAGAAAACATCCTCGTCGTCACAAAAGTCCGGCTCTGCCTCAGGAGTAGCGTCGCCATCTGCAATCAGACAAAGTCTGGTGGGTGTCCGGAACACCATCCCGTAACGTGGGAGTGAGTGATCAACTCAGTGGAACAATAAAGTATAGGTTAACATGTTATCAATTCAGTCAAGCAGTAAAGTCAAACACTCCTAAATACTCTTATTAATGCAAGTATGAAAATGCAGTCATGATGCATGCCCTCACCCACATACTCCCTCATGCGACACCATCTTACGTCCGCGGCATGCGTTCATCCCTCAGTGATCCACATCTTCCAGGCACATGCAGTGCGATGATGAGAATGATTACCGAGTTGTTATTAGTCCTTTTCATACAGCAGTATTGGGAAACTAAGGTACCTCCCTTATATCATTCCCAAACAATGATCCATTCTAGGGTCATCAATCCTAGATAATCTCATATGATGATGCGGTTCTAGGTCGCTGAAAGGGCTGCCAGGGCTATTTCATGGAATCGTTGCACCACTCCCCCATCACCTTATCAATACAGGCCTAGCTTATACTCTGTTTACTACGAGAAGGCTCGTCGCCTCTCCGCAGATTTAGAGTATGCTCGAGGTCACTACACCGGGTACGGTCAGGGCTGCCAAGGCTGTTACACGGAAACGTTACACCACTCCCCCATCACCTATCAAAGCAGTGTAGGCCAACAGCTTTAATACAGTGTCCCATACCACCGTATTCGGCTCAATAGTCTGGGTTGCTCACTGGTCACTACGAGGAGACACATCGCCCCAGCGTAAGCCGACAGCTCGACCACGGTATCCCATACCACCATGTCCGGCTCATGAGTCTTAGCGGATCGAGGTACCAAGGTTAACGGGGTTGCACTGGTAAGTTCGGTACCTTAGGTTCAAGCAGTAGTGTCCAAACATGGTGAACATACATTAGACAGATTGGGTTACTTGACGAGCTCGACTGGCACGAGCGCACGACAAGTTGAACGACATGAAGCGCATAAGCACTTCGCGTGGCCAACCACTATCGCCAACCGAAGTACGACTCGGGTTCGTCGAACACATCTTACGTGACAAATGAATCTCAGCCATGAATTCAATCCCGTTACCGATTGCCTGGACTATACAATAGCCCCAATCACATTCAAGTACAGAGAGTCAAAGCAGTAATGGATCAAGATTTCACTCGTACAGTCATATATCCAATATTGCCCACTTATGGCTGCCAGGGCTGTTGCACGGAATCGTTACACCACTCCCCCATCACCCTTCACGGCTTTTACGGAATACAACTTAAACATGTGAAGTAGTCAGAGCAGAATTAAATAAACAAGTAATTCAAACATATTAACAAGCATGCTATAAAACACAATGCAAATAGGAAATCCAAATACATACGTTTCATAAACCAGTAAGTGATTAAACTAAACAACTTACATGAAGGAAATCATACACATCACTAAGGTAGTTGAGAATCCTATCTCAACACTTACTCAAGGCACTACTAGATTAAGTACCTACCTATACAAGCATTTTCGCAAACACTTAGACTACACATTCCAACCTACCTATAATATGCTAGTTAAAACACAAGTCGTAGCGAATCCTTTCACAAAGGATTGCCACATGAACCCCGATCATGCATTCACGACCAATAGTCATGGCAAGCATAATCATAGTTCCATACTCATTTGAACATTTCTGCAAACACTTAGGCTACAACTAGTACATACACGACGTATGTTAATATAACAAGTGTTAGGCTAATCCGTTCACCCAGAAGTTGATACACATGTATCTAGCATACCTAGACAGTAATTAATCATGGCAAACACAAATCTGTATTTCATATGTATACGGTATTTTCTACAAATACGAGGAATACAGTATATTCAACATAGTTAACGTATAATCGAAAAACGAAACTGACAGCACTTTGTACATGTGCAATTGCATGCAAATCATGAATCTATCATTAACTGACATTGAAAGCGTTGAAAACCATAACCTATACATCTAAAGTCCACACCTTACGCCATAGAAGCGTAACGGAGTTGGTAGAATCTCTAAGTCTTCGTTTACGGTAGTATATCAACCTATAGCACGGGATACGTTAGCTATTTCGCTACTTGAATCAATTCAAACCCTAAAACAGGTTAGAGTTAGGGTTTTCTTACCTAGAAACGAAGCCGGAATCGCCGGGAAAGTGATTAGAAAACGATGGTTAAGCCTGTAAATCGACAGGGTAGAACGGCAGGAAGAATCTCCTACTTCTCTCACACTTTCTCTCTCTTTTCTCTCTTCTCTCTCCTAGGTTTTCTCAAATTCGTATGGGAGGAATGAGAGAGGGTTTAAGGTCCTTATATAGGTCCAGAACTCACGGAAATAGACTTGGGGTCAAGGTATACTTAAGTTATAGCCAAAGTGGGTCTGTTCCGTCTCAACGAAACACTTTTGGCGACCCCTTTTCAGTGTACGGTCGGACTTAAGCTCACTAACACTGGATCTAGGTTCAGCTGAGGTTTCGTTCCAGTCGGGTTTCCAGATCGCACGTAGCGGACCAGTTTCAATTCAACGGTCAATGAATCTCGATCGGGGATTTTAAGTACATGGATATGTTTGGACAAATATCCCTGATCCGAGGGTGTAATCTAGTCTGATTCCGACGGTTTGATTGCTTATATCAGGCCCGCAAGTGGCAAGTCTCAGATTACTTAAATTTAGATATTTATTTCTAAAATATCCACGTTTCTCACACACTTCACTCCGGGCTCAAGCGAATAGCCCCAGGACACTATCTGGATTTGATTTCCGAGATGGTTGTCAAGCCCAGCAAGGCGGTCCTAACTGTTTAACTTTGTGTTAATTGGACTTTCGTTGTGCGGTACAGATCTGATACAGAGTTTCGTGATGCTCCCCAGAGCAGCCGGGTAATGAGATTGATCCTAGATTTTAGGGTAACCTAGAGTCAATGATTCTACAAGTTTTGGGTCTTGCAAATCGTATTTAAAGTGGATCAAGCGGATTTCGTAGCTAATCTAGTTTAGCACTTAGTTACTTCTGAAGGATAAAGTAGTGAAAGGTGAGATTTGTGAAGGAAAAGGGTTAAAAAGTGATTTTTGATTGTGGGATTGAGTTCTGACAAGTTAATAAGGTGTTAGGATCGACCCATTGCCTAAGGACGTCTAATTCGAAGTTGGCAAAAATCTGGGATGTTACAGCTTGAGGTTGATTTGTAGCCATAACCTCAATTAACTCTGAGGATCTCGAGCGGTGTCTAGTCTTGCGATGGACAGTCAGCCCCTCAATTAATCCTCCTTAGGTCAAGAGACGTTGAGTGTTATTACGAACCCACTTGAGCATGAAACACTCACAACCCTCAATTTAGATTCTAAAACTAGACCTAAGAGGAAGAATAAAAAGGAATTCTAGAAATAAAGAGTGAATTCGAAGTTCTAAGTTAAAGATTCTGCAAAAAAAAAAAACGAAGTTAGTTTTTAGAAGATAAGACCTAATCTAAAGAATAGAGAAAGTAAAGAAATTAGGATGAAGTTACCACTTTAGAAGATCTATCAAAATCCAACAAAGCAGGAAAGCAGGTTAGTTTCTAAAAATCAAATAGAACGAAAAACCTAAAACTAAAGTTAGTACAATCCTAATCTTAATCTAATTCTAAAATCAATTAATTTCAAAATACGTAGCCGTCAGTCCCCGACAACGGTGCCAAAAACTTGTTCACACTCCAAGTATAGGGTTGTGATGTAGTAATAAACTCGGTGGGACCGAGGTCGAATCCATAGGGACTGAAACCTGTACGTAATCTGGAAATAACCAGAATTAGAACTAGACTAAGATGTAATCTAAATCGAATGTAATTGAGGGAATAATGATGAAATATTTATGTTCAAAGGTACGGAACTAGGGATTCAGAGGATCCACTTGTAGAGATCAGGGAGATCTACGCTTGATTCACGAACTCAACTGGACTTCGAGTCCCATCTTCATCCAGTTGGAAGATATATCACTAAAGCACAATCTGAACTTCCTTTGATTTAGTTTTCAAAAGATAAGACGGATGTAAATTAAAATGAATTCAATCACCAAACCATGCCCATGAGACAAGATAAACAACAAAATTAAACTAATCCACAACCAATCTGAGAGATGTATGAATGTTAGGAAGGATTCCGTCATCCAACCATGCCTAGGAGACGATTGTGAACAATGGGGTTCCCAAATTCATAAACCCTATAATGCTAAGAACATGCTCAAAGCTATCGCAGATCTATTGTAATTTCAGTCACAACAAACCATTAAAAACTGAAAGCATTCCTAATAATCAACTAGAATCAACATCAATTCAGTCTAACATGAATCAAAACCGTAGAATCATTCCCATCACACTACAAGCTTCACCTCTTAGCCCTAGCTAAGAGGTTTAGCCCGACATGATGGGACTAGATCTCTCAGAAATAATCATTAAAAAAAAGTAATTAAACAAAGAAAAACTCAAATAACACTCTCTCCCTCTGACGTCCAACTTCTCAGCCGTGGATGAATGAATATCTCTTTCTTCTCCTTGCTCTTTTATAAGAGCACCAGGTCGGTCGGTGGAGTGTGAATGTGCGGAAATTGCTGGAGTCGGTGGATCTTTCGCAGCCACGTGCGCAGGAAACGTAGAAATGCAAGAGTTGCGTTTTAACGCTTGTTCGGCCCATGGACGTTCCTCATACAAGATCTGAGCCATTCGGTTGTCTTGGCTCTGGTCGGTCCCACCTTGGGAACAATTTGGACGGTCCAGATGGACGGACCGATCAACGGTGAAGGGCCACAACGTTCCGAAACGTCTGGAACTCGCGGAGGCGCAATCCCTACGTAAAGCAGGTTGCGGTGAATGCTATGGGGCCCATATTTCTTGATGTTTGAGAAATCCACGCTGTCCATCAGATTCCTCTTGGAATTTCAGTTGGAACTATGTATTTTTGGCCTTCTGTTGATGAGGCCCACAAGATTTTCTTGAAGCCGTCAATCTTCCGTTTGGACGGTTGGATTTGCTTCTACTGCGTTTCTTTTTTATTTTCCTCCTGGTCTTGGCTCAGACGATTCGTTGGGATCTGATGGACGGTTCAGATCGGCCGTTTTGGGTTAGGAAATCGGTCCATCAGAGCCACCCGCAACCCCTGTTTCGAAATCCCTGTGCAGCGGGATTTTGAATCCGAATAGAGGTCGGGTTAGCATACGTTGACTAACCTAGTTGAATCGGTGCACAGCGGCTGCACTGGTGCTTTGTACGCTTGTGACTGCTAGTGGGGCCCATAGTGATGTTTTTGAGACATCTACACTGTCCATTCGTCTTTCTGTCTAATTTGATGCGTTGAGACTAAAATTGAAGCATATCTAGAGAGCAGGTGAGCCCTAAATCAGGATTTAAGGGCTGATCTGTCCGTTGGGCCACTTCCCCAAGGATCGAATAGCTGAAATTTGACGTGTATGGTTAATTTATGGTCCTCAGGTCAGATATAAAGCTTCGAGCCGAACGGATAGTGGGAACCCTGTGATCTTGTATTCTGGATGACTTTCAAGCCTTTTTATCGTGAAATACTGGATTTTCTCGAATCACGGGCATGTAAATTCTTCGAGCTCGGTCCCCTGGGGTCCGTCCCTTGCCTTGGTGTCTTCAGAGCGTAAAATCCATGCTTTTAGCACCCTTTTGCACTCCAAGCTCGTAAATTCACCTTGCAACACAAACACACTTAAATGAAGACGTTAACAACATCATGCTCGTAAAATCCGGTAACTAGGGTTTAATATGCAATATTTGACCCTCAACAATGAGCTCAACATCATCATCCCCACCATTAGGAACTTGGATTTCTTGGAGATATGGAAGCCTTTCTTCCAGCCATACCATCCGATTATCGTCCAAGATGGATATATGTTTTTTTTTTCTTCAAGGTCCCTGTGGGATTCGACTACGAGCTCTATAACCATGATGACATTATAGAGAATGCTAGTGTATTGTGTATGTGGTTAGTGGCCCCTTTTAGTATAAGTGCATGTGCACACTTCCCTCTTCTCCTGCAGTGTACTATGTACTATATGCTTTATTATAATAAAATATTATGTGCTAGGGCAAGTAAGCCTAACACATCATCTCTCCCAAACTCTCCTTCTTTTTCTTCTCTCTCTCTCTCTCAATATTCTCATCTCTTCTTCACATTATCATCATCAAATCATTCTCTACTTGGTATCAAAGCTTAGATCCAAGGCATTCTGCATCCAAGAGTTTGAGAGGCGACACGTCACCTTGCTGACGTTAGCGTTGTACGGACGCATGGACTCCGTTTGAGCTAAAAGTTTAGGGGTTTGATAGATCTTGATTTTATAAGATTTGTCATGATTTTTTTAGAATTGATTGGATCTCCTTTCATGGTATTTTGGGCGAAATAGAGAAATTAAAAAATCGGGCTCATCTTCCGTTTTTCTTCGATCTTAAAATCGGTAAGCTTTTCTTTGGTTTCTTTCCTCAAGGTGGACCAAAATCTTCCTCCCAAGCTACCCATGGTGAATTTTTTTACTTAAGATCAATGTTTGAGAGGTTTTGAACTCAAACAGACATGCGGCTAGGCCGTTTTTCACTTGGTTAGGGCTTTTTTGACTGCGTTTCATGGTATTTTGGATGATTGATATTTGTTTGAGGTTTATCTCTTATTATCTTGAAGAATTGAGTGAGATAGAGTTGTTTGAATCAATCTTTCTTGACGTAGATCTCTTGTCATAGGTTTATCTCTCTTGGACTCTCCTATGGCATAGGATCTCTTGAATCCAACCCCTTGCAGATTACCTCCGCTAAGTTGAATGGTGACAACTATCTTTAATGGGCACAATCTGTAAAAGTATTTTTAGGAGCCCGTGACAAGTTGTCGTATATTTTGGATGGTCCCCCAAACTCTACAGCTGTTACCTACAAGTCTTGGACAAAGGAGAATTATCAAGTTATTGCATGGTTGTTGAATAGTATGGATTCCTCGATTAGCCACTCAGTGATGTTTTTATCCTCGGCTAAAGGTATTTGGGATACGCTTCATGATATGTTCTCGGAATCTCAGAATATTTCACTGGTATTCTAGCTTATTTAAGAATTTAGTCGGTTCCAACAAAATTCTAGATTCTTAAAAGATGACTATTCGACGCTTCGAGGTATGTGGGATGAGTTGGATATGTATCAGTCTCTTCCTTCCAAATGTAAAGAAGATCATGAACATGCTCATAAGCAGCGGGATGATACTCATATCATGCAGTTCCTAGCTGGGTTGAGTTCTGATTACCTTCATGTTCGAGATCAGGTTGTTTTACAGGATCCTCTTTCCTCATTGATGACAGTCTATGTCATGTGTCAGCGTGCTACTGCCTCTACTTTTCCTTCTCATTCATTTGTGCCACCCGAGCGTTCGACACATCTTGCTAGCGATCAATCCTCTCTTGGTCTTCGGGCACCATCCTTGAGTTCGAGGCGCATTTATGGCTTTGGTGGTCGTGGTAGAGGCCGCGAGAGAGATCACAGTCGTGGCGGCCGTAGTCTTCGTGGTCGTGGTGGACATGGACGAGGACGTGATGGTTCCCGCATTTGTTCACATTGCGGTGGAACTAATCACATGGTTGATTATTGCTGGCAGCTACATGGTCGTCCTACGTATGCCGCTGCTTCTGTTGCATCCACGGTTGCTTCTGAGACACAGTCTTCCACCCCGACAGTTGAGCAGTCTACTTTAGGGGAGTCTCTTATCATTTCTCGGGCTGCATATGATGCCCTTATGCGGCTTCACATTCGTGATATTCCTGAGTCTTCTCACGCAGCTTCGGCCTAGTCCGGTATTGCCCTTCTTGCATCATCCTTCATCGACTCTGGAGCTTCCTCCCATATGACTGGTAAGTGTCAATTCTTTTCTTCTTATTCTCTTTCTCCTCACACTCAGTATGTCACAGTCGCAGATGGAACCCAATCTCCCATCTCTGAGATTGGTTCCATCCCTCTCTTCTTCCTTGTCTTTGTCCTCAGTCTTGTATATGCCTCGTTTTCCATTAAACTTATTATCTGTTAGCTCTTTTACTAAATCATTCAATTGTTCCATTACCTTATTCCCTTCTTATTGTTTGTTTCAGGACCTATAGACGAAGAGAGTGATTGGTGGGGGGCATGAGCGAGGAGGCGTTTATCTTCTCGATGATACACCCATTGCCGCTTCTAGTACCCTTTCTCTAGATCGAGAGTCCATGACTCGGTGGCATTGCCGCTTAGGCCACCCATCCATTGCTAGATTGAGACTTTTGTTTCCCTCCTTACCTGTCACTAAAACATTATGCTGTGATATTTGTGAATTGTCTAAACATCATCGTGCTACATTTCCTCCTAGCTCTTCTGGGAGGAAATCTCAACCTTTTCTTCTCAATCGGATCTTAGGTCCCAAAGCGTCTTGCATCTCCTTCAAGTACTCTCCACCAATAGAAGAATTTCCCAATCTTCAAGATCTATCGATGTAAGTTCTGAAAATCCCAATCCCGTTTTTGATTTTGTAGATTCGACTTTCGTTTGGATTCATCTATTTGATAATTCAGATTTTTGTGTTGTTCATAGCTGAGTTATAGGGTTTCTTACTCAAATATGATGGAATTAGGGTTTCTTTAGTTTTTATATTGGATTAGGGCAGATGATTGCCCTTCCCCCTTTTTTGGGCTGTAGATATTCTGATTCTTTGGTAGCTTTTAGGCATCTATTGTTTGGATGAGTTGAATGTGTTGTAATGTGATGAAAAAGAGGATTTTTTTTTTTTTTTTTCATAGATGGACAGGGGGATGACAAGAGAAGCTGGGGATAAGGGAGGGATGGGAAGGGCCAAAGAGCCATGGGAGGAGGTGAGAATCTCCTCCAACTCGTAGAATAGGTGCTCAAGCTCGAGAACAGTCATTTCAAGGCCAAAACTGGGAGGGATGATTTGGTCAGGTGAGAAGGTGGTTAGGAGGGAAATGACGGACCCTTTTTGTTGCTACTTGGAGCTAGCTTTTACTGTAAAGACAGTAATAGAAGGGGGTCAGATGTGAGATGTGTTGCTGCCACTTTGATGAGTGGAGCTCAACCTGATGGTGGAATCTGAAGGCAGAGTGCCATCAAAGCAGCAGCGAGGAATAACAGAAAAGGATATTTAGCAGATCTTGCCAAGTGCCAACTGCAATGGAGTCATAGAATTGTCATTGGTTCTTTTATGTTTGTCAAAAAGGACTAGCAGATCTTAGCTATATTTATTCTCAAAGGTTTAATTTTCTTATGGTTCTACTTCTTGTGGGAATGTAAGAGGAAATATAAAATGTTCAATTGACATTTGCTTGGCCCTGTAAATGTGGGATCCACCTTAGGTGGTCTAAATAGTTCACATTTTGGCTTCATTGTGCATAGAACATCCCCACAATGTTCCTCTGTCTTCTACTACAAGTTTTATGTGTTTATATCGGAGAGCCATTGTTTTATGTTATGTTTGCAGCTTTTCATGCTGCACTTACACTTCCTCTGTTTTCTACTACAAGTGTCATTCATGTTGAGTTCGTATTACCATTTTTCATATCTTTCTGATTTGTTATTATATTTTTTGATGAGTCACATTGATGATGTTTCTTGGCCCTGAAAATTCAGAGGAGATTTTCTCCGGAGGTTTTTTTTTTTTTTTTGGAATGTTATCTGGAAAATCTCAAAGAAAAAAATATTTTAAGAGTTTCTTATACATCTAAAATTTAAATATATATTTATATATTTGTATAATAAGCCTGTAATTTTTACTATTTCTCATGTTAATGTTGGCATAGGAATGTGATATTTAGAATCTGGTGAGTTTTTGAAAATATTGTGATGGTATCTCAAGATTTTAAAAATCGTATTTCTTGCACTGACCGGAACCATATAATCCTCTATGGCATTTGTTCTTTCTCACAATTTAATTATGATCTGAGGTCATATAAAATATATGTTTAGTCATGTGATATTAAATCCTTGTCAGATCTCGACCCTTTGAAAGCTTTGAGCTGTTGGCCAGTGATGATATCCATTTACCAAAATACCATCTATCGGGACTTAATGGCATTGAAGGCTTGTTGTTATTCTGCAATTTTGAGGCCTTTCAATTTATTGATTGTAAAGCTTGTACTATAGTTTCTGTTTCATTAATTTCCAATATGTTTGATTAGTCTGTTTGAAACATCCAGCCCTTTGTGGATGCTAGTGTGTTAGAAAAAACATTGTTTCATTATAATTGCCAGCAGTTACACCATCCAGGCATTGCAATACCTGGTAATTGAAATATCCAGTGCATCTAGATGCCCCCATTTCAAATGATCCTGAAGTAATCTTACATAGTTTTGTTTCTTAAAATTCTAAAGACTTACCTTTTATAATTGGTAAAATTGGAGAAGCTATATTGGTGGGTATTTTGGAAGTGGCTTATATCCCAGTGTACTCATTATGTCAAAGCACAGTTCTAACTTACCTAAAAAAATGCTATGACCAGTTTGATATTTGCCATGTTTCAGGACTTGCACATTTGTGTAAGGACAATGGATTTTCAATCTTTTAGAGTTTATTAACTACTCCCAAGAGCAGTTGAAGTTGGCAAAGCTAGCCCTTCTCTCCTTGTTCAGGTCTGTTGTCATTAAAAAAAAGAAAGTCTGTTCATGGCTCTGGAGGTGGATGGTCCCTTGTAGGACAATGGTTTTGAAGCTTTTTAAGAGAAGGGTTTTTTTTTTTTTTCCTGAATTTCACAGGAATTTTGGAAAGCATCCATGTCATATACGAAATGCTGCATGTATCAATCAATGCTGCAATTTTCAAGTTATTTGCTCCCTCATCCTTGATATCGTCTACAGTTTCTTCATTAGTCAGAGAGAGATGCTTAGCTACATACTTGCCACAGAACTTATGTCATCCATTTTCTCTTATGCTGCAAGAAACAATTGAATGGAAACCTCCATTTTTTGCTTATTTTTTTGGGATTGTGTGGCTTCTTAGTCCTTCGGTTTTTTGAGACAGTTTGTCTACTTGACGGAATTTGTGTAGTTAAACACATGATTTTTGGTAAAGTTTTAGTTCCCATTTCCTATTATTGTGGTAGATTTGCAAGTGAGTGTAAAGTGTGCTTAATAATAGAAGTTCAGTTTTTAACTTTGCTAAATACATTTGTTGGCTGACTAGTTAATGCAGGAGCATTTTCACACTGGGCTCGAGTGGGGTCGCCTGTTGGATGCAGGGGCACACTTGGGGTGGGTGACCCATGCGATTTGGGGTCCACGGGGGAGGTCTCGTGTTCGAGACTCCTTACCAGGGGTGATTAATGCGCATTTCACACCGGGCTCGAGTGGAGTAGCTCGTGAGATGCGGGGACACACTCGGGGTGGGCGGCCCATGTGATTTGGGGCCCACGAAGGGGGTTCGGCTGAGGTCCTAACCCATGAGATGTGGGGCCTGGGCTATGAGATAAAGGGATTAATTCGCCATACTCTAACAGTTCGAGCTTTTAGAGCAAGTGGTTAATTGTCCTACATCAAATTGGTATCAGAGCGGGAGGTCTCATGTTCGAGACTCCTCACCGGGGGTGATTAATGCAGGAGCATTTTCACACTGGGCTCGAGTGGGGTCACCTGTTGGATGCAGGGGCACACTTGGGGTGGGTGACCCATGCGATTTGGGGTCCACGGGGGAGGTCTCGTGTTTGAGACTCCTTACCAGGGGTGATTAATGCGCATTTCACACCGGGCTCGAGTGGAGTAGCTCGTGAGATGCGGGGACACACTCGGGGTGGGCGGCCCATGTGATTTGGGGCCCACGAAGGGGGTTCGGCTGAGGTCCTAACCCATGAGATGTGGGGCCTGGGCTATGAGATAAAGGGATTAATTCGCCATACTCTAACAGTTCGAGCTTTTAGAGCAAGTGGTTAATTGTCCTACATCACTAGTGCAGTGCTTGTTCTCCGTGTTCTACAATAAGTGTTCTAACTTGGTTTTTGAAGGGATTATTTTTCTTAAAATTTGCAGTTACCTCTGTTATATGTGGTCTGTTTTAGCTACAAACTGATAATTGCTAGGTTCTCCTAATTCTTTTGGTGACTGGCCCTGAAAGATGCTCTACTTCTTTTAGTGGAAAGACGATTGAGCTCATTGATGTTACTTTCCATCAATGTATGATGACAAGGTTTAACTCGGAAAAGACTGTTAGTTTTGTGCCACCTGATGGTGAATTTGAATTAATGAAGTAAGCTTTTTATTCCCTCACAAGGCTTATTTCCCAGTGTACTCATTTTTGTCCTTTGCCGATTACTTCCGGCCGAAGTTTTTTCTTTTAGAAAACGTGAGGAATTTTGTTTCTTTTAACAAAGGGCAGACATTCCGATTAACGCTTGCTTCACTTCTTGAAATGGGTTATCAGGTATTGTCCCTTTGCATGTACTTGGGATCTTCTTCTTCTTCTTCTTATTTTTCTCTTGTAAAGCAGCTATATAATTTCTGTGTGTGCCTTTTTAGGTGAGATTTGGTGTTCTAGAGGCTAGAGCCTTTGGTGTTTCTCAGTCTAGGAAACGAGCATTCATATGGGCAGCTTCTCCAGAAGAGACACTCCCAGAGTGGCCAGAGCCAATGCATGTCTTTGCAGGCCCAGAACTGAAAATCACATTACCAGGGGATGTACAATATGCTGCCGTCAGGAGTACAGCTGGAGGGGCACCCTTCCTTGCAATAACTGTGAGAGATACAATTGGAGATCTCCCACCTGTTGGAAATGAAGCATCTAAAACAGAGATGGATGTGAGTTTTCTGATGAAACCTTGTCCTCAGTTGTCTGCACAAAACAAATTTAGTTAAAACTTCTAATGATGGAATACACTTTGAGATATCCTTTTTACCTTCATTTTACCAATGGTCTATTTTCATTGCTCTACCAGAAGAAAAGGTACTTACATCACTGATTCCAGTGCTACTAACAGTGATGGATTAAACTAATCAGCCAACAAAATACTCTTTGACAGTACATGTTGGATTTTATATCAGTTTTCCTCCAACTTTTTAATAAACTCAGATGTTTGTGGTGTATTGTCTTACAATGTCTACAAAATGCAGGTTAAACTGTCTATTGGTCAAATGGTGGATTTGATACCTTGGTGCTTGCAACAGAGCAGAGCTCGATAAATGCTTGCATGAATGGAAAGAATCAGGTGTCTGTGATATGAAAGAAGTGGAGATCAAGTTACCATAACATAATTCAAAATGTTCAACTGTTCCTTCTCCAAAGCATAGTGTAAGTTGAAAATCCTCAACCCGACCGAACCTGAACTTTACCTTATATGCAGAACATCTCTTCATAGTGAAGAATCCATGCCCCAATTTACATGCACAATGGGATTTTGTTCCCCTAATGAGTTTATTCATTGCAGTACTCTTGCTGGTGTGATCAGTAAGAGCAGTGGGATGAGGATAAATGCCTTGAAGATCAACTACGTGATGCCAAGAATAAATTTTGATCTTATCACCTTCACGAAGATGGTCTTCAGACTCTTCACTTTAAGAGTCTGAGTTTTAATCAGGACAATGAAACAGTCCCAAAATGGATAAAGAAAAAAATGAGGTTCACATCCTCAGTTTCGTGGCACTCAAAAATGAAATCAAAATGAGTTGGTTGTTGTTTCTATACTATTCTGCCCTAGTGAAATTAGGACAGTTTGATGCATGATGCACAGGCACTTAGAGATATAGATTTCTAAACGCGACGTGCATTATCTCATTATGCCATTCAAATTGTGGGTCCACTGTAGAAAATCCAATGGGTTCAACAATCTTAACCTTGATTTGTGGAAACTTATTTGTTGAACAGTTGGATTTTTTTTATTTTTTTTATTATTTTTTTCAATTTTAACCATCTGATGCTTGTCCATCAATTGGCTAGTTTGGTAATCAAATCAAGGTAATTTCTGGATTATGATGCATCTAAGTTGGTGCTGACAGATTAATTTGAGTTACTTGTATGCCACATATATCAACCATCACATCTTGCCAAAGTTGTTATGCCTGAAAGCTACCTCTGCAGAAATACTTTACAGGTAAATATATCCCTTGAATTTGTGGATGATGTGATTATGACAATATATCTCATGATTTACAAGATAAGCCTATATTTTCCTCATAAAATGAGCTTATGGTCCAATTTGACAAATTGTCTTTTACAAATTTCTGTGTAGTTTTGTGTTCATGCTACTTCTATCAGCTACATGAATACAGAACTGATCTTTATCCATTTGTCTTAACAATAGTGAGATTGAGGAAAGTGAACTCTCTGATGCAAGCTCAACAAATTTGAAAGAAGATGGATCTTCACCATCCCTAAATCTGATCAGAAAGCAGGTAGATATGCTATACCAGCTCATAAATTCACCAGTTAAATGGTTAGTCTTGTAAAATGTGGAATGTTGATTATAAAGTTTTCTATTTTCAGGCCAGTGATGGATTGATGTATGTGTTATATCCTACAAAAATCCCGATCTGTCGGACTTTGTTGTGGTTCCCGGCAGCGCCTGTTTATATGCTATGTAGATTCGAAATTATTATCTGTAGTTTATCTTGGGTTTGGAATTTTGTTTCTGTACTTGATTATTTCATTGCTTCATGTATGTTTAACAAGTTAATAACTTCAACAGTTAAATAACTGATTAGAGTTTTTTGTCCATTCAAAACATTGGAACTGATGGTTCTTTCATTTTCAGTTGACTGAGAGGATCACTATTCTGTCTACCTACTATTACGGTGAGGATCAAACCATTCAAGATCCCATAAGTTTATGATGTGCTCCATATTTCTTTTTCTTTTCATTTATTTCTATGAATAACGTGACAGAATTCACCATATCTTCCTGCCAATGGTGTTTTGGGATTTGAGTGTATTCTAAATCCCCATTTTGCAGGGTTTTCCAAATGCAATTTTGAGGTGAAGACTCTTTTTTGCAATGTGCTCTGTTCCAATCCATCTGTCCTGTCCTGGACTGTCATTGCTGCCTGCTGCAACTTGTTTCTGCAAGTTTCAAATGTGTCTTTGATTTTGGCAGCATTAGCCCAATGATGTCATTAGAGCATTTAAGTGTGATTTTCTATTTATGTGGTAGAACTGATTGTGCCAAAAGCGTGCTGGATTGTGATTGTCATTACCTTTAATTTGGTTGTCTTTAATGGTGTGATGCTGGTAGTTGATTTATCTAGGTTGTTCATTAGAAAGATGCAGAAGTGCTGAAAGATGCAAAGGCCTTGGTTGATGGAAATTTGGTAAACATCTTCAACCAATTGCAGGCTGGTACATTAATGCTTGCTGAATGATTCAATACATTTTTCCTTCTCAAATTATTTCCAGAATATAATTTTGAATACAACAAATATCTTTTACATTAGGGGAATTCTCATCTCGTTGGATATTCGGGTCCATTTTCATAAACATGGATGGCACATTTACTTCACATGGGTTCATTTGTAAGACATTTACATAAAAATATTCATTTCAAGCTTGGATGCTCTACTTTAGATAATAAAGGTTTTGTTCTATGCATTGATCTTCTTATTTCTTCTACTACAGTTATTCTATGATTTCTTCTTTTACACCTTATTTCATGATTAAATTTTCAGGTTTCAAAGTTTAAAGATCCTCGTGATGCATGTGCTGCAATTGTTGCTGAATCATATCGTCTTTTCTTCCATGATCCGGTTTACGAGTCTCATTGTTCCTATTTGGCTAGTCATGTATTTTATTTTAAGTAACCATTTTCAATTCCATGCCAGACAAGTGGGTCTCACATTTCAACAATCTATTTATTGGGCTGTTGAGTCTCACCGTGGATGGAGAATGCCCAAAAAATCTCTCACATTGGATCTTTTTCAGCTGAATATGGACCATTGTTCAATTTCTCTTCTTAACTGCTTCTATAGGCTACAAATTGGCAGATTAAGATTGCCCTATCAGTGGGATTTTTAAGGCATAGTCCAATTGCTGATTGGTAAAATTGATCAATGGTATGGATTCTGATCCATGCAACCCACTTGTCTGAGTTGAACGCCTGTGTATACCATGCAAAGATGCAGGCCACATATCCTGTAATTCCTCAATTATGGCAGTTAGCTTAATTGATATTAAATTTGGATATGCAGGTCTCATATCCTGTAATTCCTCAATAACTGGTTAGAGTTTTTTCTCTTTCTTTTTTGTTCTTTTCTCACAATAGGCGGGCCTATCATCTTTTGTTGGGTAGGCCCGCCCGAAATATCTCTTTGTACATTCCTTGCCATTAATGGAAAAGAGACAGTTCTTTTTAAATAAATAAAAAAAGGTTCAAGAGGCTTTGTGGGGGCCTTTTCTGTTGCTAGTCAAGGAGTAGCTCTTGGTGTTTGTCCCATGCTTGCTACAGGTTCTTAATACGCCTATTTGATGAAATAAAATGCCTTTCTTACATGTTTTCTTCTACTTGCAGATGTGGTAACGTCTTCTGAAATCCACCCTACTCGGTGTAAGTATGAAATTCCACAGAATTTGATGGTATCCGTGTTTGTTTACTTTTTAATTATCCTTTCTATAAAATATTGCACTTTTTTAGCAACTCACTGCAGTTCTGCTCTACTCCTTTATTCACAGGGCACTTAAACTTATATTCGGAGTAAATAAATATTCAACAACTATTGACAGGTGATCATTGGGCTGTAGAATGGCTGAACTGCAAAGGAAAAATTATTCAATGGGAAAACTGAATTTGACCAGCTTGACAAGGTAATCTCTAGTCCATCAATTTTTTTGTTCATTCCCAATCTTTGCCACATTGGCTCAATATGTTCATTTGATTTCTACATGATTGCAGATATTTAGGACTCTCGGCACACCAAGTGAGAAGTTATGGCTGGAATTTGTCAAATTGTTGGGTGTCAAGGTCAACTTCGTTAAGAAGCCATAAGTGCTTATTTCATACAGACATAATATTCAAAAGTTTCCAACTTCTGCAGATCGGATGTCTATGCTGCAAGTAAGATAAGGGTAGCAAGTGATGTTCTTATATCACTTGCTATTTGTGAAGAAAAAGGAGGAAAATGGGAACCCTGCCTGATTCATCGTCCCCCCACACACAACCACCCAACCAACCGGGAAAAAAAAAAAGGCTGACTATTAATAATTGGCTAAATCATACACTCTTGTGCCTGTAGCAAGAAGAAAAAGGCATTAAATATGGTCTTTGGTCTTCGTCTCACATAATATTATCATTTCTTCACTTACCCTAGATGCCCACTTCAAATTCCTTGGAGATGGGTGCACTTAGTGTCCAAGTCAAACACGTTGTTTTCAAATGCTTCTATATCACTCCATTTCTTCTGTTTTGAACTGCATTTAAAAAAGAAAAAATAAAAAAAAAATTAAGTGCATCTGGTGCTGAAAAGTTGAGCAATACATTCTCACAAGTTGCGTCACTGGTTCTGAAATTAGGTACCCAGTTCAAGCGGGCGATGCGATTTGGATGGCACCATTTGTACCTCAATGGTAAGAGCATTATCCTTGATCTTAGAAGGCCCTTTAACTTCTATCAGCGAGGTTTGCTTGGTAAGCTCTGAGTTGCCCCAAATAACTTAGCTCACTACATTTATTTGCTTGGTAAGCTCTGAGTTGCCCCAAATAACTAAGATGAATTCTCTCGTTGGATTTGGATCTGTTGCTGCATTTATTATAAGCACAGTGAGTTAATTTGTGAAAGTTGATATTACACATTATCTATGATACTAGGACCACTTTTGCTTCTTCTTCTTCTTCTTCTTTTATTTTTGAAAGATGAAGCAATTTATTAGGCAAAGCGAAAAACACAAACAAAAGTATTCATTTGATTTGTAACTTCTTTTATTCTCTACTGTTGGTGTCATTGCTGAACCCTGGGGACATTTAAAGGATCTACATCCAGCTATAAAACTCTGTGAACCAGCGGCTTTAATTGTTGTTGACGATACGCCAGAATATATAAATTTGGGACAAAAGCAAGAGGTGGACAGCTAGCTACTGATACTCATTTCAGTGATTTCTGTTCTGCGTGTTTGTTGTGATGCTACCTTCTATATGTTCTCTTGTGGAGCCTATGTACACATAAGTAACTTTATTCCTCTGCAGGCTCTTATGTACCCTCTTCTGGTGGCATGCAAATCAATAAGCACATTGCACAAACAAGCTGCTCAGGAAGTGGTTGATAAAGTACGGCAGCATAGTGGTGGACTCGTCAATCAGGTGAAATGTTAATAAATCTGGGAATATCTCTGCATTGTATGCATGCTAGATTTTGTGACATGACCATTGTTTGATATTTATACAGGCACAACTTGTATCTAAGGAGTTGATCAGGGTTGTTGTCATTCTCTGGCATGAGATGTGGCATGAGGCATTGGAAGAGGCTAGCAGGTTATACTTTGGTGAGCATAACATTGAGGGTATGCTAAACGTAGTGGACCCATTACATGCAGTGCTTGAGGAGGGTGGGGAGAGAACCATAAAAGAGACAGCCTTCATTCAGGTGGTTGCTTTATCACTTGTAAGATTGACCATGGATTTTGTGTTTTGATTCATAAAAACTAATGTGCCTAGGTTGCAACTTCAAAATTTTCTATGTTACTTTCTTTTGTATGGAGGAATTGACATATTAGACCTTTGAATATCAACTCATACCTAACAAGGTTTTCATTACCATTCCTTTAAACATTTAATGGATCCCCTTGTTCGGTGTCATTCTTCCTTTAGCTGTTGGACCTTCATAAGATTTTCTTTTGAAAGCAGGCATTTTTTTATATATATATAAAATAAATAAATAACATAATAAAATGGACCCAGTGAAATTGGAGTGCATCCATATATATCATTGTAACATACCTTCAACTGCTGCATACTGCTTACATGAGTTTTGAATACCTACAACATGAACCTTGCTAATAGTAGTATTTTCCTCCATTACATTGTCTTAATTCGAAATTGAAACCATTTAGATCTAATGCCCATATGGTCAGGAATTACTGGAGGCTCGTGAATGGTGCTTGAAGTACAAGAGAACTGGGAAAGATGCAGAACTTACTCAGGTATTAGAAAGTTTTTTACTTATTTCAAATGTATGAAGGGAATTGTTTTTTTTCCCAATAATTCATAATACATTGTTTTCAGTTCATTGAGAGGGATACATGAGGGTTACCTTTTCTTTTTTTTTTTTTTTTTTTTTTTTTTTTTATGAGAAAGATGTTCTCTATGGCTATGGATTTTGGGTAGCTATGAGTTATATAGCTACGAATTTAATCCATAGCTAAACCTTTCAAAGCTATGGTACAATCGCTACGGATTTTATCCTTAGCATTTGACCTCCTGGCTGACGGTAAATCCTTTACTGACGCAGCCTTTACTGGCATTTGTATGACCGCGTGTAAAATCTTTGCCGGCGGTTTATTTGGTCTTTACCGGCGGTTTTGACCGCCGCGAAATGCCCACTTTGTTGTAGTTGTGTGTGTGTGTGTATATATATATATATATATATATATATATATATATATATATATATATATATATATATATGAGTGACTGCTATTGTTATTGCTACATAAGTTGGTTGGTTTTTTCAGAAGGATGCACTAATTCTTTTGCTGCCGCTGATTGGATTTTCAAGTATCAGATACTGCATCTAAAATTTGTAGTTCCTTTTTAACCCTTGTCACGACTGAATTTTCCCACTTGTCCACATGTGCATTTGGTGGCGAAGATGATCTGTATCAACCTATTGGAATGATAGAGGCATCGCTTAGAAAGGTGACGTTATACATTGAATATCTTTTGTTACCTTAGTCCCACATTACCCAGAGTAGTTTGAAATTCGGGGACTAGTGTTAATTGCAACCGGAAGCAGATAGAACATACCCCAAAAATCTCCTTGATTGAAAGATTCTAGCCACCCAACTTGGGATTTTCTCCACTAAATGTGTACCATTGCTTTGTTTTCCACAGGTAATTGACAACCAAGTAGAAGTCTGTCGTGACTTCCTCCGAGGAACCTGTCGTCGAACTGGTTGCCGTTTCTATCACCTTTTGGCTACAACTAGTACCGCAATGTCTAGTGGACTCAAAAGTCTGCCATTGTGCTAACCATGGATGAAGCGTTCCAGGTATGGGTGAATATTTTCTTCTGGTTTACATGTTTGCTACTTCATAAGATTATGAAAATGCTGCTGATTTCCACCACTCAAACAGTTAAAATAGTTTCTTTATAAAACACATAAAACTTTGATGTTATCCATAGTAGAAAAAAGAAAAAAGAAGGAAAAAGATGGCCTAAATATGCTCTATGAAACTATCCCCAACTTCTCATAAATATGGTTAAAATGCTGAAACTATCTTAATAAATTGCATTAATTTTTTATTTTTTTTGAAAGTCTCTTTTTTTTCTTAATATAATAAGATGCCACTATTACTAAGTACTGTGCATAAGGCCAAACTGGTACAATCTGTTATTTATTTATTGAGCGATAAATTGTTATAATTTGTTACCTAATACATTACCGGTGATCCTCTAGTTTTAGCTGTTGAATAGTCACTCTTTTGCATGTTTAGTTTTTGAATCTTTATATTGTTTTTTGGCTAATCAAATTGCTCACGGTCTTGTTTTTATTTTAATAGTTATAATGCAAGCCCAAAAAGCAGCTCTGCCTGATATGCAATGCAAAGACAAGTTCCTCTTTGAGTGTCATTGCTAGTCATGGCGCAACTACAAAGGACATAACCCCAGAATTGGTGGGACGTTGTGTTCTCTAGGAGTGGAGCACATCATGGAGCATTTTTTTATTTATTTTTAATGTATTCTGGCAATTGTAAACTTATTGTTGTAAATATATATATAATTTTTATTATAAAGTTGGACCATATTTGTTCAATATTAATTTTTAATTGCATATAATAATCTTTGATTTTTAAATATGAAAACAAATGTATAGCTTTTATTGGCCATTCCTAAATAATGAAAAATACTGTTCCTAAAATAACATTTGGCAGCATTAAGAACCGTTTCTAAAATTTATAATCTGACCGTTGGCAACATTAAGAAGGGTTTAAAACCATTCCTAAAATTTAAAATCCGACTGTTTGCAACCTTAAGAACGGTTTAAATCTGTTCCTAAAAGTCCGTTCTTAAAATTTGAAACGGTACTTGGTACAATTTTGGACTGTTCCAGTTTTTCTACAATGCCTCTTTTAGGAGGTATTTAGGAACGGTTTAAAATCGTTCCTAAATGAAATTTTTGGGTAGTGTAAGACCAGCAGAATGATGAAAAAGTTTCAAAAGGCAATGCCATGAATTCTTCTCTTTATATAAAAGGCAGATTCTCAAGCATATCAAGCGTATCAAATTTATCGCCGATTATCACCAAGCACTGATGATTATCGTCAAATTGATATTTATTACCATCGCTAATTGCTATTAACCACTATTATAAAAGCCATTATTGTTGAATTGATATTATTGTCTACGACATAAGTACTACTGTTATCAATTTGTTATCTTTGACAGTGGAATATCACGCATAAGACCTACCACAATCAGCGATACGTCAAATATTATGCGGGCAACAGTGAGAAGCCAGTGGCCCTAAAAAGCCCATATAGGCCATCACATGCTTAGACCCATGCGGGCAGCGGATGGAGCCATCGACTAAAAGCCCTAAGCAGCCAAAAGTCTACAACGACCAGTCACGCATGAGACTAATGTCGTCTGTACAGCTTTCGACAGTGTCATGGGGGAAGGTAAGAGAAAATGTCATCCTGTGAATGAGTCCGACCTGACAGACAAAGAAAAAGCGGGCTGCAGTGTGCCCTCTTTGGCCATTGTCTATAGATAAGCCAACTATGCGTAAGACCTCCAGATTCCTGGCTTGATTTCAATAGTAACTCATGAGGACAGGGTCTCTAAAACAAATTATTCCCTCATTGATGGATTGGCGGCCTTAGATTTGGTACCCTAAGGTAGCCTTGCGTGCCCCGTGACCTCTAGAGAGTTACTGCGGCCAACCCTGTGTATAAAACCCACCGAGTTCATGGCCCCAGTAGCTTCACTGGGCCCTTCTGATGGATCGCGGTTTGTGAACTCCCTAATCGCGATAAGTCCAGCGAACTCATAAGAGTTACAGAGACCATTCGCGTAAGACCCGACTCCAACTACTTATGAGTCTAAAAAACTGTGCTTGCTTCACTACTTAAGAGCTTAAACTGTGTGAAAGTGTCCAGTCAAGTGAAGTCAAGTGAAGTCAAGTCCAGTCAAGTCAAGTCCAGTCGAGTGAAGTCATGTCCAGTCAAAGTATGTTCAGTCAAAAGTATACTAGCTCCACTACTCAAGAGCTTAAATTATGTGTAGCATCAATATGCTACAAATACATACATGATCATCTATTTTACTTAAGATATGCTCAAATATGCAATTACCTGATATGATAAAATAAATCATGAAAATCTCAAAAACTGATTTAAACAACATACATAAATGCATTTCTCCTTAATCAGGTTCAAATTATAACAATAGCAAGTTTGTTCAAAATACTTTCTAATTTCTATTCAAAAGTTAAATTCTTCAAGATTGACTATGAATCTTTAATTATAATATACTTATCCTTCCAAAGAGAATGACGATGCCTTCCTGTCTCTTACTTTCCTAACAATGAAGGTTATCTCGTAAAATCTGCAGAGGTGGAGGAGAATGAAAATATGAAGAATTATCATTCTCTTCTGGACGATCTAAAAATTCAGATGTATTCTTTGGATTATTCAAAAGAGTACTAAATGTTATCCATCCTTTAAGGGTATCAGCAGGCTTCATTTCATAAATATTATCTTCTGAAGAAATATTTATACAAAGTTGACCTGGAGAGGGGGCATGATCTATTTCTTCAAAGTAATCTATGCCTTGGTCTTTCTAATAATTTCTTATGCGCGACGAAGAATCGACATGACACAATCAACTGGGCAATAATTGCGCACTAAGCAATATTGATGAGCCCACCAATGCATTCAACTATAAGAACCATGAACTGGATAATTATAGCTGAGAATTATGAAGTGTGATCTAGTGTGAACGTTCAAAAGTTGCTTCTATATCAAGGCCTAGTTATATGGTCTGATGCCATAACTTCTCATTATTCTAGTAATGATATCGCAATTCTCCGGTACAGTCTAGTCAAATCCAAATTGACGAGCAAATCTATTGGATAATATGGTTCACGCCAAAATGAACTATCTTCCCTCAATGAAAGAATACTGGACCTGATGGAGACAAGGAACAAATGTTCACCAAAAGATATAGAATCATCGTCGATAACTTCTATGTTCTCTGGAAAGCTAGCAAATGGAAATTGAAAGAAGTTTTCTCTATTTTTCAGGTGACCCAACCATTCAATTTTTCAATCATCTTTCTCAGTTAATAATGATGGAGTGAAAGCCGATGAGGATTTGAATAGGCTCTTTTAGAATCAGCAAAGGTCCAAGGAAAATACACTCCTAACCAGCCTACGAAGAAATGACAAGGAGCACAAACTAGAAAAGACTCAGTAGTTGAACCTCTAGCGCTAGAAATGATATCTCCGAAAACACAATATAATGAGCAAAAATGCAACAAATACAATGCAAATCATGCTGACAAGCACAAAGATGGAATGACCAAATCATTATCATATTGCAAATATTACAATCATTTTAAAAGCTTTCAATATATAATTCATGGAATTAAATTGCCAAATTATGATATCTTGAGATACTAATTCCTATTAATTTGGCAAGAAAGATTACCATTCGAAATTTTGGATTATGCAGATTATGAATAAAAGAGACAATTAAAGAGATTGCTGTAGTAGGAGGTGTCATGCCCTAAACTCGAAAACCGGTCTCACAAAATTCCCGATCGGTGAATCCGACGTCGACAACCTCCGTATGTTGTGCAGCACGCCAGCAACGCAGTGAGCCTAGATACAATCTCAGGCCTCATCCACAAACGATAAACAAGAAGAAAATATAAACTAGAAGTAGATCAAAGCAATCCAAAACAAACCACAAGACAAGATATACGTAGAAAAACCCCAAACTAGGGTAAAAAACCACGGATGCAAACTTCCACTATGAAGAACAAAGACTACAAGGCAATGTACTAACCTCTCCCTTGAAAGAACATAGAGAACCCTTGCCCCACACCTTAGAATTATTTTTCCAATATTCCAATACATAGAAAAACCCTAGGAACACCTATATATAGTTTAGGCAACTCCCCTTTTTGCATCCTAATTGCGAAAGGACTTGCGACACGAAATTCGTGCAAAATCGCGGAACGAATCTGCGTAACCTCGACTGGTCGTGCTGTCTGCACGACCGGTCGAGCCGGACCCTACGACCAGTCGAGCATGGCTCACGACCAGTCGAAGGCGGTCCCAGATGTGGCTCCACATCTTAACAATCTCCCACTTAGAGACACATCACCTTAAACCTTCGTCTTCTTCATCCAGAGTGCACCACCTCATTGTCTTCAAGCATGAAGACCAATCAAAGCTGAACAGAGCTTCAGCTTCTCCCGTGTGACCGCTTTGGTCAACATATCCGCAGGATTCTCACTTGTATGAATCTTCTCCAGAGCAATCGATCCATCTTCCAGTAACGAACGTATGAAGTGATATCTGATGGCAATATGCTTGGTCCTTGAATGAAAGGCTGAATTCTTAGCTAAGTGTATTGCACTCTGACTGTCACTGTACAGCTTGCAATCTGCTTGCTTCTTACCCAACTCTTCCATAAAACCTTGCATCACACCATCTCCTTGCATGCTTCTGTAGCCGCAACATATTCTACTTCCGTCGTACTGATAGATACTATCTTCTATAACTAAGAGACCCAACTGACTGCAGTACTACCCAGAGTAAAAACATAACCTGTAGTGCTTCTTCTGCTGTCGATATTTCCTGCCAAATCTGAATCCACGTAGCCTTGTAACTTGATTTCTGATCGACCATAACACAGCCCTACATCCTTGGTACCTACCAAGTACCTAAGGATCCACTTCAAAGCTTTCCAATGTCCTTCTCGGGGTTGTTCATGAACATGCTAACAACTCCCACTACTTGAGCAATGTCTGGCCTCGTGCTCACCATAGCATACATGAGACTCCCAATAGCTGACGCGTATGGGACTTTAACCATGTAGTCCCGTTCCTCCTGATTCTTTGTACCTTGCTCCTTAGATAGCCTAAAGTGGTTGGCTAATGGAGTGCTAACCGGCTTAGAACCTCCCATATTAAATCGATCAAGTACCTTGGTTATGTACTCTGCCTTGTGACAAAATTAATTTCTTATTTTCTCTGTTATGCCTTATCCTCATGCCTAGGATTTGTTTTACAGCTCCCAAATCCTTCATGGTAAATTCTCTAGACAATTGTCTTTTAAGATCTGAGATATCCTTTATGCTTGAACCGGCCACAAGCATATCATTAACGTACAGAAGAAGAATGATGTATGATGTATCAAACTTCTTCAAGTAACAACAGTGGTCAACATGACATCTCCTAAAATCGTTTCCCGACATGAAACTATCGAACTTCTTATACCACTGCCTCGGGGCCTGCTTCAGGCCATATAGACTCTTCTTCAGTCTACACACCTTGTTCTCTTTTCCTGGTGCCACGTATCCTGTCGGCTGATGCATATATATTTCCTCTTCAAGGTCCCTATGAAGTCTTAACATCTAGCTGCTCTAGATGTAAGTCCTATGTAGCCACTATACTCAAGACCATACGAATCGTAGACATTTTCACCACAGGTGAAAATATTTCAGTGAAATCGATACCTGCCTTTTGTTGAAACCCTTTCACAACCAATCTGGCATTATACCGTTTCGAACCATCGTGCTCCTCCTTCAGTCTATAAACCCACTTGTTATGAAGAGCTTTCTTACCCTTAGGTAGAGTGACTAGCTCCCATGTATGATTAGACTCAAGAGAGTCCCTCTCATCATCCATGGCCTGCTCCCACTTAACCTGTGTATCTGACTGTAACGCGTTTTCAAAACATTCTGGTTCACCATTATCTGTCAGCAGTAGATAATGTAAGGAGGGTGAGTATCGGACCGTAGATCTCCTCTCCGTGTAGACCTCCTCACAATCGGTGTATGCGGCTCTGATTCATAATGCTCCTGTGCATGATCATCCTGTGGCGCTGTAACACTCGTGCCCGGTAACTCTTCCAACTCTACGAATTCCTTTTCCTTGGCCTTATTTTGTTGCACACTGTCCTTATGCATCACTTTTTCATTGAAGACTACGTCCTTGCTTCTGATGATTTTCCTGTTTTCTGCATCCCGAAACCTATAGCCAAAATCATGCTGCCCGTAGCCTATAAACGTGCACCTCCTGGATTTCGCATCCAGCTTATTTTTGTGCTCTGCATCAATGTGAACATATGAAGTGCAACCGAACACTTTGAGATGAGCAAGGTTCACTTCTTTCCCAGTCCACGTTTCTTCTGGTAGCCCACCATCCAATGGTGTTGAGGGACTTCTATTGATGAGATATGCGACAATATTCACAGCATCTGCCCAAAAGGTCTTGGGCAACCCTGCATGTAATCTCATGCTCCTGGCGCGCTCAAGGATGGTCCTGTTAATGCGCTCAACCACACCATTTTGCTGCGGTATCCCTAGAATCATTTTCTGATGTTTGATTCCATTTGCTGCACAATACTCCTCAAATCTCTTATCACAATATTCTCCCCCATTATCAGATCTGAGACACTTTACTGTTTTACTTGTCTCATTTTCTACCGTAACTTTCCACTTCTTAAATACATCAAATACATCGGATTTATGCTTTAAGAAATAGACCCACAGTTTTCTATTAGCATCATCAATAAAAGTAACAAAATAACGTGAGCCACCAAGAGATGATACCTGTGTCAGTCCCCACACGTCAGTGTGTACAAGCTCTAACAGATGCGTCTTTGGAGCGCATCCCGTCTTCTTGAAACTTACCCTCTCCTGCTTGCCATACACGTAGTCCTCGCAGAATTCCAAGTCAATAGACTTCAGCCCTGGTAGCTTTCCTTTTGACAATAGCACTTTCATCCATTTCTCACTCATATGTCCCAACCTCTAATGCCATAACTGCCCATTAACTCCAGCTGATGCGACTGCGAGTGAACTATACGATCCTGAAGTCACGTACAAAGTACCTTCCTTTTTGCCTCGAGATATCACCAAGGCACCTTTTGTGATCTTTCAGGAATCACTGGTGAATGTCGTCACATAACCGGTATCGGCCAACTGCCCAACTGAGATTAAGTTACGTTTCAAACTCGGTACATGTCTGACATCCTTTAATTTCAAAGACTTTCCGTCTTTCTAATTTACATGAACGTCTCCCTTTCTAACAATACTGCACGGCTCATCATCACCCAGGTAGACTCTCCCAAAGTCACCTGACACATAATCACGCAGAACTTCCTTACACGAAGTGACATGGAACGAAGCACCCGAGTCTATAACCTAAGACTCATTCATCGCATCAAGAGACAAGATCAACGCCTCTGTGTCACTCTCCTCAGAGTCACTGAATCCTTCCCGCCTTGAGAGCTTCCTTCTTGTTTCTTGAGCACCCTGCAATTACGTTTCATGTGCCCCTTCTTGCCGCAATGCCAACACCGGTCTTTGTCTTTCAATCCCTTGGACTTCTTCCTCGACTTAGAACGCCCGTGTTTATTGCTCATTTGTTCAGCGATCTTCCTCTTCCTTCAACGTTTAGAGTATTCCCTGAATCCCCTGAAACTCCTGATGCCTTCCTTCTAGATTCTTCGCTGAGAATTAGACCGGCCACATCATCAAATTTTAGCTTTGTCGACCCTGAAGAATTGCTCACAGCAATCACCAAACCATCCCAACTGTCTGGCAAACTGGATAAGATCAATAATGCCCTGACCTCATCCTCAAAAGCAATGAGAACAGATTCCAACTGGATCGTGACTGTGTTGAACTCGTTTAGATGTTCAGCCACGCTCCCACCATCTGACATCTTCATGTTTAATAGTTGTTTCATAAGATGAACCTTGTTGGATGCTGAGGGCTTTTCATACATGGTGGCTAGGGCTTCCATTAATTCTTTTGTCATTTTTACCTTGGATATATTGAAGGCGACGCTCTTAGACAAAGAGAGTCGGATCGTTCCTAAAGCCTTCCTATCCAGTAAAAACCATTCATCATCTTTCATCTTTTCTGATTTTTTCTCTTTTCCTCCTAGAGGAACATAGAGGTCCTTCTGATACAAATAATCCTCCATTTGCATCTTCCAGAAGGCAAAGTTTGAACCATCAAACTTCTCAATTCTACTTTTCCCTTCTTCTACCATCGCTTCCAATAGAACTAAAACTAATAGCTCTGATACCAGTTGTTACGTAGCACACCAACAACGCAGTGAGCCTAGATCCAATCTCAGGCCTCACCCACAAACAATAAACAAGAAGAAAATATAAACTAGAAGTAGATCAAAGCAATTCAAAACAAACCACAAGACAAGATATACGTGAAAAAACCCGAAACTAGGGTAAAAAAACCATGGATGCAAACTTCCACTATGAAGAACCAAGATTACAAGGCAATATACTAACCTCTCCCTTGGAAGAACATAGAGAACCCTTGCCCCACAACTTAGAATTATTTTTCCAATATTCCAATACCTAGAAAAACCCTAGGAACACCTATATATAGTTTAGGCAACTCCCCTTTCCGCTTCCCAGTTGCGAAAGGACTTGCGACACAAAATCTGCGCAAAATCGCTGAACGAATCTGCGTAACCTTGACTGGTCGTGCAGTCCGCACGACCGGTCGAGAGGACCCCACGACTGGTCGAGCCGGAGCCTATGACCGGTCGAGCATGGCTCACAACCGGTCGAAGGTGGTCCCAGATGTGGCTCCACATCTTAACACCGTAGTACCCCATTCTCAGCTTTCTGCACCCATATACCAGGTTCCGATCCTGGGATCCTACAAGGAGGATTTTTAACATCGATTTGATTTGTAATAAGCATAACCCATGAACAATAACCACGACACCATCACAAAATCACTATGATCAAAAGTTTTAAGGTACAATGCACATAAAGGGAAATACAATAATAGAATCGGAAGCTTCAGAAGTCCGCTGCACGCTCCAATCTCAATGCTGCTGCAGCGTCCTAGCGTCACCTGCACACAACGGTCATGCATAAGCTTATAGAAAGCTTAGAGGGTGGTGAGAGTGTGTGTACAATATAAGCGTGCTTAGAATGCAATATCAAAGTAATGCGGAATATGCTGGTGAATCCATAAATACTATCAGTCGTACCAAGGCTATGTGATGCAAGGCATGAATGCTATCGGCCATATCAAGGCCATGCGATGTAAGGCGTGAATGATGTCGGCCATACCAAGGCCACGAGATGCGAGATGCAACTCGAGCATACTAGTCCTCATTTGAATCCACATACTAATGCAACTCATCACTAGAGCATCAAATATTAGTACAGTTTTCACTCTGGATAATCACCGGGGTCTAGTACACTCCACACCAGCTTTTTGCTCTTATCTGAGTGCACAACTGTGTAAGTGGAAGAGACCTCGCTATCCGCCTACAAATATTGGGTCCGACTCGTCGATAGCTGGCCCATTCCTCAAGCTGGTCAAACTCAACCTAGATATTGCCTCCTCACTCAGGCGGGTAAGGTCGCACCCCTTTTCAACCGACCAAGACATAGTGGGAGACGCGGCCTACTGGTATACGGCCCTTGTACGCTTATGTATCCACTCGGTCTCGACTTTGGAGTCATCTTCTGGTACCATCGGGTTTAGGAATTTTCACCCAGGGACATCTATGGCGCCCTGATACTAGTAACAGTATTTTCGGTATCCAATCCGGCTCTCCACGATGTGCCTGTGGAAGCCACGACCCTGATGTCGCTATGACGTATAGTAACCATATCATACAATGCAAGATGCATGAGTCATACAATCCAATCATACATCAATCCTGCATGTACCGTGCGCTCATGAGGGACAA
>JAJHSJ010000003.1:64055435-64215435 GCA_021015155.1 Magnolia officinalis
CGGGCGAGTTCGGGCCGAGTTCGGGCCAGTTTCGAACCTTCGAGTTCGAGCCAGTTTCAACCTGAGTTCGGGCCGTTTCGAACCTTACAGCAAGTTCAGGAAGGGCTTTGGCAGGTAATCCGTGTCTCATTAATTTACAAGGCCCTCGATCAACGGTTTAGATAGTTGAACTATAGACTCCACAAAAAATCTTCTGGCCTGGTGGTTGGAACGTTAATTCCTCCCAGTGACCATACTGCCAAAACAAATGGGTGACTAGAGAATTTGTTTTAGCCGTTTATTGTTTTATACCTGTGGCCAACCTAAGGTGTTTACCGGCCTGATTTTCGAATCAGAAGATCTAATTAGTACATCCAACCGGATGGAACTAAGATTTCATTTTTCTAATCCATATTAAGACAAGAAATGTGGCACATGTGTTTCACATCTAAGCCAGTCCTTATTGGGTCCCACTTTGAACATCCAATGACCCAAAAATAGGATGATAGACTCACCATCAGTCATTATTGTTTTTTCCAACCATTGATTCTTCTGGTAGAAATGTGGGCCAACTGATAAGTGGGAACCAGGGCTAGCCCACCTGATGACTGACTCAGATCTTGTACACATGACATTTTGCCATTTGCAAATCATCTTCACAATCTTCATGAAGAATGATTTGATACTTTGTAGTAGAGTGATGGATGAGACATGAGCAGTTAGAAGTTACTTAGAAATTACAATATGGCTTTAAACTTTTCAAATTACAAGAACTATATATATATATATATATAGAATATATATATATATATATATATATATATATATATATATATATATATATATATATATATATAATATTCATGAACGGGTTTCGACCGAGTCGGCCGGGTCGGGTGGGCTGGGGCGAGTCGGGTTTCGGACCGAGTCGGGCCGAACTGGGAGGTATTCGAACTCGGGTTGAACTCAGTTTCGGGCCTAGAAAATTGGCCCGTCCTGACCCGAACTCAGTTCCGGGTCGGGCCGAGTCGAGCTTTTTCGGGCCGGGTCGAGCGAGCTAACCGGGCTAGCCCGGTTTGTGTACACCCCTATATACAATGTTCAAATGGACCACACCAAAGGAAACAATTGACTTGAATGTTTACCGTTGAAAATTTTTGGGGGACTACAAAAGTTTTGGATCAGGCTTATATATATTTTTTCCCATCATCCATGTCTGTATGATCTTATGAAGAGGTTAGATGACAGATAAACATTACTGTGGAGCCTAGAAAGGTTTCAACGGTGGAAATCATTATCCCCACTGTTTAGTTTGCTATGATTCACTTGATATTTGGATATACTTCAATTTTGGGTTCAACCCTTAAATTAAATGGAAAAACGTATGGACGGCGTGGAAAGACCAAATACACACAAGGTGGGCACAACTGAGTTTACTCAGATATTTGACTTTTCCTGAAATGTATATTTTTTTAAAAAATATATTTAAAAAATCTGATGATGTGGCAGTTACAGTGACGTGGACCAATAATAAAGCTGGATTCAGCTGCTCACTGTTTCCACGAAACAGAGGACCGGCAATGGGAAATAATCTTGACTAAAAAAATCAACCCCGCTGGGCCACACCCACACATTGAGGTGCCATTCATTGAGCGTTGATTGTCTAATTGTCACGTTTCCAAAATCATGTCGGTCTGCTCTTTATGGTCCATTGACCAGGCACGTTAGAGGATATGCTGCCCTCACTCCATTACCAGTCTATCATACTAGTGTACTAACTCCTTTAAGATAGATCGAACGCTTCACCTGTAAACTGGTGCACGTGCGTTAGATCAAGGACATTTATCAGGTGCCGCTCCTCAATTTACATGTCTCGCCCTAAAGTCAGCTCACTCATCAGGCACACACGTGTGTACAATGAGTATGGACCGTTGATTAATTTCTTTCAATTATTCAATTATTTTGTGCATGTGTAGCCCACGTCGTGAACAGACCAGCAGCAATTTTAGTCCAAGGAATCTAAACAGCGGGAAGAACCGGATGAACAGCTTTAGATGACACTCACGTGCAATACATTGCTACACGTGAGAGGCGGCCTACAAAAAATATGTAGTCCCTTGAGTTCACTTGAGCATTCCGGGACTTTGACCATACACGAAGTTGCTGACCATATTTTCTGAGAAATTTGCGACTGTACGACCCATTTATGGTCCAATTAGGAAACTAAGCCCACCTCATTTTCCCTGGCCAGAATACGCCCCAGCTGTACGGACGCCTTGCCAAAGGTCGAAAATGCCCCTACCTTTTCCTTCAAGCGGGAAGACGAGCGCTGACGCTCCTCGAACTCCGAGTTGTACGAACGGTTCAAAAGTGATCAACGTTACATGGGCCCCACAGTTATGTATTTATTATATCCACAACGTTCACCCATATTTCGAGATCATTTCGGACCATTATCTATAAAAAAAATCATATCCAAAGATCAACTGGACCACACCACAAAGAACAGCAGAAAATTGATTTTCAACTTTAAAAATTTTGTAGGGCCCACCGTAACATTTATTTTCCATCCAATCTATTCATAAGGTCACAAAGACCAGGATGAAGAGGAAAAACAAGTTTCATAATGATCCAAAACTTCTGTGACCCCTAAAAGGGTTTCAATGGTAGACGTTCAATCATCCACAGCCTTTAACAGTGTGGTCCACTTGATAGTTAGATCTGTCTTATTTTTCGTCTCAAGCCTTAATACGAGTTTGCCAAAAATATGGACGGTTTGGATATAACACATACCTCATAATAGGACCCACAAAAAGCAGTGGGATTACAACAGTAAAAAATTTTAAAATAAAAATTTTAAAAACAAAAAAATACTACGATATATCGAAGGTCTTTCGATTAATCGAAAATGGTACAGAACTGTCGAGTGAGTTTTCCTCAAAAATCCTACAATTTTCTATATATGATATATAAAAGGTCTTTGGATTAAATGAAAAAAGTATTTTACCTTTAGCTACGGATTATAACTGTAGCCAAAATTGTAGTCTGTGCCAATCTATGAAATTATTTTTTTATTTTTTTATTTTTTTATTTTTTACATGGAGATATTTATTCTACCTACAATTTTACTTAATGCATATTTATAAAAATATGTATATATAAGTATATAAAAAAAAATTTCCCTTTTTTTTTTTTCATTTATTTCTTTATTCATTTAAGAAGAATATCTTTTAAACCAAAATTAGTTACTTGACGTACCATATATGATTTTGGGGTAGGAGAAGCTACTTTAGCCAAATAACCTTGATATTTTCCAAGATTTCATCAGGTCGATGGTCAAAAATCCATTTCATTCACTTCGCAGACAATTTCAACAAGTTTACGGTCAATTTCATTCATTTCACGGTCCAATCGCTGCACTTCACAGTCATTTCCATGCATATCACGGTCATTCCCACCTATTCCGTGTTGATTCACGGTCATTTCGACGCATTTCACGGTCATACTCCTTCACTTCACGGTCATTTCGACGCATTTCACGGTCAATTTGCTTCACTTCACGATCATTTTCATGCATATCATGGTCATTCCCGCATATTCCGTGTTGATTCACGGTCATTTCGACGCATTTCACGGTCATACCCCTTCACTTCACGGTCATTTTTGTGCATTTCACGGTCAATTCGCTTCACTTCACGATCATTTCCATGCATTTCACGGTCAATCCCGCATATTCCGTGATGATTCATGGTCATTTCGACGCATTTTACAGTCATACCCCTTCACTTCACGGTCATTTTTGCACATTTCACTGTCAATTCGCTTCATTTCACGATCATTTCCATGCATTTCACAGTCATTCCCACATATTCCGTGTTGATTCACGGTCATTTCGACGCATTTCACGGTCATACCTCTTCACTTCACGGTCATTTCGACGCATTTCCCGGTCAATTCACTTCACTTCACGATCATTTCCAAGCATTTCACGATCATTCTCACATATTCCGTGTTGATTCACAATCATTTCGACGCATTTCACAGTCATACCCCTTCACTTCACGGTTATTTCGACGCATTTCACAGTCAATTCGCTTCACTTCACCATCATTTCCATGCATTTCACAGTCAATCCCGCATATCCGTGTTGATTCACGGTCATTTCCGTCTGTTGACGCATTCACGGTCATACCCTTCACTTCACGGTCATTCGCGCATTTCACGGTCAATTCGGTTCATTTCACGATTATTTCCATGTATTTCACGGTCATTCCCACATATTCCGTGTTGATTCACGTCATTTCGACGCATTTTCACGGTTCATACCCCTTCACTTCATGGTCATTCGACGCATTTTCGGTCAATTCGCTTCATTTCACGATCATTTCCATGCATTTCACGGTCATTCCCACATATTCCGTGTTGATTCATGGTCATTTCGATGTATTTCACGGTCATACCCCTTCACTTCACGGTCATTTCGACACATTTCATAGTCAATTCGCTTCACTTCACGATTATTTCCATGCATTTCACGGTCATTCCCACATATTCCGTGTTGATTCACGGTCATTTCGTCGCATTTCACGGTCATACCCCTTCACTTCACGGTCATTTCGACGCATTTCACAGTCAATTCGCTTCACTTCACCATCATTTCCATGCATTTCACGGTCAATCCCGCATATTCCGTGTTGATTCACGGTCATTTCGACGCATTTCACGGTCATACCCCTTCACTTCACGGTCATTTTCGTGCATTTCACGGTCCAATCGCTTCACTTCACGATCATTTCCTTGCATTACACGGTCATTCCCGCCTATTCCGTGTTGATTCAAGGTCATTTCGACGTACTTCACGGTCAATTCACTTCACTTCACGGCCATTTTCAAGCATTTCACGGTCAATTCTCTTCACTTCATGACCATTTCCATGCATTTCACGATCATATCCGGTAATTCCGTTTATGTTCACGGTTATTTCGACGCACTTCACGGTCAATTCACTTCACTTCACGGCCATTTCCACGCACTTCACCGTCATTTCCATGCATTTCACGGTCATTCCCGGTGATTCCGTGTTCATTGACGATCAATTCGACGTACTTCAAGGTCAATTCACTTCACTTCACGGCCATTTCCATGCACTTCGCGGTCAATTCACTTCACTTCACCATTATTTCCAAGCATTTCACGGTCATTCCCAGCGATTCCGTGTTCATTCACGGTCAATTCGACGTTCTTCACGGTCAATTCACTTCACTTCACAGCCATTTCCAAGGACTTCACGGTCAATTCTCTTCACTTCAAGGCCATTTCCATGCATTTCACGATCATATCCAGCAATTCCGTTTACATTTACGGTCATTTTGATACACTTCACGGTCAAGTCACTTCACTTCACGGCCATTTCCAAGGACTTCCCGGTCAAATCTCCTCACTTCACGGCCATTTCCATGCATTTTACGATCATATCCGCATATTCTGTATTGATTCACAGTCATTTCAACGCATTTCGCAGTCCCGTGTCTTCACTTCACAGTCACTTCTGCGCATTTTGCGGTCCAATCGCTTCACTTCACCCACATTTCCATGCATATCACGGTCATTCCTGCATATTTCATGTTGATTCATGGTCATTTAGATGCGTTTCGCGGTCCCACGTCTTCACTTCACGGTCACTTTCGTGCATTTCGCGGTCCAATCACTTCACTTCACCCCCATTTCCATGCATATCACGGTCATTCCTGCCTATTTCCGTGTTGATTCACGGTCATTTTGACGCATTTCGCGGTCATGACCCTTCACTTCATGGTCACTTCCGCGCATTTCGCGGTTCAATTGCCTCACTTCACCCCCATTTCCATGCATATCACGGTCACTCCCACCTATTCCGTGTTGATTCACGGTCATTTCGACGCATTTCGCGGTCATGACTCTTCACTTCATGGTCACTTCCGCGCATTTCGCAGTCCAATCGCCTCACTTCATAATCATTTCCATGCATATCACGGTCACTTCCGTCTATTCCGTGTTGATTCACGGTCATTTCGACGCATTTCGCAGTCATGACCCTTCACTTCATGGTCACTTCCACGCATTTCGCGGTCCAATCGCCTCACTTCACAATCATTTCCATGTATATCACGGTCACTCCCGCCTATTCCATATTGATTCACGGTCATTTCGACGCATTTCACGGTCATGCCCCTTCACTTCACCCCCATTTCCCTAAACCTTAATCTACACCCTAACCTAAACCTATTCTTACAACCAAAACCTATTCTTAAATCCCGAAACCTATAACCTAAACCTAAACCTTAACATAAACCTATAACCTATAACCTAAACCGAAACTTATAACCTAAACCCGAATATAAACCCGAACATAAACCCGAACCCGAATTCCTAAACCTAAATCTATACTTATAACCTAAACCTATTCTCAAATTCCAAAACCTATAACTACAACCTAAACCTTAACCTAAACTTATAACCTAAACCTATAACCAAAACCTATAACTACAACCTATAACATTAACCTAAACCGTGTTGATTCACGGTCATTTCACGGTCATTTCCATGCATTTCACGGTCATTCCCGCCTATTTCGTGTTGATTCACGGTCATTTCAATGAATTGACCGTGAAATGCATCGAAATGACCGTGAAGTGAAGGGGTATGACCATGAAATGCGTCGAAATGACTGTGAATCAACACGGAATATGTGGGAATGACCGTGAAATGCGTCGAAATGACCGTGAATCAACACGAAATATGTGGGAATGACCGTGATATACATGGAAATGATCGTGAAGTGAAGCAAATTGACCGTGAAATGGCTAAGGTTTAGGTTTAGGTTTAGGTTATAGATTTAGGGAATTTAGAATAGGTTAAGGTTTAAGTTTAGGTTATAGGTTACAGGTTAAAGGTTTAGGTTTAGGTTTAGGTTATAGGTTATACGTTTAGGTTATAGGTTAAAGGTTTAAGTTTAGGTTATAGGTTAAAAGTTTAGGTTTTGGGATTTGAGAATAGGTTTAGGTTAAGGTTATAAGTTTAGGTTAAAGGTTTAGGTTAATGTTATAGGTTTAGTTTTAGGTTTAGGGTTTAGGGTTTAGGAACTGACTGTGAAGTGAAGCGAAATGACCGTGAAATGAAGAGAATTGACCGTGAAATGCGCCAAAATGACCGTGAATCAACACGAAATAGGCGGGAATGACCGTGATATGCGTGGAAATGACCGTGAAGTGAAGCGAATTTACCGTGAAATGCATGGAAATGACAGTGAAATGAAGGGAATTGACTGTGAAATGCGCCGAAATGACCGTGAATCAACACGGAATAGGCGGGAATGACCATGATATACATGGAAATGACCGTGAAGTGAGGCGAATTGATCGTGAAGTAAGGCGAAATGACCGTGAAGTGAAGGGGTATGACCGTGAAATGCGTCGAAATGACTGTGAATCAACACGGAATACGCGGGAATGGCCGTGAAATACATGGAAATGATCGTGAAATGAAGCGAATTGATCATGAAAAGCGCGAAAATGACTGTGAAGTGAAGGGGTATGACCGTCAAATGCGTCGAAATGACGGTGAATCAACACAGAATATGCGGGATTGACCGTGAAATGCATGGAAATGATTGTGAAGTGAAGCGATTAACCGTGAAATGCGTGGAAATGACTGTGAAGTGAAGGGGTATGATCGTGAAATGCGTCGAAATGACCGTGAATCAACACGGAATATGGAGGAATGACCGTGATATGCATGAAAATGATCGTGAAGTGAAGCGAATTGACCGTGAAATGCATCGAAATGACCGTGAAGTGAAGGGGTATGACCGTGAAATGCGCCTAAATGACCGTGAATCAACACGGAATATGTAGGAATGACCGTGAAATGCATGGAAATGATCGTGAAGTGAAGCGAATTGACCGGGAAATGCGTCGAAATGACCGTGAAGTGAAGGGGTATGACTGTTGAGGGTCAAATATTGCATATCAGACCCCGGTTATTACCTGATTTTATGAACGTGATGCCGTTTAATGGCCCGCTTTAATCGTGTTTGTGATGCAGAGTGTATTTATGAGCATGGACTGAAAAAGGGAGCTTAACGCATGGATTTAACGCTCTAATGACACTAAAGGCAAGGGACGGACCCCAGGGGACCGAGATCAACGGAAGTACACGCCAGATATCCAGGAAAATCGAGAAACTGAAGCTGAAGTGGCTCGAATTGGGTCCAGAATGCAAGATCATAGGGTTTCCGCTATCCGATTGACTCGAAACTACATATATGTGATGGGGGACATAAATAAACCGTAAATTTAAATTTCAGCCTTTGAAAATCTCGGAAAGTGGTCCAACGAACAAATCAACCCATTAATCTTCAATTTCAGGCCCACTTGCTATCTGGATATGCTCCAAAAGTTATCTCGACGGCTAAAATAATATGAAAAAAAGGATGAACGGTGCAGATTTCGCATAAAAATTACAGTAGGCCCCACATGAGAAGCGAATGTGCATATGTGCACTACACACTAGAGCCACACCACTGCAGCAGAGGCGGTCAGCTCCGTTTCAGCAACGCGTCACGGACGATGTCCGTTTTTACGGACCTCTGTGGGCCTCATACATGGCCCGTTCGGACAATCCGAACCGTTCACCGTGTAGACGGCCGTGAAAACTATAAAACCATGTTAAAAGTTTGCATCCATACACACACGTGTCCGGTACAGAGGCCACAAGTGGACTACCCTGCGACGTTCAAAACGAATCTTAACGTGATTTCTTCTCTGGGCTGCGTCAATGGACGTTCAAAACCATCCATTCTTAACTGAAATTTCGTCCTGAATCGATGGGGTGGATTTCTCCGAAAACACTTCTGTGGGGCCCACCGAGCTACGCAGTGAAGGAGTGTGAAAGCTTTCGCACATCCATGAAAATCCAGTTTTTCAGGCGGTTGTGGCCCACCATCTTTCATCATATAGCAGATCTGAACCGTCCATCCTGTAGAGGACTCAAAAACGTCCTAAGGGATGGTGTTTCTTTGGAAATTGAGCAAGGGAAGTTGCGACTTTTGAGGCACTGGAACTTGGCTGCGAAAAGTTGTACTCTGTGTCCTGTTGCGACTCTGCCACCGACTCCAGCCTTATAACAGCTATAAAAGGAGGTTGTGGCCTTGGACGAAAGATCTCAGAGGAGAGAGAGAAAGACAGGGAGAGAAGAAAGAGTTTTTGTTTATTTTTCCTTTGGTTATGTTTTTCTTCTCAAATTTCTGATGAGATCTAGCCCATCCATGTGTGGCTAAACCTCTTAGCTAGGGCTAAGAGGTGAAGCTTGTGGTGTGATGGAAAGATCCTACGGCTCTGATTTATGTTAGATGGAATGAATTTCTTTTGATTCTAGTTGCTTGGAAATACTTTGTCTTTTCTAATGATTTGTTGTGACTAACATTACAATATGTCTGTGATGGCTCTGAGTATTTCTTCTCCCTTATTTGGATTATGATTTCAAGAAATTCTGTTGTTCGCCATTGTCCCATGGACATGGTTGGATGATGGAATCCTTCCTAACACTCATACATCTTTTGATTGGTTATGGATTAGTCTAAGTTCTGTTGTTTACCTTGTCTCTTAGGCATGGATTTGTGATGGAATCATACCTAATTCTTATATCTTTCATCTCTTTGAAAACTAGATCAAAAGGAAGGTTCATATTGATTTTCAGGTTATATCTTCCAACTGGATGAAGATGGGACTCTAAGTCCAGTTGCGTTCATGAATTGATCGTAGATCTTCCTGATCTCTACAAGTGGATCCTCTGAATCCCTAGTTTCCCTCTCTCTGAATTCTTTAAGTTTAGATTAATATTTCACCATTATTCCTCAAATCACAATTGGTTTAGATTTCATCTTAGCCTAGTTCTAGATCTGGTTATTTTCAGATAACGTACAGGTTTCAATCCCTGTGGATTCGACCTCGGTCTTACTGAGTTTATTACTACATCACAACCCTATACTTGGGGAGTGAACAAGTTTTTGGCGCCGTTGTTGGGGATTGACGGCTACGTTTCCTGAAGTTAACTCGTTTTAGGATTAGTTTAAGATTAGGACTTTTCTGATTTTTAGGGTTTATTTTTAGAATTTTCTAATTCCAGGTTTTCCTTTAATTTTTAGAAATTTTCTTTCAAGTAACTTTCTATTTTTAGATAGTTTTCCTTTTTTTAGAAACTAACCCAACTTTCTTATTTTGTAGGATTCTGAGATAGGTTTCTAAATTGGTAATTTCTCTTTTCCTTGCTATTTCTAGATTAGGATTCCTTTTTAGCAAGTTTCTAATTCTAACTCTTTTAGAATCTAATTTTGTTTCCTATTTTATTTTTAGAAATTTTCTATTTAAAGACTTTCTGTTTAGAAACTAACTTTCCTGTTTTGTAGGCCTTTTAGAAATTTCTAATTCGGTAAGCTCTTTCTAATTTCTACTTTCTATTTTTCAAATTTCTGTTACTAACTTACTTTCTAGTTTAGAACTTTCCTAAATTGTTTTAGAAATTTTATACTCTCTTAGGAATTTCTCTTTTCTAAATTAGAAACTAGCTTACTGCTATTTCTCTTCTTAGGATTTCTAATTTTAGGTTAGAATTTCTCTACTTTTTCTATTTTTAGAACTTTTCTATTTCTAGGCTTTCATTTATTTTAGAAATTTTTTCTTTTTTCAGAAACTAACATTACTTTCTATTTTAGGATTAGGATTTCTAATTTAGAACTTTCTAACTTTGGTTTAAAACTTTCTTCTTTTGTTTTTAGAAACTAGGTTAGTTATTTTCCTTTTTAGGAAACTTTCCTATTCTTAGAAACTAACTTGTTTTGTTTTGCAGGTTTTAATCTAGGGACTCCAATTTGGTAACTTCCTTCCAACCCTCTCTTTCTTTTTAGATTTTTATTTCCCTTCTTAGGATTAGGTTTAGAATTTGATTGAGGGCTGTGAGTGTTTCATGCCCAAGTGGGCTCGTGACAACACTCGACGTCTCTTGACTGAAGGAGGATTAGTTGAGGGGTTAACTGTCCATACTAGACATCACTCGAAATCCCCTGAGTTAATTGAGGATATGACTGGAAATCAACCTCGTATACCCCAACCTAGGGTAGAAGATGTCCAGGATGAGAATGAGGTGCATCAAGCACTCCCGCCTCGTACCTTACGAGATTACTTACAACCGGCGGGGGTGAGTATGTCCTCATGCATGATTTTTCAGGAGAATGCAGGACATATGGATATCAAGCCAGGGGTGATCCAACTCCTTCCTAAATTTCATGGGCTTGAGTCAGAGAATCCATATCTACATCTGAAAGAGTTCGATGAGATCATGACTACCCTATACTTTCCTAACGTATCTGATGACACGGTCAGGTTAAAACTCTTTCCCTTTTCTTTGAAAGAGAAAGCTAAGACGTGGTTACATTCACTACGTCCTCAATCTATTGGCAGATGGAATGACATGATAAGGGAGTTCATTAAAAAGTTTTTTCCATATCATAAGACGAACACCCTTAGGAAGTCGATTACGAACTTCGCCCAAAGGGAAGATGAAACATTCTTCCAATGTTGGGAGCGGTTCAAAGATCTTCTCAGTTCATGCCCACAACATGGTTTTGAAACGTGGCGCATCACGAATTTTTTCTATGATGGACTGACATCACCCATGCGCCAATTAGTTGAGACAATGTGTAATGGGGAGTTTATGAATAAAGGTGTCGATGAGGTGTGGGACTACTTTGATAAACTTGCTGAGAACACACAAACATGGGACATCTCCCCTAGACCGAGTACTACGCCTAGGCCGACTCATTCCAAAGAAAAAGGTGGAATGTACCTCCTAAAAGAGGATGATGATATTAACGCCAAAGTAGCCAATCTCACTCGAAAACTTGAGGCCATGGAATTAAAGAAGGATAAGGCCAAGGAAATTGTTTGTAGTATTTGTGGTTGCAACATTCACACTACTGAGAATTGCCCAACTATATCTGTCTTTCAAGAGGTATTGAATGAGCAATCCAATGCTGTAAGCAATTACCAAAGACCTTTCAGTGGGCCCACCTCTAACACATACAATCCTGGCTGGAGAAACCATCCAAACTTTAGTTGGAGGAATGGACAAACTGCTACACCTCAAGGTTTCCTAAATCAAAATCCAACTCAAGAGAAACCTCAAGAGGATTCGGTTCTGAAACATTTTCAAAAGCAAGAGCTTTTCAATCAGGGTATGCTACAGGCCTTTCAAGACCTTACAAAAGCAATACAAGGACTTAAGGCTGAAAATGCGATTGGGAACAAGGGGAGCTTCCCAGCTCAACCTCTTCTCAATCCTAAACCGCAATATGAAGTTAGCGACCCAAGCTCTTCAAATTAGATGGAGTAAGCTAAATCCATCACCACTCTTAGGAGTGGAAAGATCATTGACAAAACCATTTCGGTTAGGGCAGAAAAGTCTAAGGACCCAGAAGTGGATAAAGAAGATGGATCTAGCCATGCCCCACCAGAGTTAGAACCGGAACCTCAAGGAAAGCCGGTTGCTCCATTTTCCCAACGGTTGGTTGCACCAAAACCTCTCTTTAACTCTCAGGATATTCTAGAGGTGTTGAAACAAGTGAAGGTCAACATTCCACTACTTGATGCCGTGAAACAAATACCTTCATATGCCAAATTCCTGAAAGATTTATGTACGACCAAAAGACGACAAAATATTCAAAAGAAAATCTTCCTGACTGAGAAAGTGAGTGTCATCCTAAAGCAAGATGTGCCGCAAAAATTCAAAGATCCTGGTAGCCCAACCATATCATGTGTAATTTGGGACTATCGAATTGATCACGCACTTCTTGACTTAGGAGCGAGCGTTAATCTTATTCCCTACTCGGTATACAAACAGTTGGGTTTAGGTGAATTAAAACCCACCTTAACCACACTACAACTTGCTGATCGCTCTGTTCGTATACCAAGAGGGATAATTGAGGATGTGTTGGTCCAGGTTGATCGATTTTACTACCCAGTAGATTTCATCATCCTGGATACCGAACCCATCAACAATACAAGCACTCAGATTCCCGTCATTCTTGGTCGCCCATTCCTTACCACTTCAAATGCAATTATCAATTGAAGGAATGGTGTCATGAGTATGTCTTTCGGGAATATGACATTAGAAATGAATATCTTTTTCAACACTGGCAGACGGGTAGAGGAAGATGACGATATCCATGATATTAACATGATTGACACTTTCGTGGAAGATAGGACACCCCTTACCTTATCCTCTGATCCTCTAGAGACGTGCCTTGTCCACTCCCATGAGTTTGATGATGACATAATTAGGGAGACGTATGTCATGCTTGATGCGGTACCGGTACTTGAAGTTAACCGGTGAAGGCCACAATTTGAAGAGTTACCCCAAATTGATGACGTGCCTCTACCGTCTAACCTCAACCCACCGAAGCTTGACCTAAAACATTTGTCCTCTGATTTAAAATATACATACTTAGGTCAAGATGAGACATACCCGGTGGTGATTTCTGCCCACCTTGAGAAAGAACAAGAGAGTATGCTCATATCTACTCTCCTGGAGCATAAGGGAGCCCTTGGATGGACAATCGCGGACCTCAAGGGAATCGACCTCTCGATTTGTACTCACCGCATATATCTTGAGGATAATGCGAAGACCGCTCGGCAACTACAACGTAGACTAAATCCAAACATGAAGGAAGTGGTTAAGGCCGAGGTTCTTAAGCTATTGGATGTGGGTATCATATACCCTATATCTGATAGTCAATGGGTGAGTCCAACTCAGGTGGTTCCTAAGAAGTCTGGGATCACCATCGTAGCTAATGCCAATAATGAACTTATGCCGACTAGAGTCACTACTGGTTGGAGGATGTGCATTAACTACAGGAAATTAAATACCGTCACGAGGAAAGACCACTTTCCTTTGCCCTTCATTGATCAGATCTTGGAAAGGTTAGCTGGTCATCCCTATTACTGTTTCCTTGACGGTATTCGGGCTATAACCAGATAGAGATCGCCCCTAAAAATCAAGAAAAGATTACGTTTACATGTCCCTACGGCACCTTTGCTTACCGAAGGATGCCGTTTGGACTATGTAATGCTCCTGCCACCTTCCAGCGATGTATGATGAGCATATTTTCTGACATGGCGGAGCAATATTTAGAGGTCTTCATGGACGATTTCTCTGTCTTTGGTCCATCTTTCAGCGAGTGCTTAGAAAGTCTTAAATGTGTGCTGAAAAGATGTGAAGAAAAGAACTTGGTACTTAATTGGGAGAAGTGTCATTTCATGCTTCAGAAGGGAATTGTCCTTGGACACATTATTTCATCCAAAGGAATCGAGGTGGATAAGGCAAAGATCGATCTTATCTCTAACCTACCTCCACCCAAGAACATAAGGGACATGCGATCCTTCTTAGGACACCCGGGTTTTACAGAAGATTCATAAAGGACTTTAGTCTCATCTCTCGTCCTCTATGTAATCTACTTCAAAAGGATGCACCATACGAGTGGACTGAACCATGTCAGGAAGCTTTCACTAAGCTCAAGGGCATATTGACTAGTGCACCCATCATACAGCCACCTGACTGGAGCATTCCTTTTGAACTTATGTGCGACGCGTCTGATTATTCTCTTGGGGCAGTTCTAGGCCAGAGAAAAGATAAGAAACCCTACGTTATTCATTACGCAAGTAAGACTCTAAATCCTGCCCAAGTGAACTACTCGACTACGGAAAAGGAACTCTTAGCCGTAGTGTTTACCTTGGACAAATTTAGGTCCTACTTGATCGGATCCAAGATCATTATTTACACTGATCACGCAGCGCTTAAGTATCTCCTGTCTAAGAATGATGCTAAGCCCCGCCTGTTAAGATGGATCCTCCTACTCCAGGAATATGACCTAAAGATAAAAGATAAAAAGGGAGTAGAGAACGTAGTGGCTGACCATCTTTCTCGCCTTAATCCCTCTGATTCCTTTGAAACGACGCAGATTAATGACATGTTCCCTGACGAACAGTTGTTCAAAGTCTCCCATTCGCCTTGGTTCGCTGATATCGCTAATTATCTTGCCACAGGTTCCATACCGACACATTGGACTGCGCAAGATAAGAAGAAATTTTTCACCGAGGTGCGCAACTTCTTCTGGGATGATCTATACTTGTTTAAATATTGCCCAGACTAAATCTTGAGGAGATGTGTGCCAGACGATGAGCATCAGAGTGTCATCTCCTTTTGTCATTCATAGGCCTGTGGTGGTCACTTTTCTGCAAAAAAGACCACGGCCAAGATTTTGCAGTGTGGCTTCTATTGGCCTACTATGTTCAGGGACACTCATGAGTTTTGCAAAGCTTGTGAGCGTTGTCAGAAATTGGGAGCATTATCCCGTCGAAATATGATGCCCTTGAATCCCATTCTTATCATCGAGGCATTTGATTGTTGGGGCATCGATTTCATGGGACCATTCCCCCAATCTTTTGGAAATTTATATATTTTGCTCGCTGTAGACTATGTCACTAAATGGGTCAAAGCTATTCCGTGTCGGAATAATGACCATCGCACGGTCATTAAATTCCTAAAAGAGAACATCCTTTCCCGATTTGGAACGCCTCGAGCTATCATTAGTGATGGGGGCTCACACTTTTGTAATAGACCATTTGAGAGTTTAATGAAGAAATACGGTATCTGTCATAAGGTGAGCACCCCATACCACCCACAGACAAGTGGGCAAGTTGAGATTTCTAATAGGGAGATCAAACACATTTTGGAGAAAATGGTTAACCCTGATAGTAAGGATTGGTCAATTCGATTGACCGATGCCTTATGGGCATACCGTACTGCTTTTAAAACCCCTATTGGAATGTCTCCCTTTAGACTTGTCTATGGGAAAGCTTGCCACTTGCCTGTGGAGTTGGAACATAGAGCCTACTGGGTGATCAAAAATTTGAATTTCAATCTGGACAGTGCTGGCTCGCTACGCAAACTTCAGTTGAATGAACTCGAAGAAATTCGGAACGACGCGTATGAGAACTCGAGAATTTACAAGGATAAGATGAAGGCGTTTCATGACCAACATATTCTACGAAAATCATTCACGCCAGGCAAGAAAGTCTTTTGGTATAACTCTCGATTATATCTTTTTCCAGGTAAGCTTCGATCTCGTTGGACCGGCCCTTTTACTGTTATCACTGCATATCCTCATGGGGCCGTCGAGATAAGAGACCCCGGCAATGACAAGGAGTTTAAAGTAAATGGACATCGCTTAAAGCCATTTGTCGAGAAATTTGATTCAGAGGACATGTCCATGCCTCTGACTAATCCTGTTTACCAGGATTGATCTCCTATTCTGACGGAGGTATAGGTAGTTTTCCCACTTTCATAAGATTAGGGTAGTTGCTTTATGCTGTTCTAAGTTAGTTTGCTTTCTACATTGTTTAGGATAGTTTGTTATTTATTGGTTTCTTCCTTGTGCTGACTTGTTTCATGATGAGATCTTTGTGGAATATTCTCTCTCGATTCATTATCCAGGTACTATCTTCCCATTACTTCTCATTTACTTTCATTGTCCCATGTGCATTGCATGCTCATATCTTTTACATTGAGGACAATGTAGATTTTAGGTTGGGGGTGGGAGATTAGGTAACCTAATCAGTGTTTTCTTAGTCTTGAGCAAAAATATTGTGAAATTTTTTCAAAAATTTTCTGGAATTTCTTGTAAATTCGATGTGATTTTGACGGCTATCTTTGATTTAGAATTACAGGATATGGAATGTTGGTGATTTACCACTCTTGAACTTAGTTATCTGTTAGATTTCACAGTTAAGTTCGAACTGTTAATCCATGATTTGAAGTTTTAAACATTGATTGAGTCATGATTTCACATGCCACATCTCGCTTACACATTGAGGTTTTAGTTTGATATTAAAGGATTAACTTGGTGATCACTAAGCTTGAAAGGAACCAACTTGAGAAATTGAAAGGATTAGGCGAATGGTCTTCACCATAGGTCTGCTCCTTATAGGTGTAGATTTAATTCCCCATGGATGATACGTAAAACACAAAAAAAAAAAAAAAACAGATACCTTTGGAAAGTGTTGGGCGAATAATCTTCACCATAGGTTTGCTCCCTATAGGTGTATATTTAATTCCCCTTGGGTGATATTTGAAAGGTTTCGGTGTACAGTATTCACTATAGGTTTGCTCCTTATAGGTGAGGACTTGATTCCCCTCCTTGGAGTTGCTTTTAATAAAAATTTAAAAAACTGGAAGAAGGAAAAGCTGATCTGTAAGGCAAGTTCTGGCTCACGTTTTGGTTGTCCTGAATGCTCATTCAATCATCAATGTACCATTGAAATTGACGATGTGATCTCTTAATGATGGTAAGTCGAGATTACACTATACACTCACGGAACTCAATGTTTAGAATTTTTCTGACTGATGGATTAATACGTTGAACTTGACTTTGAAGTTTACTGAGCGCTTGAGGCCAAGAGAAAATAATGGCCAACATTCATGAATCTTAGAATTCTCGTATTTAGATTATCTTGCAAAATTCACTCGAGTATATAGAAATTATCCTGTAGGTCTCAACTTATTTTTCGCATACTTGGCTAGGGACTAGCAAGATGTTGGTTGGGGGTTGTGTTGAGGGTCAAATATTGCATATCAGACCTCGGTTATTACCTGATTTTATGAACGTGATGCCGTTTAATGGCCCGCTTTAATCATGTTTGTGATGCAGAGTGTATTTATGAGCATGGACTGAAAAAGGGAGCTTAACGCATGGATTTAACGCTCTAATGACACTAAAGGCAAGGGACGGACCCCAGGGGACCGAGATCAACGGAAGTACACGCCAGATATCCAGGAAAATCAAGAAACTGAAGCTCAAGTGGCTCGAATTGGGTCCAGAATGCAAGATCATAGGGTTTCCGCCATCCGATTGACTCGAAACTACATACATGTGATGGGGGACATAAATAAACCGTAAATATTAAATTTCAGCCTTTGAAAATCTCGGAAAGTGGTCCAACGAACAAATCAACCCATTAATCTTCAATTTCAGGCCCACTTGCTATCTGGATATGCTCCAAAAGTTATCTCGACGGCTAAAATAATATGAAAAAAGGATGAACGGTGCAAATTTCGCATAAAAATTACAGTAAGCCCTGCATGAGAAGCGAAGGTGCATATGTGCACTACACACTAGAGCTGCACCACAGCAGCAGAGGCGGTCAGCAGCGCTGACCGCCTTTAAATTTGCACCCGCCCACGGCAATTGCCGTTTTAGCAACGCGTCACGGACGCTGTCCGTTTTTACTGACCTCTGTGGGCCTCATACATGGCCCGTCCGGACAATCCGAACCGTTCACCGTGTAGATGGCCGTGAAAACTATAAAACCATGTTAAAAGTTTGCATCCATACACACACATGTGTTCGGTACAGAGGCCACAAGTGGACTACCCTGCGACGTTCAAAACGAATCTTAACGTGATTTCTTCTCTGGGCCGCGTCAATGGACGTTCAAAACTATCCATTCTTGACTGAAATTTCGTCCTGAATCTAATGGATGGGGTGGATTTCTCCGAAAACACTTCTATGGGGCCCACCGAGTTACGCAGTGAAGGAGTGCGAAAGCTTTTGCACATCCGCGAAAATCCAGTTTTTCAGGCGGTTGTGGCCCACCATCTTTCATCATATGGCAGATCTGAACCGTCCATCATGTAGAGGACTCAAAAACGTCCTAAGGGATGGTGTTTCTTTGGAAATTGAGCGAGGGAAGTGGCGACTTTTGAGGCACTGAAACTTGGCTACGAAAAGTTGTACTCTGTGTCCTGTTGCGACTCTGCCATCGACTCTAGCCTTCTAACAACTATAAAAGGAGGTTGTGGCCTTGGACGAAGGATCTCAGAGGAGAGAGAGAAAGACAGGGAGAGAAGAAAGAGTTTTTGTTTGTTTTTCCTTTGGTTATGCTTTTCTTCTCAAATTTCTGATGAGATCTAGTCCATCCATGTGTGGCTAAACCTCTTAGCTAGGGCTAAGAGGTGAAGCTTGTGGCATGATGGAAAAATCCTACGGCTCTGATTTATGTTAGATGGAATGAATTTCTTTTGATTCTAGTTGCTTGGGAATACTTTTAGTCATTTCTAATGATTTGTTGTGACTAACATTACAATATGTCTGTGATAGCTCTGAGTATTTCTTCTCCCTTATTTGGATTATGATTTCAGGAAATTCTGTTGTTCGCCATTGTCCCATGGACATGGTTGGATGATGGAATCCTTCCTAATACTCATACATCTTTTGATTGGTTATGGATTGGTCTAAGTTCTGTTGTTTACCTTGTCTCTTAGGCATGGATTTGTAATGGAATCATACCTAATTCTTATATCTTTCATCTCTTTGAAAACTAGATCAAAAGGAGGTTCATATTGATTTTCAGGTTATATCTTCCAATTGGATGAAGATGGGACTCTAAGTCCAGTTGCGTTCATGAATCGATCGTAGATCTTCTTGATCTCTACAAGTGGATCCTCTGAATCCCTAGTTTCCCTCTCTCTGAATTCTTTAAGTTTAGATTAATATTTCACCATTATTCCTCAAATCACAATTGGTTTAGATTTCATCTTAGCCTAGTTCTAGATCTGGTTATTTTCTGATAATGTACAGGTTTCAATCATTGTGGATTCGACCTCGGTCTTACCGAGTTTATTACTACATCACAACCCTATACTTGGGGAGTGAACAATGACCGTGAAATGCGTCGAAATGACCGTGAATCAACATGGAATATGTGGGAATGACCGTGAAATGCATGGAAATGATCGTGAAGTGAAGCGAATTGACCGGGAAATGCGTCGAAATGACCATGAAGTGAAGGGGTGTGACCGTGAAATGCGTCGAAATGACCGTGAATCAATACGGAATATGTGGGAATGACCGTGAAATGCATGGAAATGATCGTGAAGTGAAGCGAATTGACTGTGAAATGCGTCGAAATGACCGTGAAGTGAAGGGGTATGACCGTGAAATGCGTCGAAATGACCGTGAATCAACACGGAATTTGTGGGAATGACCGTGAAATGCATGGAAATGATCGTGAAGTGTAGCTAATTGACAGGGAAATGCGTCGAAATGACCGTGAAGTGAAGGGGTATGACCGTAAAATGCGTCGAAATGACCGTGAATCAACACGGAATATGTGGGAATGACCGTGAAATGCATGGAAATGATCATGAAATGAAGCGAATTGACCGTGAAATGCATAAAAATGACTGTGAAGTGAAGGGGTATGACCGTGAAATGCGTCGAAATGATCGTGAATCAACACGGAATATGCGGGATTGACCGTGAAATGCATGGAAATGATCGTGAAGTGAAGCGAATTGACTGTGAAATGGGTCGAAATGACCATGAAGTGAAGGGGTATGACCGTGAAATGCGTCAAAATGACCGTGAATCAACCCGAAATATGTGGGAATGACCGTGAAATGCATGGAAATGATTGTGAAGTGAAGCGAATTGACCGGAAAATGCGTCGAAATGACCGTGAAGTGAAGGGGTATGACCGTCAAATGCGTCGAAATGACCGTGAATCAACACAGAATATGTGGGAATGACCGTGAAATGCATGAAAATGATCATGAAATGAAGTAAATTGACCGTGAAATGCGTGAAAATGACCGTGAAGTGAAGGGGTATGACCGTGAAATGCGTTGAAATGACCGTGAATCAACACGGAATATGCGGGATTGACCGTGAATGCATGGAATTGATCGTGAAGTGAAGCGAATTGACCGTGAAATGCGCGAAAATGACCGTGAAGTGAAGGGGTATGACCGTGAAATGCGTCGAAATGACCGTGAATCAACACAGAATATGTGGGAATGACCGTGATATGCATGGAAATGATCGTGAAGTGAAGCTAATTGACCGTGAAATGCGTCAAAATGACTGTGAAGTGAAGGGGTATGACCGTGAAATGCATCGAAATGACTGTGAATCAACACGGAATATGTGGGAATGACTGTGATATGCATGGAATTGACCGTGAAGTGCAGCGATTGGACCGTGAAATGAATGAAATTGACCGCAAACTTATTGAAATTGTTTGCGAAGTGAATGAAATGGATTTTTGACCATCAACCTGATGGAGTCTTGGAAAATAACAAGGTTAGTTGGCTAAAATAGCTTCTCCTACCCCAAAATCATATAAGGTACGTCAAGTAACTAATTTTGGTTTAGAAGATATTCTTGTTAAATGAATAAAGAAATAAATGAAAAAAAAAAAAAGAGGGAAAAAAAATTTTATATGCTTATATATACGTATTTTTATAAATATGTTTTAAAGAAAATTGTAGGTAGAATAAATATCTCCATGTAAAAAATAAATAAAATAAAAATAAAATAAAAAAATTCATAAATGTGCACAGACTACAGTTATGGCTGCGGTTATAATCCGTAGCTAACGGTAAAAATACCTTTCCTGATTAAACAAAAGACCTACGATATATCGAAAATTGTAGGATTTTTGAGAAAAACTCACTGGACAGTTCTGTACCAGTTGGATTAATCGAAAGACCTTCGATATATCCAAGTATTTTTTATTTTATTTTATTTTATTTTATTTTATTATTTTAAAATTTTTTGCTGTTGTAATTCCACTGCTTTTTGTGGGTCCTATTATGAGGTATGTGTTATATCCAAACTGTCCATATTTTTGACGAACTCATATTAAGGCTTGAGACGAAAAATAAGACAGATCTAGCTATCATGTGGACCACACTGTTAAAGGCTGTGGATAATTGAACGTCTACCATTGAAACCCTTTTAGGGACAGAAGTTTTGGATCATTATGAAACTTGTTTTTCCTCTTCATCTTGGTCTTTGTGACCTTATGAATAGATTGGATGGAAAATAAATGTTAGCGGTGGGCCCTACAAAATTTTTAACGGTGAAAATCAATTTTCTGCTGTTCTTTGTGGTGTGGTCCAGTTGATCTTTGGATATGATTTTTTTTTTTATAGATAATGGTCCGAAATGATCTCGAAATATGGATGAACGTTGTAGATATAATAAATACATAACTGTGGGGCCCATGTAACGTTGATCACTTTTGGACCGTTCGTACAACTCGGAGTTCGAGAAGCGTCAGCGCTCGTCTTCCCGCTTGAAGGAAAAGGCAGGGGCATTTTCGACCTTTGGCAAGGCGTCCGTACAGCTGGGGCGTATTCTCGCAAGGGTAAATGAGGTGGGCCTAGTTTCCTAATCTGGGCCATTGTCGTACAGTCGCAAATTTTCTATCTTTTATCCACCCTTTGACCACAAGGGGTGGATTAGTATTCTCCACTTTTATAGCTCGCTAAAATCATGGGTTGAAAACGACAATAATAAAATTTTCAACTGGCGGTCTACTGTAGAAGGCTAAAATCATATCCAGAAAACGCAAGAATAAAATTTTCAAATTGCAGCGTTGAATGTGCGAGGTTCGAGGGCTTTAGCAAGCTTCTGGTGGTTGCTGAAGGTCAGGTATGGAGATTCAGATGGTACACCGTCGGTATCTTTCAAAACGAGTTATACATGATACTCAGCCTAGTGTAGCAGTTTGATGCACAGGCGCTCAGAAAGTATAGCGTCTAAGACAAAGCACCAGACCAGATTGGTTGGATAATCCTAACCTCTAATTGTGGAAATAGGATCATTGGATACTTCCGTTTTTAACCATCCAATAAATTCCCACCAATCCAATGTAAGATGATTAAAGAAGTGTAAATCCTGCCTGATGATACATCAAAACCATACTTAGGGCCATTTAATTAATTAATTTTTTTTAAAAAAATTATTTTGCCTTCAATTGAATACAGTCTCTTTTTATTCATGGATTCTCGGATGATGTTATTTAGCTCACTTTAGAATACTCGCTTATATTAAATTCGCACATGTTGTTTGGCTCTGTTCATGATACTCATGACCAAATGCACTCGCAGCCCACATCAATGAATGGACGATCTTCTCTGATTCCTTCAGGATGCAAATTCCCTGTGACAATTGTTGAGGGAGCCATTCAATGAAGGATTTGTGGGTTCAACAGTGATGTCCATCACGAGCACCAGTATTTTATGTGGTCCGGTCCACCTGAGATTTAGATGTACTTCATTTTTAGGCTCACGCCCTAAAATGAATAGGCAAGATGGATGGACGGTGTAGATAAAATATACGAGTCATTGTGAGGCCAACTGAGGAGTCACTTCCATATCGAGTAAAAAAGAAAGGACGCAACTTTGATGGATCCCTAGAAGATAATCCTTTACCGGCGGTCAAAACCGCCGGTAAAGGTCCCAAAAACCGCGTATAGCACCGCTAAAGGCTCTGTCAATAAAAGATTTACCGGTGCCCATCAGGCTTTCCTGGCAGTTTTGCTGATCACCACCATAGGGTGTGCTTTAGCAGCGGTCAGTAGCCTTTACCGGCAGTCAGCAGCCTTTGCCGATTGTCAATATCTTTTGCCAGCAGTCAACACCCTTTACCAGCGCTTCTTCTGACTGCCAATTATAGCCTGAAAAAGCATCTTTAAAGGTCTTCCTGAGCACTGTGAAAGACAAACGTCCATCAATGATCCTGTTGGTTAGCAAAATATACAAAATAGATATGTTACAAGCGTGATTCATCAAACTTCTCACGTCTTAAGCTGGTCTAAAAAATGTTCAGCGCGTGCACAAGGAAAAACTTTTTTAGAAGGATCTCAACATTAGAAGTCATAAATGAATGCTTTTGAAGGGTAAATTTACATACCGGCACCCATGTGCCAACAAGGATTTCAGCACCCGCACCAGCAAGAGATTTTGCTATCGCCCACCCATACCCATTGTCATCAGCTATTCTGGGAATAAATGCTCTTTTACTTGAGAGCAAAATTCCCTCAAATTGTTTATATATTGTTCCCATTAGGTGGAACTATAAAAAATCAACCCAAAAATATTACATACATTTGTTATCAAACACCGGATGACATTTGCATGGGACCAAATGCAATTCCATACCACCTAATCCCATCTAATACCATGCACCAAACACCATGTATGGTGAAATAGCGGTGAAGACCGCTTGTGTAGAAGTTGGATTATGCTAATGTGTCCTAAAGGGGGGTGAATAGGAGTTTTTTAAGATTTATGAGTTATTTAAAAATCATATCACTCTAATCCTATCATGTATGTATTTTTCAGGATTACTCAAAAGTAACTCTACCGGCTTCCAAGCCAAGTAGAGGATCCAATCACAAACTAATCAGGATATAGCAATATGCAACTTAGTCTATGTTGAATGTGACTGTGTGTGTGTGAGAGATGTGATCAGATATATAAACAGATTGTAATAAATCGTACACAGAGAAAGCAATCACAAACACAGTCATTTTATAGTGGTTTGACGATAAGTCTACTCCACTCCCGGCTGTCGCACTCAACCCTTGAGTGTACCAGATTTCACTAAGGAGGTTTCCCAGGATTCACCGCAAACCTAAGGTTTTAAATCAGGTTCACCTTCAACCTTTACAGAGGTTTTACGCGGTTCACCTCAAACCCAGAGTTTTGCTGGTTCACTCCTAACCAGATATTTATGCTCTCCATAGAGCAAGGGTCCACACAATGCACCCGGATTTTAGACCACACAGGTCAAGGACCTAACAGTTTATGCCCTACACAAGAGCAAGGGTCCACTCTATGCACCCACAGCGTACACTCTCGCCGGAGGTCTCCTACGAGGGCTTCAAAGGGTGAGAATCACTTAAGACCCAACCCTAGAAAGGAATGATCGCAAGTGTCCCCTTGGACTCTAGATACTACAGAAAAGTTGATGAGTCCCGTTAAGCACAACGTCGAAAATCTCCTCCTCCTTGTTGAAGAAGAGTCTTCTGCTCCCTTGATCCACAACACAAAAGATATACTAAGACTAGGCTTGAGGTTGGGTCAAGGTAGAGATGGAATCCTACTCTCTAAAGGTTTACCTATAAGGAAGGTAGAGTAGTTCCACTCTTATGCATTCAAGGCATCCCAGCATAATGATTTGCCATTAAGGTAGTAGCTGGAGGATCCTTGAATGCGGAAGTTCATTCCTCAATCCACTCTATTGAATATCAATGGTGAGGGTGGATTGGAGGATGAACTCCCTTAAGAGAAAAGGCTTTAGGTATAGGATATAAGTTAAAACACTCAAAAGCTCTCTCTACCTTCTCTCACAGCAACAAAAGACAAGTCATCTATAAATAGGCAAAAAGTTCAAACAGATATAAAACGGTCACATTTATGATAGAGTTCGATATCATCGAGCATATACTCTCGATAGCATCGATGGTCTGCTCGATGACTCAGACTCGATGTCATACGCTTTTGAAACTCTTTGCCAATAGGTCGATGAATTGAAACTATTGTCGATGTCATCGGATTTCGAACTCCAATTCCATCGATGACAGGTTCGATCCATCGACACTTGAAAAATGAGAGAGACTTGACTTTGAGATATTTCAGGTTTTCATGAATGATTGGGGGAACCGTCGAGGTCATCGGAATTTGAATGTCGATGACATCGAGATCAGAGTCGAGACATCAATAAATCCAACTGATTTATCTTTGAACATGCTGGACAGATTATGGCTTTGTTCGATGCAATTGATCTGGTGTCGATATCATCGATATTTGAATATCGATTAAATTAAAGGGCCCCCGATCATAGTTAAAAACAACCTGAAATAACAGCTGTAAGAAATGCGCACCCACTGTCGATATCATCAATGGACCTCCGATCTTATCGATGTTTGAATTCAGATCATATCGGACGGTCATCGATATATCGAAGAATTTTGAGATTTTCATTAAAAAATAGGGGCGCCGGAAATCAGCCTGTCGATCTTATCGAGTCACTCTCGATGGTCTCGAGATTTGAATATCGAGGATATCAATATGTGTATCGATACATCGATAATTCGTCTAGATATATTGTGAAGTTGCTGGACATATTTAGTGCTTTTATCGATGATATCGATAGGTGTATCGATATATCGATAAATTCGTCCAGATGAATATATAGTTGCTGGACATTTTGATCATTTTATCGATAATATCGTCAAGGTATCGAGGACATCGACAGTGCATATCAATCATATCGAGGGTGCTTCGATAAAATCGACAGAGCGAGAAAAACTTAGATATTTTTCTATTTTGCAAAAATTTTCTCACCATAAAACTCTAAGATGTCTATCTTGTTTTAAGGGTTTTAATCACCTAGTGTTTTGGGACATGGGATGTGAGGCTATGATTTACCTATTGCGAGCTTCCACACATCCGATTGAGGCAGACGCTTGAAATAATCTTCCTATCGAGTTCTGCAGCCAGTCTGACTCACCACACACGTAACTTGACAAACCAGGGCACTAGCAGGTGCACTTTCATATGGTCCACAAAAAGATACTGCAACGCAGCTGACCACATCTTTGTGCTGCTGGATGCTCTGCACCATCCTGCGCATCATTCAGGGATATAACCTGGAAGCTATTCTTCCAATTGCCACATGAGATCAAAAAGTTTTCTGATGGCATTTGTAATGTAGCAAAGCATTGTTTTGCAAGCTCAACATTCTGAGCCAAGGGAGCAACAATTTTGAGAGGGGAAAGAACATCAGAATGAATTCAAAAAAAGGGATCCTACAAAAAGGTGAATCTGCCTCAGGAAAGAAGCAATTAACACTAAGATATAGAAAAAAAAAAGTTTTCCTATGCAAAAATATTTAAGGAAAAAAAGAATAAGAAAATACAAGCCAATTAATCAGATTAACGGCCTATTATCCTACCTGTGAACCACTAGAGAAGGTAAAGTTTCCACCCAATTGCAATTGAGTTGTCAACCACATCTTGACCGACATGGTTAGGCCCTGGTTTACAAGGACTATAACTGAGTCCAGCATGCCAATAGATAATACAGCAGATGGTGGATAAGTTTGTATTAGGAATGATTGCAGTCAAAGTGATTGATGCAGGGGCAAAATATAACGGATGGGCAATGGGAATTGGTGGCCCTTCACTACACCAAAATCGTCAATTAGGAACGGTTTTTAACCGTTCCTAAATGCTTCAGGAACGGTTTAAAACCGTTCCTAAATGAGGCGTCGCAGAAAAACAGGAACGGTTCAGAACCGTTTTAGGTACCGTTTCCAATTTCAGAGATGGAATTTTAGGAACGGTTTTAAACCATTCTGGTGCCAAAGGTCATTTTAGGAACGAAATTTTAAAGACGGTTTAAAACCTTCTTAACATTGCCAACGGTCAAATTTTAGGACAGAATTTTAGGAACAATTTTAAACCCAGATAAACACACAAATTTTAAGATCAAGGGAAATAAATTAACAGAAGTTTATTACATTCCATCAAAATAGAGATTAATCCAAAGAAAAACATTAGAAAATAATGTGCTTGAAGATGTTTCATTGCAAAATCAAATTTACAAAATAAGCTACAGTAAAGGCTAGCACTTTAAATTATAGCTTTGCGGAGATGGCGTGTGAAGCTCCTAATGCATTGATCATCATCTCCTAGACCCACAGGATCAAGGCGCTTCCCACCTAAGGATATAAATAACTGCAGAAATTGAAGTTAATTGGTAACTTAATGTCATACTAACTATTATGCTAGGAATCAAAGATAATTAATCGCCATATAATTAATGAAGGCATCTTATACAGAAAACAGAATTTCAATGAAGGAATCCTTACTAAGCCCATATCTTTTTTTTCTCCTTCAAAATCACAAATATTAAAATTATCCTAGGTCTTACTGAATTTTATTCACCAAAGAGGAGGCATACCAATTTCTATGCGTGCTTTACTTGGGATGCTATTGATCCCTCCTGGATGCAGCTCCATAATTCCTACCAGAAGCATGAAATTGTTAAAGGAAAGCTGCAACATGGAATACTTGTTGCTGATAGATTTTAAGAAGTCTCAATCTCTTTTGACCATAGTTATTAGGAGGATACATTTTTTAGATGTAACAAAGATAAGAAAGTCTCAATGTCCTTGTGACATCCACTTCATCCATCAGTTTTGTCAAGTCATGGTAGTCCATGAGCTAATAAAAAAACTAGGTAGATAATAAAACCTAGGTGGGTCACACCACAAGAAATACTAGAGGATGGAAACACCATCAATAAGACCTTTATGGAGCCCACCATTCTGTTTATGTTCCATCCAACCCATTCATCAGGTGATGTCCACAAGGATGAAGAGAAAACACAAGTATAAGCCTTGTCTTATACTTTTGTGAGCCCCAATAAATTTTCAATGATGACTGTCCAATCCCTATTATTTCTTGCAATGTGGCCCACCTGACTTTTGGAGAAAATTAGAATTAGGAAAGATGCTTGTGCTTGGCACACTTGCTAAGCATTCAGGAAGTCCATGAGGCAGGGCCATGATGAATACAGCTTAGGCCAAAATGGGCCAGTCAAATCATACATGAGCCTCACATGTATGAATGAATGGATAATTGATATTCCACCTACAAAATGTGGCAAAAAATGGACTAATTAGAGCAAATTCACTGATGTACTACAAAAGCATCCTAGAGACTATTAAAATGGTTTGTTTAAATCTATGAAATGCTTGCAAGTTACGTGATGGTAATTTTAGCACCAGGTGCAGTTTCAGTGATGGTAATTTTAGCACCAGAAATCTGAAAATGCATATATTGGTCAGTAACAAAGCATCAAGGATGCAGGAACATCAACAACCATCATGTCTTAGAATAAACCTCACGTATCTGTTTTAAACAACCTCCATCCTCTCCATAGATAGAAGTAACAAGTGATCAGGGAACAACAACTTCTACAGTCGTGCTTGAGATAAAAGATGGCTGGCTTCCACTGCATAGACAAACAGATATCCAAGGCAATGTCACTAACGGACGCAATTCAGCACCTCAAAATACTACCGAAAAAAATTAATACTGAAAGAGTAGAAATGCACAAACCCTCCAGCTCCACCCATTCTTCGCTGGGGAGCTCCTGTGTAATATGAAATTCCAATTGGACCACCACCATACCGTGTGCCCTATATTCAGAATAACACCAAATTGAGTGGGAAGCATATAAAAAAAATCAAAAATTTCTGCGATCTTTACAATATCACTGATTAAGTAATAATATATGATGGTGTGGAACAAAGAATGTAAAAATTTTCATCCAAGAACTTGTGCAAAGGTTTCATAGAGACGTGATAACAGAAGTTGTAAAGAACATAACTGAAAGGGAAGGGAATCAAGTGGGAAAATCGTCTCCTTGTAATTTTTGGTATATGACTCCAGTCATAGCTTTTTCCCAAAAAGAAATCCCTTATCCTTAGCTTTCTACACCAGAGCAGATCGATTGAAAGGATGTGCTGACAATATTCATGACAATGGGGCAGAACTAAATGTAGAATGACTGATAAAAACAAAATGAAGATTGTCACAAGGACCCTACAAAATGATGTACCAGAGTTCCAGATCTCAAGTTTTAAATCCACTGTAATACCCCGAAAGCATGGCATCTTTGACATAAAAGGGTTACAAAAGGCAGTTTATCATATCTGAAGAGCAGACCAAAATAATAAGAGATTGGGAAATTCAAAAGAAGTGATTTGGAGCAAGAAAATTAGACTAAAGCAGACTTCTGCAACTTATCTAGCTCATTTTGGTCCCTTTAGAAGAATTTAGGCCAGCCAGGAAAATTCTCCAATAAAAAGAGTTCAATTCAACTGCATCATACAAACCATGCAACAAACTCCCAGCTAAATAGACACACAAAGCAGCAAGAACCTGCTAAATATTAGAACATATAAAAATCAGGAAGAAAATAAAAAGTGTCAAGGGAAGAACCTGCTTTCACTAGGAACAGAAAAATTGTTCAGGCCAAGAGCACAAGATACTGATTGCCAAAGCAAGAGGAAGAAAGATATCCTAAGGTCAGTGAGACATTACACATTAAACAAGTAAAAACTGGAATTGTATACTTTCATTGGGTATCATACCTAACGATTTGATTTCTGATGTTGGGAGCTCTTTATCTCGTTTGTGTTTATCTATCTTATAAATTCTTATTATGATGAAAAACAGTGAAAATCTAGTTCATAATAGTAAGGGTCTGTATGCAAATTGCAATTGGCTGGAGATTTTTTGGCAGAATGTATGGTTCTCTGTTCTGCTGGACTTTTGGAGCTGTGCGTGAACTGGAGGTTTCTTCAGGCTGGGTACTACTTTTCTGCATTTTCTGGCTCAAATCAACATCTGATGCAACAGGTGCTGATTTGTGTGGAAATAGAAATAGAGTGGCTATGCAAGTGTACACTATAGGTGATATCTAGATACAAGTTGTCTTGTGGATGCTTAATGAAAAAAGGGAGAGGATCCAAATGTGATTTTATCGTTTGTCAGGGAGAAAGTTAGGGGATGGTGGGTATCGTTGTTATGTGAAAAGTCTATACTCTAAATAATTGCATCCATTTCAAATAAGCATATTACATCCAAACACAAATATAATCACAAGTCAAATATTACATAACTCTTGCTACAATTTGAAAATATAATCCAAAGATTTCATATCATTCATGCATTAACTTTCATTGGCAATCATTTACCATGTTATGTCCATGTCACATCCAATTGCCTCACACGTGTCAAGTAGCTTCTCCTATAAAAGAAAGACTGAAAAATAAATCTCTTGTTAAAAGCAAAAAAACAATGTGCTACTATTTTTGCTATAACAAATCAAAAACCATATGAAGTTCACATAAAAACAGAGGTTAAGCCAGTGGATTTGTGACCATCCACTGGCAGCCGAACATGCTAATGTGAAACATGTGTGTGGGATCCAGCTTTCCATTAGATGAGCCATGCATAAAAGATCCAAGCTTTCCATTAGAAGAGCCACATGCAAAAGTCAAGCTTTCGCTCCTAAGTTGGGCACAATATACAAAAGAAATGGATGGCTAATAAAACTTTTTCTTAACATCCATTTGTTTTGTATACAGTGGTCCACAATTTTGAGCCCGAAGTTCTAGAAGGTGCGACCCACTTGATGGAAAGCTCTTATCTCACACCCTTATGCTACATTGGTGCATGTGGCTGCATTTGGTCATGCAATGCTCCATGCACATATGGGCTTAGGAAACCTCACCTGCAACTTACGCCTTGGTGTAAGAATCAGGTCACATGCAAGTCAGGTGAGCCAACTGTACGCAAACTAAATGGATAGTGAGCAATTAACATAGATGTATGGCATATCGGCTTGAGCAGATGGCCTGAATTTTGCACAAGGGAAGCTATGTAGTGGCTTGATGATGCATGTATAAACTCTCTCAGCAAACACCTCAAATGCACGGAGAATCATCGCTAATAAAATCAAGACATTACCAATTAAATCTCTAGTTAAAGCCTAAAAATGATGTGCAACTATTCATACTAAAGCAACTAAAAATAGATAATAGAATCATGGAAAATGACAAACAACCTACCATGTGATCTTCCAAAGTCAGAATAATGGCATGATTTAAGACATGAAAAAAGAACCCAAATTCACCCAACACCCAAAATTTATAATTCACCCCAGACAAAATCTTCAAATAATAAAACCATTAAAAAAAAAAAAAAAAAACCAGCTGATTTACCAAAAATTGTTTTTCCTGCAAGAAACCTAAACTAATTCTACCTTTGAAAAAGGGTCCAAGAAATTCCTATGTTGCATTCATATCATGATTTCATCAAGTAATGAAGACAAAGGAATACAAAAAGATGGATACAAAATCATAGATGTAAACAAAAGCCAATAAAACTACATATAGAAATTCTGTGATACCAGCACCGAACCTGGCAATGGAGATGCATAACTTTTATCTTTGAGATAGGAACTTCATAAGGAGGATGAGAAGCTAAGGCATCAGCAGGCTCCTTGTTCGTTGTGATATTCATGTCACTTAGAAAACATGTGCCACGTGTGTGGTACACAAGATGACAACTTTATTAAAAATGGCAAAGCCGAAAGAAAAGGAACAACAAACAACAAAAAAGACAGAAAGAGGAAGCAGAAAAATTACAAGGGCTGCAGCTCAACCCAAAGAACTACATTGGCAAGGGCCGAAGAGAAAACACTTCTAGAGGAACCACATTTATCTCGGAAACATCTCTCACGAGCATTTTATTGAACAGTATGTGTGCATCATTAATCTAACCACATTTTGATGAGTAGATGACCTGAATTTGTGCAAGGGAAGCTACATAGTGGACCCACCTAACTTCGGGAAAAAGAAATTGTTGACTGATAATCCAGATTTCCTGGGTAATGATTGTATTCTTGTAGAATGACAGAAATGACAATAGATATATCAGATTACTAAGCTCAAACATTTGCTGGATTATGATCAAACCACAGAAGAGTCAAGGCAAAGAAGCCTTAATGTCTGACCTGCAATAATACAATTTTGGTGTAGTGAAGGCTATTATGGTTTAAAAGCTGGTTGGCCTGGATGCAAGGTACTATTGAAAATTGAAAGTGTAAGAAAGTGTTGCCCATTCAATAATTCTACTACGTTTGTCTACAAATGTGCCTGTACAAGTGAAGAAATAATAAAGAACAATTTTTTTTTTTTTTTAAAAAGGATGATTCACATTGAACAAGCCCAAGCAGCAATTTGCAGCAGAAAATGATCATGAATATCATAGAAGAACAAATTAGGGTTTGAATGAGAGAGAATGAGGGAGAAAGATCGAGAGGGAGGAAGATCTGGAGTGAGGGAGCGGGAGAGAGAGAGAGGGAGAGAGGGAAATCAGGCGTGAGAGACGGGAGAGAAAGAGGGATAGAGATTGAGAGGGAGGGAGCGAGGGAGCGGGAGAGAGATCGGGTGTGATGGAGGCGGAAGAGAGAGAGAGAGAGAGAGAGAGAGAGAGAGAGAGAGAGGGTGAGGGAACAGTAGTATTAATTAGTTAATTAATTATTTATTTTGGTTCTGGTACGGTTTGAAATCTGAAACGGCTTAAAATGTTAAGCCGTTCCAGAACCAAAATCACGTTTTGTTCCTAAATTGATATTTTGGTGTAGTGCTCTTCTAGGACATTTTTTACGGAGGAGCAATGGGAATTGGTGGCCCTCTTCTAGGATGTTTATTACGAAAGATCTGGATCGGTGTCTGGCCATGCACAATCATATGAGAAGTCAGAACACATAAGATCTATTTAAGGTGGTGACTGTTAAATTCCTCTGTGTGTAGCGGAAGAAGTTGGCATAGAAGCCAACCACCATCCCATAATATCTCTGGCGATATACCCAACCTACATAAAAGACTGGCCAATGCATTGAGCACCTACAAAAAGAAAGCACATTTTACTGTTTCAAGTTAAATGAACCATTTCAAGAAATTACAAGTAAGGAAATATTAGAATCCAACACCCAAATTTTCTAGAACTATGTAACATCAAGAAAAGAAATTTGGTATCATTTCCTCTGCAAAACATGAGAAAATACCATACCACCAGTCCATATGGAATACTATCTAGATAGAGGATTGGCTGGTGTACACATACACCATGTATATAGCTGCTGTATTGACGTCCCAGGCCATGTGAGCCCCACGCTCGTGGTATGTGCTATACCTATGCCGTCCATTTGACGGGCTATGTGGGACACATGAGTTTTATCCCACACGGTCCATACATGTGAGATCCACCGTGATGATGTGGTGTCCACACCGTCCAGACCTTGGACGGTGGGACCCACCTTGATGAATTTATTATATATCCAACACTGTCCATTCAGTTTGAACGTCCAGCAGCAGTTGCTGCTGGACCGTTTGTAGAAAATAAAATAATAATAATAATAATATATTATATTATAATATTATATGGTGGGCCCCACGTGGGACACACCTTTGTGAAAGAAGTTAGGCTGGTGTATGCCTACACCAGTTATATATCTGTTGTATTTGAAATATAATAACGTATGATATTATTATATTAGATACATAGCTGGTGTACATCTTGTGGGCCATCACGTGGATCCCACCCTGAATTATGTATTTGATCTCCATCGTCCAGACATATGGGATGGTGGATCCACCTGATGAACGCGTTACATCCTCACTGTCCAGACACTATGGGACGGTGGGGCACACACGATATATGTTGTATCCTTACCGTCTACACTTGGGATGTGGGACTCATCGTTGATGTATGTGCTTTTTTCATACCATCCATCTGCTAGGCCCACCTTGGTGGATGTGTTTCATCCAACCGTCCATTGTTTGGTCACACCAGCTGCATAGTTACTGTAGTAACGTCAGAAAGTGTGGGCCTGATCATGAGTCATGCGTTAGATCCAAACCGTCCATCCTCACGAGCTCGTCTTAAGGCTTGAGACTAAAAATAAAACATATCTAATTATCAAGTGGACCACATTGCCAAAGACAGTGGGGATTGAATGTGTATAATTGAAACTCTTTTGGGGTCATGGAAGTTTTGGACCAATATGGAATTTGTTTTTCCTCTTAATCCAGGTCTTTATGACCTTATGATCCGAATGGATGGAAAATAAACATTATGGTGGGCCCTGTGATTTGTTTAACAGTGAAAATCATTATCTCCACTGCCATTTGTGGTATGGTCCAGATGATCCTTGGGATATGATTCATTCTGTAATAATGCTCTAAAATGATCTCTAGCTATGGATGAATGTTGTGGTTGGTTTGGGTCCATTTGACTTGGCACATATGATTCGGCCCATTTGTACCGGTCCATCTGATTCGGCCTATTTGATCGGCCTAATTGATTCGGCCCATTAGTACCGGCCCAACTGATTCGGCCTATTTGATCGGCCCAATTGATTCGGCCCATTTGTACCGGTCCATTTGATTCGGCCCATTTGATCAGCCCATTTGATATAATTGAGGCCCATGATGATGTATATTAGGCCCTTGTGCTAGGTCGTGGGTCCCTATCCGATTAGCCCTATGAGCATCATTCCTTTGGAGCAATGTTGGTTAAAGGTCCACATTGATGGGCAATGATGGTTGGACATCCACATTGCGACCTTCCCTTAAGCTTTGTTAGTCCCATTCTCATAGATTCCGATTGTTGTCGTCGATTACCGATTCCGATCATCGAGACCGATTATTGATCGATTCTGATTGTTGTGGTCGATTGCCGATTTTCGATTATCGAGACCAATTATCGATCGATTCCGATTGTCGTAGCTGATTGCCGATTAGCGATCAAGGTTGATTATCATGACTGATTGCCGATTTCGATTGTCATGGCCGATTGCCGATTCCGATCATCAAGGCCGATTATTGTGGCCGATTATCGATTGATTCTGATTGTCGTGGCCGATTGCCGATTAGCGATCGAGGCTGATTATCATGACCGATTGCTCATTCCGATTGTCGTGGCCGATTGCCAATTAACGATCAAGGCTGATTATTGTGACCGTTTGCCGATTCCGATTATCATGGCCGATTGCTAATTTCGATTATTGATCGATTTCGATTGTTGTAGCCGATTGCCGATTACGATCATCGAGGCCGATTATTGATCGATTCCGATTATCGAGGCTAATTATCGATCGATTCCGATTGTTGTGACCGATTGCCGATTCCGATTGTTAAGGCCGGTTGTCGAGGTCAATTATCGAGTCTGATTCCGATTGCCGATTTCGATTGTTGAGGCCAGATATCGAGGCTGATTGTTTGAGGCCCAATGTGATGTATATATGGCCCATATTTGCGGCCCATTGTGATGTACTTTCGGCTCATGTTTGAGGCCCAATGTGATGTATATGCGGCCCGTATTTGAGGCCCGTTGTGATGTGTATTAAGCCCGTGTTTAAGGACCAATGTGATATATATGAGGCCTATGTGATGAGGCCTATTGTGATGCATTTGAGGGCCACACAATGGAGCCTGTTGTGATGTATGTTAGGCCCATGTGAAAGGCCCATCGTGATGTGTATTAAGTTCTTGAGTGAGGCCCATGGTGTTGTATATTTGGCCCTTGTGTGAGGCCGTGGGTCCACTATATGTTAGGCTCTATGTGGGTCATTCATCGGGGGCAATGTTGGTTAAATGTGTACACTGTCGGGGTCGATTGTCTATACCGGTTATTGATACCAAATATAAGTATGTGACTGCATAGCATCATGATACGTGCCCATACGCATCATCTGTAGGTTTGTTATGAGATGTGGTTAACCATTGCATATGTCATTGGGCAGATTGTTATAAGACTCCCTGATAGGTGGAGGTTATCTCACATGAGCGCACGGTATGCGCAAGATTGATGCATGACTAGATTGTATAACTTATGCATCTTACATTGTGTATTGTGATTACTGTACGCCCTAGCGACATAAGGGCCGTAGCCTCCACAGGCACATCGTGGATGGCCAGATGGGACACCGAAAATCTGTTATTAGCATCGGGCTGTCATAGATGACCCTAGGTGAAAATTCCTAAACCTCTGTTGCCAAGAGACGCCCCAACGTCGAGACCGAGTAGATACATGAACTCCCAAGTGCTGAATACCAGGAGGTCGCGTCTCCCACTATGTCGTGGTCGGTTGGAATGGGATGTGGCCTTACCCACCCGAGAGGAGGGGGCATAGCTCGGCTGAGTTTGACCAGCTTGTGAATTGGTCTGCTATCGACGTGCCGAGTAAATATTGGCTGACTACTGGTCAGGAGGATAGTGAGGTCTCTTCCACTTGCATGGTTGCGCGTCAGTGGACAATGATTTGCATGTAGAGTGTATTAGATCCCGGTGATGATCACAGAGATGAACTGTACTAATATGTGGACTTATTGAGCAAAAGTTGCATACTCATTCATTCATTCATTCACTATCCACTCGGGCTGGTGGTGCGCAACTATTTGTTACGTGTACCTTCGCAATGACCAAAATTTCGGTTGGGACGTGCGACTAACCGGAGATCAGGAGTTTACCACATTGAGTCTGATTATCCAAATTTAGGTATGGGACTGGTTTGGATAAAAGTCCCTTATGGTGGACCCCGTAGCTTGCGATACTACGTACTATCATCCTGACTTCACACTATAGCATGGTCATTCCATTCGCACCGCATATTGCATTACATCCGCGGCATATGGCATTTTGGGTTATTGTGTTTCTGCATTTATATGGTCTAGATACGGTTGACGGTATTCGTGAACTCATCAGGAATTGTATATTACATTACATCCTCGACATCTGATATTTAGCTCTCTATGATTCCACATTTACATAGTCGATCCGCATTGTGTACTTTGATATTGTTTGACTCATGGACTTACCAGTATATTTTCGCTTACTCTGATTACTCTGATATTGCTTACTTGGCACTTATCTTGTACACACACTTTCACCACCCACTAAGCTTTCTATAAGCTTATGCACGATAAATGCGTGTAGGTGGTGTTAGGTTGCGGCAACGTTGAGCTTGGAGCATGCGGTGGACCATGGGAGCTTTGATTTCCGATATACGTATTTTCCTTTCAACATTATATTCAAATGGTTATATTAGTGGATATGTGATGATGATGTTGCCTTGTGATTTGGGTAAACTTGTGGTTATGCTTCTTACAAGATAAATGTACGTTGAAAAATCCTCCTTGTAGGATCCCAGGATCGGAATCTGGCGTATGGGCGCTGGGAGCCGAGAATGGGGTACTACGGAGGCTATCGGCACTGAATTCGGCAATCGGGATTCCTGTGAGTCCGATCTCCGGGTTTGGGGCGTGACATCAGCAGTTTCTAATGCAACCTACTATTGCATGATACATATATTAGAGGAAGTGTCAAAATTCTCATAGGGGCAAGAATGAAGTGGATCCAATAACTTCTTCATAAGTACCACCTATAGATGCATTTATAACTTCAACTTTTATCTTTTGGATGGTTGAACTTGCATCTAAGACCGATCTTGCACCTTTGTGTCTTCAAGAAGTACTGACCACATTGAGGGATGAGGAAACAAGTAAAACACCTCATTCTTAATTTGCTCAAGTTCCAAATTTACAATTTTGGTGTACTGTCCAGTCATCAAGTGCTAGCAAGGAAATGCCTATGAATACACCTCATGCCCAGGAGAAACATTAGCATCATTGTCCTTAAAGCATCAAAGATCTGTTGAAAAATAATAATTCACAAACAGATTAACCGTTCTCTGAACTGCTAGCATGCTTTGCAAGACAGTTGCATCTTTATGCATGTATCTCATCTTACCTGCAACTCCAATTGTAATGCCCTCAAATATAGAGTGAAAACAGAGGGCAACAATCAGCAAAACGCTATCATCGAATGAACCAACCGTAGGAAGTGGTTTTATAAAATGAGTTTCCCTTCCATCATTGACATGTCACTACAAGAAACACCACTTTTAGCGACAAAAATTTTCGTCGCTAAAAGTCAAATTTTTGCAGCTAAAACCTTTTAGCGACGAAAATTTTCGTCACTAAAAGACCGATGTACAAGGCTTTTATCAGCGAAAAATTCAAAACGTCGCTAAATGCAAGCTTTTTAGCAACGAAAATTTTCGTTGCTAAACAAATTTTTTAAGACCTTGAGCAGTAAAAAGTTTTGCTACCAAAAAAATTTTCAAGACTTTTACCAGCAAAACTTTTCGCCGCCAAAAAAACTTCCAAGACTTTTAGCAGCGAAAATTTTCACCGCCAAAAAAATATCCAGGACTTTTTAGCAGCGAAAAATTTTGCTGCAAAAAAAAATTTACAAGACTTTTAGCAGCGAAAATTTTCGCTGCCAAAAATATTTTCCAAGAGTACCAAAAAATTGCAAGACTTTTTAGCAGCAAAACTTTTCGCTGCAAAAAACAATTTCCAAGACTTTTAGCAGCGAAAATATTCGCCGCAAAAAAAAATTTCCAAGACTTTTAGCTGCGAAGAAATTACTAGACTTTTAGCAGCGAAAAGTTTCGCCGCAAAAAAACTTTCAAGACTTTTTAGCAGCAAAAATTTTCGCCGCTAAAAATTATCCAAGACTTTAACAACGAAAAGTTTCGCTGCAAAAATTTTTTTTTCAAGATTTTAGCAGTGAAAATTTTCACTGCCAAAAAATTTCTAAGACTTTTATCAACGAAAATTTTCGCCGCCAAAAAAATTCCCAAGAATTTTTAGCAGCGAAAATTTTCGTTACTACAAAAATTCGTTCCACTTTTAGCGACGAAAATTTTCGTCCCTAAAAGTCTCTCTCTCTCTTTTTTTTTCTTTTTTTAATATACAACTCAAAATTCCACATAAAATTCCTGATATACACCGGTTAACATTATATTTCATCATATTCATCCTAATATACACCTGTTATATAATATATTTCATCATATTCACATTCACATCCAGCTAAACCCAAACCTAAACATAAACTACATTCATTCAAACACAAACAATCTTATCCGCATCACATTCATTCACGCATAAATACATATAAACTTAACATATTAAACAAATATACAAAAAATCACAAAGATGGAGGCAGAGGTGGTGGGGCATCGGTGGGTAAGCGTGCAGCGAAAGCCTATAACATCTACATCATCCGTCGCTCTTGCTCTACCCGCATCTCCTCCATCCTCCTCTCTTGCTCCCCCCTCTGCCTCGCCAGATGATCCTCTATCTTCCTCTCCTGCTCCTCCCTTTGCCTCGCCAGATGATCCTCCATCTTCCTCTCCTGCTCCTCCCTCTGCCTCACCAGCTCCTCCATCATCTTCCTCTCCTGCTCCTCCCTCTGCTTGTCTAGCTGATCTTTGATGTCATCGACGACGACCCGTAGCTGCTGAACCTCTCTTTCTCTGCGGTATTAGCTCGGCGTACGGCGCTGTCGCCAACGACGATGGATCGGCTGGAGGCAGCTCTAACGGGTGCCATGAGCTTGGCACCATGGCCAAACCCATGCACATATCCAGAACGGGTGTTAAGCACCTGACTTAGGATCTCTGACCACTCCGCTGAGCACCAACGGGAGTGGGCTGACTATGTAAGGTGTTCATCTCCTCCTGTAATGAAAACATATAAATTTTCATAATAAATGACATTATTATAATTTAATGCAATTAAATTTTACAATGTAAGGATTTTTACCCAAATCTCGCTGGCTCTAGGATGTACCCAAGATCCCGTCGTCTGCCGACAGTGAGTCCCTTTGTAGAAGTCTACTGGTCCGGGCTCCTGGCCAGTGACGGAATCTCGCTGCGCAATCGAAAGGACAATAGAGTTAATATAAATGCATGGAAAGAATATATAAACGTAATAATTACCAGTACTTTCTTACCATGTCATGACGAAGTCGTACGAATGACTTTGAATCAGCTACATGGTTCACTTCTAACTTTCCTCTGTTGTCAGAATTTATTTTGCTCATTTTCTGAACACATTATTCATAATACATTGTTATTAATTGCGAATTTAATTATTATGTTAAGATATCGTAAATATGTAAATATTACCTGAAAAGAATCAAACGAAAACTTATCACAAAGTATCCACCAGTCCCCATCAGTCACGTGCAACGGTGCGGACTGTATGGCCTCCTCGTGGCTCACGCACCGTTTGTACTGCCGGTGTAACCTAGTGCAGTAATCCTTGAACCGCTCCTTCATCATGTCGTCGACGGCATGGAAGATGTGAGGAACACTCAAATCAAAGTCAAATTTATCCTGCAGTTTTGTAAATAATAGATTAAGGCAATAAACTTATTAAGAAAATAACTTAACCGTAAATGAACATTTATAAAATAAATTTTAATTTACTAGAATTTACCTGAAGGCGCTGACGGATGAGCTGCCGAACATCATCTGTCACTTCTCTCCAACGGGGGGTAGTGGGGGGAATCAGAGATTGGCATAAGACACCGACCTCTGACGTAAACAACATGACATTGTTCCCAACAGGTCTAATGTAGTCCTGTGGGAACTCTACAGTCACCCTACCCTCACGCATAAGTCACTCTAAAAGTAACCCACGCGTGGGTCCACATCCTCGCCGGTTAGTTGACGACGCTGTTGCAACAGAATTATGTAAGTCTAAATATAAACAGAAATCATTAAAAAAAATATATGTCTAAACTTACATGCAGTGCCCGGTGTATGCGTGACTGAGGGATCAGACGCTTGCGATGCAATATGCGACGGCGATGCTGGCTCCATCGCATCACGGGTAGAAGGGGTAGATCCAGTGCGCGAACAACATACTCTCCCACCTGGTGCCATCACTGAATATGTGCGAGCTACAAACTTATAAATTTAAACAATGTCAATACAAGTGGAATATACTAAAACATTATACAAGTAGTGTTGATGGTACAATGCATTTGTGCTTATATTCAGAGATATGATTAAAATATGATTAGACTATTACACTATAATGCAAGCATAATATAATAAAACTGTAAACTTTAATCTATAACCATTGGAAATTCCATTACACATTGTCATTGTATATTAAGTACACATATTTGTTGTAATACGAACAACTTTGAGGTAAACTATCCGAAGTACTCTCTGCGTAAGTTATCGTATGCTTCAGAAGTGTATGTCATCCTGTGTGAAGCATTGGACATTTTTATAGCCAACATGATAGTCACAATAGGAGAAATCTGATCTCTCGGGACTCCATTCAGATGTGCAAGTGACAGAGTCGCATCTTCCATATCTCGTTTTCCATGGTTATATATCTCTCCATCAACTCCGGAATTTTTTTGAGATAGTATAATCTTTCGTCTGAGTTGTCGTCGATATATTTCACTCTACACTCATCGATCAGACCGGGTATCTTTATGGCCCTACTAGAAGAAGATAGGACCAAAACGTCCATCTGCAACAACTGATGAAGTATGTTGCGTGCTTCTGCTATGCACCGGTTTGAGGATGATATGATCAGAAATTGACTCAACTATAAATGTGGATTATAAACAAGTCAATAAAAGGAATTAATCATGACTTAAGAATAGGTTTAGATTTAGGTTATGGGTTTTGGGATTTGAGAATAGTTTAGGTTATAAGTATAGGTTTAGGTTATGGTTATAAGTTTAGGTTAAGGTTATAAGTATAGGTTTAGGTTATAGGTTAAGGTTTAGGTTTAAGTCATAGGTATAGGTTTAAGTTATAGGTATAGGTTTAAGTTAAAGTTTAGGGATTCGGGTTCGGGTTCGAGTTCGGGTTTGGGTTCGGGTTTAGGTTATAGGTTTTGGTTTAGGTTATAGGTTTAGAATAAGGTTTAGGTTTAGGTTATGGGTATTGGGATTTGAGAATAGGTTTAGGTTATAAGTATAGGTTTAGGTTGGGTTATAGGTTAAGGTTTAGGAATTTGAGTTTAGGTTAAGGTTTAGGTTTAGGTTATAAGTATGGGTTTTGGGATTTGAGAGTTTAGGTTTCCGTTAGGTTAGGTTCCGGTTAAGGTTTAGGTTTAGGTTAGGTTAGGTTAGGTTAGGTTGTCTAGGTTAAGGTTGTAAGTATAGGTTTTTTGGAGGTTTAGGTTCTGGTTCTCCGTTTCGGTTCCGGTTCTAAGTATAGGTTTAGGTTCTCGGTCTCGGTGTAGGTTTAGGTTTATATAGGTTTAAGTTATAGGTTTAGGTTTGAGTTAAGTTTAGGGATTCGGGTTCGGGTTCGGGTTAGATGTTTTGGTTTAGGTTATAGGTTTAGAATAAGGTTTAGGTTATAAGTCTAGGTTTTGGGATTTGAGAATAGGTTTAGGTTGGGTTATATGTTAAAGTTTAGGGATTTGAGTTTAGGTTAAGGTTTAGGTTTAGGTTATAAGTCTAGGTTTTGGGATTTGAGAATAGGTTTAGGTTATAAGTATAGGTTTAGGTTGCGTTATAGGTTAAGGTTTAGGGATTTGAGTTTAGGTTAAGGTTTAGGTTAAGGTTATAAGTTTAGGGTTTAGGTTATAAGTATAGGTTATAGGCTAAGGTTAAGGTTTAGGTTTAGATTATAAGTATAAGTTTAGGGATTTGAGAATAGGTTTAAGTTAAGGTTATAAGTTTAGGTTAAGGTTATAAGTATAGGTTTAGGTTATAGGTTAAGGTTAAGGTTATAGGTTACGGGGTTGAGATTAGGATTAGGTGTAGGTTGGGTTATAGGTTAAGGTTTAGGGATTTGAGTTTAGGTTAAGGTTATAAGTTTAGATTAAGATTATAAGTATATGTTATAGGTTAAGGTTAAGGTTAAGGTTTAGGTTAAAGGTTTTGGTTTAGGGTTAGGTTATAGGTTATAGGTTATAGCTTTAGGGTATTGAGAATGCGTTTAGGTTATAGGTTTGAGGTTATAGGTTTAGGTTAAGGGTGTGGTACCTGCAAATACAGACATAAACATGGCCTGTCCAAATGGCCAGGCCCTTTCAATGTTGTCCATAGGAAATGGATAGCTTCATCATGGTGGTAACAACGGTTCCCACCTTCCAGGGACCCCCGCTCATTCGGATAGCTCTGATGCACATTCGAGTCTGCTCCATTAATCTCGAGCAAATACATAAACACGGCCTGTCCAAATGGTCAGGCCCCTCCAATGCTGTCCATGGGAAATGGACAGCTTCATCATGGTCATAACAGCGGTTCCCACCTTCCAGGGACCCCCGCTCTTCCGGATAGCTCCGACGCACATTTGGGTCTGCTCCATTAATCTCGAGCAAATACAGATATAAACACGGCTTGTCCAAATGGCCAGGACCCTCCAATGTTGTCCATAGAAAATGGACAGCCTCATCATGGTTATAACAGTGGTTCGCACCTTCCAGGGAGCCCCGCTCATCCGGATAGCTCCGACGTACATCCGGGTCTGCTCCATCAATTCTAAGCTAATACAATTAAATCCTAAATTAGTTACTCATCCAAAGTTGGATAGATTGTAATACTTTTATATTCCCATTTGTTGCAACCGTCCATCGTTAATGAGCCATAAATCACATTGTTAAAAACTTAGAATCATTAAAGTGTTACATTAGAATCACAGAAAATACAGTGGGATGTATTTGTTTAATGTTTCGGGATGATGATTGAACTTATTTTGTTTCTCTGATCAATCTTGATTGTCCATTATTATGCTATTGATTGGAAGTGCAGTATCACCCGATTGTCACGCTTGTTGCACCATGTCTTGCTCTTATTTGTATGATTGAATGAACGGTTCTGATTGATAGTAGGTCACCCTGTGTGCCATTTACAAGGTTTGAGGACGATGGTGGTGTTAGCAAATTCATGAAAGTATGTCTGATGGTCGGAGTAGATTTCACCAACACGTCTGATGGTGGGAGTTGATTTTAGTAACACATTATAGTGGACCCACAACAAACCCTTTGGATGACATTATGGTGATAATGTCTCTCTATCTGTGTCTGTGTGTGTGAAATTCCCTCCAAATCTAATACGAATTGAAGTGGAGGAAATCGAAATCCGCGTGTAATGACAGATCCGAAGCTCTATTCAACCTATTTCCATATAATTTCCAGTAAAAAAAAAACTAATATATATATATATATATATATATACACACACACACACACACACACACACACACATGATCAGTTCATCAATTTTTCATCATCGATTTTTGAGCACGATTTTGTGAATTTCAGTCAAGAAAACTCAAATGTGCTATGAAATTACAGTTCAGAGCCTCTTTTCAAACTTCAAAACATCAAATCAAGCAATCTTTTCTATTTTTCATGGGAAAAAAATGAAGATATGTACCGATCTCTTGATTTTTCGGCTCAATTGCATGAATTTCAGTCGAGAAAACTGAAATCCGCCGTGAAATTGCACGCTGGAAGCTCGATCGATCTTTGGCAGCACCTGAAACTTCAAAGAGTGAAGAGAGATGAAAGAGAGAGAGAGAGAGAGAGAGAGAGAGAGAGAGAGAGAGATCGGGGTAGGGAATGGAGCGAGAGAGAGATAGGGTTAGGGATTTGAGAATAGCGAGAGAGAGAGAGAGAGAGAGAGAGAGGATCAGGGAAAGGCGCGAGTGCGTGAGAGAGAGAGAGAGGTTTTGAGATTTGGGGGTGGGCGGGTCGCTGTTTTAGGCGCGCGCCCAAATTTAGGCTGGGGTTGGGTATGACGCTGTGGGCCCCACGATGAAGCGTGTCAAACATCTACCCCATCAGTCAGATGCACCAACCCATGGTGGGCCCAGGTATTAAAAATCAAATCAATCTATGACTTGTGTGGGCCACACCACATACAAAAGTTGAGAGGGGTTACCCTCCTTTAAAACATTCATAATTAATTTTTGGGCCCACCAAGATGTGGTCCACAAATCCAGCCCATCCATTATGTGTGTACCACTTGGATGAGGGATCATACCAAGTTTCAGACGCATCCAAATTTCAAGTGGGGCCCACCAAGTGCTTTTATATGTTTTAGGCATATCCTCTCGTGATTTTAGATGGTATGGCCCATTGGAGTTCAGTATACGGTTGATTTTTGGGATATCTCATAGTTTAAAGGGGACCCATCAAATGCATGGTGTTGATGTTTGACACATGTCATGGTGGAGCCTACACGGCTTGACCTCATGGGGACGACATGGATTAAACACATACATCATGGTGGGGCCTACACAGCACCAACCACCAGCCATTAGATGGTGTAGGGGGGAGTAGCCAATCCGTTCCCATTAATATCAAATATTTTTGAGAATTTGAGGATCTTGTTATATAAACAAATGCTTGGAAATGCTCCACTTGCATGACGCAATTTTATACATGTCTTGTAAACTAGTTCCATTAGTGATTCAGATGGACCGTAAACTGGAAATACTGTACAGGGTGAGGCCTACCCTCTCCCGCTTGTTACCTTTTATATAGCCCACCTAAATCACATGTTAGCCTGATTTTTTGGTCATGTGCCTAACCTAGGTTGACACATGTAATGGTTGAATTGGATTTCATTTACACATCATAGTAGGCCCCGTAAAAAAAATAAGGATGGACGCTTCCCTCCCAAGTGTTTCCCTTGGTATGACTACTTGAATCAATAATGAGGAACATATCATTGTAGTGTACATCCATGTCGGCCAACCCCTTTGCTTATGTGACTCTGTAAATTCCCTAAAATAAACTAGCAAAATGGATGGACGACATGGATATAAAACAAAATACACTGTATGTAAGGTTTTACATTAAATAAAAGTTACTTTGGGTCCTAAGAAGTTTTTAATGGTATGGTCTACCTGAGCATTGGATATGCTACATTTTTATGTTATGTCTTAAATAATTTGATAAAAGGGATTGACGGTTTAGATGCACAGATATATCATAGTGGGCCACCCCGCAGACCTGCCCGTTCGGAGATAGGGACGGGCTGGGTAGTACGCAATCCGCGCCCCCCTTGATGTATCTGTTTTGAGTCCCGATCCTCTGTTTGTCAGAAGATATATGAGATTGTATTTAATGTAGCAATGATGACAGGAGATGATTGAACCACATCATGAGATTGCATTTAATATAGCAATGATGACATGGATGAATCACGGTTTAGTAAAGAAAGGAATTTATTTATTTTGACGAAGTCCGGTTTCATCAATTTTATATCATCCATTTAAATCTGCTTTCCAAGCTCATTTCAAGACATGAGGAGGGTTGTACATCAAGCGGGCGAGTCAAGGTGGGCCAATCTTGGCTTGATTCGTCTGTGCTCTCCTCGAGAATCTCAAACTTATCACTAGAGTTTTGAAGTTGAGCTCGATGTGAGCTAATAGATTGAGTTGAGGCGAACTTATCTCCCCACTCAACATAGCCACCCTACTCAATTGATACAACCCACGCAGATCCAACTCCCAAATCAAATATTTAATTAATAATATATATATAATATTTATTTATTTTTATTTTTAAATATAATATAATATAATATAATATAATATAATATATATTTGAGTCGAGTCAAGCTCATGCTCAAGCTTTGAGCTGAGCAGAGTTCGAATCAAGTCAAGATCAACTGTGATCGAACTCAGCTTGTTTTCAAAATGAGTTGAGTCATTCGAAACTTGGCTCCATTCAAGCCTTAGCCAAGTTGAGCTAAATCGAGTCAAGTTGGTCGAGCTTTTCGAACTAGCTTGGCTCGTGTACAATAGGGCTGAAAGTCGGGCGGGTTGGGTCGGGTTGGTGCTCAACCCTAACCCAACCCAAGGTTCCTATACCTCAACCCTAACCCAACCCAACCCAATCTCGGGTTGAGAATTCTCAACCCAAGCCCAACCCAAGCGGGCTTGGTCGGGTTGATCGGGTTGGTCGGGTATATACATGCTAATATTTTCGTTATTACATTAGTTTATTATATTTCAATATAGGACTTATTTTTTATATCTATAATTTTATTAATTATATATGTGATTATTCATTATAAAGAACTTCATTTTTTCTTTTGAAAAACAAGCTAAATATAAGACTACTCCTTTAAAAGTCATGTAGCATAGCACGAAGTCTATTTGGGAGGGAGAAACTGGCAAATATTGTTAGCTTGAATCCTTTGAAATGATGTGGACAAATGAGACTCGACATCACTAGTGTGCGTTCAATACAAACGATCCATACTCAATTATAATTTATAAGTAACTTATATATTGATCGAGTTCGGGTTGGGTCGGGCAACCCGAGACCTCAACCCAAGCCCAACCCAAGTTTTATCGGGTTGGTGTTTGTATAGCCCAAGCTTAAGATCGGACCCGAAATATCTTGCCCAAGCCCAACCCAATGTCGGGTCGGTCATGGGTCGGTCGGGTTGAACCCGCCCAACTTTCAGCCCTAGTGTACAACCCTAGGCATGAGCCCAAGAATATAGCAGAGCGTAAGCTAAAGTAGACGACAACATGAAAAATTGTTGGGATAATGTTAACCACCGTTGAAACCTTAGCTAAGTGGACCACAACATAGAAAACGGTTGGGATAATGACAACCACCGTTGAAACCTTAGCAGGGCTTATAATGTTTATTTTCCATCGAACTTGTGAGGTCATGAGCCCAAAAATTAAGAAGATTCAAATCTCAGGTGGACCATTTCATTGGAAATGGTGGTGATTGAACGTACTACCATTAAAAACTTCTTAGGACCCAAAGTAACTTTTATTTAATGTTACACGGACTGCACATTCAAAATCTCACTGTATGTAAGGTTTTACAAGTATTTCATCAAACACCTCTTAAGCAACATAAAAATCAAGAAAAAAAGGGTGTTTATTTCATATACATACCTTCCTTACCACCAGCCACACTTCGTTGAGTCATTTCACCATCATTTCATCAAACACTTGGTGAGCAGCATCAATATCAAAGTAACCGAGTCACCAAATTGGTTTAATTCGAGTTGGGTTCGATCCGAGTTGAGTCAAGCTCGGGCAAGCTCCAACTCGGGTTAAAATTTTTTCTAGCAAAAAAAATCGGCTCGACTCAGCTCGAACTCAGTTTCGAACCGAGTTGAATCGAGCTTTTTCAAGTCGAGTCGAGCGAGCTAACCGAGCTAACTCGGTTCGTATACAGCCCTAGCTACTACCCGTGGCTGGTGGTCGATGCTCTATGGGTTCCACCATGATGTATGTGTTTCATCCATGCTGTCCATCCATTTTTACATATTATATTAGGGCTTAATAGCAAAAATGAGAGGGATATAAATCTCAGGTGGACCACACCACATGAAAACAATAGTGATTGGATATCCACCATTAAAACCCTCCTAAGGCCCACTTTACTTTTTATTTGACATTCAATCTGTTGATTAGGTCATACAGGCCCAGATGAAGGGAAAAAAATTAAATTGATCCAAAACTTTATATGGCCCCCAAAAGGTTTTTAACAGTCGACGCTCATTCAACACTGTTTCCTATAATGTGGTCCAGTTGAGATTGGGATATACGTCATTTTTTTTGTCTCATACCATAAAATGATATGGAAAAATAGATGGATGGCAGGGATGAAACACACACAATATGGTGGGGCCCACAGAGCATCGACCACCAGCCCTTGGCGTTGGTGTCAGCGCCAGTAGCCAATCCGTTTCCTGAGAGAGCTCTGTCCTCTCTCACTCTCGCAATCTCTCTCACTCTCGCGCACCCTCTCTCTCTCCCTCGGTCCTCTCTCAACTGCGCCCTCCCTCTCTCTCTCTCTCTCTCGATCTCACTCGGTGCTCTCTCTCACTCTCGTGCGCCCTCTCCCTCCCTCTCTCTCTCTCTCTCTCTCTCTCTCTCGATCTCACTCGGTGCTCTCTCTCACTCTCGTGCGCCCTCTCTCTCTCTCTCTCTCTCTCTCTCTCTCTCTCTCTCTCTCTCTCTCTCTCTCTCTCTCACCCTCTCTCTCTCTCTCTCTCTCTCTCTCGGTCCTCTCTCTCGCGCACCCTCTCTCTCTCTCCTCAGAGAACCTTAACCCTATTTTCGGCGTGGACTCGTGATCGGGGCTCCAACTCAAACAGGAAGTTGTTCTCTTCCTCTAAAGCTCGGTTGACAGTGAGGTATGTCTCTCTCTCTCTCTCAATCTCTCTCAATCTCAATACCGATTGAAACTATTTGGAGATTTAGGGATTTGGGGATTTAGGGATTTAGGGAGTTGGGTCTAATACACAGTTGAACCTGACAGCTTGGAATCTGGATACATGCTGCACAAGATATCTTCAATCTTAGATCCATTTCGTGATATTTCTCTTCAGATTCGCATATGTGATTTGAACAGTGGTTGGAATTCCTTTCATTTTTAGTTTGTTTTTACTTGAATTTTGTTGAGATGGTTAGCATTGGATTCTCAATTGAATAAACTTCCCTGGATCTGTTGATTTGATTGGGTTTTCACTTTTGATTCTTCTGATATTTTCATTTTGTAAATCTCTTGATTAAACTGAATGTTTGTAATTATGTTCACTTGTGCATCCAAAGGAAGCCTTAATGTTTTTGCCCTTTTGGATGCTTCTTAACTTGACAGCTTGGAATCTGGATACAAGCTGCACAAGATCCTTGAATTCTACTCTCTAAGTGGAAATCTTTTTAAAAAAAATTTAACATTTTTTTTATTTTGTAATTTATAATTTATATAACTCAATGGACATCCAGGATTCTACACACATGTGCCACGTGGGAACCTGTGATGCACTTGTAAGGCTAGTAATATCTGAGATCAGACGGTTTTAATTGGATGTCCTGGTGAGTGATAGATGAAATGGTTTAGAGGTTTTTTGATATTCCTGGAATGAGATGCACCACTTTCGCTCTCATGTACATTGTCTACCACCCACCCCTTCGATTGTGTAGTGTTCTACGTCACTAAGGAGTATGGAACTATCCCTTAACTTGGTTGCGAATTACAAGACTGCCCTTGAGCTTGTAACCTTGTTAAGGATCTTTGGCTTGTTTGGATGCAAGAAAAGATGCCCGAGCTCATATGATTATGTCTGTGGTTATTTTGGTCATGCTATCTTACACTAATTATTTTAGATAATTCATTCCTTTGATATGATTATGTTTTGCGATTTCTCTAACAATGTTACGATTGGTATGATCTTTGTCGGGGAAAAGAGGATTCATTCCTTAATTTTTTATGTATTTTTGAAGAATGTTACCGTTGGTATAGTATTTGTGGGGAATTGAGTAAATTTCCCTAGTTGATAAAAAAAATCTTAAATTTATATTTTCATTGCTAAGGTTTTCCATTCCTTAGTTAGAAGTTGGATCAATTTTTTTTTTTTTACTTTCTAAAAGAATATAAAATTCAACCAAAACATGTGAACCTAACATGTTCTTTTTAAAGTAAATAAGGAAAAGACGATTAAGAAAATAATACATCAATAGCCTGGGAAAAGATAGCTAAAGATTGGATGGCCAGGAATTCCTAATTAGATTTGCTTGAGTCATGATAAATAGAGGACTTTTAGAAGTTGTATTCTAAGCATATACATTTCAAGTGATTTTTTCTTCTTCTTTGGATGGAGCATTGTCTAAGAACCACATTGATCAGATGATTTGATAATCTGATTTCATACACAATGTGGCCCACAACTTTGAGCATCTATAATGGTGTTTATGTACATGGATGAGCTGCACAATTTAGCACTTCGTAGCAACAAACATTGGATTTAAACCACAATCACAGGTCCAAGTGTAGCAATGTTACATCTTTGCACAGAATAAAACAGTTTTGAACATAGGTTTGAAGTATTGGCTGCCTTATTGGTGGTGAATGATATGATACCCAATACACTGATTTTAATCTTTGGTTTTCAATGAGAGATGGGGTCCATGGTCCAATAATCCAAACCCATGCATGTTTGTCCCAACAGCAGATGGACTACGCCTACGAATCTCCTTGATAGGACAACCTTAACCTATTAATCTCTGGCTTCTATATAAAAGGTTATGTTGTCTTGTCTCACTCATGTACTATTTCATGTTATATACATTGTATTATATACATCGTTGAATATACATTGTACTAGATGACGTACAACTGATGAAAATTTCCAAGTAAATTATGCGAGGTTTACAGTAATCTTAGAGTGAAGAAAATTTCCAAGTCTGTGCAATTTGGTCTGAGTTCTTTCTCTAATCACGAAAGCCTTGGGAGGGTTGATACGAGGGATGAGTTTGCAAAAGGCCTGAATAAAACTATATTGGGTTATCTTGTTGGTCTTGAAATGATTATGTCCGGCAAGATAACCCAATATAGTTTTAATCAAGCCTTTTGCAATCAACCCATACCTTGTATCAACCCTCCCAAGGCTATCGTGATTAGAGAAAGAACTCAGACCGAATTACACAGACTTAGAAATTTTCTTCACTCTAAGAATACTGTAAACCTCGCACAATTTACTTGGTAATATTCATCAGCTGTAGGTCATCTGGTATAAAGAGCTTGTCTTTCTCTACTAACTGAACATGAAACACGAACTCAATGGCAAATTTTCAACTTATGAATCTTGTGTAATGTAAGATCAACATATCTGGAGAGGCATGTTGAGCGGGGGTCCATGGAAGGTGGGAACCGCTGTTATGACCATGATGAAGCTGTCCATTTTCTATGGACAACATTGGAGGGGCCTGGCCATTTGGATAGGCCGTGTTTATATCTGTATTTGCTTGAACTTAATGGAGCAGACCCGGATGTGCGTCGGAGCTATCCGGAAGAGCGGGAGTCCCTAAAAGGTGGGAACCGCTGTTATGACCATGATGAAGCTGTCCATTTCCTATGGACAGCATTGAAGGGGCCTGACCATTTGGACAGGCCGTGTTTATGTATTTGCTCGAGATTAATGGAGCAGACTCGGATGTGCGTCGGAGCTATCCGGATGAGCGGGGGTCCCTAGAAGGTGGGAACCGCTGTTATGACCATGATGAAGCTGTCCATTTCTTATGAACAACATTAAAGGGGCCTGACCATTTGGACAGGCATGTTTGTGTATTTACTCGAGATTAATGGAGCAGACCCGGATCTGCGTCGAAGTTATCCGGATGAGCGGGGATCCCTGGAAGGTGGGAACCGCTGTTATGACCATGATGAAGCTGTCCATTTCCTATGGACAGCATTGGAAGGGCCTGGCCATTTGGACAGGCCGTGTTTATATCTGTATTTGCTCGAGCTTAATGAAGCAGACCCGGATGTGCGTCGGAGCTATCCGGAAGAGCGGGGGTCCCTAGAAGGTGGGAACCGCTGTTATGACCATGATGAAGCTGCCCATTTCCTATGGACAACATTGAAGGGGCCTGACCATTTGGACAGGCCGTGTTTATGTATTTGCTCGAGATTAATGGAGCAGACTCGGATGTGCGTCGGAGCTATCCGGATGAGCAGGGGTCCGTGGAAGGTGGGAACCGCTGTTATGACCATGATGAAGCTGTCCATTTCTTATGGACAGCATTAGAGGGGCCTGGCCATTTGGACAGGCCGTGTTTATGTATTTGCTCGAGATTAATGGAGCAGACCCGGATGTGCGTCGAAGTTATCCGGATGAGCGGGGGTCCCCGGAAGGTGGGAACCGCTGTTATGACCATGATGAAGCTGTCCATTTCCTATGGATAGCATTGGAGGGGATTGACCATTTGGACAGGCCGTGTTTATATCTGTATTTGCAAGTACCACACCCTTAACCTAAACCTATAACCCCAAACCTATAACCTAAACCCATTCTCAATTCCCTAAACCAAAACCTTTAACCTAAACCTTAACCTAAACCTAAACCTATACCTATAACCTAAACCTAAACTTATACGTATAACCTAAACCTATACTTATAACCTTAACCTAAACTTATAACCTTAATCTAAACCTATTCTCAAATCCCTAACCATATACTTATAAGCTAAACCTAAACCTTAACCTTAACCTATAACCTATACTTATAACCGAAACCTAAACTTACAACTTTAACCTAAACCTAAACCTTAACCGAAACTCAAATCCCTAAACCTTAACCTATAACCCAACCTAAACCTATACTTATAACTTAAACCTTTTCTCAAATCCCAAAATCTATACTTATAACCTAAACCTAAACCTTAACTTAAACTCAAATCCCTAAACCTTAACCTATAACCCAACCTAAACCTATACTTATAACATAAACCTATTCTCAAATCCCAAAACCCATAACCTAAACCTAAACGTTATTCTAAACTTATAACCATAACCTAAACTAAAACCTATAACCTAAACCCGAACCCAAACCCGAACCCGAACCCGAATCCCTAAACTTTAACTCAAACCTAAACCTATAACTTTAACTCAAACCTAAACCTATAACCTAAACTTATAATCTTAACCTAAACCTAAAACCAAAACCAAAACCTATAACCTAAACCTATAAGCTATAACCTAAACCTAAAACCTAAGGGCCTGTTTGGACGGGTGGATTGGAAGGGATTGAATGGTATTAAGGTGGATGGCATGGATTTCAAGGCAATGATGGTGTTGTCAGTGCATTGTCTTAAGATCCATGGGATTGCTATATCCCAGGATTGCTATATGGAGTCTGTTTGGCACGCCCGGCCAATCTCGGGATTAAACCTTCCCATCCCTTCCAATCCCTCGACCCAAACATGTCCCAGGCAAATTTGAACGAATTAGGGTGGAGCTGGGTGGGATTTAAAGGTAATGATGGTGTTGTCAGTGGATTGTCTTAAGATCCATGAGATTGTAATATCCCGAGATAAGATCACCCAGTCTGTTTGGCACGCTCGACCAATCCCGGGATTTAATTTCCAATCCCTTCCAATACCATCCAATCCCTTCCAATCCGCCCGGCCAAATGGGCCCTAAATGTATTCTCAAATCCCTAAACCTAAACCTAAACCTACACCTAATCCCAATCTCAACTCCTTAACCTAAGCCTAAACCTAAACATGAAAACCCAAGCCTAAACCCGATCCCGATTCCGAACCCGATTTCCTAAACCTAAACCTTAACCTATTGTCAAATCCCTAAACCTAAACCTACACCTAATCCTAATCTCAACTCCCTAACCTAAACCTAAACCTAAACTTGAAAACCCAAACCTAAACCCGATCCCGAACCCGAACCCAATTTCCTAAGCCTAAACCTAAACGCTAACCTATTCTCAATTCCCTAAAGTTATAACTTATAACCTATAACCTATAACTTAAACCTAACCTAAACTTATAACCTTAACCTAAACCTAAAACGTAAATGTATTCTTAAATCCCCAAACCTAAACCTACACCTAATCCTAATCTCAACTCCTTAACCTAAACCTAAACCTAAACTTGAAAACCCAAACCTAAACCCGATCCCGAACCCGATTTCCTAAACCTAGACCTTAACCTAATCTCAATTCATTAAAGCTATAACCTATAACCTAACTTAAACCTAAACCTATAACCGACACTTATAACCTAAACCTAAACTTAACCTATAATCCATAACATAAGCCTAAACCTAAATGTATTCTCAAATCCCTAAACATAAACCTACACCTAATCCCAATCTCAACTCCCTAACCTAAACCTAAACTTGAAAACCCAAGCCTAAACCCGATCTCGAACCCGAACTTGATTTCCTAAAGCTAAACCTTAACCTGTTCTCAATTCCCGAAGCTATAACTTATAACCTATAACCTAAACCTAAACCTATAACCTTAACCTATAACCTTAACATAAACCCAAAACCTAAACCAAAACCTATAACCTTAAACTAAACCAAAACCTATAACCTAAACCTTAACCTAAACTTATAACCTTAACCTAAACCTAAAACCAAAACTTAAACCTATAACCTAAACCTATAAACTAAAACCTAAACCTAAACCTATAACCTAAACCAAAACCTATAACCTTAACCTAAACAAAAACCTATAACCTAAACCTTAACCTATAACCTATAACCTAAACTTATAACCTTAACCTAAACCTAAAACCAAAACCTAAACCTATAAGCTAATACCTATACCTAAACCTATACCTAAACCTTAACCTATTCTCAAATCCCTAAACTTAAACCTACACCTAATCCCAATCTCAACTCCCTAACCTAAGCCTAAACCTAAACTTGAAAACTCAAGCCTAAACCCGATCCCGAACCTGATTTCCTAAACCTAAACCTTAACCTATTCTCAAATCCCTAAACTTAAACCTACACCAAATCCCAATCTCAACTCCCTAACCTAAACCTAAACCTAAACATGAAAACCCAAGCCTAAACCCGATCCCGAACCCGAACCCGATTTCCTAAACCTAAACCTTAACCTATTTTCAAATCTCTAAACCTAAACCTACACCAAATCCTAATCTCAACTCCCTAACCTAAACCTAAACCTGAACTTGAAAACCCAAACCTAAACCCGATCCCGAACCCGAACCCAGTTTCCTAAACCTAAACCTTAACCTATTCTCAATTCCCAAAGCTATAACCTATAACCTAAACCAAAACCTAACCTTAACCTATAACCAAAACCTAAACCTATAACCTAAACCTATAAGCTAAAACCTAAACCAAAACCTATAACCTTAACCTAAACAAAAACCTATAACTTAAACCTTAACCTATAACCTATAACCTATAACCTTAACTTATAACCTTAACCTAAACTTAAAACCAAAACCTAAACCTATAAGCTAAGACCTAAACCTAAACCTATACCTAAACCTTAACATATTCTCAAATCCCTAAACCTAAACCTACACCTAATCCCAATCTTAACTCCCTAACCTAAACCTAAACCTAAACTTGAAAACCCAAGCCTAAACCCGATCCCGAACCCGAACCCGAACCCGATTTCCTAAACCTAAACCTTAACCTATTCTCAAATCCCTAAACCTAAACCTACACCAAATCCCAATCTCAACTCCCTAACCTAAACCTAAACCTAAACATGAAAACCCAAGCCTAAACCCGATCCCGATTTCCTAAACCTAAACATTAACCTATTCTCAAATCCCTAAACCTAAACCTACACCAAATCCTAATCTCAACTCCCTAACCTAAACCTAAACCTGAACTTGAAAACCCAAACCTAAACTCGATCCCGAACCCGAACCCAGTTTCTTAAACCTAAACCTTAACCTATTCTCAATTCCCAAAGCTATAACCTATAACCTAAACCTAAACCTAAACCTAACCTTAACCTATAACCTTAACCTATAACCTAAACCTAAAACCTAAACCTAAACCTATAACCTAAACTTATAAGCTAAAACCTAAACCTAAAACATAAAACCTAAATGTATTCTCAAATCCCTAAACCTAAACCTACACCAAATCCTAATCTCAACTCCCTAACCTAAACCTAAACCTACACCAAATCCTAATCTCAACTCCCTAACCTAAACCTAAACCTACACCAAATCCTAATCTCAACTCCCTAACCTAAACCTAAACCTACACCAAATCCTAATCTCAACTCCCTAACCTAAACCTAAACCTAAACTTGAAAACCCAAACCTAAACCCGATCCCGAACCCAGTTTCCTAAACCTAAACCTTAACCTATTCTCAATTCCCAAAGCTATAATGTATAACCTAAACCTAAACCGAACCTAAACCTATAACCTTAACCTAAACCTAAAACCAAAACCTAAACCTATAACCTAAACCTATAACCTAAACCTATAAGCTAAAACCTAAATCTAAACCTAAAACCTAAATGTATTCTCAAATCCCTAAACCTAAACCTAATCCCAATCCCAATCTCAACTCTCCAACTTAAACCTAAACCTAAACTTCTAAACCCGATCCCGAACCGAACCCGATTTCCTAAACCTAAACATTAACCTATTCTCAAATCCCTAAACCTAAACCTACACCAAATCCCAATCTCAACTCCCTAACCTAAACCTAAACCTAAACATGAAAACCCAAGCCTAAACCCGATCCCGAACCCGAACTCGATTTCCTAAACCTAAACCTTAACCTATTCTCAATTCCCAAAGCTATAACATATAACCTATAACCTAAACCTAAACCTAACCTAAACCTATAACCTTAACCTATAACCTTAACATAAACCCAAAACCTAAACCTTAACCAAAACCTATAACCTTAACGTAAACAAAAACCTCAACTTATAACCTTAACCTAAACCTAAAACCAAAACCTAAACCTATAAACTAAAACGTAAACCTAAACCTAAACCTAAACCTAAACCTAAACCTATTACCTAAACCAAAACCTAATAAAAAACCTATAACCTAAACCTTAACCTATAGCCTATAACCTAAACCTAAACCTAAACAAAAACCTATAACCTAAACCTTAAACCTTAACCTATGTGTCACATGTAATTTCATGTTTCAGACTTTAGCTGCATGCTTACCCACCGATGCCCCACCACCTCCGCTTTCATCTTTGTGATTTTTTGTTTATTTATTTATGTTAAGTTTATATGTATTTATGCGTGAATGAATGTGATGCAAATAAGATTGTTTGTGTTTGGATGAATGTAGTTTATGTAGTTTGGGTTTAGATGGATGTGAATGTGAATATGATGAAATGTGTATATCAGGATGAATATGATGGAATATATTGTTAACAGGTGTATATCAGGAATTTTGTACGGATTTTGAGCTGGAATATATATATATTTTTTTAAAACGAAACTTTTGGCGACGAAAATTTTTGTCGCTAAAAGATATGTTAGTATATTTTTAGCAGCGAAACTTTTCGCTACTAAAAGTCTTGTACAGTACAAGACTTTTAGCAGCGAAAATTTTTGCTGCTAAAAACAGAAGGATTTTTTAAACAGTTTTAGCACTAAAAGTTAAAAATTTTTAGCAGCGAACAGTTTCGCTGCTAAAAGTCTTGTATAGTATTTTTTAGCGACGAACGTTTTCGCCGCTAAAACTTTATGTAGTTTGGGTTTAGGGATGTGAATGTGAATATGATGAAACATGTATATTAGGATGAATATGATGGAATATATTGAAAACAGGTCTATATCAGGAATTTTATACGGATTTTGAGCCAGAATATTTATTTTTTTAAAAGAAACTTTTGGCAGATATGTTAGTTTATTTTTAGCAGCGAACATTTTGGCTGCTAAAAGTCTTGTATGGTACAAGACTTTTAGCCGTGAAAATTTTGGCTGCTAAAAGTCTTGTACAGTACAAGACTTTTAACCGCGAAAATGTTCGCTGCTAAAAACAGAAAGATTATTTCTAAAGTCTTACCGCTAAAAGTTGAAAATTTTTAGCAGCGAAAATTTTTGCTACTAAAAGTTTTATATAGTGTTTTTTAGCGACGAACCTTTTCGCCGCTACAAGTTTATGTAGTTTGGGTTTAGATGGATGTGAATGTGAATATGATGAAATGTGTATATCAGGATGAATATGATGGAATATATTATTAACAGGTGTATATCAGAAATTTTGTACGATTTTTGAGCTGGAATATTTTTTTCAAAAAAGAAACTTTTGGCGATGAAAATTTTCGTCGCTACAAGATATGTTAGTTTATTTTTAGCAGCGAACATTTTCACTGCTAAAAGTCTTGTAGAGTACAAGACTTTTAGCCATGAAAATTTTCGCCGCTAAAAACAGAAAGATTTTTGTATTTTTTAGTGACGAACATTTTCGCCGCTAAAAGTACCATATAGGATTTTTAGCTGCGAAAATTTTCGTAGCTAAAAGTAATTTTTGAAAAAATGTTTGGAGCATTTAGCAAAGAAAATTTTCGTCGCTAAAAGTCTAATGCACGATTTTTAACTACGAAAATTTTCGTTACTAAAAGTGTCGTCGCTAAAAGTGAACTTTTAGCGATGAAAATTTATTTCGTCACTAAAAGTGACTTTTAGCGACGAAAATGTATTTCGTCACTAAAAGTTCGTCGCTAAAAACCCTCTTTCTTGTAGTATGTAGAGACATGCATGCCAAAAATAACGTTCAAAACTGATAGGCTAAGCAGTGGATACTTGATTACACATCTACTATTAGAATTATAGTATCAATTGATTCAATTCACTAATGCCTTGAACAAAATAATCACTAATCATTCAAATTTGTAGCATGGTTATCAGAAGATTAAAACCTGTGCCATTCTATAATTACTCTCCGAAATCTATTATGCATGCCATAACAGAAACTAGAGAGCACTTCAAAATCAAAATCAAAAGATTTCTGGTAAAATGTAATATTAAAGGTGGGTCACACATCAATTGAGTTGTAATATCTGGGATTACCATTTTTATTTTTTATTTTTTATTTTTATTTTTGTAAAGTTCCTAGTGTAATGCAAACTATAAAGAGTAAACAATACATTTAGGTGATCTACATACTCTTAAGAGAAGCTTTAGCATTTTATAGCCAGGTAAAACTAAAAGGGTGCTATTGGATGCACTATTGAGTCCAGCATAGTGGAATAAGAAAAACGGAGGGGTAACTCATGTAGGTATGCAAGGACATCACTTTCTCTTGTAGGTGAAGGAAACAACTTTATGTCCATGATCCACCCCATCCATTATGTATGGCCAAAAAGCAAGCTGATTCAACACTCAAGTCGGCCGCTCGATGGGGAACCGTATAAATATATACCTAAAACCTCTTAATACACGTGGTATGGCCCACCTGCATTTTGGAATAGTGGGCCTATCAATGGGCTGGGCTTAGCCTAGCAATGGCAAGTATTTGAGGTCTGGCCTGAAAGCCTGGCCAAAGAGTTCAAAAGCCAGCCCAAAGCCTGGCCCATTTACAGCCCCATGGAATAGTAAGAGTTTTGGCTAATTCTTTCATCTTAATGAAGCATATTAGATGAATGGATTGAATGGTTTATAAACATTACAGTGGGCCCTACACAAAACTAATGGTGGGTGTGCCCATCTCAATTGTTTCCTATGGTGTGGCCTGCTTGATTTTGGATCATCATGATTTTTAGGTTCCATGCGAACATGAAGTAGCTTACCTAATTGAGGGTGGATCTCATGAAACTTCTATCAATGTGGTGCTTGATTAGTGAAGGTAAGCTAGCGTAGTCCAGATGGAAATAACCATTCAAGAATGAATTGGTATTTACCGTGCAACTGCTCCTTTCCCATTCAAGAATAGAGCTTTTTGCCGAACAAGGGATTCAGTTTTTCTTGAAAAATATGATTTTCTTTCCCATTCGAACTGATTTTGTTGGGGATTTTGACCTGCCGAATCACACAGATCTAGATCTAGGATAGCAATCCAATGACACTAAGAATACACAAGAGAACACAGATTTAACATGGAAAACCCTTGCAGGAAAAAACCACGACACAAAGCGACATATCTCCACTATGAAAATAGAAATTACAAAGAGAGAGGACTTACCCGATTCGAACAACCTCGAATCTCACCCTTGCTACACCCTTTAGAAACCCTAAAAAACCTTTTAAGAACCCTTAGAACTACTTTAGAAAGCCTTAGAATACATCCCAATCCTGCATACACCCCTTTATATAAGTTTAGAAAGAAGCAGACTCGGAATAGGAAACAAAATCCGCAAAATCTGCGTTTCCGCAATCGCATCTGCGGAACTTATCGATGTCATCGAGCCACTCTTGATGACAGCCTCAATATCATCTGAAGGTCTCTCGATGATATGAGAACAGGATCAAAACTGTCCAGCAACCGGGGGTGAAAAATACTGTGAATTATCGATGACATCGAGACCCTGTCGATATCATCGACAGACCAACAGATAGATTTAAGACATCTGTCGATATCATCTAAAACTCTGTCGATATCATCGACAGACCACCAGACAGATTTAAGACATTTGTCCATAACAATCTCCACCATATCTTCAATCTTCATCCGTGTAGCTTCTTGTCCCCTTTTCTTATTTCTACACCATATCATAGCTTCTCTTGCACACTTCGTCTTTCTTTTATGCTATCGTCAAGCCCAGAGAAGTTACATAGAACTTGAACTTCTCTAAAGGAACGATCTAGGAGAGCATGTCTGTTGGATCAGAATCCACATGCCCAACCATCTTTGCTCCTGTCTTCCCAAAAGAAAATACGTAGTCTTCTTACCATCTCACCGCTACCCAATATTGCTTGTTGGGATACTTGCTCACAACACTGATAGCCTGTGAAATAACCAGTCTAATCCAGCCCATGGCATACATTACCAACCGCATTCGAATAAGGCTCATGAGATATCCTGCTTTTCCTTATCTGTTTTGGGACATGTCCTGAGGAAAACTTGAGAAGAGACGCATAGAGAACGTTCTTCAGCTTTACCTGGCCCATCACATCCTTGATCAATACCTACACACAAGGTATTCCTCCTGTGATTACCAAAGCATACTCCTCCTTCAGTCTCAATGCCGAGAACCATCTTTACAGCCCCTCGATCCTTCATCCTGAATGTCCCACTTAACCGAGTCTTCAATACATTGATTTCAGACATGTCATAATTGGCGATCTACATGTCATCAATTCTTGACTCACCATGAAGGAATCAAACCACTGCCTAGGTGACAGGTCGAACCACGACCTCCTGCAAAGTCTTTTCTCAACCCCTTTAACTTCTAACTGTTCTGGTTGCTTCATGTAGATATGCTCTTCACTTTCTCTTACAGAAGTGCATACTCCACATCCATCCTTCCAGCTCAAGATCACATTGGCCAACCAGCGCCAATCACGGATCTAATAAACACCTGATATACCGTCGGCGTAAATATCTCTGAGAAGCTGATCCCTTGTCTCTGAGCATAACCCTTCGTTACCAACCTCGCCCTATATCTATGCTGTATCCTCCTAGAGATCCACCTGCATCCAACCGCTTTCCGGCCCACTGGAAGCTCTACTAGCTCCCATATGTCGGTCTGGTACAACGAATCCATCACATTGCCCATAGTCACCTTTCACTTCTCAGCATCAGGCTCACCTAGAGCCATCTGAATAGAAGATTAATCTCCTATGATATTGGAGTCGTCCATGTACCTCGCCGATATCCTGCGATCATGCTGTGTGATTCTTCTCACAGGTGGCTACTCCACCTGCTCTGTATCCCTGTCCGCACGTCTCAGCCTTCCTGCCCTGCCCACTCATGTGGTCATGCCCAACATGCCACACACTTGCAGAGGTGAAATCCGCTACATCCACTACAACTCCACCTTTTGAAGTGCTCCCGATCAATCTGTACAAGTTACCGAGTCGTTGCACTTTCATGATTACCCGTGCCCCCTTAGATACCTTAAGAGTACTATCAATACCTATGTACTTGCATCCTTTTGCCTCAAGCACACCAAGAGAAATCAGATTCTGCTTCAAATCAGGAATGTGCCTGACATTAGTCAAGGTACGCTCCACCCCATCAAACATCTTAATGCACACCGAACCAATTGCCATAACATTACAGGCAATATCATTGCCCATAAATACCTGTCCACCATCGCACTCCTTGTAGCTGGTGAACTAACTCCGATGAGGAGTCATGTGAAAAGATGCCCTTGTGTCTAGCATCCACTCGTCCTTACGATCATCGTATGACCGCCTGATAGTAGACACAAACAAAACATCACCATCACATCCACTCGATCCATCTGATGTGGCAGTATTGGCCTCCCCATACGAAGCCTCAGAATCTTATCTCTTCAATTCAGGATTTCCACAATCCTTCTTCACATGTCCTTCCTTCCCACAATTCCAGCACTTTACCTTTCCTTTGCCCTTGCCCTTTAATTTGGATCTATAACCTGAAGAACTCATACCTTGTTCAGAATTCCTACCCATTGTAAACAGTGCATCAGAAGATGTCCCCATGTCGTCGTTTACCTTTCTCATAGCCTTCCCTTGAAGGGCTGAGATAACGGTGTCGACACTCAGGGTTTTATTTGTGCTGCACATGGTGTCCTTGAATGACTCATACGACGCCGGAAGAAAATTCAACAACATACATGCTTGTTCTTCATCTTTCATCACTTCCTCCATATCCAGCAATTTGTAAACTAATTTATTAAAGTTGTTGATGTGAGCCTCCAGATCTCCACCCTCTGCCATCTTGAAGTTATATCACTGCCACTTCAAGTGTAGGTGATTTTCTAAGGATTCTTTTGCATAGACATCCTCTAACTTCGCCCATAACTTAGCCGCAATTTTCTCCCTCATGATGTTGTAGAGAACCTCATCCGTGAGACATAAACGGATCGATGATAAAGCCTTCTTATCGAGAGTATTCCAATAATCATCAGTCATAGTAGACTTTCGCTCCTCAAGAGTACCATCTTCGCCTTGCTTGATTAAGGAACTCATCATCTTGATCTTCTATAATTCAAAATTATTTTTCCCAAAGTACTTCTCAATCTCATACCTGACGCTCGCCATTATTACTAATCCTGCAGATTCAGATCTGTGCCCAAACCGATTACTCTGATACCACTTGTTGGGGATTTTGACCTGCGGAATCACACAGATCTAGATCTAGGATAGCAATCCGATGACACTAAGCACACACAAGAGAACACAGATTTAACATGGAAAACCCTTGTGGGAAAAAACCACGACACAAAGCGACATATCTCCACTATGAAAATTGAAATTACAATGAGAGAGGACTTACCCGATTCGAACAACCTCGAATCTCACCCTTGCTACACCCTTTAGAAACCCTAAAAAACCTTTTAGGAACCCTTGGAACTACTTTAGAAAGCCTTAGAATACATCCTCATCCCGCATACACCCATTTATATAAGTTTAGAAAGAAGCAGACTCGAAATAGGAAACAAAATCTGTAAGCCCTGTATCCTAGACCGTACCGTTCCATAGACTTCCGCGGTTTTCCGGTCGAATTTCGGCAACCTTCGACCCTTAACCTGCATTTACGCGCGACACCTATTTACACGCCGTCCACCCGAATCGACTCAACCTAAGACTAGTACCTTAGCGACCGCGCCGTCGCTGCGGTTCCAATGCTGCGACTCGCGCACCGAGGCGATACTCTGACCAGGAGATAGTGGGCCAGCGTTCGGCGCGAGGAAAACGCCGCACGTGCGGATTCCGAGAGAATCTCTACGAGATGTCACATCAATCATCCATCAATCAATCCCATCATGTCAAGTACACATCATCTCACACCCTTCCCTAAGCAACCCCTAAAGTCAAAAAGCTCTTACACAAGCCATACTTTTCTTACACCAATGGCCACAAAAGTCAAAAAAGTCTCTTACACCCATCACTCACCACATCCATCACTCCATAACCATCGCTCTCTCTCTCTCTCTCTCTCTCTCTCTCTCTTTACAACCCTCTCTCTCCTTCATTTTCAAAACACAACTCCAAGCAACCCAAGAGCATCACACGTCCAAACCTCTCCCCATTCTTCCAAGCTACAAGTGTGGCCCACCTTTCCTACCCTTTCATCTCCCATCTTAACCATCCAAACCTCATCTCCTCCGTTGGAATCTAAGGAAGCCAAGGGAGCAAGAAGATCAAATGGTGGGTGCGTTATAGGCTAGATTTTCATGTGTTTATGATGGGCCAAGTGAGGCCAACCGATCAATGGTTTGGATCTCACTTGGGACCCTAAGATATGGCCGATGACACACTTTGATCATCATGATCATTCCATGATGTGGCCAATCTCCATGGACCCCATCATGATGTTTATTTTCTAATTGATAAGGGTCATCTAGACCGTCTATTTTATTGGAGAAGGAATCTCCACCGTTGGATTGTGATTTAATGGGCCCACATGTATTAGGACCCACTTGATGTATGATTGATTTCAAGGGAGGGCCCATAATGTCAGGGTCCCTCCATCACGCGTGTCCCACTCTCTCTATCTCTCTCCCACCCTCTTTATTTCATTTTTTTCCTTATGTGATCATGATATGGTTGTGTGGCTCACTTGGGTGGACCCCACCCTGAAGCATGTATTTCATCCAAACTATCTTCAAGTGTAGCCCACTTCAAATGTGTTGTACCCACACGACCCATCATTTGGTGGCCCACCTAAGCAGGGCCCACCTCACTGCATTTGCAGCGCCAGACCATCCAGCGTCCAGGGATGTTGGACAAAGGGAAAACACAAAGATTGGCTTGTTTCCAAGCTTATGGGGTGGCCCACTCATTTAGGCCCCACCTTGATGTATGTAGTCAATCCACGTCGTCCATTCCTTTTCCAAGCTCATTTTAGGCATTGAGCCGAAAGATGGGGCCAATCCGACTTTCGGGTGGGCCATAGCATAGTAAACAACGGGTTTACCATTGAAATATCCCCTGTCATTTCTATACCCCAAAATATACTGAATATTGGGTTCATATGGCCTGTCATGAGCCATGGAATCTAACGGTCGGGGTGGATTCACCTAATGCGGGCCCCACACGAGGAAAACCACAAGAATTCTTTTAAACAAAATAAGCAGCCGCAGCAGCGCTGCTGTTGTCAGAAGGCAGCAGGCTCTGCCTGCGTGCGACGAGCGGGCAGTCTGGCAGCCACCCGTGGGCCTCACCAAGATGTATATTTGTCATTCAAACCGTCCATGAGGTGGGCCCTCCCTGAAGTGGGCCCCCTCCAAATATCAGGCTGATCCAACGCTGAGGCGACCCACATCATAGGAAACAGGGTTGATTAAAGGCCTGCCATTGAAACTCTTTTTGGGGCCACAGAAGTTTCGGATCAAGCTGAAATTTGTTTTTACCCTTCATCTAGGTCTGCGTGACCTTATGAACGGGTTGGATGGGAAATAAACATTACAGTGGGCCCCACATGGAGCCCACATGATTTATGTGTTTTATCTCCACTGTTTGCCTGGACGGTGGAGCCCACAATGTTGTATTTGTTATATCCCCACCGTCCAGGGGACGGTGGGTGTATGTGGGTGCGTGCGTGTGGTGTGTGTGCACGTGTGGCTGTGTGTGTGTGTCTGTGTGTGTGTGTGTGTGTGTATTATATTGTATATATATTATAGATATATATATTATGTATATATATATATATATATATATATATATATATATATATATATATATATATATATCATGTAATATACATATACCTGATGGTGGGCCTTCATGGGACCCACCATGATGCATGTGTTGCGTGCAAGCTGTCCATCTATTTTGCAAGCTCATTTCATGGCGTGAGCCAAAGAATGAGTCAGATTTATAGTTCAAGTGGGCCCACCTTGATATGCATAAGGCCCAAGTGATTAGGCCAACCTTGCCATAATTATGGCCCGTTGTTGAGGCCTGCTTTGATGTGAATGAAAGGCCCATGTTATGAGGCCCATTCGATGCATTTGTGGCCTGTGGTTGAAGCCTGCTTTGATATATAAGGCCATATTACGAGGCCCATTGTGATGTACTCAAAGGCCCGGGGGTTATGGCCCATTGCAATGTACATAAGGCCCATTGATGTGGCTCACTTGATTTATATAAGGCCCATTCGATGTGGCCCATTTGATGTATCCAAGGCCCATGGGTCGAGGCCCAAAGGGGTGTCCTTAGGGTCCATTGCATGTGGGATTTCTCTATGGCTTGTGTGCTGATATTAGGCGGGCCATGCCTTGGGAGAAATGTTGGTTTGACGTCTACATTGTAAGAATAATGTTGGTTAAATGTCCGCATTAAAATTCTCCCTAGGGCCCATTGTTAGGCCCACACTTGTAGGTCATCTAGGCCCATCTTTGTTATGAACAACATCTATCCCATATAACATGTGTAGTATAGTTCCATGATTCATGATTATACGCATCATATGTATACTTGATATGAGAAGTGACTGATCATAGTATATGCCTTCGGGCAGATTGTTTAGGGGCTCCCGGATAGGTGGTGTTGCCCTACATGAGCGCACGATACGCGCAAGATTGCTGCATGATTGGATAGTGTGATTCATGCATTCGCATTGTGTGATATAGTACTGTACGCCCTAATGACATCAGGGCCGTAGCCTCCACAGGCATATCGTGGTTAGCAGGATTGGATATCGAAAATCTTGTTCTACATGAGGTGCTATAGATATCCCTTGGTGAAAGTCCCTAAACCCTTATGGTACCAAGAGGTTGCTCCGACGTCTAGACCGAGTGGGCGCATGAGTGCCGATGGCCGATTATCAGAAGGCCGCGCTTTCCACTGTGACGTGGTCAGTTGGAAGGGGGTGCAGCCTTACCCGCCCGAGAGGAGGGGGCGATGCTAGGCTGAGTTTGACCAGCTCGAGAAATGGGTCCGCTATCGACGAGCCGAGCCCGATATTGCCAGGCTGGTAGTGAGGTCTCTTCCACTTACCTTATTGCACGCGATGGGGTGGCATCTGGTTTAGAGTGTACTAGACCCCGGTGATATTCCAGATTTGAGTCGTATTGATATGTGGACTTAGATGAGGATTCACATGCTTGAGTTGCATCTTTACATCGCATAGCCTTGATATGGCTAACGACATTCATAGATTCATCAGCATGTTCCGCATTACTCTGATACTGCATGATTGCATTACTACCTTACGCACACACTTTCACCACCCTCTAAGCTTTCTATAAGTTTATGCACGACCGTTGCGTACAGGTGACGTTGGGACGCAGCAGCGCTGAGGCAGGAGTGCAGAACAAATCTTTTTGGAGCTTTTTGTCCATTTTCATTGTATTTTCCTTTATGCTCATTGTACTTGTAAAGTTTTTTATCATAGTGGAAATGTGATGGAGTTTTTGGTTGTTGTTTGTGGGTTATGCCTTTGGTTATGCTTATTACGAATCAAACTGATGTTGAAAATCCTCCTAGTAGCATCCCAGGATCGGAATCTGGCGAATGGGCGCTGGGAGCCGAAAATGGGGTTCTATGGAGGCTGTTGGCGCCGGATTCGGCGATCGGAAATTTTGTGAGCCCGGTTTCCGAGTTTGGGGCGTGACAAAATCCGTAAAATCTGCGTTTCCGTAATCGTATCTGCGGAACTTATCGATGTCATCGAGCCACTCTCGATGATAGCCTCGATATCATCTGAAGGTCTCTCGATGATATTGGAACAGGATCAAAACTGTCCAGCAACCAGGGGTGAAAAATACTGTGAATTATCGATGGCATCGAGACCCTGTCGATATCATCGACAGACCAACAGACAGATTTAAGACATTTGTCGATATCATCTAAAACCCTGTCGATATCATCGACAGACCACCAGACAGATTTAAGACATTTGTCCATAACAGATTTATGATTCATTTTAACATAGAGATTCTAAAATATGAACATAGATCCTATGTAATATTCAATATTAATTCCATTGTTTGGTTATGAGTCTTGTCGTTTTTATGAACATGTAGGAAAATGTAGTCAAACAACAGAACTTACCTTGCCAATCACCTAAAATAAATAAAAAAAAATAAAAAAAATAAAAAAAAAAACTAGCTCTGCCAATCTCTGGTAATGGAGGAATTTTATGTTTAACATTTTTTTTTCCTCACGTTTTTACTCATTTTCTTAAGAAGAAGTTACGAAACTTTTTTTTTTTTTTTTTTTTTCAAACAGAAAAATTATCATATCATATAGAAATTCATCTATATATTTTTTCAAAGGTTTTCAAACCTTTCCAAATAATGTAAAATAATTAGCTCAAATGTACTTAATTCCCTAGGCCACCAGCAATTACACGATTATTACAGTCCACTAGTCTCTCTTTCTGACTATTTTTCTCATGCATATGGTCTGACATAGTCTAACGTGTAAATGAGTTGACCGTTTTCAACTAAGTCATGTTTGCAGGGTGCCCCATCTTATTAATGGTATTGAGCTTGCACATCCGCCTATGTTGTCTCAACTACGATGCTAGATCAGGCAAATATTTTTCAACAATGTGGAAATGATAAATAGAGTGTGTTTCATCAAATGATGGTTAGGGGTTCTAGAGACCATCATTTGATGTAGGGTTGACATTGAGCTGGGCAACCTGCAGAGAACCTGCAGGCATATTCAGAGCTACAATGTATAACAACTCTCCCCAATTGCATCTCAGCCCCTTCTGCCCTTAGAATAACATAAAACCCTAGAAGAGAGAGAGAGAGAGAGAGAGAGAGAGAGAGAGAGAGAGAGAGAGAGAGAGAGAGAGAGAGAGAGAGAGAGAGAGAGAGAGAGTTACAAGAACCCTAAACGCTCGGAAGGTATATAAATAAGAAGAATTCGATTTACCTCTTGTCACGATTGATGTGTATGTCACTGTCACTAGGCCCACATGCAGAATGGTTCGATGATTGGAACCGTTCATATCGAGAGGGGGATGAGATTGGGAGAGGGAGTTCGAAAGAGAGGGAGATTGAGGGAAAGGGAGATTGAGAGAGAGGGAGGGAGAGTGAGAGGGAGATCGAGAGAGGGTTGATCGGAAGATCGAAAGAGAGGGAGATTGAGAGAGGGAGAGGGAGACGGAGACGGAGATGGAGATGGAGATGAGAAACGAGGGATTTCAAGGTTGTTGGCGTAAGGAAAGGGTTAAAACACATCGGTAGTTTGCAGCAGATAGAGCAATGTGCCTCCTGGGCCTTGTGGGGTCCACTCAGAGATTTTTAATCGAATCCATTAATTCCATCCATCTGTTTCAAAATAAAACCATAAAACAAAATAATAAGAAATAAGAAGATCCAAGACTCAATTGGGACACATCAACAAAATAGTGAAAAGAACAACATATAACACAATGACTTGTGCATTACCGTTTCAAATCAGGAACAACTTAACGCCGTTTCCGAACCAAATTCTCAACCGTACTAGTTTAACGATTTTGGTGTAGTGAGCTAACATAACAAAATTAGTTATCTAATGCATCCGACAACCCCACAGCCCATCCAACCTTCATATACCAAACCGCTACAAAGATGACTTTTTCCTGATAAAAGCTTACATTCCAAATATATGGAAGCGGGCAGAGGGACTTGTACAAGAGCGCCAGGGAGTAACTTTTTCAGCTCAATATCTCCGCTCCTTAGGGACCCAGGACCATTTCAAAGTGAGATCGGATTCATACATCTAACAATTGGGACAATCATCACTCTCTCCACTATGAAGATTTTGGAATTGCAGCATTTACGTTTATAGATTCTTGATCGAACTCCCGCCTTGAAAAAAACCATCGGAGACATTAAAAAACAATATGCCAATGTATTTATTTTCCATCCTTCACTAGATCCATCAATATATCAACACCCATAGGAACGATTCAGATAACATAGAAGGTTCCACTTCAGCAGAATCCTAGAGATGTTCCTGGTGCAAATGCAGAGAATTCGGAGTCATTGGGAGACAGAAATCCCACCCCTTGCCTTGGTAACCCATGCTAGCTATGAGGAAGCACACCTTCACGAGGACGAATCACATGCTGGATATTTTTAAACAGAACCAGCACAAGTCTAAACCTCACTAGCGCATCAACTTTAACAGAAGTAACAGCTCTGTCTTCGTCGGTCCAGGAGTATTGGCTAGATAGCAGAAACAACGCCTCATTTCAAAATAAAAAATAAATAAAAAATCGACAACCGGATCCACAACCGATTCACATATCAATATGCACATAGACACCAACACACTAACTACTTCCACAACCAGCCCACTAAAACTATAGCCAGAGAGATGGATGGATTAGATCTAACATAGATAGAGGAGCTCAGCACCGGATCCTTTACCGATCGACTAGAGAGAGAGAGAGAGAGAGAGAGAGAGATTGAGATTACATGTGCTTAATTTCCGTCCGCCATCACCACTCGAGATCAAGACCGCTAGAGAGGGGTTTGCAGGCAGGGATAGAGCAAGAGGGAGAGGGAGCACGAACGTGTATCCTTACTCTTGTCCGGGTGGTAGACTCTCAGGAGTCTCCCGGTCAAGGTTTCGAGTAGCCATAGGTCGTGAAATTCCACCAGCGTGAGTGTGTGGGGGTGTGTGTGCGCGTGTTATATATATATATATATACACACACACTCTGCCCCAAAATATCCAGTTCCACCGGTTTTCTCCCCTTTGTTCCGCGCTCGAATATTGACCTTCGATTTTCAAGTTCACCATCCAACGGCTCACGATTTGACATGACTTGACCTTATGGGAGCAGCTTGATCCAGCAGTTCGTTCACACGTGTGACCTTATGTTTGATTGAATTGGCGTCACAATGTTGTTACAAAATCCCGAAATTGACCATCCGCTAATGGATAAAACATCAGGGATTGATCCACAGAGATTACAATGGATGATCAATGGTTGGTTCCTACAATAAAGTGTGGCCACAGTTTCCATGTGCATTCAAAGATAGATCTATCAATGGTTGAAGATCAACAGTTTCATCTGCGGGGTTAATGGATTGATCTTATGTTAATGGACAATTAATGGTAAGATCTTGCAATGGTGGAAGATCAATAGACAAAATCTAGTAAGGAAAATCAATGGTCACATCTAGTGATAGAGGACAATCAACGTTTACATCTAGCAATAATGGATGAACAATTGTTACGTCTAGTGTTAGCGGAAGATCAATGGTCAGATCTAGTAATAATGGATTATCGGTAATGGAATCTAGTGGTAATGGACGACCCATTCTTAAGCCTCATTATAACAGACGATCAATGGCTAGTTCCATTGATAATGATTGATTAAATGAGAAAATCTTGTATTGATGAGAGATTAATTAATTGTTAGATCTAGTGAGGCTAAAAGATCATTGGTCATATATAGTAATAATGGACGATTAATGATATGATGATTAATGATCAGATATAATGATAATGGAAGAACAATGGTCAAATTCAAGTAAAATGGAATATCAATATGGTATGATTTGGTGATAATGGTCAACTGGTGGTAGGGTCTAATGGTAATGACTAATGGTGGTATCTTATTATTGGACTATCAAGGGTTGGATCTAACAATAATATACCAATAACAATCAAATCTAGTGATATTAGTTGCTGGAATATAAATTTAATTAACATTGATGGATGACCAAACCATATTCAAAACTAGTGATCATTTTGCACTAAGGGATATTGATGGTGGATCTTACATCTCGCCGTCCATGTATAATCACTAGAAACATTCCATCCACGGCTAGGAAAGAATTAGTGCAATGTTTGAGGCGTTAGGATCCTCTAATCGATTTTACTTTTCCACGTGGACTCGATGTGTAGTCCAGATCAATTATTAGGCTGTCCACACATCAAAAATCAAGGCTCTCTCTCTCTCATGTCTATAGAAGGATATTTTTACAAATTCCAGGATTTGTTGTCTCAAATGATGGCAGCTTCTCTTTCAAAATAGAATCCATTCTCCACTTCAGAATAGTTTCTATTTTGTAATAAGATAAACTGCCAGAAGTAGATACCAGTAGTGTTAGCAAATGCACCTATGACTCCCCTAGCATCCAATGGCCCATCTTAAATTCCAAATGGGCTTCTTGTAATGAGCGGTATTTACTTGTGCAAAATAAAGTAAAATAAAATAAAAAGAAGAAGAAGAAGCTCTATAATAAAACAAAATGCTGCGCATTTGAACTCATCAACATTCAATACATTTTCTTTTAATACATTTTCTGTGCTTTTCTAAACACACAACCTTTACACTTGGTTTCCTTGAAAAATTTCCATGAAAACAACTTAAAAGAAAGAATTAAAAGAAAGAATTAATCAATCGTTTTAATGGTTACACTGGTTAGACAAGGAAGAAATCAAAATTTCAGTCTTCTGTTGTAAGGCAATCCTTCCTTCAAAATAAGCAACTTCACTTCTAGACAAATGAGAGGACGCGCTGGAATTGCAGCTTTAAATACACAACCACGAAGTGAGTCCTGAACTATGGTTTATACCAACAAGGCAGTGGTACAATCGTCTTTGTCCAATGGGTCCACTGTGTCATAACTGTCCTCCTTGGATTTGGACCATAGAAAAATGTATAGGCCCAAAACTACCATGATGGATCCAACAATACTGCAAAATTCAAAGGAATGTGTGAAAACAGTGTTCAATATATCCACATTCAAACATAAGAAAACCCAATCTTTTACTGATGGGATCTTTCAATCTCAGAGATTTTGAATAGAATGGGCAATCCAGAGTGAGGCCCATCATACAACAATTTGGATCACCAAAAGCATCGTCCCAGTTGTCCAAACAAACTGTTCAAACTTTCTGTATTAGATTGGTGCAGTTCGAGTGTCGTGAGAGTAGGAAAAATGGGACTCATCCAAGATATAGGTGGAAAGCGTGTATTTTCATTCAGACTGAAAACCATGGTTTCATGATGGATGATGCGTACTCACACAATCGTGACCATCTGATTGGTGGCCCCTAAACTGATGATTAATAAAATGGTGGTTCAAATTCAATAGGCAAATCTAGATTGTAAAGATCATCCGATTGGTGCGACTTTTGAGGTATATCAAATACAGTGGGGCCCACAATTTTGATGGTCTAGATTGGTCATTGGTGTGCATATGGTAGCAACATGATAAAATATTGCTAAAGAAATTACCTTCCCAAGCACAAAGCGTCGCCAAGAAATATAATTTCCAAGATTGTGGTCAAAACCAAGCCAAAAGGAGCAAATGAGGCCACAAAGATGGGTCCCTTTACTCCAGCACACCATGTGGTGAAGAGGTTCGATAAGCCACAGTAAAACACAGCCTGCATCACATGTTTAGAATCATTAATATCATTGTTTAGAGGTTACCATTCCGACTTAAGTAGAATTATGGTATGTCTCGGACGTGACCCAATTTTAAACTAATGTAGGACAATGGTAATTGAATACTGAAACAAAATCGAGAGAAATCAAGTGGTATGGAGGTAAGAAAAATATTAGAAAGAGTGGAAAAAAATGAAAACCTCATCGAAAGTTATAATGCCATTATAAAGTTTTATAATGTCATTAGAAAGTTGTTAACAAGTTATACATCTAAGCCAATGCCAAAGGCAAGGCTCCAAAAGGGTTTCATAAAATTCAATTATTTTAGGGGTTAAATTTTAGTTTGAATCAAAATATACTATTTTTAGTAAGTTATCTTACTATTTTAGGATGTTTCGAGATCTAGAGTACCTTCCGATAACTTTTAAATAATTTTTTTTAGTCTTGTGAGAGAATTTGAATCCATTTATTAGACAACTTTCACTATTTTTAAAATGCTATTTTTGAAATTTTACTATTTTAGAAAAATTACATTCCTTATATAAACACATTAAGTGCATTGTAAACACACTATTCAGTAGACGTTTGAGACAAGTTAATCTGACTCGAGTTTTTGAGTTGACTTGACTTACTAGACCTTTGAGTCAAATCCGAGTTTTGAGTTTTTAAAAAATGGATAATAACGCTAGACAAAAGATGGATAAAAATGCTATGGTTGTTTTAAGCTGTCCAAATGCTCCTTGTTTGATTGTCAATAAGCAGTACTTACAATCATACGTCTAATCATGGATGTTATACTTGTTAGAACAATCCTGAAGGTGGGCCACACATAAACCATGAATGTAACCAAACCCGATCAAATATGGAAAGGTGGATCTTAGAAATCAGCATCCTACGGGACTTACTTATTGCAAGGAGATCCAGAAAGGTGAAGAAGAACATGAACTTGGGCTTATTTCTAAGATTGTTCTCACATGATTGATGCATATGGATGAAAGGTACTGGAAAAATAAAGGAAACGTTACTTACTCCAAGTACTATATTTAGGAGCTCTAAATCCCAGTGAAGCCTCCATTCTGTGGCATCGTGACTTGTAATTACGGCTATGACAGCAGTTTGTAATGTTCCAAAGAAAAACATTATCGCAGTCAGGGAAAACTCCGCGGGGTACCGTTTTAACATGGGCCTCTGCAAATATAAAACATTGTAAGAAAACAAATCAAAATTTCTGATCCATGATAATTAAGAAATTTAATGAGTTGTAGACGTAAGAATAGGCCTCGTGAGAAAATTCGAGGGATATACATTTTCCCTATTTTCTAAGATAATTAGCAAAGCACACGATGGCAGATGACAGTAAGCAATGTTTGTGAAAATACTATATGTAAGCAAAGAACTGCACGTACTTGAAAAAATTGGGAAAAAAAAAAAAAAAAACCTCAACTAGACTCGACTGAGTCAACTCCACTCAACCAGATTTCGCCAAGACTGGAGAAAAGTGATTCCTGTCACAACTCAGTGAAAACACAAGAAAAACTGGACTCGACTGAGAAAAAGACTAGGCAAAGCTCGATAAAAATAAAAACTAAAGAATCAAAGAAGCTCTAGGAAGATTTTTGGACCCTAAGCCTAAACATAGGGTGATGCGTCTGATGGTCTGAGTGGATTTTATGAATACATCACAGTAAAACCACCTCAATTGCACCCAAAAAGTTTTCATGAATGCTTCATTACTCTGTGGAAAAAAAAAAGCTTTTGAAAGAAAAACAAGAAGCATAGAAATTCCTGTTAACATACCAGCAACAAAATCCATGTGCTAAGTGCAAGAACCCCAAGAACCACCATAACCAAGCCAAACACCCATTCTGTCAAGCTGGTTGTGCCGAGCAGACTCTCCGTTGAATCTTTCCAGAACATGAGAGTTGAAGCACCAGAGACAGATAAAAGAGTCCCAAAGATCTTCCCTTTACCCCACCAGGTGTTGATTCCAAGATTCTCTTGCATCGAGATTATAGATAATATGAAAGTAAAGACTGGATTTAGGTTGACAACTGCAGCCTCCAATGTGCTAGAGACGTAGTACAAGCAGGCTGATAATAGGTTTTGTGACAGCGTTGTCCTGCAATGCATCAATCCATTAGAATTCTTGCAAATTACACACACATATTTATTGAACGCCTCAGAAATCAATCAGATCTAAAACTTAGGTGGATCAGGAACAGTGTAAAATCATGCTTAAAGCTTCTAAGTCACTCGGTGTGGTCCACCAAAGTTCTGGAATGGCCTAATTTTTAGCCACTGGGCCTAAAATTGAGGAGATAGTTAGCTGTTTGGATGTTCCACAACAATTCATTTCAATAAACAGTAAGGCCTGTTCGGTAGATGCCTAAAAATGAGTTCACTCATTTTATTCGCAGTAATTGAACTTCTATGAACTAGAGATCATGATCTCTAATTTACAATTACGGAACTCATTGTTAGGCCTCTGCTAAAAAGGGCCTAAAGGACCAACATGAAACATATGCATTCAGGGAGTTGGGTGGCCAGTATGAATTAAAATAGTGTGTAATCCCAATTAAATCATTCCATTTGATTGACCGTCCAACCGTAATTCAACTTACCCAATTAAAGCGAGTAGAAAAATCCAGCATAAGATGGATTTTGTGAGGGGAGGCCTATTTTTCCTGCAACAACAAACATATAAAGAGATGTCATGGGGGAGAGAGAGAGAGAGAGAGAGAGAGAGAGAGAGAGAGAGAGAGAGAGAGAGAGAGAGAGAGAGAGATTTGATCTGCCACCGCACCTTTCAAAGATAAAAGCCAATGCTGCCATGAAGATTGTAGCTAACGCGAATTGATAGACAAGAAAGACAGTAGAGCTTATCCCTCCTGTGAGTATGACCCTACTGATCACAACATAACCAGCTGAGCTGAGCTGAACAAATATCATACTCGCATGTGGAGCTAACCTCTCTATACTTCCTCCCATAGCCGAAGGGTCCAACATCTTCTCTCTCACGCGTTCTCTCTCTGTTTCTCTCAGACTCTCTCTCACGTTCTCTCTCTCGTTGTAAGTATCTCGTTGTAAGTGTCAAGTAATCGTTGTGTCTCGTTGTAAGTGTCCAAGTAATCGTTTCGACCTGTGTGATATATATAGGTAACATGTTGCAGCACGTTTTTCGTGGAAGGTGGAATACTAAGCTTGTGCCTTTCTTGGAAGGGGGAATAATGTGAGTCAACAAATCAACAGTGCTGCGGGCCATACCCATTCATTGAATGTTGATTCGCTACATGTCACGTTTCCAAAATCATGTTGATCTTCTCTTTAGGTGGTCCACACCCATACATTGAATTAGAGGATACGCTGCCCTCGCTCCATTACCAGTCAATCATGCTAGTGCACTCACTCCTATAAAATGGATCGAAGGCTTCACCTGTAAACTGGTGCACGTGCGTTAGATCAACGACATTCATCAGGTGCCGCTCCTCAATTTACATGTCCCGCCCTAAAGTCAGCTCACTCATCAGGCACACACGTGTGTACGATGAGTATGGACCGTTCATTAATTTCTTTTAACTATTCATTTATTTTGTGCATTGTAGCCCACGTAATGAACAGACCAGCAGCAATTTTGGTCCAGGGTATCTAAACAGAGGGAAGAACCAGATGAACAGCTTTAGATGGCACTCACGTGCAGTACATTGTTACACGTGAGAGGCGGCTTACAAAAATATGTACTCCCTTGAGTTCACTTGAGCATTCCTCCAGGGACTTATCCCTTCGACGAAGTTTCTGACTGTGTCTTTATCCATCCTTTGACCACGATGCGTTGATTTGTATTCTCCAATTGCGTCCTACCCCGGCCCGTCTCTAGCTGGAACGGACAGGAGCTTTGAGAGGCCACCGTGATGTATGGGTATTATCCACACCGTCCATCCATTTTTTCGTATCATTTTAAGAAATAATCCCAAAAATGAGGCAGATCCAAGACATATTGGACTTCACAATGGGGATTAAACTCTTACCGTTGAAAACTTCTTGGGGGCCACGGAAGTTTTGAATAGTGCTGATTTTTTTTTTCTCTTCATCCAGGTCTATGTAACTTTATGAAGAGTTTGGATGGAAAATAAACATCCCGGTGGACCCTAAAAAATTTCAATGGTGAGAATCATTATTATCGCTGCTTCCTGTGGTGTGGTCCATTTGAAACTTGGATCAGCCTAAAATTTTGTCCCATTATGTAAAATGAAACATAAAAGTATATGAACAGTGTGGATTAAACTCATACATCGTGGTGACCACTCAAAGCTCCTGCCCGTTACCATCTGGAGACGGGCGGGGGTAGGACGCAATCCGCATTCGTCTTAAAGCACGTGAACGTTGAGATTAGTAACCAGCCAGTCAGGACAGGCGGCCGGCCACAGTAGATGACTGGCTAAAATCATGGCTAGAAAACGACAAAAATAAAAATTTCAAATGGCCGTCTACTGTAGAAGGCTAAAATCATGACCGGAAATCGTAAACTATAAAATTTCCAACTGGCTGGCTAAAAAGCGCCGCGAAACTACCTCCTAGCGCCGCTAAAAGTGTCCATGGACACTTTTTTCTCACGAAAAAGTGCTGTAAGATTTTTATACAAGCGCCGCTAAAATTCTTTTTATGGATTTAAGAGGCCCTAGCATGCCAGTAATTTTTTAATTATATATAATTCAATCAAAACCTGTATTTTTTAAATATTTGAAACATAAAAATGATACAATACAAATAAAACTGAATATTAAACCAAATTTATATTACTACACAATATATATATATATATATATATATATATATATATATATATATATATATATATATATATACAATAAATGGTCTTGGATATAAATAAATAAAAACAAATCCTCTATCTGGTCTACTCCTAGCACAAGTGGCGTCAAAAGAGTAAAGTGATTTGAACTCTGGATTGCCCCACTTGTATGCAACGAGAAGAGTGGATCACCCACCATTAGCCCTTTGAAAACTGCTCCTATGATAGTCAAAACCAAGCTAGTCCTTAGCTGCTCCATGGAAGTTGGTTTTTCGGCACTTAATGTGCTGATCTGTTGGGTGGAAAGAATGGTATGTGGCAATATTCCTTCATGACTTGAAGAGAACTCTTTCTGCAGCTTATCAAGCTTCATCTCTAAACCTGATGACATACTACGATTGGTAGCTTTTATATTTCCAGTGTTACCATTCTGTCCAATGCATATTTCAAGTTCAATTGCCTTCTTCCCTATCAGATGACAACAAGACATGTATCAACTGCTGAACATGGACACACCCATAAATATGCAACTTCAAGTATTGTTAGAAGATTGAAACAACAGCAAAACAGTTATTGACAAAGCAATAACACATTAAGTGAGTATGTACAAACACAATAGCATTTCCATTCTTTATAGATAATTGGAAACATAATAGCAAATACATACCTGTGTAGAAGGGGCTGTTGTACAAATGCCGAAAGTCTTTCCAACCGTTTTAGTGCTAGAGGATTTGCATTTATTATTAGAATAGGTAGTGAAAATCTCATATTTATCTCAAAATACTTGCGTAGTTTTTTATGCCGAAAATCCAAATTCAATACCTGCATAAAAGCTCACCTTTGAATAATGGACACTCCACACAACTTATTGTAGAAGTCTACTCCAGTGTACATGGACCCTGGATAGAGAAAAAGGAAGTCTACTCCGATGCATCTCTCATGTTAATGATGGATTGTGATCGATTGCAAGCAAACAACAAGACCAATATTAAGATAATCAAATGCAGACATTATCAGTTAGAGGAATAACAAACTACTCAAATGCAAACATTATCAGTTAGAGGAATAACAAACTATGTTACATAAATGTGAGGGAATGAACAGATAGTGCATGGCTTACATGAAGTTATATTTCAGGCTTCTAAACAAGAAATCACTTGTTATGCATGCCTCTTTGTCACGAAATGCATGCCTCACCAAGTGAAGCCCTCATCTAGGCATACACATCTAGCATTTGCTTGATAATCACCTATGTCATTTCTGATAATTTTAGAAAGGTTTTAAAGGTCGATATGTTAGAATTAGCATTCTATTGATGTTGGATACACGTAAGTGACATGAGATGAGATGAGACAAACTTGGTTTGAATCATCTAACAAAACCTTCTCAAAAACTCCAAAGGGCAGGGCAACTGATGTTGGAATTCCTATCGAGGAAGGCACTTTTCCTTTTAGATATGAAAGTTTATCTGAATGCCATCCCTGATTTTCCATATGCACATAGATTAACTCCAAAATGCCATACTAATGAAAGAAATAAAGAAGTGGAAGGGAAAACAGATCTTCAAAAAACCATTCCATATATTTTACAAGACTAACCATTTAACTGATGAATTTATGAGCTGGTATAGCATATCTACCTGCTTTCTAATCAGAGTTAGGGACAGTGAAGATCCATCTTCTTTCAAATTTGTTGAGCTTGCATCAGAGAGTTCACTTTCCTCAATCTCACTATTGTTAAGACAAATGGATAAGGATCCGTTCTATATTCATGTAGCTGATAGAAGTAGCATGAACACAAAATTACACAGAGAAAATAGTAAAAGACAATTTGTCAAATTGGACCATAAGCTCATTTTATGAGGAAAATATAGGCTTATCTTGTAAATCATGAGATATATTGTCATAAACACATCATCCACAAATTCAAGGGATATATTTACCTGTAAAGTATTTCTGTAGAGGTAGCTTTCAGGCATAACAACTTTGGCAAGATGTGATGGTTGATATATCTGGCATACAAGTAACTCAAATTAATCTGTCAGCACCAACTTAGATGCATCATAATCCAAAAATTACCTTGAATTGATTACCAAACTAGCCAATTAGTGGACAAGTATCAGATGGTTAAAATTGAAAAATAAAAATAAAAATTAAGAGAAGAAAAAAAATAAGAAATTGATGAACTTGGGATTTGTCCTAATTGATCATGGTTGCAGAAAGAATGAAAAGCAAAAATGAAATCAACACTTTATGAAATCAAAGAGCTCGGTATTACTCTGATTTACAATGGTTTCCATGATTAATAAAACAAAATCTAACAACAACCATTCACTAGAAAAATGACAATGATAAAATAATGAATAATAACTGGAAATTTGATTGGTTAAATTTGAAATATTGCTCACTTTAGAGAGGAAGAGATCGAATAATATCTTGGCTGCAAGCGAGGGGCTATCGCTGCAAAGAAAACTCCAAGAGGCGGCTTGGCTAAAGGAAATCCGGCCATGACTTCTAGAAGGCTTCTTGATTCATCCTGCATCAAGAAGAAGGTTCCATATGAAAAGGAGATCATTTAGAAAAGCAGTAAAGATGCTAGAGTTCCAGAGACTATTCCTAACCTTTCCGGCAGGAGAGAAATCTCAAACATTCAGCTTCACTTGGGGTCAGAAGCATGAGCAGCTAATGCAAGTAGAGCAGCCTAATAAGATGCATTCATACATGTAAACATTGTGATTCTTGGAGAGATTAAAATGAATACAAAAAACCAGCATGAAGCAGGAAAACAGGCACTTCAAGCAGTTTCTAGAACTTAGATGGGCGTGTACATAGAATATAACCACCCTTTTATTTTAAAGAAATAAATCCGGTCCAAATATTAATTCTTAGAAATTAAATAAATAAATAAATAAACCGCGGAGAATGAAGAAAGAGCAAAAGGCACTTTTATAGAAATTCTTCTTGAGTTATCTGCACAAGTTCCTGCCTTAAAAGTTTTTTAAACTATAACAAAGGGCATTTTCTTGTCAAAAATCATAAAACTTGTTTTTAAGTTTCCCCGAAATTTCAAAGGCAGTCCACTTTAAAAATCAACATGTTCAGTCAACCCCATCCATAAAACACAACAAAAAAACGACTGCTTCAAGTTACTTTACAAGTCAACAGTCGCAACTATTTAAGTTTCACAAATAATGCATCACGGGTCAAGCCCTTGGTTTAGTAATCCTGACCATTGGCCCTGCCATGGATGGAACATGCCCCAAAAACCTCCTAAATGGAACAATCCTAAGTTCCTGACCTTCATTTTATGGCCTGAAAATAGACTGTCGAGAACAAATACAAAAACAGCCCGCATATTCATCTAAGTGAAGGTGTTAAAGTCTTTCACCCTTCCAAGTTAGTATATTCTCCCAAATGATCTATCAAAACTTCACCCAAAAGAAAATAAAAAAAATACAAACAATAAAAGGAGAAGCAATAAACATATTCAAATTACCATGCAAAGGATCGGTGATTGCAGATGTTTCAGAAAATAGTACTGTTCAGAATAGAAATACAAAGAGAAGCAACATAATGTGTTGTTTGGCCATTGATACGAGATATGTATGTATGTTTGCCTAAAAATAGAAACACAAATTTGTAAGAAGATAGACATAAATCAAGAGAGATCATACAAAAGCATGATATACCCCAGAGATTACAAAAAAGAAATCAAATAAACAGTCTACAATGAATTTAAAAGAGCAAATAAAAAAGAAAATTAAATGAAAGAACTTACTGATTTTGAATAAAAACAGAGCTTATCAGCAACTAATACTCAATATATAAAAAAATCAAAAAAAAAAAAAAAGAAGAAAGAAAAAAAAAGAAGCAGAATCTTGTAAAGATTTTTGAAATTCCATTTAGAATCCCATCCAGCAATTAGAGAACCCATGGACCCAACTAATCCTCTGTTATTGAACAAGAAGCAACAAGTATCTGATAAGATTTAGTTATTGTATGGGATATTTTCAGATTGAGGGTACAACTTGTAGTTGGCCTTAGCTCAAGTGCTTGATCTTATCTCCCGTGGTTAGTGCTTCCCTGCATTAGCCTCCATGCCTGTGACAACCTGCTTCCCTCATCCATTTTGCAACTTAAGGTGTGGAGAGCGTGCATGGGGTAGCGAACCTCTATTAATTAATAAATGAGATCACAAGAATAGTCCATGATGGCAGAAGTAATCATCAACATATCACCACAAAGAACACTTTATGTTCCTCTTCCTTTTTGGGTTATTTATTTATTTTATTTTTTTGAAGAATATCACAATAAGAACATTTTCCAACACATGTATACACAAAATGGATTCTTGGCACTGGTTATTTTGTAAGAAATCTAAAACCAACCTTGCTCCCCTTTTCAATTACGGATGTAAAATCAAGCTTCTTACTTAATAGGCTAATTTTCTAACAATATAGGATATGATGCCATCTAAACTGTGACTTGGGTTTCATTGCTAAATTAGGAAACACAAGCAACTAACTTATCTCAACAATCTACATGATGGTTGGGACTGTCCTCAATAGCCATTCTTCATTGTTTTATCAATGTTTTGTAACTCTTAAATCATATCATGCATCACACATCTAGATTTTTCAGCTTGAAGTTTCTCAAGCTCCTCCCTTGATTTATGAGGATCGTGAGATGAGAATTCATAATCTTCCCACTTTTTCTATATCATTATTTCTTAGCTGCAATCTAACTATGCCTTTCAAGTAGTTTATCTACCTTCAGGGTGCAATCTTTCTATTCCGTCTCCATCCATTTACCTGATAAAAGAAGACGCTCTGCCTTCTGACAGCTGAAACCAGGCCATATTTGATGTTTTCTACAGATTCAGAAAACTTTTCAGCACCACCTTCTGAGAAAGTAATGTTGAAGGCAAGCTCATATGGCTCTTCTGGATATAGACTGCTCCAGCTATGTTTAACAATATGCAATTGCACTAAGATGCATACATGAATATTTCGAGATATTGAGGTAAAAAGATTGGTCCTGCTTTTGGTGAATTTTGTGTGATAAGAACAAATAATAGAGAGAATTCAGATCAGATGCCATAGCCAGTTACTATTTGTGATATGGGTGTTGAGAATTTTGATGGTGAGGATTTAACTTACAAAGAGATTTGGATAGACTTCATTGATGATGCTCCTGTCCTCAGAGCATCTACAATTTCTCTTGTTGCCTTTGCACCAAATGACTAAAAAATAGCAAATCCCCACAAATAACCCTGGTTTCACGTTGCTAGACGAGCCCTAATGGAAGGACTCTCTTTCAGAGTTCTCTATATTGCAAGTCTTGGTAACAATCCCTCTCGAATAATAGCAAACACTCCATTCTCATTTGCAATAGAGATCAAGATACAAAAGAACTTGTTCATAGATCAAAGCTTCAATGTTCATTCACGATAGCACATCAAGGTATAGGAACGAAACCATTAACAGAGTTGCATTGATCTTGGGCAATTATGAAATCAAAGATTGTCACTATGTACGACAAATGTAGAAAGGTATTGTATCAATTTAGAGGCTCGATGTAGTGAGAAATATCAATAAAGAGAAAGCATAAAAAAAGACTCTCCCTGTTAAAAAATATCAATGGTGAGAAAGCATATAAATAAATAAATAAATAAAAGTCAGATTTTTTTTCTTCAATCCATAACAAACCTAATCTGTGCTTTTTCTATACATTCAGCACCTTCCAAATCACATTAAGTTGAAGATTTCTTCTACTAAAGAAAAAAAAAAGGGCCAGATTTTTTCAATCCCCCTCTATCTGAATACAACTTCAAAATCATCTCGAGATGCTCCAAATCTCTGAAATAAAAATAGAAAATTAAAAAATAAAATAAAAAATAAAAAATGCTTCTAATAAAGGAAAATAAAAATAATTTTTTTACCAATCCTCCTATGGCTTCAAATCATCTCGAGAAACTCCAAAACTTCGAAATAAACTTCCTAAACTGCAATGGAAATAAAAAATTGAAAATATCAGTTTCTCAACAAAACCTGAAAGGCGATAGAATTTCACAAATGTTACCAAGTACCGAAGGCATTATCTTTTCTCTTTTCTCTTTTCTCTTTTCTCTTCTTCTTTTTTTTTTTTTTTTTTTTTTTTTTTTTCAATTTCTCTGTTTTTCCTCCCAATCTAAGAACTACACCAAAAAAGATTTCTGAAATTAAAGAAAATTGAATAAATAAATAAATAAATTAATATTCAAAAGATCTAAATCATCAAACCACAAAAAAAGTGGATAAATAAAAATAAAAATCTCATGAAACAATCTCGACATCAAAATGCAGCTCCAGAAACCCTCGAAATTCGTTGGATAGCACATGCGACTCAAGAAACGCCACAAACATAATGGAGTTCGATGAAACCCTAACCTTACAATGCATGAGGATGAGATTGAAAGGTCTGCCCTAAATCGATAAAATGGGGAATGAGGAATTAGAAGAAACCTTAGATCCGATGCGAGGGTGAGAACTGAACAGGTCTGCCATTGTAAACATGAGCTCGTTGAGATCCATGAATCTAAAGGGGAGCTCTCTCCTCCAGCATTTAAATTGAGAGAGAGAGCTGTCGTTTTTTTTTTTTGGGGGGGAGAGAGAGAGAGAGAGAGAGAGAGAGAGAGAGAGAGAGAGAGACGGGGGAGGCAGAGAAAGAGGCCGTCGGTTTTGGGAGAGGAGGGAATAGGAGAGAGAGAGAGAGAGAGAGAGAGAGAGAGAGAGGGTAGGGTTTTTTTTTTTTTTTTTACTGGGACATTCGTGGGTGGCTAGTTTTGTTACGGTTGCAAATGTTACTCCGATGGATTTTCAGGACACTCATTTCTTTCAACCGCGGGTGGCCACACAAACTGTCGGTTATACATGTTGACCACGTCAAAAATGTGTCGCCAAAGCTGCCTTTTCTTGTAGTGCAAGGATGTAAGGCACATTCATCACAGTGAGTCTCATAGATGGACCACATTCCATCTCAACATCCATGGAAGCCATGTCCAACAAAAGACGTAAGAAATGGCCAGTCGACGTATTGTGATGTAGGATGTTGCATGGGTCCACTCTTCACATGGCCGGACCAAAAGAATGTGTACAGTAAATTGGCTATACCTTCTGATTTGGGTATATTATTACGAGACAAACAACCTATCAATCTTTATTATAATGGTTCATATGGGGTCGACCGACTCAAAGGCGGGTTATTTTAGTCTGTTTCATAAGAAAACACGTGCATCTAACTCAAAAACATAATTTGAGGAAAAATTTACTATTTTTTAGTAATTTTGACATTCACAGTATTTTTTTTTTTTTTTTTTAATTTTTAGAATTTTAGATTTCCACCTTTTTAAAAATTACTTGTAATCATATTAAGACTTTTCTCGTAAAGCTTATCTAGGCTTTCTATTTTAAAAAAGTTATGCATTAAATGAGTTTTACTACATTGGATAACTTTTATTAGGATTAGAATTTTCCTGCTTTGGGTAATTACAAATTTTGATTTTATTTTTCTTTATTAATGGTGTAATTGAGAAAAATATACATTACACACAGTATTGAATAAAATTAATTAAATTTTGTCTCCTTTTTCTTGTAGATTTAAGAAACTACCTTGTGGATTTAAGATTTTAATCACTTGAGAAAAACGATGATCTTCTTCATCACTTTCCCACGCTCTTCTCTCATAAGCTAGTATCAAAGTGAGGTTTTTCCTTAGTTCAATGGCATTTAACGATGGTACAAGCAACAATCTAATGGACGGTGCTCTAGGGAACAATCCTATGATAGCGGTAGTGTTTGAAGCTTTCTAATAGGAGAATCGGTAAGCCATGCATGGACTGCAAGTAGCAATCGATCATTTGATAAAAACATTAGGACCAACCCATGTTTATAATGATGAGCAACATGAGATCGAAAATAGAACTCGTGGTCATCATGTTCGTATTCCACCACTGGTATTAAATCTTAGGCCACAACTTGATAATGTTGAATCACAGGTCACCACTATGATTGTGCAAAAGTTTTATACCCACCGAAGTAATAATCTTTCAAACAAGGTACACTGTGAACTAAAGGGTTTATGATGTGATCATAGGTGGTAGGAGCAACGAGAATCTCATGTCAAAGATTATGGTTAAAAAGATACAACCGAAAAAAAAAAAACAACACCAATTTCTGTATATGATTGGATAGATCAAAGAGGTCAAGGAAACAATGTTGTATTCCCTTCTTCATTTGTAAATATTATAAGGATGAAGTAATATGCAATGTAGTCAATATGGATGTTTGTCGCATGTTACTTGGTCGACCACGACATTGTCATATTGATGATACGCATATAGGTTGGGATAATATTTTTATTTTTGTTAAAGATGGTAGAAATATTATCATCGCCCCTATGAAAACAGACAACCAACCGAAGAATTCTAAATTGGAGGGCTAGTCTCATGTAATCGAATGAGATTTGATCAAAAAATATGAGACGATGGGGGAGATCAATGCCTTAGTTGAAAGCGGAAAAGGAATTAGAACCCATGGGCATCTAAGATGTAACACCCCGAAAATCGGGGGTCGAGCAGAAGCTCAACTCCCGAGTTCCAACGCACCACTTATGCAACATAAATAATGATGCTTAAATGTTGTCCATATTAGTGCGTTAAACGTGAGTGAGATTATACTAAAACAACATATCATACTCCAGAGATAATTAAGTTAAGCTAGCGGAAGACTGAGATAGGTATATAATGTATACAAGTGTTTCTCAATCCCCAGAGTATGAGTATGTTACCAGGCTGAATATATACATGTGTTGATCCAAAATTTACAAAATACAAAAACGTAAATGTCCAACTAATCCTTATAGTCTCTGTAATCCCATTGATCAGTACATGGTCTACATAGACCCGCCTGATAGCAGAACATAGGAGAATTATTCCTCCTTGTCTATGAAATTCCAATCAGCAGCATAGACATCGTCGTCACCTGCATCTACAACAGAGTCTGGTTGGAACACCGTCCCAGAGTGGGAGTGAGTGATCAACTCAGTGGTACTATAAGGCAAAGGTTAACATGTTATCAATTTAGTCAAGCAGTAATGATAAAGCAATACAACAATCATGTCCTAAGTACTCTTGTTAATGCAAAAATGATATGTTGTAATGATGCATTCCCTAGCCTACACTCCCTCAGCGACATCATCTCACGATCGCGCATGTCAAACTCCTTAAACGTGTGCTTCGTCTCCAAAGCATATGCAATGCAGTGCATGATCGTGTTAGCCAAGTAATTATTTAGGCTTATTCATACAGAAGATTCGGGAAGCTAAGGTACCTCCCTTTATATCATTTACCCAAACGATGATTCATCTAGGGTCGTCAATCCTAATTAATCATATACGATAGGCAAGTTATAGAGCAACATCACCCCTTATTTAAAAGTAGTGGATAGGCAAGTTCACGAGTTTACACTCGAGGTCACTACGGAGAGGCTCGTCATCTCATCGTAGGCCTAATTTATACTCGAGGTCACTACGGGAGGCTCGTCACCTGAATGTAAGCCGACAGCTCGAATACAGTGTCCCATACACCACCATATTCGACTCACGAGTTTAGGTTGCTCACTTGTCATTACGGAGAGGCTCGTCACCCTAGCGTAGGCCGACAGCTCGACCACGGTGTCCCATACACCACCATGCCCGGCTCATGAATCTTAGCGGATCTTGGTACCATGGTTGAAATGGACTTTACATTGGTAAGCGATACCTTAGATTTAAGCAGGAGCGTTCATACATGGTAAACATACAATAGGCCAATCGGAGTATTTGACAAGTTTGATTGGTACGAGCGCACGCTAAATTAATCGACATGGAGCGCATACGTACTCCTCGTAGCCAACCACTGTTGATAATCACCGTATGACTGGATTCATTAAACGTATCTGTTGTGGCGAGACTAGTTTGACCACTCGATCGGAAGCTGTTACCGATTGCCTGGACTACGTAGTAGTCCCAATCGCACTCAATTGCAATAGGTAATCGCATGTGATAGTCATAACAACATTTAACAACCAATTCAAATATAATTCTCATTTGAGCATTTTAACAAACATATTGAACATGTTATCGTACATGGGCATTTCATCCATAAACACGTAATAGCAAGATAGATTACATAAAGGAAACTGTAACTATAGATTAGGTAATTGAGAATCCGATCTCAACACCCTTATTATATTAAATTCATCAAACAATTTCTCATTCAAACATTTTATCAAACACTTAGACTACACATTACTACATACATGAACTAAATTAGTTATAGCATATATTATGGTAAATCCTTTCACAAAGGAGTTGTCATACATACAACAAACATGTATTCTACATTAATAGTCATAACAAGCATAAATCATAATTTCACTTTCATTCAAACATTTCAACAAACACATGAAATGCATTTTATATTCACATAGTTCACACACATGTATAGTTTATCGAGTACATCATAACTAAGACCATATGACAGTAATCAAGTCAGAAATAAATCATTGCTGACATTGAAAGCCTTGAAAAGTATAACTTAAATGTTTATAGTCTGCACCTTTCATCGGTTTGCTCGTTACGAACTCGGTTCGTACACTACGTCTCCGTCTATAGCACAACGACTACCTAAATCATGAAATTGGTTAGCCATTTCACCGATTCCTCTATTTATATTCCTAAAATGAGATTAGGGTTATAATTTCTTACCCAAATCGAAGCTAGAATTGATGGTGTAGCGATGGTGGGGTGGTGATTCAACACGAGGAGTAGTGGGAATGAATCCTAGTAATGATCTCCTGAACTCTCTCTCTTCTCCTCACTCTTTTCTCTCTTCTCTCTCCTAGGGTTTGGAAAATTCGTATGGAATGAGAGAGGGGTGGTTTAAGGGCTATATATAGGCTCAGAAGTGGTGTAAATGGCCCTATGGCCATGGTATACTTAGGTTATAGCCAAAGGGTGTTTGGTTCGGGCAAATAGAACTCATCTGGAGGTCCATTGCTCTCATACGACCTAGAACAAGTTCCCTGACGATGGATCTAAGCCAGGTTATGCTTTCGGTCCAATCGGATTTTTGGATCGATCGTGGAGGACCCGTTTCAGTTCAACGGTCATCGTCACTCGATCAGGGCCACAAGTATACTAACATGTGTAGGGAAATTTCCCTGATCCACGGATAAAATTTGGTTAGAAACTGACTGTCTGAAACCTTAAATTTTGCCCGCAAGCAAATAGCCCAATTCGCTTAAGTTTGAGTTCATTTTCTAAAGATATTCGCGTTTCTCACACATTTCTCTCCAGGCTCAAGTTGTGCATTTTTGGATACTATTTGGACTTGATTCCCGCATTGGTTGTCAAGCCTAGTAAGGTGGTCATAACCTTATAGTTTCGCTGTCATCAGACTTTCAGCTGTGGTCCAGGTCAGATACGGAGTTTCAATGTGTTCCCGGGAACAACTGGGTTTTGAGACTAATCCTTTGTTTTTAGGAAATGTTAAGTTAGTTATTCTAATAGTTTTGGGTCTTGCAGTTCGTATAGAAAGTAGCTCGAGCTAATCCACCGATTAATTTAGTTTAGTATTTAATGAATTTTCGTCTAATTTCTACAGAATTCGTTCCTTAGTGATTTCTGTCTGAGGTGATACTCGGGTCTTTGTACGGATTTTTCTGAGACTTACAATCTACCCCCCTTAAAGAAAAATTTTTCCTTGAAATTAATATGTTTTTGTACTCCTCGAGAAATCTAAGGGTAGTTCTTACGGTCCTCGGCTTCTGTTTCCCAAGTAGCCTCTTGCTCAGTGTGGTGCATCGACAGTACCTTCACAAGCTGAATAACTTTTCTGCACAACACCTGTTCCTTCCTGTCTAGAAGACGCGTCGGTCACAGTACATAGGTAGCATCTTCACTCAACTGCACCTGCTCCCATTTGATAATTTGGGAAGGATTAGGAATGTATTTCTTTAGCATCGATACATGAAATACAGTGTGCATGCCAACGAGTGGTGTCGGCAAAGCGAGGCAGTACGCTACCACGCCCACTCGGTCTAGAATCTGGAACGGACCAATAAATCATGGGGTGAGTTTGTCCTTTTTGTCAAATCGAATGACTCCCTTCATTAGGGAAACCTTAAGAAGCACATGGTCCCCAACCTCAAACTCTAGCTGTCTCCGTCTGGTATCAGTGTAACTCTTCTGTCTGTTCTGTGCTGCAAGAAGTTGACGCCTGATAATGTCGATCTTCTCTGAGGTCCACTATACCAAATTTGGGCCAGTCAAAATCTTCTCACCAACCTCTGCCCAGCAATGCGGTGCTCGACATGGAAGCCCATACAATGCTTCATAGGGAGCCATGCTAATGCTCGCTTGAAAGATGTTGTTATAAGCGAACTCAGCATAAGGAAGACAATCATCTCAACTGTCTTTGAAATCAAGCACACATGCCCGCAACATATCCTCTAACACCTGATTGACCCGTTCCGTCTGCCCATCCGTCTGTGGGTGGAACGCGGTACTGAACTTCAGTTTCACACCCATTGGTTCTTGGATACGAGTCCAGGAGATAGATGTGAATCGCGTGTCTCGATCCGACATGATCTCCATAGGCACTCCATGCAGACGTACTATCTCCTTGATGTACAGCCTGACCAAATCATCTACTGAGTTTGAGACTCTAATCGGGAAGAAATGAGCCGACTTCGTCAATCGGTCCACGATCACCCAAATGAAGTCATGTCCCTTCCTCATCTCTGGTAACCTGAAAATGAAATCCATAGAGATGAAATCCCATTTCCATTCAGCTATAGGCATGGGTTGAAGTAAACCAGGAGGTCAGTGATGCTCAGCCTTAACCTGCTAGCACGTGAGACAACGGGACACAAAGTCTGCTATGTGGGCCTTCATGTTGTCCCACCAGTATGAACGTTTCATATCTCGATACATCTTCGTACTACTAGGATGCATCGCCATCTTCGAATTGTGAGCAGCTTCAAGAACTTCCTTTCTTAAGTCATGAAGGTTTGGGACGCATAGGCGGCCACGATAACGTAAACCCCCATCCGACCCAACTCTCCATTCAGAGTCTTCATCATCACTAGCCCGTTTTCTCATCTTCATCAACCATTCATCTTCTCTCTGAGCCACAATGATTCGGTCGTCAATAAGTGGCTGCAAGTGGATGTGTGGGACTCTCTCGAACGGTTCCTCTACCGTAAGTTTCTGCTCAAAGTCTCGCACGAATTCCACCATGTTCCATTATTCTATCATCAACAGAGCTACAAATGCTATCGTCTTCTTATGGCTCAACGCATCTGCCACAAGGTTGGCCTTGTCACGATGGTAGGAGACCTCAAACTTGAAGTCTTTCAAGGTTTCCATCCATCGCCGCTGCCTCATATTCAGGTCCCTCTGCGTGAATATGTACTTAAGGCTCTTGTGGTCGCAAAAGAGCTCGAACTTCTCTCCGTAGAGGTAATGTTTCCAGAGCTATAATGTAAAGATAACAGCCACCGATTCTAGGTCGTGCGTAGGGTAGTTCTCTTCGTGTTTCCTCAACTGTCGTGATGTATAGGCAATCACTTTGTCCTTCTGTATAAGAACACAACCCAAATTAACACAAGAGGCGTCGGTGTATATGGTATATCTGACCCCCTGCTCTGGCAATACTAGCACGGGTGCGGACGTCAACTTGTCCTTCAGTTCCTGAAAGGCTGCTTCTGCCTTCTCGTTCCAGGCAAACTTGAGATCCTTCCGAGTGAGCTAAGACAACGGTCTGGCTATCTTGAAAAAGTCCCTAATGAATCGACGATAGTAACCTACCAGGCCAAGGAAACTCCTCACTTCAGTAACTGAACCGGGCTGCTTTCAATCCTGAACTGTGGTTACCTTAGCAAGGTCCACGACTATTCCTTCCTTGGACACTACATGTCTCAGAACTTGACCTCTTCTTTCCAGAAGTCATACTTCTTGTATTGAGCAAATAACTGGTTCTTCCTAAGAGTATCAAAGACTACTCGCAGGTGCTCCTCGTGATATTTCCGACTCTTGGAGTATATTAGGATGTTATCTATAAATACGATGATGAATCGGTACAGATACGACCGAAACACCCGGTTCATAAGGTCCATGAACACGGCCGGTGTGTTTGTGAGCCCAAACGACATCACAAGGAACTCATAGTGCCCAAAGTTGGTTCTAAATGCTGTTTTCTGCATATTCTCATCCCTAACGCGCAATTGGTGATACCTTGACTGTAAGTTGATCTTAGTGAAATATTGTGCCCCTTTCAACTGATCGAACAGATCATCTATCCTGGGCAAAGGATACTTGTTCTTTACTATCACTTGGTTCAGCCTGCGATAATCAATACACAATCGTAGTGATCCATCCTTCTTCTTTACAAACAACTCGGGTGCTCCCCAAGGAGATATACTCGGTCGTATAATGCCTGCATCCAACAAATCATCGATCTGTCTCCTCAGTTCCTCCATCCCACATGGAGGCATGCGATACGTCGGTAGAGATATAGGTGTCGCACCAGACACTAGGTCGATGGTAAAATCGATCTCGCGCAGAGGAGGTAATCCAAGTATCTTTCTAAACACGTCTATGAAATCTCAGACTACTGGCGTATTCCCAAGTGTTGGACCATCAACATTCTCTAGCAAGGTAGCATAACAAGTAATGTGGTAATACTAACTGACCTGAACTGGGAAAGTAAAGGTCGTGCCCTCAGGTCCATGGGCTGTCACCACTCTAGTATCGCAATCGATCTTTGCCTTCATCTCGGTGAACTAATTCATACCGAGGATGACATCGTAATGACACAGTGGGGCAACAATCAGGTCAACGAGTACTATTTTGCTTCCTATGTCTATCGAGCAACCCTTACAAATCTTGGTAGTGTGTGAGAAGGTCCCTATGGCGGTAAGGAGTCTCATCCCAACCATAGGAGTAGTTTCCAATACTAGTCGCTTGACTGTTGCGCATGATATTATTGAAATAGTGGACCCGGTGTCCACCATTAGGAAGACTGGTATACCTTGGATGTGTGCTGTGACTTTGAAAGCCAATGGCATTGCGGTTGCTGTCTCGGATGCCTCAGCTGCAAGTGAGTGTACATGAGCTTGTTGAGGACAATTTGGCTGCGCTGCCATAGGTCATTGAGGTGACCTATTATGAGGTACATTTAGCCTATAGAAAGGCTGTGACGGCAGTGCTGATCGTAGGGGTGGAGCTAAGATAGCTTGTGACATCTGACGGTTGATTTTCTGAGGACGCGTGAAGCCGTTGTCCCTCATCTTGGTGAAGCAATAAGTGTCCGTATGGCCTAACCTTTGTAGTAGGTGCACCATAGATCTGATCGCCTAGGCTGTGTAGGTGGAGCCATAAGCCTGGGAGGTGAATCTGCACGTGGCCTCTTGTCGAGGAACGGTCTGTTCGGAAAATCTGGTCGAGGCCTCGGACCCATACGCGTATAGGATAGTTTATCCCCATCCTACTCAGCTCACAGGGACATGTTCACTAGCTCAGCATAGTTGGGAATGCTAGCGCAACACATCTTTGTACGGATATCAGGCTGCAAACCTTCTGAGAAACGTCGCATCTTCATTGGCTCATTTGCTAGGATCAAAGGAGCGTACCTGGCAAAGCTCCGTAAATTTCTTCTCATATTCCGACACGGTCATCCCTCCCAATTGGAGGTGAAGAAACTCTCCCTCCTTTTCATTACGGTAAGTGAGGGGGAAGTACTTCCCATGGAAGCAGGTCTCGAAAGCTTCCCACGTCCATACGTACCCAGCAGCAACTGTCCGTAGGATGCTGTCCCACCATAGACTAGCGTCCTTCTCGAACATATACGTGACCAGTTCAACTTGCTCTGCCTCAGTGCAGTGCAACGGCTTCAGCATCTTAGAGATGCGATCTAGCCATTACTCGGCTTCCTTGGGCCTGTGGGTGCCCGCGAAGGTGGGAGGTCCGAAACGCTAGAAGCATTCAAAAAGACCACTGGTATTCATATGTCCAGCAGGCTGCACAAGTGGTGCTGGTGGGACCATATTCATGTTCTAGGCAAGGGCCCTTGCGATCGTGGTCCAAATCTACTGTTACTGCTGCATCAAGAGCATCATCTGCCTTAACCTATCAGGAGGAGGGGCCGCCTGAGGCATGTGTGGTGTCGATGAGGACGCACGGTACTGTTCTGGAACCGGTGGCACATTAGGTGTTGGCCCATTGGTGGGTCCTGTGGTCGGCTGTGAATCCGGCATTGTCTCAAAGTCCGGGCCCAAGCTAGGGTCCATATAGCTATCGGTTGGGGGAGGTGCCCTGTCAAAAGATCTGCCAAGTGTGAGACGTGTAGTGCTCCGAGTGTTCTTAGGGGGCATTCCTTGTATACAACATAGGGTGGAAACGTGTAAGATTTAGCATAACAACACTCCATTTGCCAAAAAAAATAAATTTTCACACATTCCACAACAAAAGAAGCTTCATGCATTTCATTTAACCAAAATTGTCACAATACATGAGATGTAGTCTTACATGGATCGTGACAGAAGATGCATGTGAGCTAATCTAACAAAGCTTTAAACACTAAAACACATCAACAACTCAACTACATACTACTAAGCCTATCAAGGTTATCACATAAAAAGCAAGAAAACAAAGAAAACCCAAGACGTCTAAAACATAAGACTAGTCATCCGACTCTGGTGATGGCGGAGGAGCGCCCTTGTCCTGCATGCAGCACAGGAGGGTCTTCAGAGTGCGGGACATCTTCTTGAACTTCTGTTTCATATAGGCCTTTTTCTCTTCAAGCTCTTGTTTCACTTCGGCCCGGGTTTCTTTGACCTCCTGTCTCAGGGCAGCCTGGCTCTCCTCGATCTGAGCAAGCGGGCTTCTAAGGCAGCCCAATCATGGCGACGCTCAGGTGTAGCAGTAGGAGGTCCCCCATCTGAATCTTGGGCTTCCTCCCCTTCTTCCTCACTTCCTCCTTCCTCACTTCCTTCTTCTATTTCATTCTCTTCCTCCTCTTCATTACTTTCTTCCTCTATTTCATCACTTTCTTCCTCTTCACTCTCTGTCTCGCCCCCACACTCATCGAGTCGGGCTTGAAGCTGTCCCGGCCCAATTCCCATGTTGTTAAGCATAATGTCATCGATGAAGTGGATCGGCGCAAGCTCATCCGCTTTAAGTCTGTAGCTGAACTCATGAGCAAGCTTGCATATAAGCTGGCCAAATGGGAGTGAAATATCTGTCCTAACAGAGCGTGAGATTTGGACTAGCTGTAGCAGGACGAACGTAGGCAGACACAGCTTGTCTCCCTGCCCAGCTCTGTATAGGAAGTCCACCATCAAACGCGTGCATTCAGTGCGATTGCTCTACCTAGGATACACATTGTATGTGAATATGTGGTGGAGTAGGCGGAAGTCATGAGTCATTTCGGTCGATGGGAGACAATTTCTTGCTTCCAGTGAACCAGTCGGCCATAAAGAAACCACGTGCGGCGATCTCTTTCTCGCACACTATTGAGATGCGATTCACTAGCATGCACCTCGCCACGTGGAATCCCCATAATTCGGGCTATCACACCAACATCGACAGTGGCTTCCCGCCTTCCCACGGGGATAATAAACTATAGAGGCTCCAGCAGTGGATCCCGTATGTAGACATAGAAGGATCGGACGGTGCTCTCACACGCACGTGACTTGCCTTCAAATATGAGACCCCACCCAGCGTCCAACAGGAGGTCCATCATCGGGTAAAGCCCAAATAGTCTTTCGTCAACACGTGCTTCAAAGACAACTTTATGGCCTTGAAACCTACCATGTCCGACGCCTGCCGATAGATCTCTTTCGAGAGGAATTTGGGGATCGAGATCCCGCTTCATCCTTTGCTCTTGCTCAATGCTAGCGCTAGCCTCGAAGTTTATCTACTTCTTCAAACGGGTAGGGCGGCTAGGCCCGGCTTCATCCGCGGGTAGAAAAGATGGCAGCCACTAGCTCAAAAAGAGCCATGAGAGTGAAGCAAGATTGAAGGATGAGATGGGTTGGCGGATTTTGAGGTTTCTAAGACACAAAGGTGGGTTTGTGTACTCAAATGAGAAGAAGTAAAGGGGATTTAAGGTAGTAGGAGATGGGTTTGAGAGAATGGTGGAGGTGGGTGCAAGAAAAGGAGGAAGATGAAGTTTGTGGTGTATGGAAGAGAGATTTGAAAGAGAAATTGCAAGTTTGGAGGGGTTTGAGAGCTAGGGGAGGGGTGAAATGAGCAAAGGAGGGTAAAGGGACCCTAAATAGGATGGTCCCACATGCAAACGGGCCCCACATGGGTGTGGGAGGGGCAGTAAGCCACTGGACCTGCGAGCTCACCGCTGCCTGCTGGACCCGATCGCGATGCGCCGCGGTCGGCGCGGTGGGGCCAAGGTCCACTGGACCGTGGGCGGGGCCGCCGTCTGGTGGCGATGGCTTCCCCACACCCCCGGGGTTCTGAAAATGTGCTGGACCCCCCTTGGGTCCCACGGTTTCATGTGATTTGGGCCCCTATGCCTGTTTGAGGTGGTTTCGGGTTCCATCTCACACGTATTCATGCTTTTTGGCGTGTTTTGAGTGTGGATTTGCCAAATTATCATCCCAACCTGTTGATGGATGGTCTAGTAAGAGATGGGGATCATTTCACATGATCTTATACACGTATGGGGTCAGTTTCAACTGTCAGTTTCGCCCGTCGGTGAAACTTGAAATTCTACATTCATTTTTACATTTTATCGCCCCCACCTATGTCAAAGTACGTCAGTGTGCGTCATGTTACCATAACCCAGGTCCAGTTTAATCCAAATTAGGCTTTGATACCAACTTGTAACGCCCCAAAAATTGGGGGTCGAGCAGAAGCTCAACTCCTGTGTTCCAACGCATCACTTATGCAACATAGATAATGATGTTTAAAAGTTTTCCATATTAGTGCATTAAACACGAGTGAGATTATACTAAAACAGCATATCATACTCCAGAGATAATTAAGTTAAGCAAGTGAAAGACTGAGATAGGTATATAATGTATATAAGTGTTTCTCAATCCCTAGAGTATGAATATGTTACCAGGCTGAATATATACATGTGTTGATCTAAAATTTATAAAATATAAAAATATAAATGTCCAACTAATCCTTATAGTCCCTGTAATCCCATCGATCAGTACATGGTCTACATAGACCCGCCTAATAGCTGAACGTAGGAGAATTCTTCCTCCTTGTCTATGAAATCTCAATTAGCAGTGTAGACATCGTTGCCACCTGCATCTACAACAGAGTCTGGTTGGTGTTTTAAAACACTGTCCCAGAGTGGGAGTGAGTGATCAACTCAGTGGTACTATAAGGCAAAGGTTAACATGTTATCAATTCAGTCAAACAGTAATGATAAAGCAATACAACAATCATGTCCTAAGTACTCTTGTTAATGCAGAAATGGTATGTTGTAATGATGCATGCCCTCGCCTGCACTCCCTCAGCGACATCATCTCATGATCGCGCATGACACACTCCTTAAATGTGCGCTTCCTCGCTAAAGCACATGCAATGCGGTGCATGATCGTGTTAGCCAAGTAATTATTTAAGCTTATTCATACAGAAAATTCGGGAAGCTAAGGTACCTCACTTTATATCATTTACCCAAACGATGATCGATCTAGGGTCGTCAATCCTAGTTAATCACATACGATAGGCAAGTTATAGGGCAACATCACCCCTTATTTAAAAGCAGTGGATAGGCAAGTTCACGAGTTTACACTCGAGGTCACTACGGAGAGGCTCATCACCTCATCGTAGGCCTAGTTTATACTCGAGGTCACTACAGGAGGCTCGTCACCTGAACGTAGGCCGATAGCTCGAATACAATGTCTCATACACCACCATATTCGGCTCACGAGTTTGGGTTGCTCACTGGTCACTACAGGGAGGCACTTCACCCCAGCGTAGGCCGACAGCTCGACTACGGTATCCCATACACCACCATGCCCGGTTCATGAGTCTTAGTGGATCTTGGTACCATGGTTGGAACGAACTTTACATTGGTAAGAGGTACCTTAGATTCAAGTAGGAGCATCCATACATGGTAAACATACAATAGGCTAATCGGGGTATTTAACAAGTTTGATTGGTACGACCGCACACTAAATTAATCGACATGGAGCGCATACGCACTCCTCATGGCCTAACCACTATCGATAATCACCATACGACTCAGATTCATCGAACGTATCCATTGTGGCGAGACTAGTTCGGCCACTCGATCGGAAGGCGTTACCGATTGCCTGGACTACGTAGTAGTCCCAATCGCACTCAATTGCAATAGGTAATCACTTGTGATAGTCATAACAACATTTAACAACCAATTCAAATATAATTCTCATTTGAGCATTTTAACAAACATATTGAACATGTTATCAGACATGGGCATTTCATTCATAAAACACGTAGTAGCAAGATAGATTACATGAAGGAAACTATAACTATAGATAAGGTAGTTGAGAATCCAATCTCAACATCCTTATTAAATGAAATTCATCAAATAATTTCTCATTCAAACATTTTATCAAACACTTAGACTACACATTACTACATACATGAATTAAATTAATTATAGCATATATTATGGCATCTTTTCACAAAGGAGTTGTCATACATACAATAAACATGTATTCTACATTAATAGTCATGGCAAGCATAAATCATAATTTCACTTTTATTTAAACATTTCAACAAACACATGAAATGCATTTTATATTCACATAGTTCACACACATGTATAGTTTATTGAATACATCGTAACTAAGATCATATGGCAGCAATCAAGTCAGACATAAATCATTGCTGACATTGAAAGCCTTGAAAACTATAACCTAAACTTTTATAGTCCACACCTTTCGTCAGTTTACTCGTTACAAACTCGGTTCGTACACTGGGTCTTCATCTACAGCACAACGACTACCTAAATCATGAAATAGGTTAGCTATTTCACAAATTCCTCTAGTTAGATTCCTAAAATGAGATTAGGGTTAGGATTTCTTACCCAAATTGAAGCTAGAATCGACGGTGTAGCGATAGTGGGGTGGTGATTCAACACGAGGAGCAGTGGGAATGAATCCCAGTAACGATCTCCTGAACTCTCTATCTTTTCCTCACTCTTTTCTCCTCTTTTCTCTCTTCTCTCTCCTAGGGTTAGGAAAATTCGTATGGAATGAGAGAGGGGTGGTTTAAGGGATATATATAGGCTCAGAAGTGGTGTAAATGGCCCCTGGGCCATGGTATACTTAGGTTATAGCCAAAGGGTGTTCGTTTCGGGCAAACGGAGCTCATCTAGAGGTCCATTGCTCGCACACGGCCTGGAGCAAGTTCCCTGACGATGGATCTAAGCCAGGTTATGCTTTTGGTCCATTCGAATATATGGATCAATCGTGGAGGACCCGTTTCAGTTCAACGGTCATCGTCACTTGATCAGGGCCACAAGTATACTGACATGTGCAGGAAAATTTCCCTGATCCACAGGTAAAGTTTGGTCAGAAACTGATGGTCTGAAACCTTAAATTTCACTCGCAATCGAACGGCCCAATTCAATTAAGTTTGAGTTCATTTTCTAAAGATATTCGCATTTTCACACACTTCGCTCCAAGCTCAAGTTGTGCGTTTTTGAATACTATTTGGACTCGATTCCCGCAATGGTTGTCAAGCCCAGTAAAGTGGTCATAACCTTATAGTTTCGCAGTCATCAGACTTTCGACGCGTGGTCTAGGTCGATACGGAGTTTCAATGTGTTCCTGGGAATAACTGGGTTTCGAGACTGATCCTAGGTTTTCAGGAAATATTAAGTTAGTGATTCTAATAGTTTTAGGTCTTGCAGTTCGTATAGAAAGTGGCTCGAGCTAATCCACCGATTAATTTAGTTTAGTACTTAATTAATTTTCGTCTAATAGCTACAGAATTCATTCCTTAGTGATTTCTGTCTGAGGTGATACTCGGGTCTTTGTACGGATTTTTCCGAGACATTTTATAAGAGAAGTTGAAACCAGTATTGTAGGACTCCGATGGAATTATGCCCGATAAACTTCTTGATGAATTACCCCCCATTTGGGATATATAACACCATATCGATTTTGTCCCATGGGCAATTCCGCTTAATCACCCACATTATCATATTAGATTAAAGGAATGTTAGATCTTACATGGAGAAGTGGAAAAACTGATCCATAAGAGTCTAATGGAGGATAACATGAGTTTGTGTGTTGTGTTAGCCCCATTGATGCCCAAAACTTTACAGGAGTTCAATGTCAAGGAAGTGACTAATAAACATCGTTGCTAAAAAATGCTTGAAGTGGGTGATAACATACTAGTTCACCTGCATGAGGAGAGATTTTTGATCGGGATGTATAACAAAGCGAGGAATAAGAAGATCGACCCTTTCTGATCATTAGGAAAATCAATTATAATGCTTATGTTGTTCATTTTTTTAGTGCATGAAAATATCATAGACATTCAATGTAGTAAAAATTTATGAGTATCATGAGCCGAGTCCATTGGATAACTCAAGCATGAGCTTTTTTCTAAGTGGAGAGGTCTGTTGTATGATGTCGCATAGATCCATTCTTCACATGGTTGGACCAAAAGAAGGGACCGTAAATCGGCCATAACTTTGATCTATGTATTATTTTAGGATTAACAACCTATTGATCTTTATCGTAACGGCCCATCTGAAGTCAATCTACACAAAGTGGGTTGCATCAATCCATTTCGTGAGAAAAATGTGCGCTTAAAAATAAAATTTTAGGAAAACTTTACTATTTATAACAATTTCAATTTTCATAGTATTTTCTTATTTTTAGGATTTTAGATTTCCAACTTCTTAAAAGTTACTTGTAATCATGTTAGGACTCTTCTAGTAAGGTTTATCTAGACTTTCTATTTTTACTAAATTATGCTTTAGATGAGTTTTACTATTTTGGATATTCAAGATTAGAATTTTGTTGTTTTTGGTAATTATAAATTTTGGTTTATTTTTTTCTTTATTAATAATATAATTGAAAAAAATATACATTATATGCATTATTAAATAAATTATTTAAGTTTTATCTCTTTCTTCTTGTGGATTCAAGAAACTACCTTGCGGATTCAAGGTTTTAATCGCTTGAGAAAAACGATGATCTTGCTTATCATTTCCCCATGCTCTTCCTTGTGTTAGTTTGAATGCACACTTTGTTAAAGGAAGTTCCTACACTCACAAACTATGTGAGCCCACCATGATGTTTATGAGAAATATATTTGTCCATATGTTTGGTTATATAATTCTAGGACCTGAGCCAAAAATCGAGGTAGATCCAAAACTCAAGTGTGTCGCACGATAGGACAGGAAACCGTGAGGATTGAATGTCCATTAAAACATTTGTGTGGCAACATAAGTTTTGGACCTTTTTTTTTTTGTGTTTTCAGTTCATCTCATTAGTAATGACCTTATGAATGGTTTCAATGTTAGGCATTTTCCCTACCCACATTTTATTGTCATAAGGCCCCCTTGAGTTTTAAATTTGCCTCATTTTTGGACTCATTTCCTAAAATGAGCTAGGAAAACGAATGGATAGAGTAGATTTCTCACGAACATGGTGGTGTTGAGTGTCAAATATTGCATATTTCCCCTATTTATACCTTGGTTTTATGAACATGATAACACTTTTTTTTTTTGTTAACTTGTCAGTACACACCCCACTATCAGTACACACTCCACTTTTAGCCACCCTCACTAGGGAATCGATACCATGACCTCAGTGTTGAAACGAGGTATCTTCACTCAGTCTACCACTTGAGCTATAGATCAGGGTAACATGATAGCACTTAATCGATATGTTTATACATGTTTGTCTTGCAATGTGATTTTGAGAGCTTAGGGTGAAAAGGATGTTAAAAGCATGGTAATTGATGCTCAAGAATTACCAAGACAAGGATGGATCTTTGGAGACCAAGATTGAACATTTCAAGAGTCCAAGATTCAAGAAAACCAAAAAAATAAGGAAGAAAATCGAGTTTGCAAAGTGCAGAATTCAGAAGTTGTTAAACCTGACTGTCGATGACATCGAACACACTTCGATGACATCGATGTAAGTGTTCGATGCCATCGAAGGAGGCTCGATCACATCGAAATTTAAGAGGAAAATCAAGTTTGGTTGCTGGATTGTTGGGTGTAAATTTCGATTCCATCGAAGACAGGGTTCGATGTCATCGAAGCCGAATTGACATTGAGATTTTCAAGGATTTTGGGCTCAACTCGTTGGACTGTTTTGGGTGATTTATGATAATATCGAAGACCCCTTTGATGACATTGAAGCCAATTCAATGACATCAAAGGTTGGGCGATAACATCGTCGACTTACACGGTATAAAAGGACACGCAATTTCTAATTCGAATTTAACTCAGACTCGCACCTTCAATGACGTCAAAGTGACATCGAAGGTTACACAGTGCATAAATTTGAGGTAGTTTTTGTAGTCGGTCGAACCAAGCCTATTTAAAGGGGTTTTCTGAGGCATTCTAAACACAAATTAGGCTTAGAGGAGTAGAGCTAAGGGTGTATAATCTTCTAATGACTTATTTCTTCTTCTCTGTTTAGTTTTTTATGTTTTTCTTTAAGAGTTTTAGCTTAATCATGTCTTTGGTTGGCTAATCTCTTAGCTAGAGTTAAGATGTGAAGCTTGTAGTTTATTTTAATATCTTTCTTACTTTGATTTACGTTCATGATCTTTATGTTAGATGTTTCATAATTATGGTTTGAATTTAAGCGGTATTTTTATTATTACTTTAATCTATTGTCGACTCCGGGCACAGTAGATGCTTTGGAACTTCATGAATGCTTTCTTTTCTATTTATAATTGTTTGATCTATAGAATTCTTTGGTCTACCATTGACTACGGGAATGGTAGATGCTTAAACTCTCTACAATCACTTCGATAAGACTGTTATACATAGATCATCACTATGAATGTTCAAAATCTGTTTTAGAACTGTTTATGTTGTTTTAACTGCTCTATCATTCAATTGGATAGATTAGGACTTCGATTCTAGTTAAAATATTGATTGAATCAAGTAAGGATGCATTAGGGTGACTATAAGTGGATCCTTGGCGCGCTAGTATTTCTTTTATTAATAGTTAAATTCACAACAACATCTCTTTTCAATTTCTAGATTTAAGTTTAGTCTCTACTTCTAATTCTTAATTAGTTTAGAAATTTACACATCTTCAGTCCATGTGGGTATGACCTCGGTGTCATTAAGATTATTACTACATTGCAACCCTGCACTTGGGGTACAAGCAAACAAGTTTTTAGCGTCGTTGCCGGGGATTACAATGTGATGTAATTTCTGAATTATTCAAGTTTTAGAATTAGTTAGGATTAGGACTAACTTTTGTCTTTGTTATTGTTAGGTTTTTCTAAATTTGTTTCAGTTTCTAATTTAATTTTCTGTTTTGTAGCATCTAACATAGCAAGCTCTCTTCAATAATATCCCTCTAACTTTTTCTCTTTTAGAATTCCTAGTTTCTGAATTTCTATTTGTTAAGAGTAGTTTTAAAACTTTGAGGTTGTGAGTGTTTCATGCCCAAGTGGGTTCGTGACAACACTCTACGTCTATTGAGCGAAGGAGGACTAGTCAAAGGGTTGCCTGTCTATCACTGAATTAGACACCACTTGAGATCCTCTGAGTTAATTGAGGTGATGACTGCAAATCAACCTCAACACCCAGTTGAGGAGGTTCAAGATGAGAATGAGGTGCATCATGTTCCCCCGCCTCGAACATTACAAGATTACTTATAATCGGTGGGGGTCAGTACACCTTCTTGCATGGTATTTCCACTTAATGTAGGAAACATGGATTTTAAAACGAGAGTGATACAACTCCTTCCTAAATTTCATGGACTTGACTCTGAAAGTCTATACTTGCAGATAAAAGAATTTGACGAGATAGTCGCCACATTGCACTTTCCAAACGTGTTTGACGACATAGTAAGGTTGGAGTTGTTTCCCTTCTCATTGAAAGAGAAGGCTAAGTCGTGGCTGCACTCCTTAAAGTCGCGATCTATCAGCACATGGGACGAGATGACCCTGGAGTTCCTTAAAATGTTCTTTCCGGTACAACATACACTTTAAGGAGGGTGATTTTGAATTTCGCCCAAAAAGAGGAAGAGACCTTCTTCCAATGTTGGGAAAGATTCAAAGATCTCATAAATTCGTGTCCACATCATAACTACAAAATATGGCGGGTAATAAGCTTTTTCTATAATGGATTGACTTCGCCTATGCACGTGTTCGTAGAAATGATGTGTAACTAACACGGAGGCCGATGATGCATGAAAGTACTTTGATTTACTCGTTGAAAATGCGCAATCATGGGACACCTCCCCAAGACCCACACTTGTAAGCCTTCTCAGTCAAAAGAAAGGGGAGAAATGTATGTCTTAAAGGAATAAGATGACATTAGTGCAAGGGTAGCCAATCTCACAAGGAAAGTCGAAGCCATGAAACTTAAAAATGTGGAAACAGTCAAACCTGATGAGGTTGTGAAAGTTATTTGCGGTATTTGGTTATGAACATACATGTAACCTAGGATTGTCTCACAATTCCTGCTTTTCAAGAATTATTAAATGAGCAATCAAATGCCGTAAACAACTACCAGCAACTATTCAGCGGACCCACCTCAAATACTTATAGTCCCAGCTGGAGGAACCATCCAAACTTCACTCAGAGGAACGGACAAATGGCCAATCCTCAAGAGGCCCTTAGTCGACTTCTCAATCAAAGAAAACCTCAAGAAGATCCGGTCCCAAAGCACATTCAAAACTAAGAGCTCTTCAATCAAGGAACACTACAAGCATTACAAGACCTTACTAAGGCCATCCACAGGATTGAGTTGTACTTAGCGATTGGAGAAAAATGGACTTTTCTAGCCCAACATCTACCTAATCCGAAACTGCAATGTGAAATAAGTGACCCGAGCTCTTCTCATCACTTAGAGCAAGCTAAATCCATCACCACCTTTAGAAGTGGAAAAATAATTAATAAGATTATCCCAATGAGGGATAATAAACCTAAGGACTCGGGAGAAGCTGAGAGAGACGCTGGACCTAACATTGCTCCATAGGAGAAAGATCCAGAAAGAGCATACAAGACGGTTGTGTCATTCCCCTAACAGTTGATTGCACCAAAACCTCTATCTAACTCTCAGGATATTTTGGAGGTTTTAAAATAAGTGAAGATCAACATTCCTCTCTTAGATGCCATTAAAGTAGCCTCCACTAGTTAATTTTAAGTACCAGTGTGGCATCAAGTAAGGCATCCATCTCCCTAATCATATCATCATCTAAATCAGGGGAGTGGGCCAAGCACGTCTCTAAAGTGTCGGAGTATAAAGTCAAAAGTGCTCTATCATTCACGAATGAGTCAATTAAGTTAACATCGTAGGTATCATCAACATCCTCAGGTTGTTTGCACATATTGAAAAAGATATTCAGCTCTAATGTCATGTTCCCAAAAGATAATTTCATAACTCCATTCCTACAATTGATGATGGCATTTGATGTAGCTAGGAATTGGCGGCCAAGAATGACAAGAATTTGAGTGTTTATGTCTATGACATGCTGAGTGTCTAAAACAATAAAATCTAATGGATAGTAGAATTTATCGACTTGGACTAACATGTCCTCGATCATCCCTCTCAGTGCACGAATTGAACAATCAGCAAGTTGTAGTGTGGTCCTGGTGGGTTTTAATTCACCAATTCCAAGCTATTCATAGACCAAGTAAGGGATCAGATTTACACTTTCTCTTAAGTTAAGAAGTGTGTGCACAATCTGGTGATTCTCAATTACACAAGTGATGGTTGGGCTACCGGAATCCTTGTATTTTTGTGGCACATCTTGCTTAGGGATGACACTCACTTTTTCTGTAAAAAAGATCTTCTTTTGTATATTCTTTCATCTTTTAGTAGTGCATAAATATTTTAGGAACTTGGCATATGAGGGAATTTGTTTAATATCATCCAATTGAGGGATATTGACTTTCATTTATTTAAGCACCTCTAAAATGTCCTGAGTGTTGGCCAAAGGCTTAGGTGAAATCAACCATTGTGGGAACGGTGCAATCGGCTTGTATCGTGTGTCCAATTTTTCTTATGTGGCACATTTCTAATTCCATCATTTTTCTTAGAGTTTTTTAAGTCCTTAGGCTTCTCATCCCTTATCGGGATGGTCTTGTCAATTATTTTTCCACTTCTAAGAGTTGTGATGGATTTATCTTATTCCACATGTTGGTCCGAAGAGATCGAGTCACTTATCTCACATTGTATTTTTGGATTAGGGGGAGGTTGGGCTGGAAAAGTCCCTTTCTCCTTAATTGATAAGTGTGACTCAATCCTTTAAATGGACTTACTAAGGTCTTGGAATGCTTGTAAAGTGTTTTGATTGAAGGGCTCTTAGTTTTGAATGTGTTTAAGAACAAGATCCTCTTGGGGTCTTTGCTGATTTGGAAATTGTGTAAAAGCCCCTTGAGAATTTCTGTTTATATTAGCCATTTGACCATTCCTCCAAATGAAGTTGGGATGGTTCCTCTAACTAGAATTATAAGTATTTGAGATGGGGGTGTTGAACAGCCTTTGATAATTATTTATGGAATTTGATTGCTCATGTAAGAACTCTTGAAATGCAGAAATGGTGGGACATTCTTGTGTCAAGTGTATGTTACTGGCACAAATACCACATACAACTTCAATGGTCTCTTCAAGTTTGATAGTCTCTACTTTTTTTTCAGTTCCATGGCTTCAATATTCTGTGTGAGATTAGCCACCCATGCATTCTTGTTGTCCTCTTCTCGTAAGACATACATTGCTCCCTTTACTCTTGATTAATTGGGCCTAGAAGTCGTGGCTTTTGAGGAGGTTGTCCCATGACTGTGTGATTTCAGCAAGTGAATCAAAATAGTCCCATGCGTTATCGGCTCCTTTGTTCATAAATTCTTCATTGCACATCATTTCTATGAATTGGTGCATGGGTGAAGTCAGTCCATCATACAAAAATCTTATGATCCTCCAAATTTTGTATCCATGATGTGGGCAAAAGTTTAAAAGATCTTTAAATCTCTCTCAACTTTGGAAGAAGGTCTCTATAAGGGTTGTTATGTTTAACACACATAAATTGTCAAATTTCGTAAGAAAAAAGTTCTTCAAGGTCAGATCACAAATATGAAATCACAACAACTCTACATACCTAAAGATCAGCTCAAGATCGGTTTATGATTAGCTCAAGATCGACACATCTTCTCAAGAAGTCATCAGCACATCTTCTCAAGAAATTGATGCCCGAATTCAAGACAAGATCAAGTCTGAAAAGGCCAAGCTTAAAGTCCTAGAGAGGGGGGGGGGGGGGGTGGTGAATAGGACTTTACCAAATTAAAAAAATAAATGCAAAATTACAAAGATAAACAAAGATAGATAACACAATTATAAGCAACCTCAAATGCACAAGTATTGAGAGGTTGATACAAAATGAGTTCTAAGGACAACCTTACACCAAAAACCAAGGTTTATGGTAGGACAACCTGATTTTTAGAACGTTTGTAAGTATCAAAAACTCAAACTTAGAAGGAGGCAAAGGAAATAATCTAAATTATTACAACATTCACACAAGCGCATAAAAGGAAATTACAACATTTAGCACCACACATACATCACCATAAGCATCCACCAAACACTGAGAATTATAGTGGTTGTGTGTGTACACCAACTGTTTGAAAAACAACCACACAACTACTCCACTCCCAATATCCACACCCACGGGATATTGGCTTTCACTATCAAATAAGGTTTTTCAAGGTTCACCTTAAAACCTTCACAATTGTGTCTTTCAAATGGGCTTACACAATTACAAAAACCCCATAATGAGTTTTTCCTACTGAATCTCACAAACCAAAATGCAAAAAATTAAATTATACTTATCTGGACATTCTTCTTCTGATGAAGCCAAGTAGAACCAATTTGATGTAGACGAAGATGTTCAATGTCCAGTCTCACAAGTGAAAGGGTTCTAGGTCTAAATGATTTTTAGATCAAATCAACCTAGGCTAGCTTGTTTTGATTTTGATATCAAGGATGGTAAAATCACATTCCCTTCTTTAATGAAATAGAGTTGAATGGAGATCACAAAATTAAATACAAAAAGCTATTTAAGAGAATCTAAAATGAACATAATATAGCTTAAGAAATGCAGGAACTTATCTCTCAGAGTGATGGCTTGATTATACTTGGAATGAATGAAAAACTCTGAGATTCGTCCTCTATTTATAGGTGAAAATACTGTTCACTCGACTAGTCTAAGGGTTGGTTTGACTGGTCTAAGGACCAACCACATTTTAAAATTTCTGGCGTGATAAGATAAGATCGTTACTCGACTGGTCGAGTGGCTTGCTCGACTGGTCGATCAATGCACTCGACTAGTCAAGTTGGACCAAAAAACCTAGCTGGACTTTGAGTCAAGCATTGCACGACTGGTCGAGCACTATTCACTCGACTGGTCGAGCAGTCTCCACGATTGGTCGAGTGTCCAACAGAAAATTCTAAAAGTTCACAACAAATCTTGGACTGGTCGAGAAACTTCTTGGACTGGTCGAGCCAGTGCTTGGACTAGTCGAACAAAGAATAGGACTAGTCGAGGAAATGACCTATAAACTTATGTAATGACTCAAATAAAATATGCGATGAATATGACCTAACCTATGGTCAATCTAGGGTCATCCATACCTTGTTTGTGAGTTTGAACCATCGAAACATCGATCGCTTCGGTAACTCATTCACTTGAAATACATGAAGCTTGTGTTCCAAATCTTGAACTTGAGCTTGAGTTAGGGCTTGAGTTCTTGATTCTGTAAAGTAGTAACAATGAGCTTTTAACTTGAACATGAGCCTTGAACTTTTGTTCTTCCACTTGAACTTGTAATCCCTGAACTTCGACAACATTCTTCAACTTGAATACGTAGAAAAGTTTGGCGATGACGAAGATGACTCACAATGCATGAAGTTGATCTATCCATCTCATCAAAGCCAGATACAAATTCTAAGTAGTTTGACACAATAAAATTTGACAACTCAGGGTGCTAGATTTATAAGATAGCATTTACAAAGTCGATGCTCAAGACAAGGTGTCCCATATATTTGCTAAAACACAGGTGGTATAACCCTAGAAAGACCTTAGGTTTAGGTACTTAAAAATTTTCATTAACTTGGATTTTAATAAATGTTTTTTTCTCTAGAATTCGGTTAGCCTAACTTCTGGTTCAACCAACCTAACTTCCTTGGCTAGCCTAACTTCAAGCCCGAACAAAATAACAATTTATGTTGAAAATTCGGCCAACCTAAGTTTTGGTTCGACTAGACTAAGCTTGATATTCGGCTAGTCGAAGAAAGTTCAGGTCAAATTCCAGCAATGCAAATTTTTTATTTTTATGAGAATTTGGCCAGCAAAATTGTGATGTTCAGCTAGCCGATTTTTGGATAGATACTTTCCCGCATGATCCGATAACCATTGGAGCAAATCCAGTGGAATTTGGCCACCCAAAGCCAGTATTAGGCTAGCCAAATTTCCAAGCTCTTTTCCTATAAATTGAGGCTTTCTCTCATTTTAAATTGTAATGAAAATTTACTATAATCATTCTGCAGAGAGAGAGAGAGAGAGAGAGAGAGAGAGAGAGAGAGAAGCCCAAGTCCTCAACAAGTTGTGTGGTATTTATAATTTTAATTTATAGCATATTCAATTCCTTTTTCTCAAGATCATTTTAATATTATTCTAAGAGAGTAATCTATACTCTTTTTTGAGATCTAAGAGAATTGAATCAAGTAGCATTTGGGTTTTTAATTTATAAAATCTATAGAACCCTATACTCTTTCTGTCTGATTGAACATTGCACCATCTACGTTTAAGAAAGAAGTTCGTTTTGGTACAAGCTTCTGTCACGTTTTCGAATCTCCATTTGGAGATAAGTACATTATTTTACTGTATTTCATTTTTAAGGTTTGTCTAAAATAGCCTGTGAAAATTTCAGTGCGGTTTTTATTTATGGATAGCCCACGAAAATCACAAAAGGAGTTTTTATTTATGATAGCCCATGAAAATCATAAAAGGGATTTTTATTGTGATATCCAGTGAAAATAACGAGAAACTATATTAGGTTATTAAGGTGAACCTGTTGTAATGCCCTGGATTTCGAGGGTCGAGCAAAACTCTACTCCCGAGATCCAGTACATCTCTTATGCAACATGGATGATGATGTTCAGATTTCGTCGATATTAATGAGTTAAATATGAGTGGGATTATACCAAGACAACATATAATACTCCAGATATAATTAAATTAAGCAAGCGGAAGACTGAAACATATATATTTAAGTATGTAAGTGTTTCACAACCTCCAGAGTATGAGTATGTTACCGGGCTTAATATATACATGTATTGTTCTAAAATTGACAAAATATCAAAATGTAAAGTGTTCAACTAATCCATATGTCCCTGTAATCCCATTGAATCAACACGAGGTCTACATAGACCCGCCTGAGAGCTGAACGTAGGAGAATTCTTCCTCCTCATCTATGAAGTCCAACTCCGCTGCATATGCTTCCCCATCACCTACATCTAAACCAGAGTCTGGTTGGTGTTTTAAAACACCATCCCATGATGGGAGTGAGTGATCAACTCAGTGGTATTATAAGGCAAAGATTAACATGTTATCAAGTCAATCAAGCAGTAATGATAAAGCAAGACAACAATCACTTCCTAACTACTCTTTTTAATGCAGGAATGGAGTACAAGTAATGATGTATGCCCTCGCACAAAGCTCCCTCACAAGCGACTCCGACAACCAATTTTGCATATGTCAACACTCCCTAAAGTGCACCTTCCTCGCTAAAAGCACATCTTAGCTAATGTAATGCGATGCATGGCCGTGTTAGCCGAGTACTTAATTAAGCTTATTCATACAACAAGTTCGGGAAGCTAAGGTATCTCCCTTTTTATCATTAACCCAAACGAAGGATCCATCTAGGGTCGTTAATCCTAGTAAACCACATATGATAGGCAAGTTGTAGGGCATCATCCCTAATGAAAAGCAGTCGATAGGGAAATTGAAAAGTTTATACTCGCGGTCACTACAAGAAGGCTCGTCACCTCAGCATAGGCCGACAGCTCGAACACGGTGTCCCATACCACTATGCCCGGCTCACGAGCCTAGGTTGGTCACTATGGGGAGGCTCGTCACCCCAGCGTAGGCCGACAACTTGACCACAATGTCCCATACCACCATGCCCGACTCATGAGTCTTAGCGGATCATGGTACCATGGTTAAAACGAGCTTTTACATTGGTAAGTGGTACCTTAGATTCAAGCAGTGATGTCTATACATGGTAAACACACAATAGGTTAATCAGTTTGTTTGGCAAGTTCGATTGGAACGAGCACACGTTGACTTAATCGACATGGAGTGCATAAGCACCCCTTGTGGCCTAACCATTGTCGACAATCGTCATGCGACCCGGATTCGTCGAGTTACCCAATGTGGCGAGACTAATTCGGCCACTTATACATGCACTGTTACCGATTACCTGGGCTACGTTGTAGCCCCAATCTCACTCAGATGTAGCATTTAAAAATATGTGATAATCATATCAACATTTAACAAACAATTTAAGTGAATTTCTCATTTGAGCATTTCATCAAACAAATTGATCATATTACCTACAGTTGCATTTTATCCATAAATCGTGTAGACGCAAATAAGATTACATGAAGGAACTATACATATGAATAAGGTGACTGAGATTCCTATCTTAATACTCTTAATAAATACAAATCATCAACAATTTCTCATTCAAACAATTTATCAAACACTTAAGTTACACTTCACTAAAAATATATAGACTAGATTAGTTACGCCATGTATTATGGCAATTCCTTGTACAAAGAGGTCATCACGCATATGACAAACATGAATCCTAGATTAGTAGTCATGGCAAACACAAATCATTTTTACATGTTCATTCAAACATTTCAACAAACACATGAGATGCATCTTTTGTTCCACCCAGTTCATACATGAACAATATATCGAAAACGGCGTATCTAAGACAATATAGCAGCAATCAAGTCAGACATAAATCATTAGCTGACATTAAAAGCATTGAAAACCATAACCTAAATTTTTATAGTCCGCACCTTTCATCGGAATACTCGATTTGGACTCAGTTCGAATTCTACATTCCCGAAACAGAACGTCCGGTACCTAAATAGTGAAATCAGTTAGCTAGGTTGACAAACAACCATTCTAGATCTCAACTACGGTATTAGGGTTAGGATTTCTTACCCAAATCGTAGCCAAAACAGTTCATGTAGCGAAATAGGAAAGTGATTCGAGGCGTGGAGTTGTGGGAGAGAATCACAGCAACGATCTCCCGTGTTTTCTCTTCTCTCCTTACTCTTTTCTCTTCTTTTCTCTCTTCTCACTCTTAAGGTTTGGAGAAATTCGTATGAGAGAGAGGTGGGGTGGTATAAGGGCTATATATAGGCCCAGAAGTGATGTAAATGGCCCCAGGGCCATAGTATACTTAAGTTATATCCAAAGGGCTACTATTTTTGACAAACAGGGCACATAGGGAGGTCCGCAACATACATACGTCATAGTGTAAGTTCTCTGACAATAGATCTATGCCAGGATGTGATTTCGCCATGATCGGACAAGTCGATTGACCGTGGAGGACCTGTGTCAAATCAACGGTCGTACTTACTCGATCGGGGCCACAAATATACGGATATGTGCAGGAAAATTTTCTTTTCCCATGGGTGAAGTTTGGTCAAAAACCGACGGTCCAAAATCCTCAATTTCGTGCGTGAGCAAATGGCCCATTCAATTAAGTTTCAATACATTTTCTAAAGGTATTCGCATTTCTCACACACGTTACTCAGGACTCAAGTTGTATGCTTATGGACACTATTTGGGATCGATTCCCGCAAAGGTTGTCAAGCCCAGTAGGACAGACATAACCCTATAGTTTCGCGGTCATCGAACTTTCGATGTGCGGTCCAGGTCCGATACGGGGTTTCAATATACTCCCGAGAGCGACAGACTCTTGGGATTTTTCCTAGGTTTTTCTGTAGTGTTGAGTTAGTGGTATTAATGGTTTTAGTTCTTCTCATTTGTGGAACTGGTGGCCCCATCTTAATCCACCGATTATTTCGTTTAGTACTTAACTAAATTTTGTTTTAATTACGACAGGAATACGATCCTTAGGTGATTCTGCCTGAGGTGGTATTCAGGTCCTTGTACGGATTTTTTCAAGACATTACACCTGTGAAAACCTTATTATAGTGAAAGCCAAAATTACGAGGGTAGTAACTTTGGGAGTGGAGTAAGTGTGGTTGTTTTAATCACCGAACCACTATAACTCCTTGTGCCTTATGGTGAATGTTTTAATCTTTTGGTGGTGAATGCTGTAATTCTTTTATCTTCTCTCGCTATTTTGAAAGATTGATTTTAAAGATATTCATGAAATAAGGTTGTCCTGCCTAATATTTAAGGAAAAGGTTGTCCTACGAACCATTTAGAATCAAGGTTTCAATACTCAGGCGATTGAGATTTTTTGTATTCTTTATTCCGCATTTATTTATTTATTTGGTATTGTCCTATTCACCCCCTCTAGGACATCGCTAGCTCTCATTTTCAGTCTCTTTCTCTTTTTGGGAGAAATTCATTATTGGTCTCCTCAGGGTGTTATTCTTATAAATCGGGAAGAACTTTGTAAGGAAATCCCAGGTCATCTTAACCCATGTCCCTATCGATCTTGTTCGTAAAGAATGTACCCATAACTTAGCCTTTTCCTTTAAAGAGGAAGGAAATAATTTAAGTCTGACAGTGTCATCTGTTACATTTGGGAAGTGGAAGATTGCTACGATCTCATCGAACTCTTTGAGATGTAGATATGGACTTTCAAAATTAAGTCCATGAAATTTCAGAAGTAATTGTATCACCTCGGTTTGAAGTCCACATTTCCTACATTGTGTGGGAACACGAAGCAGGAAGGTGTACTTGCCCTCACTAGTTGAAGATAATCTCTCGACGTTCTTAGTCAAGGCGCATTGTGCACCTCATTCTCATCTTGATGTTCCTTAACGGGATGATGTAGTTGATTTGCAGTCATGATTTTTGTTGGCTCAGAAGATCTTATGTAAGACCCGTATCCTACCCCGTACTGTTCCGTCGACTCCTGCGATCCTTCCCGACGAATTCCTTCAACCCGCAATGTATAATTGACGTTTACGTACGATCCTAAGTCATATCCTATAGATTTGAGTCGACTCGACCCGATACTTGTACCAGTGCGACCGCGTCGTCGCCGCGGTTCCGATGCCGCGTCTCGCACGCCGAGGCGATACCTTGACCAGGAGAAGTGGGCCCGCGTTCAGTTCGAGGAAAAATGCCACGCGTTGTAATCCCAAGAGAATGTCCCATCAATCATATCAAAAGTCAAGTACTCCATCCCATCAAGTCAAGTACAAGCATCCATCCCCCTCTTACAACCCCCATCCCTAAAGTCAACTCTCCCATCACTCACCCATCTCTCTCTTTCAACCTCTCTCTCTCAACTCTCTCTCTCTCTCTCCCTCATTCTCTCCAAGTAACCGTCCCAACCTCCATGAGAGAGAATTTGGTGTGGCCCACTTTCCTATCTCCCATCTCCACCATCCAAAGCCCATCTCAACCGTTAAAAACGTCCCCTTGGAGCTCTAGAGGCTATAGGCAGAAGAAGGAAGAGGAGATCTTGAGGTGGGTGCTTCTCTCTCTCTCTCTTTATCATTTTTATGTGAGGTGTGGCCCATTCGGATGGACCCCACCTTGATGTATGTCATATCCAAACCGTCCAAATCATGTGGACCCTACCTTATGGTGGTGGGAAAAAAAATTACAAGTATCAGATTCATTCAAATCAGGTAGGCCATGTTCATGTGGGACCCACCTTGATGAAATGTGGGCCACATCCATGTGGGACCCACCACGAAGCCCCTGTCTATCCACGCCGTCCAGCGTCCCTGGACGCTGGACGTGAGGCGGCTAACATAGAGTGCGTGTACTGACATGGGTGCGTACTAATAGCTAATATATATAATATAGATATAGTTTTTGGGGTGGGCCACTCATGTAGGCCCCACCTTAATGTATGTATACAATCCACGCCATCCATTCCATTTACCAGCTCATTTCAGGCGTTGAGCCAAAAAATGAAGCCAATCCAAATCTCTGGTAGGCCACACCGTTAGAAAGATTATTTTAATAGTAATATACTATTGGGGATCACTGTGATATTTCTATACCTCATATATATTAAATTTTGGTCTTGTTGGATCTGTTACGAGCCAGAGAATGCAACAGATGGGCTGGATTATCCTGATGTGAGCCCCACCCATGAAGAACTGTAAAAAAAATATATATAAAAAAAATATTAAAAAAAATATATATACACTGGGACGTTGTTGCTGCCGGCTTCCAGAGGACGCTGCAGCAAGCAGCGTCCTTGCGGCTTAAATGAAGCATCCTTACGGCTTGTTGTATGTTGAAAATCTACACCGTGCATTTGATGGGTCCCCTTTAAAAATGGGGTGTCCCAAAAAACAAGTCGTACATGGAGCTCACGTGGTCCACACCACCAAAACCAGCAGTGGATTGAACATCTACCATTGAAACCCCTTTTTGGGCCACAGAAGTTTTGGATCTATATGAAATTTATTTTTCCTCTTAATTTGGGTGTTTTTGACCTTATGAACGGATGGGATGGAAAATAAATGTTATGGTGGGCTCCACGTGGGACCCACCCACCGTGGTAGCGGATTGGCTGGTCTAACACGCACCTGCTATATAGCTTATTGACATCAGCAACCTCTGTGGGCTGTCATGATGTATGTGTTTTATACACGCCGTCCATCTGTTTGGATGTGGCCCACCCACACATGTGACACGTGTGGTGGGACCCACCTTGGTGTATGCATTTGTATCCACGCCGTCTGTCCTGGACGTTAGAGTGTGGGCCCGACCATGATGTATGGGTGTCATCCACACCGACACCATGGGACGGTGGAACCCCACCTTTAACATACGTATTTCATCCTTGTTGTCCACGTGGGACCCACTAATGTATGTATTATATTCCACACCGTCCAGGGACGGTGGGCCGTACCATGATGTATGTGTTTTATTCCACCGCCCACACCACTAGATGGTGGGACCCAACCCACATGTGGTATGTCTTATATCGAAACCGTTCATCTGTTGAATGGTGTGGGCCAGCAGCCCTCCTAGTTGATGTGGGTCCCATATGATGTATGTGTTACATCCAAACTGTTCATCTGTTTATCTACACTGTCCAGATTATGATGGACGGTGCTGGATAAGGTTTGGACGGTGCTAGACAATGTTTGGATGGTATTGATTTGCATAGGCAATGTTGGATGATGTTGATTTACGTGGACAATGTTTGGACAGTGCTGATCATCATTAGTGGGCCATGTGCCCGCATAGAATGATAGTGTACAGTGATATACTGTAACGCCCTGAAATTCGGGGGTCGAGTATGAACTCAACTCCCGAGTTCCAACGCATCACTTATGCAACATACACAATGCCGGTTAAATGTTGTCTGAGTTAGCGCAATAAACATGAATGAGATTAAACCAAAACAGTAATTCATACTCCAGTTCAATTGTATATAAAAGCAAGCAGAAGACTGAAATTTTATATTCAAGTATGTAAAGTAACAAAATTTTCTGAACTCCAGAGCATGAGTACTAGCTGAGCACCAATATACATGTATTGTTTTTAAGTCAAAACCCAAAATACAATCCTCAAAAGAGGCCCTGAGAATCCCGCGATGCAGCCGGCCTAAGCGAAGCCGTCAGAGTACTGCATGAAGGAGAACTCCTCCTGGTCCTCATCATTGTCGGGCTCTGGCTCCTAAACCAAGGCGCCCTCTATACCTGCGACAGAGTTTGGTGGGTGTTGCAAACACCGTCCCGTAACGTGGGAGTGAGTAGCTAACTCAGTGGAACAATAAAGCATAAGTTAACATGTTATCAAATCAATCAAGTAGTAATGATAAAGCAGTACAAATCAAACATTTCTAACTACTCTTGTTAAGTGCAAAAATGATATGACATGATGCTGTATGCCCTTGCCAAACCACCCTCAAGCGACATCATCTTACGTTCGCGAATGCTTACTCCCTCAGTGCGCCACATCTACAAAGCACATGCGGTGCGATGATGCTCATGATTACCAAGTTTTTATTAATCCATTTCAATCAGTAGTATTGGGAAACTAAGGTACCTCCCTTGTATCATTCCCAACATGATCCATTCTAGGGTCGTCAATCCTAGATAATCTCATACGATATTATGGTTTGAGAAGAGTAGTGAAGGCATCGCAAAGGGCTCGTCACCCGTCAGCGCGGATACAGATCTCACCGTATGCGGCTCAATTGCTGGCCGTCAGCTCGAGTATAGGTCTCACTGTACTCGGCTCAATCACTAGCCGTCAGCTCAAGTACAGGTCTCACCGTACTCGGCTCAACTCGCACTCTAGTTGCTGTGAAAGACTCATCGGCAATCACAGACCCTTGGAGTGTACTCGATGATTACCACGGAGGACTCGTCGCCCGTCAGCAAGAGCACAGATCTCACCGTACTCGGCTCTCGCCGAAGTATCGACAGCTCGAATACAGTGTCTCATACCACCGTATTCGGCTCACGAGTTAGTTGCGCAATGGTCACTACGGGGAGGCACATGGCCCCAGCGTAGGCCGACAGCTCGACCACGGTGTCCCATACCACCATGCCCGGCTCATGCGACTTAGCGGATCTAGGTACCATGGTTAAACGGGGATCGCCACTGGTAAGTTTGGTACCCTAGGTTCAAGCAGTAGCGACCAAACAGGGTGAACACACAGATACACTTCGGTTTAGTTGACGAGCCTGACTAGCTCGAGCGCACCACAAGTTGAGCGATATGGAGCGCAATAGCACTCCGTGTGGCCAACCACTATCGCCAACCGAAGTACAACTCGGGTTCGCCAGACACGTCCTTTGTGGCGACATGAATCTCAGCCACAATCGCAAGTCTGGTACCGAATGTTTGGACTATATACATAGTCCCAAACTCAAATAGTTTTCATTGATAGCATGTGAAGTAAAGCATGATAAACAAGCAATACAAGCATGTTAGTAGACATGTTATAAAGCGTGAAGTAAAACATGAAGTAAAGCATGTTGCAATGCATGTTGTAAAGCATGTTGTAAGGCATGTGATAAAACACTATCCCCATAGGGATACAATTGTGTGCGCATTACAAGTGAGAGGTTGCGGTGAACCACCGCATGAAGGGGATCCTACATGTTTCTAAGGGAGTCGGAAATCCCATATCAGCGCCTATCTAAGGCACTAGTACATACACATGTACACATACAAGCATTTGCACAAACACTTAGAATACACTATTCCAACATACATGACGTATGTTAGCCAAGTTCGTGTTAGGGCTGTCCCTTCGCCACGAGAGTATTTTTCCCGTGTATATCGTAATCATACAGCAAATAATCATTACAATTACATTTCCAAAATCCGCACGTATGCGGAATTTCTAGAATACGCAATTTCAACATACATGACATTTACACATGAACATGTATTTTTGCGATCCCTTTCGCCAAACTAGCATTTTATCTACACATGATATAATCAAACATTAAATAAACATGTCAAACATTTTCCCAACAAAAATACGTATACGGTATTTCTACGTATATCTAGAGTATGTAAAATTCCATATTCTTTATCGCTAATCGAAACAGGAAACGGAAAGCACTTTGTACATGTGCATTTGCATGCAGATCATGAATCTATCATTATCTGACATTGAAAGCGTTGAAAACCGTAACTTATACACTTAAAGTCCTCACCTCAGCCCTTGGAATTCCAACGAATCAGCAAGGGTGTTGGAGCTTCCGTATACGGGAGTTTCCTAGCCTAAAGAGCGAAACCGATTAGCCTTTGCATAACCTACCACTAACCAATCTCAAATCAGACCTAGGGTTAGGGTTTCTTACCTTCAAATGGGATGGACACCGCCGGGAAAACCCCTAGAATAAGGAGGTGTAGGCCGTGGGATGAGTGGAAGTAGCAGGAGGAAGACCGGCTTCGATCTCCAAGTCTTTCTCTCTCTTTTCTCTCTCTCTCTCTCTAAGGGTTTGCTCTCAAATTCGTATGGCTGTGAGAGGGGCTGTTCTAAGCCCCTTTTATAGCCAAAATCATGTCCAAAATAGACTCAGGTTCAAGGGTGGCTGCATATGTAGGCAGTTCGCCACTTTCCAAGCTCAAAAGGGGTGTTCTGGTGGCCCTCCTTGAGTCAAACGTCAGACTTAAGCTCACCATCTACGGATCTACGTGGAATTACGTTTTCGACTCGATCGGATTCCTAGATCGCACGTGGCGGACCACTTTCAGTTCAACGGTCAGTGGGCCACGATCAGAAATTCTGAGTACATGTAAATGTTCGTGAAATTTTTCTTAATCCGATGGTGTACTTTGGTCTGATTCCGACGGTCAGGTTGCTTAATACTGACGCGCAACCGAAAGATGCCAGATCACTATTCCAGATATTTTTAGTTGGATGGAAATAGTGTTTTTCACACTCCCTCGTTCCGGAGTGAAAAGAATGGCCGTGGGACATCGGAATCACCTGATTTTTGAGATGATTGTCAAGTCCAGTGGGGCGGTCCTGGTTCCTTAGCTTCGTGTTAATCGGACTCCCGATGTGCGATCTTGACCTCATACGAAGTTTCGTTTCAGTCCCGAGAGCAGACGGGTAATGAGTTTGGCTCTAGACTTTAGGGTAACCTAGAGTCACAAATTCTGCAAGTTTTGGTTCTTGCAGATCGTATTTAAAGCGATCCCAACGGATTTCATGGCTAACCGAGTTTAGTACTTAGTTAACTTTGTTAAATTTCTAAGGGATTTAATCCTACGTAATTTCTGGTCGAGGTGGTACTCGACCCAATGTACGGAAATTTACAGGTCGTTACATATACATGTTACACCTATAACTATTGAAATGATTTTAAATGTAATCCAAGCTCCCATTCGAGAGGCCCACCTTGATGTACTTTGTGGCCCATCCGTCAGGCCCACTTTGATATGTTTTGTGGCCCATTGGAGAGGCCCACCTTGATATACTTGTGGCCCATCATGATGTATGGGCTTTCCCACGCTGTCTACCCCTTTTAGGCCCACCTGCCGTATACAGGGCCCACCTGATGTATGTGAGTCCCATGAGCGAGGTTCGTCATTACGACCCACCTTGATATATGTATGTCCATTTGGACGATGTTGTATGGGCCGACCATGATGTACGTGCTTTGCAGCAACGTCGTCCATCTGTTTTGTGGGACGGTGGGCCCCTTGATGCATGCGTTCTATACCCAGCCGTCCATTTGTTTTGTCGTAGGACTGGTAGGGCCCACCTTGAGATGTGTTGTATATTCACACCGCCCATCCACGTGGCCCTCACGTGATGTACGTGTTCGATCCAAGCGGCCTGATGTGATGTATAAGGCCCATTGATGCGGCCCATTTGATGTGTGAGACCCATGCGATGTGTTTCACTTGATGTATATAAGGCCCACTGGTGTGACCTATTTGATATGGCCGACTCGATATATATAAGGCCCATTGGCACAGCCTATTGTGATGTATTTTGGCCCGTGCGAGTGGCCCATTATGTTGTATTTGTGGCCTAGTTGATAAGGCCCATTGTGATGTATTTGTGGCCCGCATGGCTAGGCCCGATGTGGTGTATATGCGGCCCTTATACGAGGCCCATCGAGATGTATTTGAGGCCCACCTACCTTATATTTAAGGCCCATATGATAGGGCCTACCTGTTGTGTATATAAGGCCCACAATTGAGGCTCATTGTAATGTACCATTGAGATGTATTTTCGGCCCATATATCGTGGCCCATTGTGACGTATATTCGACCCATGTGAGGTGGCCGATTGTGATGTAATCGAGGCTCATGTGATGCGGCCCACTTAATGTAATGAGGGCCCATTGATATATAATTGAGGCCCACGTGATGGGGCCCACCTGTTGAGTATTTATAGCCCATGGGTTATGGTCCATGTAATGTATTTGAGGCCCATGTGCAGGGTCCACCAATTGTGTATTTATGGCCCATTTGGAAAGGTCCATTGATATGTATTTGTGGCCCATTTGGTAAGGCCCATTGGTGCGGCCCGTGGATGCGGCCCACTTGATGTAATGTGGCCTATTGTGATATATTTCCAGTCCATATGATGAGGCCGATGTGATGTATTACGGCCCATGTGTCGAGGCCGATTGTGACGTATTTCCGGCCGGTATGTCGTGGCCCATTGTGATATGTTCCCAGCCCAGTTATCGAGGCCCAACTTGATGTGTATAAGGCCCATTGTGCGGCTCATTGATGCGGCCCACTTGTTGGATATGAGGCCCATTAGTGCGACCAATGATGCGACCCACCGTGATGTGTATATTAGGCCAATGGTGCGGCCCAATGTATCGACCCGCCGTGATGTGTAGGCCTATGTGCTGCATGTGTAAGGCCCACCTGTGATGACTATTTGAGGCCACCTATTAGATATTTGGGCCCACCTTATGTTTGACTCTTTGTGGACCACTGCTTGGGAATAGTGTTGGTTGAATGTCCACACTTTTGGGTAATGATGGTTAAACGCCCGCATGGTGAACTTCCCTTAGGCCTAGTTAGGCCCATTCTCATCGATACCGATTGTATATGCCGATTCGTCGAGGCCGATTCTGATTATCGAGGCCAAGTATCGAGGCCGGTTCCGAGTGTCGAATCCGATTGTTAAGGCCGATTTCGTTTACCAAGGCCTACTGTTGAGACCCATATGATGTATATGTGAACCGTAGTTGAGGCCCATTGAGATGCGTATTCGGCCTATGTAATGTATATGTAGCCCGTGTTTAAGACCTAATGTGATGAGTAGGAAGTCTATCTGATGGGGCCCATTGTGATGTACCTGAGGTCCATGGGCAAGGCCCATTGTGATGTATTCGTGGCCTATGGGCGAGGCCCATTGTGATATGTAATAGGCCGATGAGGCATGGCCCATTTGATGTATTCGAGGCCCATGACCAAGGCCCACCTGCTGTGTATATGTGGCCTTGAGCAAGGCCCATTGTGTTATATATTAGGTCTTTGTGTGGGGCTGTGGGCCCATGATATGTTTGGCTCTATGTGGGTCATTCCCTGGAGGCAATGTTGGTTAAATGTCCACATTGTCGAGGCCGATCGTGGATACCGATTATAAGTATGTGACAGCATAGCATCATGATACATGCCCATACGCACCATCTGCATGTTTGTTATGAGATGTGATTAACCATTACATATGTCATTGGGCAGGACGGTATGAGACTCCCTGATAGGTAGAGGTTATCTCACATGAGCGTACGGTATGCGCAGGATTGATGCATGACTGGATTGTATGACTCATGCATCTTGCATTGTGTTGTGATTACTGTACGCCCTAGCGACATCAAGGTCGTAGCCTCCACAGGCGTATCGTGGATGGCCATGTGGGACACCAGAAATCTGTTCTAGCATTAGGCTGCCATAGATGGCCCTGTGTAAAAATCCCTAAACCCTCTTGGTACCAGAGGACGCCCCAACGTCGAGACCGAGTGGATACATGAGTGCCCGAGTGCCGAATACTAGGAGGCCGCATCTCCCACTATGTCGTGGTCGGTTGGGAGGGGGTGTGGCCTTACCCGCCCGAGGGTAGGGGGCATTGCTAGGCTGAGTTTGACCAGCTCGTGAATGGGTCCTCTATCGATGTGCCGGATAGGTATTGGTATATTATTGGCCAGACAGATAGTGAGGTTTCTTACGCTCACTTGGACTGTGCTGCTGGGAGAGCGACAGTGCCATTTGGAGTATACTAAACCCCGGTGATGATCCCAAAGATGAACAGTACTGATATGTGGACTTATTGGGCAGGAGTTACATATTCATTCATTCATTCACTATCCACTCGGGCTGGTGGTGCACAGCTATTTGTTACGTGTGCCTTCGCAAAGGGCAGAATTTCGGTTAGGGCGCGCGACTAACCTGAGATAAGGAGTTTACCACATTAAGTCTGACTATCCAAATTTAGGTATGAGACTGGTTTGGATAGAAGTCCCTTGTGATGGACCCTGTAGCCTGCGATACTACGTACTATCATCCCAACTTCACACTCAAGCATGGTCATTCCATTCGCACCACATATTGCATTACATCCGCAGCATATGTCATTTTGGGTTGCTATGTTTCGACACTTATATGACTTAGACAGACTTAGCAGGATTTACATATTGCATTGTACCCTCGCCATCTGATATTTATCTCTCTTTGACTCCTCATTGACATAACTGATTTATATTGCTTACTATGATACTAGATGACTCATGGACTTGTTAGTATTTCTGCTTACTCTGATATTATATGGCTTGTAGACTTATCGGTATCTTCGTTAACTCTGATATTACATTCTGGGCATGCATATTCTACTCACACACTTTCACCACCCACTAAGCTTTCTATAAGCTTATGCACGATAGATGCGTGCAGGTGGTGTTAGGTTGCAGCAACGTCGAGCATGGAGCGTGCAGCAGTCTTCTGAAGCTTGATTTTTTATTTATGTATTTCCCTTTCAACATTGTACTCAAATGATTATATTAGTGGATATGTGATGATGATGTTGCCTTTGTGAATTGGGTAATCTTGTGGTTATGCTTCTTACGAGATAAATGTACGTTGGAAAATCCTCCTTATAGAATCCCAGGATCGAAATCTGGCGTATGGACGCTAGGGGCCGAGAATGGGGTACTACAGAGGCTGTCGACACCGGATTCAGCGATCAGGATTCTTTTGAATCTGATTTCTAGGTTTGCGGCGTGACATCTTAGATGATGTTTAATGCAGTGATGGATAGGCAATCCTTCAACCAATCCTCCTTCACTTAAGAGACATAGAGTGTTGTCATGGACCCACTTGGGCATGAAACACTCTCAGCCTCAGTTCTAAATACTAACACTAAAATCTAAAAGAAAAAACTATAGAGATAAGAAATTTGAAAAGGGAGAAAGTTGGAAAGAAGTCACTAGATCAGAGTTACTATGTTAGAGTTCTACAAAACTGTACCGCCCCAGCTTTTAGAACCCGAGTATACAACTTGTTTCCTGAGAACCCTGGAGTTAATAGATCTTTAAGTGGCAATCAATATAAAATCAAAGGGCACATAGCAGAAATCAAGCATAGAATAAGCCATAACCAAAATAAGAACAATATCCTGGTCCACTCAGCAGGGGACACAAATACAAAACCTTAAGTTTCAATTGTACTAAATAAATATTAACAACTAAATCTACTAGTTCAGCCCGAAGTATTCAGCTGCTTCCTGGTGTGGCTCATCCTCGTACAACTCTTCCTTCGTTGCGGCTGCAACAGTCCCAAGATCTGATGCATATTCATCCATACATGCACCTGCGTCATCTGTACAATTGAATATTGATGAATAAGTGGCTAGCTCAGTGTGATTTTCCCTCAAGATTACAGACCGCCACCTTAGACAAGTATAGCATAAAACAACAAGGCATACAAAACATGATAAGAAGCAATCTTATTATATGCATGGATGTATGAGTGCACATTAAATGGGGATGCTCCTCCAGTTGGCATTCGGGCAAAACCCATGCATGTGGCCGATCACCAGCGAAAGTACATAGTACATGCGTAGTGCCAAACTCACCGAAAGTAGGCCGATACTCGATGGTCTAGGAGCTAGCGAAACGATACCACAACTAAGGAAACGTGCTGTAACATCTAGAATTAGCCATCTGTCATCATCTGAATGCTATGTATGCATGATTAGCTAGACCATTATTAGTCCATTTACCACCACGGGTTAAATGAAGCTCAAGGTCACTACGGGGAGCTCATAGCTAAGCGCAGGCCGATGGCTCGGGCATAGTGTCCCATGACCACCATCCCCGACGCATGAGTCTGCCGCCTTAAGGTGTGGATAGAACCCATCAACATGTGGCCAATCAACGCTCAATGTAAGGAAAATTACCATCGTATGCTCCATAGATGGTAAATCCCATGAATTAAACTACCACTAACATAACCTCCATGTTAAGGGCCTAATTATATCGCAATCAATTCTATTACACCCTAAGTACGGACTCTCTTTAAACAGAGGTTCCCTGAGAGAGGTTTCGAGTCATATGTGTCTTGCAACCAATACCATAATATGAGAAGATGACATTTAAGTAGTGAACTATCTAAACAAGGCATGATCCAAAGATTCAAGTATTCATATAATTCAGGAGTCATATGACCATAACTTACAAGTTTCAAGGCATGCATTCGAGGAAGTTAATCAAGTGATTCATGTGTTTGAGTAACTAGTCAAATGATTTAATCAATTCTAAAACATGAGCATAAGTAAACTAATTAGGTATTTCAATCAATCTAAGACATGTGATTAAGTTAAACTACTCTAGTACTCTACTCAATCCTAAGGCATTTGTTTAAGTAAACTAATCAAGTGTTCTTGATCAATTTATTTAAGCAAATTAATCAAGTATTCAAATTAATTCTAAGGCTTTTGTTTAAATAAACTAAGCAAGTATTCTAATCAATTCTTAAGACATTTGTTTAAGTAAACTAATCAAATGTTCTTAATCAATTTATTTAAGTAAACTAATCAGGTATTCAGATCAATTATAAGGTATGTATTCAAGTAACTATCCGAACGATTAACCAATTTTGGGTCATCATTCATAGTTATAATAAAAGTTATCCTTAGCCTAATTTAGGGATGGAGAGCTCAAGGGGAGAAGTCATCACCTGTAGGGTTGTATTACCGTCCTCGATTCATGTTCCTGTGAGTACCTTGCAGCCCAAATCACACAAGCAACCTCCTAAAGTTATAGTTCGTATTAGTCAAATATTCCCAATGTTCTAACTAACCACTACACTGAAGTTATGTGGGTTTGAAAGGTCCCATGAATAAGGCTACTTGGGCCTGCACTAGAGTGACCAGGCCCAACAGATTTTTGTCCAACAAGGGCCCAAATTGGACCCAAAATTACCCCTAACTAAGGGCTGAATTGGGCTATTGTTTTGGCCCAGTTGTTGGGTCCAATGCAAGCCCAAGAATGGGGCTGGGTTACACCGTTCCTGGCCCAACAAATGGACAGCTAGCTAAGCCCATGGGCCAGCTTTTGCACTAGCTGAACTGGGATGGGCTTGCCCTGGCCCAGCGGCCGTTTGTAGCACTCGCAGGCTGGGCCGTCTGCTGGCCCAGTGACACCATAATCTTGGCCCAACAGTGTTGCGCAGGGTGCAGCCCACCTGCCTTGACTCCTGTGAGGCCCATTGAGATTAGCTTAGGTGCGGCCCACAGCTATGGCCGATCATGGCCCAAATCACGACCGCATTCACGGTTGCAATTGGCCCATACCTCAGCCCAGACCGGTGGCTGAGGCCCAACCCAAACCGAGGCTAATTTCATCCCAGTTCGTGTGGTTGTTTTCAGCCCAGATCATGGCCCATCTGAAAGTTGTTTTGAGCGCAACTTATGGCCCTACTAAAAGACTGATTTAGTCCAACTTACGATCCACTGAAGGATTGGTTTCGGCCCACTTCATAAAACAACTGAAGGCTGTTTTCACGGCCCAGCTGAAGGTCTCATTCAGCTTCAAATCAAGGCCCATTTAAAGGCCTGCTTTCTGCTCAGTTTCTGGCCCAACTGAAGCCCTGATTTCAGCTCACTTTCTAGACTTCTTTCAGTCCATATTTCATGGCCTGTCTGAAGCCATTTTCAGCCTAACTGAGGGCTATCTGAAGGACATTTTTCAGTCCTGATTCAAGGCCTAGTTGAGGGGCATTTTCAGCTTGCTTCCTGGCTCTGTTGGAGGCCATTTTTAATGCATTGCATGGCCCCGATGAAAGCTCGTTTTCAGCCCTCTACACGGCCTAATGAAGGCCAGTCTTCGGCCCATTCCTGGCCCACTACACGGCTTCTAATCCTAGCCGACCGAAACTCCCATAACAATGTGCCATTGAATGGAAGAAAAATGAGGGGAGTTAGACTGTTAGCTGGCCTGCTCAAATGCGGGCTGAGTCGGCTCAACTTAGTTGCAGCTACAGTAATGGACAGTAATGGACACCTACGGATGTCCATTTCAAGTTATCAAGGCACTATGATTTAAAAGAAATGACCAAGGGAACTCAAGGCCTTTACCTATAACATCCCGAAAAATCGAGGGTCGAGCATAACTCAACTCTCGAGTTCCAGAATATCACTTATGCAACATAGATAATGATGATTGAACGCTGTCTGCATTAATGTAGTGAACATGAGTGAGATTAAGCCAAAACAGCATATCATACTCCAGAGACAGTCAAATTGCAAGCGGAAGACTGTGATAGATATATAAAATATATAAAAACTGTGATGAGTCTCCAGAGTGTGATAACATTACCAGGTTAAATAATTACAAGTATAGTTCCAAAATATACCAAATGTGTAAGTGTAATGGCTTCTATCCCAAGTACCATAGCCCCATCAATACAATACCAGGTCTTCATAAACCTGACAGAGAACTACATGTAGGAGAACTCCTCCTCCACATCACAATAGTCCGGCTCTGCTTCATAAGCATCGCCATCACCTAAAACTCAACAAATCTGATTGGTGTGTACAACACCGTCCTGTAACGTGGGAGTGAGTGATCAACTCAGTGGAACAATAAAGCATAGGTTAACATGTTATCAATTCAGTCAAGCAGTAATGATAAAGCAGTAAAATCAAACACTCCTAACTACTCTTATTAATGCAAGTATGAATGCAGTCATGATGTATGCCCCCACCACACCCTCCCTCGTGCGACACCATCTTACGTTCGCAGCATGCTTTCATCCCTCAGTGCTCCACATCTTCCAGGCACATGCAATACATGATGAGCATGATTACCGAGTATTTATTAGTCCATTTCAAACAGCAGGATTGGAAAACTAAGGTACCTCCCTTGTATCATTCCCAAACATGATCCATTCTAGGGTCGTCAGTCCTAGTTAATCTCAGACGATGGTGTGTTTTCTAGGTCACTGCAAAGGCTACCAGGGCTGTTATGCACAAAGGTTACACCACTCCCCCATCACCTCTTTAACGATTCATCACTATACAGAAACAGGCCTAGTTCATACTCTATACACCACGGCAAAACTCTAAGGCTCACCACAATTTCAGAGTATGCTCGAGGTCACTACAAAGGGTTGTCAGGGCTGTTACGCGCAAAGGTTACACCTCTCCCCCATCACCTTATCAATGTAGGCCGACAGCATAAATATAGTGTCCCATACCACCATAATCGGCTCACGAGTCTGGTTGCTCACTGGTCACTACGGGGAGGCACGTGGCCCCAGCGTAGGCCGACAGCTCGACCACGGTGTCCCATACCACCACGCCTGGTCATGAGTCTTAGCGGATCGAGGTACCATGGTTAAAAGGGATTTCACTGGTAAGTTTGGTACCCTAGGTTCAAGCAGTAGCGTCCAAACATGGTGAACATACATTTGACAGATCGGGTTACTTGACGAGCTCGGCTAGCTCGAGTGCACAACAAGTTGAACGACATGAAGTGCATAAGCACTTCGCGTGGCCAACCACTATTGCCAACCGAAGTACGACTCGGGTTCGTCGAACACATCTCATGTGGTAAAAGAATCTCAGCCACGAATTCAATCCCGTTGCCTGGACTATAATCATAGCCCCAAACACAATCAATTACAGAACAGTTAAAGTAGTAATGGATCAAGATTTCAAATCATACAATCAAAGTCTGATATTATCCATTTAGGGCTGTCAGGGCTGTTGCACAGAATCGTTACACCACTCCCCCATCACCCATGACGGATCATACAATGTAAACATGAATTTAAACATATGCATTACATAGATAAAATCATACAATCAGTTAAGCATATTATGAAGCACAACACAAGCATGAGTTTGTACATATTGAATTCCTAATCACATAGCTATCCAAGGAAATCATACACATAGTTAAAGGAGTTGAGAATCATATCTCAACACCCTTATACATTACAATTTACTAACTACTACTCTTTCAGACATTTCAACAAACACTTTAGAATACATACATCAACATACATGACATATGTTGATCACATAGGCATTAGGCGAAATCCTTTCACTAGGAAGTTGCCCCAATCATAACACGCGTGTACCCACGACGGATAGTCATGGAGAGTAGGAATCCAAGTTCCATATTCATTTGAACATTTTCACAAACACTTGGGCTACACATTTCAACATATATAGCGTATAGTGGTCGTGGCGTGATTCAGGGCAAATCCTTTCGTCAAAGGGGTATCGCCAATACAACAATCATATATCCATGACAATTAGTCATGGCGAGCATGAATGAGAATTCTATACTCATTCAGTCATATTCACAAACACTTAGAATACACCATTACAACATACATAGTGTATGTTAGCAAAACATGTATTAGGGTTATCCCTTCTCCAAGCAAGTATTTTATCCATGTATAATATATTCATACAGCAAATAATCATGACAAACACATTCCTAAAATTTATATGTATACAGTACTTTCTAGAATACACTATTTCTACAAACATAGTGTATATTAGCAAAACATGTATTAGGTCGAGTCCTTTCGCCAAACAAGTATTTTATCCATGTATAATATATTCATACAACAAATAATCATATCAAACATATTTCCAAAATTTATACATATACGGTACTTTCTACAAATACCTAGAGCATGTAGAATTCCATATTTTCCATCTTTAATCGAAACGAAAAACAGACAGCACTTTGTACATGTGCAATTGCATGCAGATCATGAATCTATCATTATCTGACATTGAAAGCGTTGAAAACCATAACCTATACACCTAAAGTCCGCACCTTTTGTCATAGAATCGTAACGGAGTCGATAGGTTTGTTATCTTTCGTATACGACAGTTTGGTAACCTATAGAACGAAATAGGTTAGCTATTTCATAACCTACAACCTATACAATCCCAAAACAGATTAGGGTTAGGATTTCTTACCTAGAAACGGAGCTGGAATCGCCGGAAAAATTATTAGAATGGAGTGGTGAAGCTCGTATAGCGGCTAAGAAAAGTGGCAGGGAGGTTCTCCCACTGCATGCTCCCACACTTTCTCTCTCTTCTCTCTCTTCTCTCTTTAGGGTTTCTCTCAAATTCGTATGGCTGCAATGAGAGAGGGTTTAAGGTCCTTATATAGCCTAAAAACTCACCGAAATAGACTCCAGGTCAAAGTATACTTAGGTTATAACCAAAGTGAGCTGGTTTCAGCTCAACGGAGGACTTCTGGCGGGCCTCCTTGAGCCAAAGGTCGGACTTAAGCTCACCGACACCGGATCTAGGGGGAGTTAAGTTTTCGTTTCGGTCGGGATTCCAGATCACGCATGGCGGACTAGTTTCAGTTCAACGGTCAGCGGATCTCGATCGAAGATTCCGAGTACATGTAAATGTGTATGAAATTTCTCCTGATCCGAGGGTGTAATTTGGTCTGATTCTGACGGTCTGGTTGCTTAAAACTGATCCGCAAGCAACACGTGCCAGATTACTATTCAGGATATTTTATTTTGAATTAATTTCATATTTCTCACACTCTTCACTCCGAGCTCAAGCGAATAGCGCTGGGACACTATCTGGATTTGATTTCCGAGATGGTTGTCAAGCCCAGCAAGGCGGTCCTAATTCCTTAACTTCTTGTTAATCGGACTTCTGACGTGCGGTCCAGATCTGATACGGAGTTTCGAGATGCTCCCGAGAGCAGCCAGGTAATGAGATTGATCCTAGATTTTAGGGTAACCTATCGTCAATGATTCTACAATTTTTGGGTCTTGCAGATCGTATTTAAAGTGATTGGTGCTAATTTCACAGGCACTCTAATTTACACTAGCTAAATCTCACCTAATTTCTAAAGGATTTAGTCCTGTAAGATTTCTGTCTGAGGTGGTACTTAGTCCTTTGTAGTTTGTATATAAAGTGATCCAAGTTATACTACTTAGCTAGTTTAAGATAGTGTCTAGGGTGAAAGTACTTAGAAAAATTGAAAGATCAAGGTGGTGAAGGGTGGGATTTGTGAAGAAAATGGTTTGAAAAGGGATTTGAGTCTTTAATTAAATGTTTGAGAAGTTAAACCTATGTTAGGATTGACCCATCGCCTAAGGACGTCTAATTCCAGGTTGGGAAAAATCCGGGCTGTTACATTACCTGATGGATTCTGGCCTCAGGATTCAGTGAGGCAGCAACCCAACTCTCCTGAGTGGTTGAAAATGACCGAGTCAAGCTAGAGATGGGTCAAGTCGAGTTGAGCAGTTGCTGAGTCACTCTCCCTATCGCACGTTGCCATTCTCTCTATTTCTCTCTCTCTCTCTCTCTCTCTCTCTCTCTCTCTCTTTTCTTTTTCTCCCCCTTTCCTTCTGATGCAGGGGAGGACGTGAGGTCGAGCACCGTCTTCCTCAAGAGGATAAATATTCTGAATCCACAGAACCTCTCTGGACTCCTCACAGAGACTTTCTCGAATCCACGAGAAAAGAGAGCAGGAAATATAAATAAATTCTAATAAATTTGAAATAGATTAATCAATTCCTAAAAATGAGTTCACAACCCTTTAAATAAGGGTACTAAGCAATGGGAAAGAAATTAAAATCAAACTACAACTAGGACTCCTAGAATTTGTGACTTACTATAAATAGTAAACTTACTATCGTGATGTCTACTAGTGCGCAAGGTTTTCGGCCAAAAATAGTAAGTGTCCTATTTGGCTTCGCCAGCCTGTTCTCCTAATTATTCTAAGCTCTTTTCACGTTGGGCACAACTCCTAAAGCCCGACGGATGAAAAGTTATAAGCAAACTAAAACTTACTATTTATAGTAAAAACGAAATTGAAACAGGGAAACGACCGTCAAATCAGGGGTTTCTCGCAATTCCGAGCATCACAACCCGGCGTAGTGGGGTTGGTTGGCTAAAGTAGCTCGTTCTACCCCAAAATCATATATTTTTCGTCCGCTAACTCATCCCGGATTGCGAGATACGCCTGATTTAAGGTTTGATGGTCCAGATCACTTCTGTCGCCGACCGGGCCTTTTCTGATCCATCTTTGCCATGTAATTGTCCGCGACCCACTCTACATCAGTCTCCTCCACTTCAAAAGAACTCGTCCTTGAGTTATCATTATGCGCTGGTTCATGGTACTCAGTCAGGTCCGCGACATTGAAAGTTCGTGAGATCGCCATATCATCTGGAAGATCAACAACATAAGCGTTGTCATTGATCTTTCGAATGATTGGTACCGGTCCAATCTTTTTATTCTTCAACTTGTTGTACGTTCAGGTGGGAAATCTTTCTTTACGCAGATGGACCATTACTTGGTCGCCCACCTCGAACACTTTCTGTCGCCGATGCTTGTCCGCTTGCTCCTTGTACTTTTCGTTCGAGGCATGTAGCTTGTTCTGTACCTCCGCATGAATGCCCATGATTTTGTCTACCATATGATCTGCTGCAATGCTCATGCCTGGGAGCTTGGGCAGAGGGACCAAGTCTAGTGTATGGCGAGGTACTCGTCCGTAGATAACCTGGAACGGGGATTTTCCTGTCGAGCGGTTTACCATGTTGTTGAATGCAAACTCCGCTTGAGACAAAGCCAAATCCCACTGCTTTGGTTTTTCTCCTGAAATACATCGAAGGAGGTTTCCCAACGTGCGATTCACAACCTCAGTTTGACCGTCAGTCTGTGGGTGGTACGCACTGCTGAACTGAAGGCGTGTATCGAATCGAGTCCACAAAGTCTGCCAAAAGTGGCTTATGAACTTCGTGTCACGGTCGGAAGTAATAGTCTTGGGAACCCCGTATAGCCGCACAAATTCTCTGAAGAATAGATTCGCCACGTGTGTTGCATCGAGAGTTTTCTTGCATGGAATAAAGTGCGCTATCTTGGAAAAACGATCTACTACCACGAACACCGAATCCATGCCGCGTTGTGTTCGTAGGAGACCAAGCACAAAGTCCATAGATGAATCCTCTCAAGGGCCGTCAGGCAAGGGTAACGGGGTGTAGAGGCCCGTATTATGAGATTGCCCCTTGGAAGTCTGACAAATATAACAGCGTTGGACTGTCTTTCCCACATCACGTACCAATTGCGGCCAGTAATACCGTTCTTCCACAAGAGCTCGCGTCTTGTCTCGCCCAAGGTGTCCACTGAGGCCACCTCCATGTAGCTCTTAGATTATCTGTTCCCTTAACGAACTCTTTGGGATACATAGTCGATTTTTCTTAAAAAGGAACTCGTCTTGTAAATGTAAGTCACCGGGGTGACCTTCCTAACATCTAACCCATGCGTCCTTGAAGTCGTCGTTGTCGGCATATATGTCTTTGAGACGATCGAACCCGACAACTTCATTGCTCATAGTGACTAAAAAAGTTGCAAGGCGACTCAGCGCATCGGCTACTTTGTTCTGTTGCCCTGACTTATGCTTTAGCACGAATGTGAATTCCTGCAAAAATGAGATCCATCTAGCATGCACACGGTTAATGTTAGCTTGACTATTAATAAACTTGAGGGCTTGATGGTCCGTGTAAAGTATGAATTCCCTTTGAATCAAATAATGTTGCCAGTGTCGCAGTGCCTGGACCACCGCGTACAACACGATCTCACATGTAGACCACTTCTTGCGTGCCTCACTAAATTTCTCACTGTAGAAGGCTACCGGCCTACTTTCTTGAGACAAAACTCCCCCAATCCCGACATATGAGGCATCACATTCGACTTCAAACAGTTTGTCGAAGTTGGGAAGTACAAGAACTGGGGTCGTGGATAATTTGCGCTTGATTTCGGCAAAGCTCCTGTCGGCTTCGTCAATCCACTGAAACTGCCCTTTCTTCATGCAATCTGTGATCGGTGACACAATGCTACTGAAATTTTTCACGAACCGACGATAGAATGTCGCTAGTCCATGGAAACTTCGTACTTCGTGAATATTTTTGGGAACCAGTCATTCTCTGATTGTCTTCACCTTTTCCTCATCCACTCAAATGCCCGTGGATGTAACCACAAAACCCAGAAACAATAGGCTATCAGTCATGAAGCTACACTTTTTTAAATTGAGGTACAATTTATTTTCAGTGAGCACTTGAAGGACTTTCTTGAGGTGCTCCATATGGGTGGTTTCGTCTTGACTGTATATCAAAATATCATCAAAATAAACCACAACGAACCGCCCAATGAAAGGTTTCAGAACTTGGTTCATCAACCTCATGAATGTGCTAGGCGCATTAGAAAGACCGAAAGGCATGACCATCCATTCGTACAATCCTTCCTTGGTCTTGAAGGCTGTTTTCCACTCATCACCCAGTCGTATTCGAATCTGATGGTAGCTGCTCCTTAAGTCCAATTTAGAGAATATTTTTGCACCCTCTAGCATATCCAACATATCATCCAACCGTGGTATAGGAAACTTGTATTTTATGGTGATCTTGTTGATGGCCCGGCTGTCGACACACATGCGCCAACTCCCATCTTTCTTTGGAGTTAGCAGAGCTGGTACAGCACATGGGCTCATGCTTTCTCGAATAAGACCCTTACGGATCAGTTCCTCCACTTGTCCCTACAGAATCTCGCACTCATTCGGGCTCATTCGATAATGAGGACGATTAGGTAAACTGGACCCAGGGACAAGGTCGATATGGTGTTGGATATCTCGCATAGGGGGTAACCCATAGAGAAGGTCCTCGGGCCAGATTTCTTGGAATTATTCATGTAACAAGGGCCTTAGTCTTTCAGGGATGATGGTAGGCTCGAGTTTTTCCCCTTTTACAATTAATGCATAAGTCTGTCCTGTTTCTTTGGATTCTTCCACGAAGTCCCGAATGGTTAAGAGAAAACGACCTTCCACTTTAGAAGTTTCAGGTGGTCCTTCTGGATCCATAGGGGCCAATATGGTCTTCCGGCCGTCCTTGACGAAGATATATATGTTATCTCGCCCTTTATGAGTGACGTCACGGTCAGATTGCCAGGGTCGACCGAGTAGTATGTGACATGCTTCCATGTCAACCACATCGCATACTACTTCATCCTTATAATGTTTGCCAATTGAAAAGGATATGGTGCACCGTTCAGTTACCTTTGTTTCGCTGACCTTCTTGATCCAACCGATTGTATATGGAGAGGGATGACGCTCTGTTTTCAATTACAATTTTTCCACCATGCCCCTGGAGACAATGTTCTCGCTGCTTCCACTGTCAATGATCACATCACAAACCTTTCGATTCACCGTACACCTAGTGCGGAAGATGTTATGCCGCTGTGGATGCACTTCTTTTCTTGACGCATATAATAGCCGCCTCACGACGAGCGACTCGCCGTGATCTTGCTGAACCCAATCTGAATCATCTACCTCGTCCTCGGCGGTATGCTCCTGTTCTTCAATATCTGGATCTTCATAAGCGTTATCAGTACTACCATCATTAATGGCGAGGTTTGCCACTTTTCGTTGGGGACAAGTATTTGACAGGTGGCCGGGCTAGCCACAATGATAACAGTTGTTGGGTCTTGGCCAAGCATAAGGGTTCGAGATTGTACTTGGACCAGCGGCAGTCGACACGCCCCTTTGGGGTCTAGGTTACCCACTTCCCTGATCTCGGTTCTCAGACGTAGGAGGTTGAGTACGTGCTCCTACGGGCTCCTTCCCCCTAGGCTGTGGAGCTCCCTGGGGTGGACCTGCCGTAGTGATCCTCGCAGTAGGATAGGCCTGTGTGTTAGAACGTTCAAGTTGCGCTTCTACCCGAGTAGCCAACTTGATCGCATCATTCATTGTCCAGACGGACTGCATCTAGACCCGATCTTGGATCGCCATACGCAATCCACCGTTGAATCGGGCGACTTGCTGCGATTCAGTCTCGACCAAATTGTTGCGCGCCGTTAGGCGATAAAATTCTTCTGTGTACTCTCTCACCGACCGACTACCCTGTCGATAATTTTGGTATTGTTGGAATAATACCTAATCGTAATCACTAGGGAGGAATCGGGCACGTAGTAGCTGCTTCATTCGCTGCCATGTGCGGATTAGTGCTTTCATCTGCCTGGTTCGTGCGAGTTGCAGTTGTTCCCACCAAGCTAAAGCTCCTCCTTTCAACTTGTAGGCCACAAGCTTGACCTTCTTTGTTTCAGGGATGTCCATATAGTCAAAAAATCGCTCAACTTCAGAAAGCCAATCGAGAAAATCCTCAATGTGTAGCTGGCCATTGAAGTTAGGAATATCTACCTGTATCTTGAAGTCTCGATCTATTCGATCTACCCGATCGCCGCCTTGCCTGGGGTGTTGGAAGATCACGTCATCGATCTCCTCTTCACTGGAGCCCCCGTCCTCAGGGACGGCCCTTGGATGCACTGCTGGTATTATCCTGCGATCAGGGCGATTACGGGTTTCAGCAATTGGTGGTGGAGGATTACCACCAGGAACACGGAGTTGCCCTAGGGTTTCTGCCAAGAGATTCGCTATGCGGTCCATGGAAGCCTGCAGCCCTTGCATGGCTTGCCGATTCTCTTGCTGCGCTGCTTGGAAAGTTGCCGCCTTTAAAGGAAAATTCCTGGAGCACCGCCTATGGGATTGTTGCCCGACCCGTCGTTAAAAGCCATCGACCCGAGGAGAAACCTCGCTCTGATACCAAACTGACGCAGGGGAGGACGTGAGGTCGAGCACCGTCTTCCTCAAGAGGATAAATATTCCGAATCCACGGAACCTCTCTGGACTCCTCACAGAGACTTTCTCGAATCCACGAGAAAAGAGAGCAGGAAATATAAATAAATTCTAATAAATTTGAAATAGATTAATCAATTCCTAAAAACGAGTTCACAACCCTTTAAATAAGGGTACTAAGCAATGGGAAAGAAATTAGAATCAAACTACAACTAGGACTCCTAGAATTCGTGACTTACTATAAATAGTAAACTTACTATTTATAGACGGTCGTGATGTCTACTAGTGCGCAAGGTTTTCGGCCAAAAATAGTAAGTGTCCTATTTGGCTTCGCCAACCTGCTCTCCTAATTATTCTAAGCTCTTTTCACGTTGGGCGCAACTCCTAAAGCCCGACGGATGAAGAGTTATAAGCAAACTAAAACTTACTATTTATAGTAAAAATGAAATTGAAACAGGGAAACGACCGTCAAATCAGGGGTTTCTCGCAATTCCGAGGGTTGGTTGGCTAAAGTAGCTTGTTCTACCCCAAAATCATATATTTTTCGTCCGCTAACTCATCCCGGATTGCGAGATATGCCTGATTTAAGGTCTGATGGTCTAGATCACTTCTGTCGCCGACCGGGCCTTTTCTGATCCATCTTTGCCATGTAATTGTCCGCGACCCGCTCTACATCACCTTCCCTCTCTCTGGTGCGAATCTCGAGAGCAACAGTAGCCCCTTTTATAGGCATGAGAGAGAGCCATCCAACGCTTGGGAAAAAAAATGTTGTTTGCAACGACCATCTTGGATTTATGCTGCCATGGCCCATTAGAAAAGCATATTTTTAACCCTAGTGAGGTCCATCTCGTGATCGAGGGTCGGATGGTTTAACGGAGAAGATGGAGTGGCCATTAATGACAAATGACCACCTAGGGTATTTCAACATGATTTGGTGCGGACCAGATGGGGCTGCTGATCACTGCGGGGCCCACTTTTTGGGCCATTTAGGTGAGTTTTGGAATATCTCATGAGATATTCCAATTTTCACCGTTTTCTCATGAGAGGGGGCTTTTCTCTCCATTATCTCGTACCACCCTAAGGTGAGGGGCTAGGATTGCTCCATGTGGCCTAGGGGACGGCCAGAACCGTGCTAGCACTCATTTCCCGAAAGGGAAAAACTCCTTTTTTACTTTTCTTGCTGCAGACGGCTGCCCGGTCATTTTTGGCAGCGAGAGGACGCGCTCACTAACGACGAGTGGATGACTGGGATTGCCTGGCCAAATCGACCTTGGATCACTCATCTAGCCGTACGTTGGCCCACCATCAGATGATCTTGGCTGATCTCATGTGGTTGATTGGTGGAATCCCAAAATCTGAACCTTGTTGCATGGGTCTAGTCTGACTATACGATTTTAATCAGCCAGGACCCACAAATCTGATGGACGATTCAGATCAACTAGTTAGTGGCCAGGGTGGGCCACCTAAGAGGCCGACGTTCATCAATTTCAAAAACAGCGTTGGGGGGAGATTTTCCTACTTTTTGCGAAGAAGCTCGGTCAAAGCAGGTTTGACCAGCTTGATCCGACCGGTACACCTCGTGCATGGAGACTAGGGTGCACTCGCACCCTGTATAGGGTCCACTGTAATGTTTGTGATAAATCCACTCTGCCCATTCATCTTAGGAACCCTTCTTTGGGAGTCCCGAGCCATTGATCAAGCTGACCCAAGTCTGGGTGGGCCATTCATCGTTCGATCATAGTCTTTAACCGATCCGAGCGTCGGATCATTTCAGGTTGGGTTGTGGACGGTCAAATTGGTTTCCAAGGGCCCTTGGTGCCTGGTTATTTCTTTCCGGGCTACTTCCAATAGTCTGACACCGTGTAGGGACGTACAATTATCTGCTTATCCCTTTGTGGGATCCCATATCTAATCAGGATCATCAGTGTGGGCCACCTACCCGAGCTCATGCACTCCCATCCCTTGAGGAGTCTAGGGTTGGATTCAATGGTTGGGTTAAAACGTGAACCCTAAGTAGGTGGTTTGATAGTTCCAAGTTATCAGTGTCCAGTTATTCTACGACCAATGATTTAAGCCTGCTTGATTTGAGATGGTCAGCATGGCTTACCCTTATAACTAGTGTAGGGTCCTTCTCAACTCCTAGAGCCTCTAATGGGTAGCTTCAATGGTGGGTGGGGACTCCGTCCTGCATACGTTTTGTTTAAGTTGTTTGTTCATTGGTCCTGAGTTCCATTGATATGGGTTTAAATGGTAACACCTGCGTACCAGAAGTGCGGGGTGTTACAGCCTACCACCTTAAAAAACATTTGCCTCGAAATTACCTGTGGTGTATTGTTGAACTGGTGAGGGTACTTCTTCATATTCTCGTTCCTAAGTTATTTCTTCCTCGCCATGGTACGACCAAAGAACATTAACCAGTGGTATCATTTTCGTACGCAAGACCTACTTCTTACGATCCAGGATGCAAATAGGTTCCTCAGTTTAGGAAGCATCCCTTGTGAGCTCTACCTGCTCCCAACTGATGATATGCGACTCATCTGGCATGTACTTCTTTAGCATGGATTTGTGGAAGACGACGTGAATGTTAGCCAAAGCAGTAGGTAGTGCCAAGCGGTACACCACGACTCCCACTCTATCCAAGATTTCGAACGGCCCAATGAATCGCGGTGTCAACTTCCCTTTCTGTCAAAACCTCATCAAGCCATTCACAGGAGAAATCTTTAAGAACACATGATCGCCCACCACGAATTCCAAGTCATGACGTCGATTATCCACATAGCTCTTCTATTTGCTTTGAGCAGTGCACAGTCATTTCCGAACAATGTCAATGACCTGAGTAGTAGCTTGGACAAGCTCAGGCCCTAACAAACTCCTCTCTCCGACTTCTGCCCAACATTGAGGGGTTCAACAAGGGTGACCATAGAGAGCCTCATATGGCGTCATGCCTATGCTGGACTGGAAACAGTTGTTGTACACAAATTCCTCCAGAGCCAAGTGATCGTCCCAATTGCCTAGAAGTCCAAAATGCATGCCCTCAACATATCCTCCAAGATCTGATTCACCCTCTCAGTCTGTCCGTCTGTCTGAGGATGAAACGTCGTACTAAACTTGACTTCTATGCCCATTTCTTCCTACAACCTCTTCCAAAAAGCAGAAGTAAACCTAGAGTCTCGGTCTGATATGATCTCTCGTGAAACTCCGTAGGATCGCACGACTTCCCGAATGTATAACCGTGTCAGGCTATCGGTCGAGTCGGTCGTGCAAATTGGAAGGAACCGGGCAGCCTTTGTCAGCGATGACCCATATCGAGTCATGCTTTCTATGCGTCCTAGGAAGTCCAACAATGAAGTCGACAAAGATGTTGTCCCACTTCCATTCTTCCAATGGTAGCGGCTAAAGAAGGCCTGCAGGCTTGCGATGCTCAGCCTTTATCTTCTGGCATACCATACATCTTGCTACAAAGCCTACTATGTCCCTTTTCATGTTGCTCCACTAATACTGTCTCTTCACGTTGTTGTACATCTTCGTACTCCTTGGGTGTATGGCCATCCTAGAATGATGCACCTCTACCATCACTTCTCTCCTCAAATCTGCTTTGTCAGGTATGCATACTCGCCCCTGATATCGGAGTCTGCCATCACTGCCAATCCTCCGATCGGGGATTTCCTCGCTTTTGCACCTCTCTTTCATCTTAGTAAGCCACTCATCCTGGTCTTAGGCAAAAATTACATGGCGAACCAAGGTTGGCTCCACAGTCAAAAGAGCCACGTAAGTATCTGGCTCATCAAGGGTAAGCTGGATGTCAAAGTCCTGCACGAACTCCATCATCTCCCACTCCTTGATCATCAAGGTGGCTATCAACTCATGTTTCTTCTTCCGGCTCAATGCGTCAACCACGGAGTTCGCCTTACCCGGGTGGTAAGATATGTCGAAGTGGAAGTCCTTGAGCGTTTCCATCCATCGACATTGGCGCATGTTCAAGTCTTTCTGCGTGAATATGTACTTTAGACTCTTGTGGTTGCAGAACAACAGGAACTCTTCCCCATAGGGATAGTGCCTCCATATCTTCAGGGCGAAGACCACTGCTGCCAATTCCAGATCGTGTGTCAGGTATTTCTCCTCGTGCTTCTTCAACTGCCTTGAAGCGTAAGCGATCACTCTATCATTCTGCATCAGCACATATCCCAGTCCCAACTTCGAGCATCGCTGTAAACCATGAACTTCTCTCCCTCCCGTGGAAGAGTGAGCACTGATGCGGAAGTTAGTCTCATCTTTAGCTCTTGGAAAGCCACTTTGTGTTCTCATCCCACGTAAACTGGTTGTTCTTCTTTGTCAGTTGGGTGAGCGGCCGCACGATCCTGGAGAATTCTTTAATAAAGCGCCTGTATTACCCTACCATGCCCAGAAAACTCTACACCTCAGTGATTGTGGTGGGCTGCTCCCACTTAGATATTGCTTCCACTTTGGCCGAATCAACTGTTATTCCTTTCGCTTTCACTACATGTCCCAAGAACTTCACTTCCTCTTCCCAAAACTCACACTTGCTCAGCTTAGCGTACAACTGATTCTCGTTCAGAGTGTTCAAGACTGTGCGCAGGTATTGTTCGGGTTCTTCTCGACTCTTCGAGTATACCAAGATATCGTCAATGAATACTATTACGAACTGGTCCAGGTATGGCATGAATACCCAATTCATCAGGTCCATAAACACGGCTGGGGCATTGATGAGGCCGAACGACATAACCAAGAACTTGTAGTGCCCATAGCAAGCTCTGAATGTCATCTTAGGGATATCCTCATCCCCGATCCTCAATTGATGGTATCCTAATCACAAATCTATCTTGGAGAAGTATCTGGCATCCTTAAGTTGATCAAACAGATCATCGATGCACGGTAGGGGGTATCTGTTCTTTATCGTCACATCATTCAATCTTCTGTAATCTATACAGAAACGCATCGATCCATCGTTCTTTCTTAGGAAGAGGATTGGCGCTCCCCAGGGAGAAACGATAGGGCGGATGAAGCCTTGGGCCAACAACTCATCAATCTGGCTCCTCAGCTCCTCCATCTCGCAAGGAGGCATGTGAAATAGAGGCAGTGATATGGGGGTGGTCCCTGGCTTGAGATCAATATAGAAATCCACCGCTCGCCCAGGGGTCAGCCCTGATATTTCTTGAAACACCTCGGGAAAATCTCGCACTACCGGTATTCGACTGATGGTGGCTTCTACTGTTTCAGATTCGCTTAAGGCCTACAAGTTCTCAAATATCTCACGTTTGCCTCTCCCTTTCAGGGTGAAGGAGGCCTGCTCAGGGACAGATATAGTAACCATCTTGTCGTGATAATCCATAACTGCACGTACTAACGTAAGCCAGTTCATCCCAAGGATAATGTCGAACTGTCTGACGGGCATGATGATCACGTCCACAGTCACTTCGCGATTTGCGAGGGTTATGGACATGCTTTGCTTACTTTATCTGTTTCCACAAACTTACCCATAGGGGATGCTATGACTAAGGGGCATGCATTCGAGTTCTGTTCAATTCTAGTCTAGATGTGATGACATAATCAATGAAAGACAGAGTTGCACCAAAATCAAACAAAGTGAGTACAAGGGTACCGTTAATGTGGGCGGTACCGTGAATGGTCTGGAGATGGTCTTCTTCAGTTTCCATAGTGGTAACTGCATATACTCGAGTAGAGAGAGCCCTTTGCTGAGTCAGAGGTCCCTGTATGGGCTGCTGGGGCCTGGGTGCTGTCTTGACTGTTGCTCGGTTCTGCTGGGGGCGGTTTACTGGTGGCGCATTGCCCTTGTCGGATATCCTCCTGTAGCAATATTGGGCAGTGTGGCCATCCCATCTGCAATACTCGTAGTACTTCCTTGGGGGTGCAGATGGGGCGCATATGGGCTGGGTCCTAAACCTCCCTGCTGAAATAGGTGGATTAGGAGGAGCCTGTCTCGGTCTGACCGGGATGTCTCGGGCTGGGGGCGTGAGCGGATAGTGCGCTCGAAGTCTTTTTCTACCCTCATCACCTTATCCACCAATTCTGAGAAATCCCTGAAATCCCATACGCACAACCGTTATTGTATCTCAGGCTTGAGCCCCTCTTTAAACTTTTGTAGCTTATACTCTTTGTCCTCGAGGGCCTTAGGCATGTATCGGGAGAGCTCGTCGAACCATGCCTCGTACTGGGCGACAGTCATGCTCCCCTGCTCTATCTTTAGGAACTGCGCGATCTTCTCATTTTGGTATGATCACGGGAAATATTTCTCCAGGAACTTCATCCTAAAGCTGGCCCATGTCCAAGCGTACCCAGCTGGCATGCTTCTCTGTACACTCTCCCACCAGTTCTCATCTTCTCCTTCAAGCAGGTACGTGACCAAATTGACCATCTGGGCATCCGAGCACTCTAACAGCCTCATCATCTTGGTGATCCTCTCCAACAAATGTTCCTCCTGAACTGGGTCGAGTGCTCCCCCGAAGGTCGGTGACCGGAGCCTCTGGAAGCGATCGAACATGCCTGCGTCCCTGACATCTCTATCTCGAAGAGTCTCCATCATCAACGCGTACACATCCTACTGCTGCCGTGCGAACATATCCTCTTGCTGCTACATGGCTACAACTATTTGTGCGAAGGCTACGAAAGCCGTGACCCCGGTCTGTGAATCTGGAGGTGCATCGGCTGAAGGTGTCCTTTGCTCGTAATATTGCATGGGCAGCCCTGATGGAACAACCTGAGGGAGAGGAGAGTCTCCTACAGCTTCAGACTCCATGTCCTGGTCTGCCACTCCAGGCGGGAGCCCCGGTGTGTACACGGGACTACGCTCTCAATGGTGCTCTGTCTATGGAAGGGGGTGGATATTAATCATGTGGACCCACTGCGATCGTAGTACGGGTGGCATGGTTCCTGTGAGGTCAGAAATTTATGGTTCAGGTATTAGGAAAACATGATTTTTGTCAATTAATGAAACAATGCAAAGGTTAGGGGTCTGCTATCTTGCTTGCCGCATTCATGTCCAGGGGAGCATTCGCCTTTTCAAGGCGTACAAATTTAGTTCCTAAGCCTAACCAATACTCCTGTTTGTAATTTAAGGGGACTAAGGTTTCTGTTTCTAGATTTTGACGACTAACTTAATGTTTCCTAAGGAATCCTAAGTGCTTGTCTAGGGAACCTAAGACTTCAATTCATACTCTAAATTCCTCCTAGATAGTGGAAATTTCTTGATAAGTTCAATTGTGATATTCTACTAATATCTGAGGGGGCCTAAGTATTTTGTTTCTATGTTTTTTCATCCTAGCTACTTCCGAAGAAAAAATTCCTAATTTCACATAAGTTAATCCCTTAAGGAATTTGGATGTTGGTGCCATAGCCTGGCTATCTCAGACTCCGCATTCATACCAACTTCTAATGCCCCGGTGTTTAGAACCTGAGTATACAACTAGTTTCCTAAGAACCCGGGAGTTAATAGATCTTTAAGTAGCAATCAATATAAAATCAAAGGGCACATAACGAAAATCAAGCATATAATAAGTCGTAACCAAAATAAGAGTAACATCCCGGTCCACTCAGCAGGGGACCCAAATACAAAACCTCAAGTTTCAATTGTACTAAATAAAATCAACAACTAAATCTACTGGTTCATCCTGAAGTATTCAGCCGCTTCCTGGTGCGGCTTCTCTTTGTACAGCTCTTCCTCTGTTGTAACTGCGATAGTCCCGAGATCCACTGCGTATTCATCCATACCTACACCTACGTCCTCTATACGGTTGAACATTGATGAATGAGTGGCTAGCTCAGTGTGATTTCCCATCAAGATTACACACCGCCACCTTAGACAAGTATAGCATAAAACAACAAGGAATACAAAACATGATAAGATGCAATCTTATTATATGCATAGATGTATGAGTGCACATCAATTGGGGATGCTCCTCTAGTTGGCGTTTGGGCAAAACTCATGCATGTGGCCGATCACCAGAGAAAGTACATAATACATGCGTAGTGCCAAACTCACCGAAAGTGGGCCGATAGTCGATGGTCTGGGAGCTAGTGAAACGATACCACGATTGAGGGTACGTGCTACAACATCCAAAATTAGTCATCTCTCATTGCGTGAATGCTATGTATGCATGATGAGGCAGACCATTATTAGTCCATTTACAACCAGCAGGTTTAATGAAGCTCAATGTCACTATGGGGAGCTCATATCTCGACGTAAGCTGACTGCTCGAGCATAGTTTTCCCTGACCACCATCCCCAGCCCATGAGTCTACCGCCTTAGGGTGTGGATAGAACCCATCAACATGTGGCCAATCAACGATCAATGTAAGGAAAACTACCATCGTATGCTCCATAGATGGTAAATCCCATGAATTAAACTACCACTAACATAACCTCCATGTTAAGGGCCTAATTATATCGCAATCAATTCTATTACACCCTAAGTACGGACTCTCTTTAAACAGAGGTTCCCTAAGAGAGGTTTCGAGTCATATGTGTCTTGCAACCAATACCATAATATGAGAAGATGACATTTAAGTAATGAACTATCTAAATAAGGCATGATCCAAAGATTCAAGTATTCATATAATTCAGGAGTCATATGACCATAACTTACAAGTTCCAAGGCACACATTTGAGGAAGTTAATCAAGTGATTCATGTGTTTGAGTAACTAGTCAAATGATTTAATCAATTTTAAAACATGAGCTTAAGTAAACTAATCAGGTATTTCAATCAATCTAAGACATGTGATTAAGTTAAACTACTCTAGTACTCTACTCAATCCTAAGGCATTTGTTTAAGTAAACCAATCAAGTGTTCTTGATCAATTTATTTAAACAAACTAATCAAGTATTCAAATTAATTCTAAGGCATTTTTTTAAGCAGACCTAGCAAGTATTCTAATCAATTCTTAAGACATTTGTTTAAGTAAACTAATCAAATGTTCTTAATCAATTTATTTAAGTAAACTAATCAGGTATTCAGATCAATTATAAGGTATGTATTCAAGTAGTTATCCGAACAATTAACCATTTCTAGTTCATCATTCGTAGTTATAGTAAAAGCTATCCTTAGCCTAATTTAGGGATGGAAAGCTTAAGGGAAGAAGTCATCACTTGTAGGGTTGTATTACCGTCCTTGATTCACGTTCGTATGAGTACCTTGTAGCCAAAATCACACAAGTAACCTCCTAAAGTTATAGTTCGTATTAGTCAAATATTCCCAATGCTCTAACTAACCACTACACTGAAGTTATGTGGGTTTGAAAGGTCCCATGAATAAGGCTACTTGGGCCTGCACTAGAGTGACCAGGCCCAACAAATTTTTATCCAACAAGGGCCCAAATTGGGCCTAAAATTACCCCTAACTAAGGGCTGAGCTGGCCTTTTTTTTTGGCCCAGCTGTTGGGTCCATTACAAGCCCAAGAATGGGGTTGGGTTAGGCCGTCCCTGGCCTAACAAATGGACAACCCAGCTGAGGCCATGGGCCAATTTTTACACTAGTTGAACTGGGCTGGGCTCGCCCTGGCCCAGCTGCCGTTTGCAGCACTTGCAGGATGGGTCGTCTGTTGGCCTAGCGGCACCATAATCTTGACCCAACAGTGTTACGCAGGGTGCAACCCACTTACCTTGTGCAAGGTGTGGCCCACCTGCCTTGACTCCTGTGAGGACCACTGAGATTGGCTTAGGTGCGGCCCACAGCTATGGCTGATCACGGCTTAGATCATAGCCCCATTCAGGGTTGCATTTGGCCCATACCTCAGCCCAGACTGGTGGCTGAGGCCCAACCCAAACTGATGCTGATTTCAGCCGAGTTCGTATGGCTATTTTCAGCCCAGTTCTAGGCTGGTTTCAGCCTAGATCGTGGCCCATTTGAAAGCTGTTTCGAGCCCAGCTTGTGGCCCAACTATAAAACTAATTTGAATCCAACTTACGGTCCACTGAAGGATTGGTTCCGATCCACTTCATGCAACAACTGAAGGCTTTTTTCACGGCCCTGCTGAAGGTCTCATTCAGCTTCAAATCATGGCCCATTTAAAGGCCCGCTTTCTACTCAGTTTTCAGCCTGGCTGAGGACCACTTTCCAGCATTTTCACGGCCCATCTGAGAGGTCCTTCAACTCAGATTATGGCCCAACTGAAGGCCTGATTTTAGCTCACTTTCTGGACTGCTTCAGTCCATATTTCATGGCTTGTCTGAAGCAGTTTTCGGCCTGACTGAGGGCCATTTGAAGGACGTTTTTCTGTCCTGATTCAAGGCCTAGTTAAGGCGCATTTTTAGCTTCCTTCATGGTCCTGTTGGAGGCCATTTTTAGTGCATTGCATGGCCCTAATGAAGGCTCATTTTCATCTATCTACACGACCTGATGAAGGCCTGTCTTCGGCCCATTCCTGGCCCACTACACAGCTTTCAATCCTAGCCAACCGAAACTCCCACTGCAATGTGCCGTTGAATGGAAGAAAAATGAGGGGAGTTAGACTTTTACCTAGCCTACTCAAATTCCGACTGAGTCAGCTCAACTCCATTGCAGCTATAACAATGGACAGTAATGGACACCTACGGACGTCCATTTCAAGTTAACAAGGTGCTATGATTTAAAAGAAATGACCAAGGCAACTCAAGGCCTTTACCTGATGAATTCCTAGCCTCAGGATTCAGTGAGGCAGTAACCCAACTCTCCTGAGTGGTTGAAAATGATCAAGTTGAGCTAGAGATGGGCTGAGTTGAGCTGAGCAGCTGCTGAGTCACTCTCCCTCTCGTACGTTGCTATTCTCTCTATTTCTCTCTCTTTGCTTTTTCTCCCCCTTTCCTTCCCTCTCTCTCTGGTGCAAATCCTGAGAGCAACAGTAGCCCCTTTTATAGGCATGAGAGAGAGCCATCCAACGGTTGGGAAGAAAACGCCATTTACAACGGCCACCCTTGAAAATCTGTAACGCCCTGAAATTCGGGGGTCGAGTATGAACTCAACTCCCGAGTTCCAACGCATCACTTATGCAACATACACAATGCTGGTTAAATGTTGTCTGAGTTAGCGCAATAAACATGAATGAGATTATACCAAAACAGTAATTCATACTCCAGTTCAATTGTATAAAGGCGAGCGGAAGACTGACATTTTATATTCAAAGTATGTAAAGTAACAAAATTTTCTGAACTCCAGAGTATGAGTACTAACTGAGTACCAATATACACGTATTGTTTTTAAGTCAAAAAAAAAAAAACAAAATACAATCCTCAAGAGAGGCCTTGAAAATCCCGCGATGCAGCCGGCCTAAGCGAAGCCGTCAGAATACTGCATGAAGGAGAACTCCTCCTGATCCGCATCAAAGTCGGGCTCCGGCTCCTGATCCAAGGCGCCATCTACACCTGTAACAGAGTCTGGTGGGTGTTGCAAACACCGTCCCGTAACGTGGGAGTGAGTAGCTAACTCAGTGGAACAATAAAGCATAAGTTAACATGTTATCAAATCAATCAAGCAATAATGATAAAGCAGTATAAATCAAACATTTCTAACTACTCTTGTTAAGTGCAAAAAAATGATATGACATGATGCTGTATGCCCTTGCCAAACCACCCTCAAACGACATCATCTTACGTTCGTGAATGCTTACTCCCTCAGTGCGCCACATCTACAAAGCACATGCGGTGCGATGATGCTCATGATTACCAAGTTTTTATTAGTCCATTTCAACCAGCAGTATTAGGAAACTAAGGTACCTCCCTTGTATCATTCTCAACATGATCCATTCTAGGGTCGTCAATCCTAGTTATTCTCATACGATATTATAGTTTGAGAAACGTAGTGAAGGCATCGCAAAGGGCTCGTCACCCGTCAGCGCGGATACAGATCTCACCGTATGCGGCTCAATTGCTGGCCGTCAGCTTGAGTACAGGTCTCACCGTACTCGGCTCAATCACTAGCCGTTAGCTCGAATACAGGTCTCACCGTACTCGGCTCAACTCACACTCTAGTTGCTGTGAAAGACTCGTGGCCAATCACAGACCCTTGGAGTGTACTCGATGATACTACGGAGGACTCGTCGCCCGTCAGCACGAGCACAGATCTCACCGTACTCGGCTCTCGCCGAAGTATCGACAGCTCAAATACAGTGTCCCATACCACCGTATTCGGCTCATGAGTTGGTTGCGCAATGGTCACTACGGGGAGGCACATGGCCCCAACGTAGGCCGACAGCTCGACCACGGTGTCCCATACCACCATGCCCGGCTCATGCGACTTAGCGGATCTAGGTACCATGGTTAAACGGGGATCGCCACTGGTAAGTTTGGTACCCTAGGTTCAAACAGTTGCGACCAAACATGGTGAACACATAAGTACATTTCGGTTTACTTGACGAGCCTGACTAGCTCGAGCGCACCACAAGTTGAGCGATATGGAGCGCAAAAGCACTCCGTGTGGCCAACCACTATTGCCAACCGAAGTACGACTCGGGTTCGCCAGACACGTCCTTTGTGGCGACATGAATCTCAGCCACAATCGCAAGTCTGGTACCGAATGTTTGGACTATATACATAGTCCCAAACTCAAACAGTTTTCATCGATAGCATGTGAAGTAAAGCATGATAAATAAGCAATACAAGCATGTTAGTAGGCATGTTATAAAGCATGAAGTAAAGCATGTTACAAAGCATGTTGTAACGCATGTTGTGAAGCATGTAGTAAGGCACTATCCACATAGGGATACAATTACATACACATTACAGGTGAGTGGTCCTAGCGGACCACCGCATGGAGGGAAACCTACTTGTCTTTAAGGGAGTCGGGAATCCCACATTAGCACCTCTCTAAGGCACTAATACATGAACATTTGCGCACACGAGCGTTTACACAACTACTTAGAATACACTATTTCAACATACATGACGTATGTTAACGAAATTTGTGTTAGGGCTGTCCCTTCGCCACGTGAGTATTTTACCCATGTATCTCACAATCATACAGCAAATAATCATTATAATTGCATTTCCAAAATCCGCACGTATGCGGCATTTCTAGAATACGCAATTTCAACATACATGACATTTACACATGAACATGTATTTTTGCGATTCCTTTCGCCAAACTAGCATTTTATCCACATATTATATAATCAAACATTAAATAAACATGTCAAACATTTTCCCAAAAAAAATACGTATACGGTGAAATCCATATGTGAAATTCCATATTCTACAACGTTAATCGAAACAGGAAACGGAAAGCACTTTGTACATGTGCAATTACACGCAGATCATGAATCTATCATTATCTGACATTGAAAGCGTTGAAAAACGTAACTTATACATTTAAAGTCCTCACCTTGGCCCGTGGAATTCCAACGAATCAGCAAGGGTATTGGAGCTTCCGTATACGGGTGTTTCCTAGCCTAAAGAGCGGAACTGATTAGCTTTTTCATATCCTACAACGATCCTACCTTAAATCAGACCTAGGGTTAGGGTTTCTTACCTTCAAATGGGATGGATACCGCCGGAAAAATACCTGGAATAAGGCGGTGTAGGCCGTGTGATGAGTGGAAGCAGCAGGAGGAAGATCGGCTACAAACTCCAAGCCTTTCTCTCACTTTTCTCTCTCTCACTCAAGGGTTTCTCTCCCAAATTCGTATGAATGTGAGAGGGGCTGTTCTAAGCCCCTTTTATAGCCAAAATCATGTCTAAAATAGACTCAGGTTCAAGGGTGGCTGCATATATAGGCAGTTCGCCACTTTCCAAGCTCAAAAGGGATGTTCTGGTGGCCCTCCTTGAGCCGAACGTTAGACTTAAGCTCACCATCTATGGATCTACGTGGGATTACGTTTTCGACTCGATTGGATTCCCAGATCGCACGTGGCGGACCACTTTCAGTTCAACGGTCATTGGGCCACGATCAGAAATTCTAAGTACATGTAAATGTTCCTGAAATTTTTCTTAATCCGAGGGTATAATTTGGTCTGATTCTGACGGTCAGGATGCTTAATACTGACGCGCAACCGAATGATGCCAGATCACTATTCCTGATATTTTTATTTGGATGGGAATAGTGTTTTTCACACTCCCTCGCTCCGGATCGAAATAAATGGCCGTGGGACATCGAAATCATCTGATTTTTGAGATGATTGTCAAGCCCAGTGGGGCGGTCCTAGTTCCTTAGCTTCGTGTTAATCGGACTCTCGATGTGCGATCTAGACCTAATACGAAGTTTCGTTTCATTCCCGAGAGCAGACGGGTAATGAGTTTGGCTCTAGACTTTAGGGTAACCTAGAGTTACGAATTCTGCAAGTTTTGGGTCTTGCAGATCGTATTTAAAGTGATCCCAATGGATTTCATGGCTAACTGAGTTTAGTACTTAGTTAACTTTGTTAAATTTCTAAAGGATTTAATCCTACGTGATTTCTGGTCGAGGTGGTACTCAACCCAATGTACGGAAATTTACAGGTCGTTACAAAATCTGTGATGCATGGGGTCCATCTGACCCTAAGGATGGATTTTTGCTGCCACAGCCCACTAGAAAAGCATATTTTTAGCCCTGGTGAGGCCCATCTCGTGATCGAGGGTCGAATGGTTTAACGGAGAAGATGGAGTGGCCATTAATGAAAAATCACCAACTAGGGTATTTGAACATGATCTGGTCTGTTCGAACGAACTAGATGGGGCTGCTGATCACTGCGGGGCCCACTTTTTGGGCCATTCAGGTGATTTTCGAAATATCTCATGAGATATTCCAATTTTCACCATTTTCTCGTGAGAGGGGGCGTTTCTCTCCATTTTCTCGTACCGCCCTAAGGTGAGGGGCTAGGATTACTCCACGTGGCCCAAGGGATGGCCAAAACCATGCCAGTACTCATTTCCCGAAAGGGAAAAAGTCCTTTTTTCTTTTCTTGCTGTGGACCGCTCCCCAACCATTTTTCGCAGTGAGAGGACGTGCTCTCTAACGGCGAGTGGATGGCTAGGATTGCCTAGCCAAACTGACCTTGGATCACTCGTTTGACTGTACATTGGCCCACAATCAGATGATCTTGGCTGATCTCATGCGGTTGATTGGTGGAATCCCAGAATCTGAATCTCATTGCATGGGTCTGGTCTGACTATACGGTTTTGATCGACTGGGATCCACAAATCCGATGGATGGTTTAGATCAACCAGTTAATGGCCAGGGTGCGCCACCTAGGAGACCGACGTTCATCAGTTTCAAAAACAGAGTTGGCAGGAGATTTTCCTACTTTTGCAAAGAAGCTCAGTCAAAGCCGGTTTGACCAGCTTGATCCGACCAGTACACCTCGTGCATGGAGACTAAGGTGCACACGCACCCTGGGTGGGGTCCACCGTGATGTTTATGATAAATCCACTCCACTCATTCATCTTAGGAACCCTTCTTTGGGGGTCTCGGGCCATTGATCAGGCTAACCCAAGTCTAGGTAGGCCATTCATCGTCCGATCATAGTCTTTAATCGATTCGAGCGACAAATCGTTTCAAGTTGGGTTGTGGACGGTCAAAGTGGTTTCCAAGGGCCCTTGGTGCACTCTGGCCCGATTATTTCTTTCATGGCAGCTTCCAATAGTCTGACACCGTGTAGGGATGCACAATTATCTGCCTATCCCTCTATGGGATCCCATATCTGATCAGGATCATCGGTGTGGGCCACCTACCCGAGCTCATGCACTCCCAACCCTTGAGGAGTCTAGGGTTAGATTCAATGGTTGGGTTGAAACGTGGACCCTAAGTCGGTGGTTTGACAGTTCCAAGTTATTAGTGTCCAGTTATTTTATGACCAATGATTTAAGCCTTCTTGATTTGATATGGTCAGCATGGCTTACCCTTATAACTGGTGTAGGGTCCTTCTCAACTCCTAGAGCCTCTGATGGGCAGCTTCAATGGTGGGTGGGGACTCCGTCCTGCATACGTTTTGTTTAAGTTATTTGTTAATTGGTCCTGAGTTCCATTGATACGGGTTTAAATGGTAACACCCGTGTACCAGAAGTGCGGGGTGTTACAAAAATAGAAAACAAGGTTAGTTCCTAAAACAAATTCAGAAATCTAGACTAAGAAAAACACAGCAAAAAGTAATCATAATCCTAACTAATTCCAGTACTAATCAATTTCAGAAAAGCATACAACCGAAGTCCCCGGCAACAACGCCAAAAACTTGTTCACAACCCCAAGCGTAGGGATGCGTTGTAGTAATAACTCGATAAGACCTAGGTCAAATCCACAGGGACTTACTATATGTGCGCTTTCTGAAATAAACTAGAAGTAGAACTATAATTAAAATCTAAAATCTAAAAATTTAGAGAGAAATTGTTGTGAATTGAATCTATAAAAAATAATGAGAACTAGAGCGCCAAGGATCCACTTGTATCTATATTAATGCTACTTGATTCAATAACACAACTGGAATCGAAGTCCTATCCTATCCAGTCGGATGATAGAGTAGTTAAAACATAATGAGACTCTAAACTTTCATTGGATTAACTCCCTCATATTGCACCAATGTAATAATTGCAGGGAATTCAAAGCATCTACTATGCACAGAGACAATGGTAAATCACAAAATTTTACAGATCACACAATCGCAAAAAAGATAAGAACATATTAAAAGTTTTCCAAGCATCTATTGTGATCGGAGTCGACAATAGATCACAACAAACTAAAAATATTTCTTTATTCAAACTAGAAATCAATGGAAGTTCAACATAAACTTGAATCAAAGTAAAATAAGCATAAAAATAAACTACGAGCTTCACATATTAACTCTAGCTAAGAGATTAGTTAACCATAGACATGATGAAACTAAAACTCTTAAAGAAAAACATGAAAAACTAATTAGAAAAGAAAGAAAGAAAGAAGAAGAAGAACTCTTGAAGCAACACCAATCCTTGCTCTACTCTTCCTACCCTAATTTAGAAAATCACTTTATATTGGCTTTGTTCGAATCAACTTCAATTTACAATCTTACTCAGCTTCAATGGGAGCTTCAATGGAATTGAAGATCGATTGAAGTGTTCGATTCGAATTTGGAAACTGTCCCGCGCGTATTTTGTTAATTTTTCGTAAAACATTCGATGAGATAGCACGACCTTTGATGGCATCGTACTGGGTTCGATGTCATCGAACATGTGCTCGATGGGATTGAAAAATGGCCCAAACTATCCAATGACTTCATCTCAGAATTTATGATAATTTTGATGTCATCGAATTGGCTTTGATGGCATCAAACTGCTCTTCAATGGGATCGAAGGTGTCTTCGATGGGATAGAGAATTGCACCCATATGTCCTACAACCAAACTTGATTTTTCTCTGATTTATCAATGTGATCGAGGCTCCTTCGATGGAATCAAAGTTGTGTTCAATCTCATCGAACTGTCAAGTTCAACACTTCCAGAATTCTTCACTTTACAGTCTCGATTTTCTTCCTTCTTCACTTAGTTTTCTTAGATCTTAGACTCTTGAAATCTTCAATCTTGACTTTCAAAGATCCATTCCTTACTTTGGTAATTCTTGAGCATCAAATCCATGCTTTCAACATCTTTTTCACCTCAAACACTCAAAATCACCTTATAAGAGAAAACATGTAGAAATAGATCGATTAAGTAGCATCATGTTCATAAAAGCAAGGAATAAAAAGGGGGGAATATGTAATATTTCACACTCAACAACAAGCAACTATGCTATTGGGGCGGTGTTGGGCCAGAGAAAAGAGAAGAAGCCCTATGTAATATGCTATGCGAGTAGAACTCTAAATTCTGCCCAAGTGAACTACTCTACTACAGAGAAGGAACTCTTATCCGTAGTGTTTGTTTTTAATAAATTTACGTCCTACTTCATAGGATCCAAGATCATCATCAATATTGATCATGCAGCGATGAAATACCTTCTTTCTAAGAATGATGCCAAGCCTTGCCAATGAGATGGATCATCCTACTCCAGGAATTTGATATTGAAATACATGATAAAAAAGGAGTAAAGAATGTAGTGGCTGACCATCTCTCTAAGCTTGTTCTATCAGATTCTCCTAAGCGGGCACCAATTAATGACATGTTCCCTTATAAACAGCTTTTTAAACTCTCTCAACTACCTTGGTTTTTTTATATTAGAAATTATCTTGTTATAGGTTTCACGCTGACTCATTGGATGGCGCAAGATAAGAAGAAATTCTAAACCGAGGTGCACAAGTTTATCGGGGAAGATCCATATTTATTCAAGTATTGCCCAGATCAAATCATAAGGAGATGCGTGCTCGACAACGAACATCAAATCTCCTTCTGTCATTCATAGGCCTGTGGAGGTCACTTCTCTGCCAAAAAGACTACGACTAAAATTCTGCAGTTTGGCTTCTATTGGCCCACTATGTTCAAAGACAATCATGAGTTTTGCAAAGTTTATGAGCATTATCAAAAATTAGGAGGATTGTCCCGTCAAAACATGATGACAGTGAACCACATCTTGATTATTAAAGCATTTGATTGTTAGGGCATCAATTTCATGGGACCATTCCTCCAATCATTCAGAAACCTTTACATTTTGTTACTAGTTAACTATGTTACCAAATGGGTCGAAGCGATTTTATACCAAAACAAAGACCATCACACGGTCATTAAATTCTTAAAAGAGAACATCCTTTCTCGGTTCGGAACACCTCGAGTCATCATCAGTGATGGAGGGTCACACTTTTGTAATAAGTCATTTGACACCTTAATGAAGAAATATAGCATTACACACAAAGTGAGTACTCCTTATCACCTGCAGACAAGCGTCAAGATGAGATTTCTAATAGGGACAAGTAGATTTTGGAGAAAACGGTGAACCCTGATCGTAAAGATTAGTCAATTCGATCGACCGATGCATTATGGGCTTAACGTACAGCTTGTACGACTCCTATTGGAATGTCTCCCTTTAGACTAGTCTATGGGAAAGCTTACCACTTTCCTGTGGAGCTGGAACATAACGCCTACTAGAATTAAAATTTTAAATTTCAATTTGGACAATGCCAGCTCGTTGCACAAACTTCAATTGAATGAACTTGAAGAGATCCGAAATGATGCATACGAAAACTCTAGAATTTACAAAGACAAGACGAAGAAGTTCCATGACCGAAACATTCTTCAGAAAATATTTGGATCAAATCAAAAAGTCAACATGTATAATTCTAGACTTCATTTATTTGTGAAAAGATTGAGATCTTGTTGGACCAACCCCTTCATCGTTAAAATGGTCTATCCTCATGGGACTATCGAGATAGAGAATCCAATGAATGGTAACATTTTTAAAGTGAACGGTCATCGTCTCAAGCTATTCCCTGAGAAGTTTGATTCAGAGGACATGTCCATCCCTTTGATTGATTATGTGTATCAGGATTGACCTCCTACTCTGATGGAGGTATAGTTAGATTTATTTCTTTGTTAGGATTTAGGATTATGATAGTTTGCTTTTGTTTAGTTTTGTACTAAATCCTTTATAATGATGAAGAATTCAAATTGTTTCAATTTTCCTTCTTCAGGTACCATCCTTCTTACTCCTCTTTTATTTTTCATTGTCTCATGTTGAGTTGTTTGTCCATATCTTTACATTGAAGAAAATATAGATTTTAGGTTGGGGGTGAGATTAGGTAAACTAATTAGTGTTTTTCTGGTTATTGAGCAAAAATCTTTAAAAATTTTCGACTTTAAAACTCTTTTTGAAAGTAAAAAAATATGTGTAGTTGAATGCGTATTCAAGTATGATAATGAAATATAGAATAAGTTTTGAATTTCTAGAGTTTAGTTAGTAAACCATGGAATGAGTCCTCTTAATAAATTGATTAATGGAAAGTTTAAACATCAATAGAGTCTAGCTCACAAATCACATGTAACTCGTATTTTCTAAAAGTAACTTGAATTTTTTATTTTAGCGTGATTATTACTAAAAAGTGCTAGGAGCCAAGTCTGGAGATCTCTTTCTACCTTAAAAATAATAGAAAAAAAAAACAGCTAGAAAATAATGAGATAAAAAAGGGCTACCTATTCTGAGTGTTTCAATGAAAAATATGTGAAAAGGATGAAATGATTGAACATGGGTGAAAGTCGTCAATATAAAAATCAAAAAGCTAGAAATAAGTGAAAAGGAGATATGTTCTATTGATATTGCATATTACCCCCCATCTATATCTTGGTTTTATGAACATGATAATGCGTAATGTTCTATTTTACGCATGTTTGTGTTGCAAGGTGAATTTAAGAGTTTAAATGAAAAGGGTGCTAGAAGCATGGATTTGATGCTCGAGAATCACCAAGGCAAGGATGGATCTTACAAGACTAAGATTGAAGAATTCACATGTCAAAGATTCAAGAAAACCAAGTGAGGAATAAAGAGAATCAAAGATTTGAAGTGAAGAAAAGGAATCCTAAAATCGTCCTAAAAAAGCATATTCTGAAACTCTGGTCATTTTGTGAAATTGCGCAGAGTGAAGTCTATTTTTGGGAAACTGGGCAAAGTGAAGTCTATTTTAGTAAACTACATAAATTTGAGGTGGTTTCTAGAGTTTTCCAACCAGGTGCGAAAGTTGGAGTTCCACAACTATAAATAGGATTCCCAAGGATGTTCCTAGACATCTTTTACGCTTTAAGGAGTGGAGCAAATGGGTGGAGAAGCCGTTGCCAAGAGTTTTTCTTTTTCTTCCTTAATTGTTTTCATATTTTTCTTAAGAGACTTTGGTCCAATCATGTCAATGGTTGGCTAAACCTCTTAGCTAGGGCTAAGAGGTGAATCTTGTAGCATAATGAGATGTTTTTATTGCTTTGATTCATGTTTATGTTGAACTCCATGGATTCTAATTTGATATTTAAGGAATACTTTTAGTTTTTAATGGTTTATTGTGACTCAAATTACAGTAGATCTGCAATAGCTTTGAGTAACTTCTTTTCCTGATTTGATATTGTGAAATTAGTAAGTCTTGTTGTTCACCATCGTCCCTTGGGCATATTAGGGTAATGGAATCCTTCCTAATCTTCACAATTCTCCTGCTTTGAGATTATGAGATTGGTAAATCCTGTTGTTTGCCATTGTCTCCTAGGCATGGTTTGGTGATAAAATTCTGCCAATTATCATAGTTCTCCTTTATTGAGAATTAGGTCAATGAAAGTTTAGATTTGGTTTTATTGATGTATTTTCCAATTGGATAAGATAATACTCCAATTCTAATTGTGTTACTTGAATCAGGCAAGAAGGCTTCCCGATCACTACAAGTGGATCCTTGACACCCTATTTCCCACCTTTAAATTGTTAGTTTTAATTACTTAATTCACAATTACTCTCTCAATCACTTCAGAATTAGTTTTACATCTTCTTTTAGCTTTACTTATAGTTCATTTCAGAAACGCACAAGTTCAGTCCATGTGGAATCGACCTCGGTCTTACCGACATTATTACTACATCGCGACCCTACACTTGGGGTTTTAAATAGGTTCAAAATCAGTTACTTGTGTTGATATGTCCACTTTGAAGTGATGAACATGGCTAACATTATGAAACAAAAGTTAACTTCTATAGAATGTGAGTTAGGAACTATTAAGCACACTAGAAACTTTATGTTTAAATCCATTATACTAATCAATTGATGAAATAAAATTCAGTTCAGTTGTTTACTAATCATGATAAGATCTAGATAGTCATTGTTTCATTCTTACATCTTAAAATTTTGCTCATATATGCTAGATTGCATAGAATGTTGTTTTCTTTAAAAAAGGTTTGAAATTTGGAAGTTTGAAAGATTGCTTCATGCATGTTTTGCTCGAGAGTAGCAAAATGCTGGTAAGGGCGTTGTTGAGTGTGAAATATTGCCTACTTTTCCCTCATTATTCATTGGTTTTATAAACATGATAATGCTTAATTGATATGTTTATACATGTTTTGTCTTGCAATGTTATTTTGAAAGCTTAAGGTGAAAATGATGTTAATATTAAAGTGTAGATTTGATGCTCAAGAATTACCAAAGTCAGGAATGGATCTTTAGAGATCAAGATTGAAAAATTCAAGAGTCAATTCAAGAAAACCAAGTGAAGAAGGAATAAATTCGAGATTACAAAGTGCAGAAATCTAA
>JAJHSJ010000003.1:64220435-64396726 GCA_021015155.1 Magnolia officinalis
TCAATTCTGACATGCCTGCACACATTACTAGTGACATAAAACAAACCCGACAACCAACACAGACCAGCGGTAATTTTGGTCCAACTAATCTAACAGAGAGAAACACCCGATGGACAGCTTTGGATGACGCTCACGTGCACTACAGTGCCGCACGTGAGAGGACGCTTACAAAAATATGTACTCCCTCCAGTTCATTTGAGCATTCCTCCGGCGGGTTTGCCTGACTATTTCTCTTTATACATCCTCGTGATCAGTAGCTGTTGATTTAGTATTCTCCGCGTCTGTATTCCTTGGCCCATCATTAGAAAAGTACCAACCACTTGTCTTGATGGAGATAAAATGATCTGCCAATCAGAATAGGCGGCCGGCCACTGCAGATGACTAAAACCTTGACTATAAAAGATAATAATTAAATTTTCAAATGGCGGGCCACAGTATAAGGCTAGAATCATGACCAGAAAACGACAACATTAAAACCTCCAATTGGCTGAGTAGAATGTGCGATATCTGATGTCTGTGCGTGTTAGCAAGCTTCTGGCGGCTGTGGAAGATTCAGATGATCCACCGTCTGTATCTTTGAAGAGTTATATGATACTCAGGCTGGTATGATAGTTTGATACGCAGGCGCCCAGAAATTGTACACCTCAACCATTATCGGTAAGTCACAGCACAAGATCCGATTGGCTGAATAATCATGACCTCTCGTTGGTGAAAAATTATTTGTGGAAATAGGACCCTTTGATATTTTCGTCTTCAAAAAATGTCCACCAATTTGATATAAGATTATTAAAGGACTCTCATGATGTATGAAAACCATAGTTTGGACAATTTAATTTGACGTATGTTAGGATAGATATGCAATTTCTGATCATTTTTTAAGTGCCTACTTATCATACACACGCGGCCAGAGTACTAAAGTTTTTCTTTTTTTGCCCTTTTCTTTTTCTTTTAATTCTTTGAATAGGGTCTCTTTCACACATTGAGATTTTATTCACAGATTCTCGGATGACGTTATCTAGCTCACTCTAGAATACTCACGTGTACTAAATTCGCACATGTTGAGTGTGTTCCTGCTCATGACTAGATGCACTTGTTGCCCACGTCACTGAATGGACGAGCTGATTCCCTCCGGATATAAATTTCCAGCAATGATTGTTTAAGTTTCCTGTTGACCCGATAACAGAGGATCCCGACGATTTGTGGGTTCCACCGTGATGTCCATCGTAGGCACCATTATATCCTGTGGTACTGTGGTGTGGTCCACCTCAGATTTGGATCTTCTTCATTTTTTTGGGTTATGCCCTAAAATGAACTAGCAAAATGGATGGACCGTGTGGATAAAACATATGAATCATGGTGAGGGCCCTAACTGTGGGGCACACTGTGATGTATGTGCCTTACATCCACGCCGTCCATCGGTTTTGACAGCTTATTCTCAGGCATGATCCTAAAAATGAAACAGATCCAAATCTCAGATGGACCACAGCATTAGAAACAGGGTTGTTGACCGTTAAAAACTTCCTGTGGTCCATACAAGTTTTGGATCAAGCTGATATTTGTGGGTTAGAAGACTGAACAAGAAATAGTGAAGATTGAATGTCTACTGAAACGTTGATATTGGGCAACAAAATTTTTGGATTACGCTAGTATTTTTATGTTTTTTGGTTCATCTCAATAGTAATAACCTTATGAATGGTTTGGACATTATTCAAACATCGCAGTCGACCATAGAGGTTTCAATGGTAGGCATTTTCCTTACCTACATTTTCTTGTCATGGAGACTACTTGAGTTTTGGATTTATCTCATTTTTGGGCTGATTTCCTAACATGAGCCAGGAAAATAAATGGACAAGGTAGAATTTTAACAAACATAATGGTGGGCCCCACTTTGCTTCCAACTGCATGATTCTAACAGTAGGAACTTCCTTCCACATGTAGCAGATTTCCTGCAACTAGGTTGGGCCCACCATCGTGTTTATGAGAAATACACTCCATCCATCGATTTTTGTATATCATATTAGGATATCAACCTAATAATCAGGCAAGTCCAAAACTCAAGTAGGCTATTAAGGACATTAGAGGGAGGATTTTCAGGAGGATGGGAGATCGGCTCACTTTTTCACGGGTTGCCTTACTCGAGGGCTTTCGTTTAACCAGAGTCGCCACAAATCAATTATTTTAATACTACAGCTGGTTAGACTCTGTAGAAATGATTAGGATCGAGAATCCGAAGATCCTTAAGCTTAAGATGACTATTGAGCTTGCATTCTAGAGATTCCGGATAAGGGATCGTGGTTAAAGAGAGAGAAGGTGTTAGACACCCACTTTGCCCATATAGATGTACTGTCTTTACTTCAAAGGATCTGAATAATTTTTAATGAATAGGACTACTTCTCGTGTGCAGACGATATAATGCGACGATGATGATGAGTAATCGGTCCAAATTTCTGATGGGAGGATCCAATTATATCGACAAGCTGCAGGTTACAAAATATGTAGAAATGTGATGTATGGGATGCTCGATACTATATTGGTACCTATGGTAAAATGACTGTGTAAGTTGAGCTACGGATGTCCTAGAAGGGGGGGTGAATAAGACTAAAACATTTTTATTTTTTTTTATAACCAATCGAGAAAAATAAATTCATAATGGAATAGATATTAAAATCTTGATTTTAATTGAGTCGTAGGACAACCTTCACCTAAAATCTTAAGTAGGATATCCTTAGCTCTCAACATCCTTGAATCCAATATTTCAAGATAATAATAAAAACAAAGAATAAGATTATCAATCACCGCAATACATGAAGAATTATAGTGGTTCAATGTTTAACACATACCTACTCTACTATCAAAATTATTACTTAACGTAATTTTGGCTTTCTACTATTTTTACGGTTTTCAAAGAATCACCTCAACAATCTCTTACAGCTCTTGTGATTTTCATAAGCTTACCACAATAAAACCTCAAGTAATTTTCATAGGCTAACCACTACATAATCCAATGAGATTTTCATGCAATCTCAACAAGCCCAAAATGAAAGTAATATACTAAAAATAAACACTTATCTTTTCATAAATGAATGTCGATTCGAAGATAATGATGAAACCTTTTTAATGTAAATGCTTCAATAGATGCAGCGATCCGTTTTCTTAGATAATGATGGACCAATGTATGCTTAACCAAAAAGGATCTAGAGATATATAATTTCTTAAAGAATAAAACCCTAAAAGCTGCATATTTAATTCTCTAATCTCAAGTTGAGTGTAGTATACTCTTAACTGAATTTAAATTTACTTGAGAAGGAAATTTAATAATGTAATTTCTATGATGTTAAGCACAAATAAATTGTCAAATTTCTTGAGACAAAAGCGCTTCAAGGTAGAACCTGAAGATCAACTCAAGATTGGCTTATGGTCAAAACAAGATCGGTACATCTTCTCAAAGAAAACGTCGCCCATATTCAAGCCAAAGTCCAAGACATAGTTCAAGACAATGTTTAAGTCAAAGTTCAAAGACAAAGTATAAGTCAAAGTGACTCAGATATTTGATATATCTCATGTTGTATAACCCTAAAAAAACCTTAGGATTAGGTGCTTTCAAAAATTCCTTATCATGTGGTTTTTACAAGTGTTTTTGTTAGGGAATTCAGTCAGCCAACTTCTAGTTTGGCTAGCCTAAACTTCCTCGGCCAACCCAACTTCAATCCCGAGCAAAATAACAACTTTTCTTGAAAATTCGTCTAGCCCGAGTTTTGGTTTGGCTAGCCCAAGCTCGAAATTCGGCCATCCCGAGAAAGTTCGGGTGAAATTCTAGCAACACAAACTTTTAGAATTAGCGGGAATTCGGCCAGCCGAATTGTGATATTTAACCAGCCAAATTTGACCCCGGCCCAACCGAATTTTGGATAATTCTTATCCCACACGATCCGAAATCCGTTTAACAAAGAATCCGGTGAACTTGGGCTAGTCAAAGCCTATCTTAGGCTAGTCGAAGTTCTAACTTTTTTTACTATAAATTGAGTCTTTCTCTCATTCCAAATTAAAATGAAAACTACTATAATTCTTCTGCAAGAGAGAAAGAGAAGCTTAAGTCCTCAATAAGTTATTTGTTGGTATTTATAAATTAATTTTAATAGCGTATTCAATCCCTTTTTCTCAAGATTATTGTAGACTTAATCTAAGAGAGTAAACTATACTCTTATTTGAGTTCTAAGAGAATTGAATCAAGTAGCATTTAGGTTTTCCATTTTTAAAATCTATAGAACCCTAGACTCTTTCTATCCGATTGAACACTACGCCATCTACGTTCAAGAAAGAAGTCTTTCTACTACAAGCTTCTGCTACGTCTTTTACATTTGAAGATAAATATACCTTCTGAAATTCTTTTTAGGTTTTTCTGAGATATCCTGTGAAATTCTCAGTTGAGGTTTCGTCTGAGATAGCCCATGAAAATCTCAATAGGGTTTTTATTATGATTGCCCGTGAAAATCACAAGGAACTGTATCAGGTTATTAAGGTGACCCTGTGAAAACCTTTTTATAGTGAAAGCCAAAATTACAAGGGTAGTAATTTTGGGAGTGGAGTAGGTGTGGTTGTTTTAAGCATCGAACCACTATAACTCCTTGTGTCATGTGGTGAATGCCTTATTATTTTTTGTGATTGGATGTAATTTATTATTTCATTTCAATAGTGAATGTTGTAATCCTTTTATATACTCTTACTAGTTTGAAAGTTTGATTTTAAAAACATTCGTGAAATAAGGTTGTCCTGCCTAATATTTTAGGTGAAAGTTGTCCTACGAATTATTTGGAATCAAAGTTTCAATACTCAAGCGATTGAGATTTTTGTAATCTTTTCATATTCTGTATTTATTTCGATTATTTAGCATTGTCCCATTCACCCCCTCTAAGACATCACTAGCTCTCCATTTAAAGTGGTATCATAGCAGGTTGCTTTTTTTCTTTTTCTTTTTTAGATTTACTTCCTTGAGCTAGATCCAGAGCAACAAGATATCAAATTTCAAAAGCCTATCCATTACCAGGCCACCTCCCTTTAATGGCTCTAATTATTCATATTGAAAACCCAGGATGATTATTTTCCTCAAATCCATTGATGAAAGTGTGTGGCAAGCCACTGTAACTAAATGGATCCTTCCTATAATGGAAGTAGTAACCGATGATGGAACTATATCAATGAAAGAAACCACATATACTTTTTGGGCTACTGTTCAGATAAGAAAAAACAGTACAACTACAAAAGCCTTAAATGTAATAACTTGCGCTCTATCGCCATATGAATTTAAAAGAATCATTTCTTGCGATACAGCTAAACAAACATGAGATATTCTCGAAATGACACATGAAGGAACTACTATAGTAAAAAAAAAATCTAAAATCCAAATCCTCACAACCAAATTTGAGAAAATTCAGATAGAAGAAAATGAGTCTTTCATGAAATTCTATACGAAACTAAATGACATATTAAATTCCATGTGGAGTCTTAGAGATAAAATCCCTGAAAGCGAGGTTTCCACAAAAATATTGTGATCACTTCTTGATAGGTTTAATTAAAAGGTTACTGCTATAGAGGAATTAAGGGAGCCAAATATTATGAAAGTTGAGGAGTTTGTGGGTTCTCTTCAAACTTATGATCTAAATTTCAAAGCTCCTAAAATCAAGTCCATTGCTTTTAAATCTTCTAAATCTAATTCAAAGGAATCTAATATAAATTCTAATTTTGAAGAAAATGAAGATGATATGGCTATGTTACCAAAAAATTTTTATAGAATTTTTAAAAAAAAATAAAAAAAAAAAAAAAAAATAAAAAAAAATCAAAAACCATTTGATAAAAGAAAAGGAAAATTAAATTTTAAAAATCTAAAACAAAAGACAGCCAAGTTTCAACTATTCTGAATATGGGCATTTAGCTTCTAAATGTCCTAAAAATGATAAATCTAGAAGAAAATGCATGATAGTTATTTGGGATGAATCATCGAAATCTGAAACTAATTCTGAAACTGATGAATCAGACCAGGAAAATATAAACGATTTAAAAGCCTTTATGACTATAGCCAGAATCACTTCTTCAGATAACTTTGATATATTTAATTATGAAACTCCAAGAAGTTACTTTGAAAATGAAGATGATCTTTAAGATGCATATAATGCCCTATATAGAGAAAGTTGTAAAATTACAGCCAAATTGAAAATTCAAAAAGATATTTATGCTAAACTACAATTAGAACTTGAAAAACTTATTTTAGAAAAATCTCATTTTTTCGATTTTTTTGAAAAAACAATTAGATTTGAGTTTTAAGTCTTTTGAAATGCAAAAATTTAAAACTGAAAATGAGAAACTAAAATATGAAGTTTCTTCCCTTAAGAGTTCAATGGATACTTGGAAATATACTCTTGGTCACCAGAAACTTGAAAAATTGTTAACCTCATCGAGACAATGTGATGACAAGTCTGAACTGGGCTATATTAAAAATAACTCTTTTAAATCTAAAGATTTTGCTCCTACCTTTGTAAAATGAGAATCCTTGAACTCTAAAGCTGAGACTCTAAAATATTCAAACAATAAAAGGAATGACTTCAAAAACTCAAAACCTTTTCAAGTCTCTAAAATAAATAATAATGCCAACTTTTATAAACATCAAAGGAATAATAACAAAAATCCTCCTTTAGCTGAAAAAATTGTGGACTTGCTTAAAGAGCTATTGAAATCCAACTCTGATAAGACTGGTGTATATAGAAAAAAGAGAAATCCTAACTCCTAAATGAAATGGGTTCCAAAAGTTAAGTTTCTCATAATCCACACAACTTTCAAAGTAAGCAGCCATTCAAGATGGTACCTGAATAATTGATGTTCGAGACCATGACAGTTGATAAGGCCATACTCTCAAACATCAACGAAGCAAATGGAAGCTCGTTACATTCGGAGATAGAAACAATTATAAGATAATTGGCCAAGGTAATGTACAACTTCCTAACTTACCTCTCTTTGAAAATGTTTTATATGTTGAAGGATTAAAACATAATCTTCTGAGCATATCTTAGATCCATGATAATAAATATAATGTAAAATTTTCAAATCACGGATGTGAGATAATAAATGAGAAAGGAAATGTAATATTAAATAGTCGCAGAACATCTAAAAATTGTTATATAATTGATAACTCTTGCTCAGCAAACCATTAGTGTTACATGGTCCAAACAGACGAGACTGAACTATGGCATCAACATCTTGGACATGTAAATTATATAAATTTATATAAATTGAGAAAAAGAGATCACTTACATGGCCTACCCAAACTAAAAAGATAGAAAAAGTTTGTGGCACATGTCAAATAGGCAAGCAAGTTAGGAGTAGTCACAAGAAAGTGAACTACTTAGCTACGACTAGACCTCTTGAACTTCTCTATATAGATTTAGTCGGACAAACTAGAATAAAGAGGCAAAACGAAATGTTTTTTTGTGGTAGTTGATGACTGCACTAGATATACTTGGGTAGCCTTTCTAAGAGAAAAATCAAATACTCTTCATGAAGTCAGAAAACTTATAAAATGTATCCAGACTGGAAAAAAAAAAAGTTATCTGTGGTCAAAATTAGAAGTGATCACGAAACTGAATTCGAAAATAGCAATTTTGAGAAATACTGCAATGATCATGGTATATTGCATGAATTTTCTACTCCAAAAACACCACAACAAAATGGGTTTGTTGAAAGAAAAAATAGAATTCTACAAGAAATGGCTAGTGTAATGCTAAATAGCATAAACCTACTTAAAAAATTATGGGCTGAAACTGTTAGTACTGCATGCTATATAATTAATCGTGTTTATATTAAAAAAGCTAAAAACAAAATAATTTATGAATTATGGTTTAACAAAAATCCCACTGTTAAATATTTTTGAACTTTTGGAAGCAAATGTTTAATTTTACGTGACCATAAAAATTTGAGAAAATTTGAAACCAAAAGTGATGAGGGAATATTTCTAGATTATACCCTAAATAGTCGGACATACTATGAGACCCAACCCAAGTTCGCATGTGTACATAAGTGTGTATGATTATGCATTTCTTTCATCTTGGTCCCATGGTCTTACTGGTCGAATTCCGGCGACCCTCTACCTACGGTTTGCATTTGCGATGATCCTTAAGTTTCATCATATAAACCTGACCCGAATCGACTCGAAACTAGTGTCATAGCGACCGCATCGTCACTGCGATTCCAACGTTGCGTCTCGTACGGCAATCTGAATTGTAGATCATGAGTTGTGGGTCGTGCTCATTCTAGGCCATTGATCGTGATTGTGGGGCCTACCTAGTTTTTGGTGCAAGTCCCTAGCCTAGGTTTCATGTCATGCCCCAAACTCGGAAACCAGGCTCACAAAATTTCCGATCGCCGAATCCGGCACCGACAGCCTCCGTAGTACCCCATTCTCGACTCCTAGTGCCCATTCGCCAGGTTCCGATCCTGGGATGCTACGAGGAGGATTTTCAACATCAGTTTGATTCGTAATAAGCATAATTAAAGGCATAACCCACAAACAACAACCAAAAACTCCATCACATTTCCACTATGATAAAAAACTTTACAAGTACAATGAGCATAAAGGGAAATACAATGATGATAAACAAAAAGCTCCAAGGTGATCTGCTTTGCACTCCTGCCTCAGCGCTTCTACGTCCCAACGTCACCTGCACGCAACGGTCGTGCATAAGCTTATAGAAAGCTTAGAGGGCGGTGAAAGTGTGTGCGCAAGGTAGCAAGGAAGTATCAGAGAAATGCGGAACATGCTGGTGAATCCATGAATACCGTTAACCGTACCAAGGCTATGCGATGCAAGGCATGAATAATGTCGCCATACCAAGGCCATGCGATGCAAGGCATGAATGATGTCGGCCATACCAAGGCCATGCGATGCAAGGCATGAATGATGTCAGTCATACCAAGGTCATGCAATGCGAGATGCAACTCAAGCATACGAATCCTCGTCTAAGTTCACATATCAATACGACTTAAATCTAGAATATCACCGAGGTGTAGTACACTCTAAACTAGATTGTCGCCCCATCGCGTGTAATAAGGTAAGTGGAAGAGACCTCACTACCCGCCTGCCAATATCAGGATCGGCTCGTCGATAGTGGACCCATTCCCCGAGCTGGTCAAACTCAGCCTAGCTTTGCCCCCTCCTCTCGAGCTGGTAAGGCCGCACCCCCTTCCAACCGACCACGACACAGTGAAAAATGCTACCGTCTGGTAATCGGCACTCGGTGCTCATGCACCCACTCGGTCTAGACGTTGGAGCAACCTCTTGGTACCATAAGGGTTTAGGGACTTTCACCTAGGGATATCTATAGCACCCCATGTAGAACAAGATTTTCAGTATCCAATCCTGCCAACCACGATACGCCTGTGGAGGCTACGACCCTGATGTCGCTAGGGCGTACGGTAACTATGTCACACAATGCGAAATGCATGAATCACACTATCCAGTCATGCAGCAATCCTGCGTGTATCGTGCGCTCATGTGGGGCAACACCGCCTAACAGGGAGCCCCTAGACAATCTGCCCGAAGGCATATGCTATGATCAGTCACTCCTTATATCAAGCATACATATGATGCGTATGATCATGAATCATGGAACTATACTAAACATGTTATATGGTGATGGATGTTGTTCATAACGAAGATGGGCCTAGACGGTTTATAAGTATGGCCTAACAATGGGCTCTAGGGAGAATTATAATGCGGACGTTTAACCAACATTATTCTTACAATGTGGACATAAAACCAACATTGCTCCCAAGGCATTGCTGTCATACACATCATTACATAAACCATGTTGGGATCACACATTGCAATGGACCTTAAGTACATCCCATTGGGCCTTAAATACACCAAATGGGCCATATCACATGGGCCTTATATTCATCAAGTGGGCCACATCAATGGGCCTTATGTACATTGCAATGGGCCATAACCCGTGGGCCTTAGAATGCATCACAATGGGCCTCGTAACATGGGCCTTATATATATATATATATATATATATATATATATATATATCAAAGTGGGCCTTAACCATGGGCCACAAATACATCTAATGGGCCTCGTCCACATACCAAGGTGGGGTCCACTTGAACTATGGATCCGGCTCATTCTTTAACTCATGCCATAAAATGAGCTTTTAAAATGGATGGACAGATTGGATGCAACCCATGCATCATGGTGGGGGCCCATGAAAGCCCACCATCAGGTATATTACATAATATAATATAATATATATATATATAATATATACAATAATATACACACACACACACACACACACACACATGCACAACCCCACACGTACACACACGCACACATGTGCATGCACACGCATACACCCACCATCCCCTGGACGGTGGGGATAGAATAAATACATCATTGTGGGCTCCACCGTCCAGGCGGACGATGGTAATAAAATACATAAATCATTGTGGGTCCCACGTGGGGCCCACCATTAAGTTTATATGCAATCCAACCCATCCATAACGTCACGCAGACCTAGATAAAGGGTAAAAACAAATTTCATCTTGATCCAAAACTTCTATGGCCCAGAAAATAGTTTCAAAGGCAGACATTTAATCACCTCTGTTTCTTATGATGTGGGCCAGCTGAGCACTGGACGTGATTGAGTTTTGGAGGGGGCCCACTTAAGGAAGGGGCCCACCCAATGAACGGGTTGGATGACAAATATACATCATGATGGGGCCCACGGCTGGAGCCATGGGTTGCTGCTCGTCCGTCCACCGTCCGCAGGTGCGCAGGCAGCGCCTGCTGCTTTCTGACAGCAGCAGCACCTGCTGCTACTGCATCTATTTATTTTATTTTATTTATTTTTTTGAAATAACGTTTTCCTGTGGTTTTTCACAAGTGGGGCCCACATCAGGTGAATCCACCCCTACCGTTGGATTCCATGGCTCATGACAGGCTATATGAGCCCAATATTCGCTATATTTTGGCACATCAAAACAACAGGGTGGATTTCAATGCAGGATACACTGTTTGATATGCTATGGCCCGTCTGAACGTCGGATTAGCCCCATTTTTCGGCTCAACGCCTAAAATGGTCTTGTAAAAGGAATGGACGGCATGGATTGAATACATACATCAAGATGGGGCCTATATAAGTGGGCCACCCCATAAGCTTGGAAACAAGCTAATATTTGTGTTTTCCCTTTTTTATCTTTTTGTCCAGCGTCCCTGGACGCTGGACGGTTGGGCATTGCACATGTAGTGAGGTGGGCCCTGCTTAAGTGGGCCACCAAATGATGGATGGTGCGGGTACAACACATTTAAGGTGGGCCCCACTTATAAATGGCTTGGATAAAATACCTGCCTCATGGTGGGGTCCATCCAAGTGTGCCACATGACCACCTCACCACACACAATAAATAAATAAAAAGAGAGGGAGAGAGAGATAGAGGGTCACGCGTGATGGAAGGACCCCGGCACTATGGGCCCTCTGTTTCAAGCATCCAATCCTACATCAAGTGGGCCTACTAAATCAAAATCAACGGTGGAGATCCCTTCTCCACCAAGATGTAAGGTCTAGATGACTCTTTTTAAGCTAGAAAATAAACATCATGATGGGGTCCATGGAGAATGGCCCCATCATGGAATGATCATGAAGATCATGGTGGTCCATCGGCCACATCTTAGGGTCCAAAGAGAGATTCATACCATTGATCGGTAGGCCTCACTTAGCCCATCATAAAAATATAAAAATCTAGCCTATAGGAGCACCCACCGGTTGATCTTCTTGCTCTCTTGGCTTCCTTAGCTCCTTAGCTTAGATTCCAACGGAGGAGATGAGGTTTGGATAGTTGAGATGGGAGATGAGAGGGTGGGAAGGTGGGCCATACTTGTAGCTTGAGAAAGCTTGGAGAGGCTTGGGACGTGTGGTGTTTTTCTTGCTTGGAAATGAGTTTTGAAAATGAAGGAGCGAGAGGGTTGTAAAGAGAGAGAGAGAGAGAGAGAGAGAGAGAGTGATGGGTGATGGAGTGATGGATGTGGTGAGTGATGGGTGTAAGAGCTTTTTGAGTTTTGTGGTTGCTTGGTGTAAGAAAGGCATGTGTGTGTAAGAGACTTTTTAACTTTGGAGTTGCTTGGGAATGGGTGAAAGGTGATGTGTACTTGACATGATGGGATTGATTGATTGATTAATGGATGTGACAAGCCGTAGAGATTCTCTTGGGTTTCGCACACGCGGCGTTTTCCTTGTACCGAACACTGGCCCACATCTCTTGGCCAGAGTATCGCCTCGGCGTGCGAGTCATGGCGATGGTGCGGTCACTAAGGTACTAGTCTTAGGTTAAGTCGATTCGGGTTGACGACGTGTGAATCAGGATCGTGCGTAAATACCGGTTAAGGGTCGAAGGTTGCCGGAATTAGACCGGGAAGACCGCAGAAGTCTACGGAACGGTACGGTCTAGGATATGGGGCTTACATTTCATCACCCTAGCCATCATAGGGTTGGTGGAGTAGGCTAGGTCCCTACCCTACTTAGCTAGCTAGCAATCATGGGTCCTCTTACCAAAGAGGGCTCCTTTTCCATTTTCCATATAAAAGCCACTTTCCCTCTTACCTATATCTGAAATTTTCAGAATTTCTCTTCTCTAGGGAGAGAGAGAGAGAGAGAGAGAGAGAGAGAGAGAGAGAGAGAGAGAGAGAGAGAGAGAGCCCCTTTCCTGGAAAAGTAATCATTACTTTGGCTAAAACCCTCCCATGCTAGCCTTTCACTTCATTTCTCTCCCTCTCATTCTCTCATTCCCTCCCTCCATTGATAAAAACATCCCTAAGCTCCCTCCATTATTCCAGCCCACTTTCACTCAAAAATTCTCCCATTTAACTCTTGAAGAAAGATCTCAACCTTAGATCCATGCACCTTGGAGCCAAGGAGTCTAGTGGTAGAAGATTCTTGGTGTTCTTGTGAGGTGGGTGCTCTCCATGGTTCATTCTCTTCTTCTTCTTCCTCCCTTCTTCCTTTCTCTTTTGCTTCATGCATGGAAGCATGTAAAGCCCACCAATCCATGGTGGAGACCTTACATGGTTCCTAGGTAGGGCTAACGGCTTAGATCTTGCATAACTTAGCCATGGTGGGCCATTCTCCATGGACCCACCTTGAGGCTTCTTCTTCTTCCCATTTCTTGTACATCAAGGGCCATATCGGCCTTGTATGCATGTGGGGAGAGGAATCCCCACCATTCAGCACTTTATTTTCCATGTAAATTGCCATGCATGAAGTTTATAAGGATAGTAATGGTGTGGATGGTGTGTGGGTGGTCCATTAGTGGCGGGACCCCCCACCTATGGCCGGATCTCACTCTTTCTCCTTCTCATTTCTCTGTAATCTCCTTTCATGTATATTGATGAGGTGAGGTCCATCAATGAAGGTCAGCAACCTCCCAGGCCTCAAGTAGAGTGGACGTTCAAGCCCACTTAAATGGACGTACAGGCCAGACCATGCAAGCATGGTTTGGGTGATCTCCAAACTTCTCTTTTTATGGAGGTTTGAATGAAACCAAGGGCTTGAAATTTTGCTGGCATGTCAAGGTGGACCCCACAAGTTAAATCAAGGCCATGGGCCCTTTGATTTTTATGCATGGGCCAAAATATGGATAACATATGTTGCTGTCAAGATTTCAACCCAGTTAGAGTAGGTGTTTTGGATTAATGATTAGACCCATTTTCATATTTTTTCCCCAAATTTCTGTAGGGGATTTGTAGTGTGTGGACCCCACTTTAATGTGGGATGGGGCCCACACCATACCTCCCATGATTGAGGCCTATGGGTTAGGCCAAAGATGGCTAACTATCCAGAATTTTCTGGACAGTTTAGCAATGTAGTATAGCAGAAATCATCTTGTTCACCTAAATTTCTAGAAGAAATGGGCCACTCCAGTGGACCCCACCTGCTGTACATACATGGGAGTACCAAACCCACCTATTTGTTCAGTAATTTGAGAGACCTATGCCCACCCCATGAGGTGTCAATCATGGGGACAGCAACATTGTGCAGTAGCAGATTTTTTTGGAAAACATTGTTATCCAGAATTTGTATCAATTAAATAAAATACTTCTACCACTTCACAAATTCTAAAATTTTGCAGGGAGATGGCCCATGTATAGTAGGAGACCCTTACAAAATTTCAGGACCAATGGACACTTTTATACACCATGGTAATAGCTGAACCGGCCCACTATATTGTGGTGTCCAGATCAGGCAGAATCTCAGTATAGATTATTTTCTTAAAATGAATTAAAATATTTAAAGTGGTCCAAAAATTTTAAAATTCTTTAGAGAAGTGACCCACTCATGGTAGGACCCACCTACAAATTTTTGGGGCCAATGGACCCCTATGCACACCGTGGTGAGGGCTGGACAGGCCCACCACGTTGGGACTTCCAAGATGATCAAAATTTCCAGGCAGACTATTTTCCATAAATAAATTAAAATAGTATCCAAAAATCATGAAAATTTACAGGAAGGTAGTCCACCTATAGTGGGACCCACCTACTAATTCTTGGGGGCAACGGACCACTGTGCACACCGTGGCAAGGGCTGGACTGGTCCACCACATTGGGACTTCCAGGTCAGTCCGATTTTCTGGACAGACTGTTTTCTTTAAATTAATTAAAATACTTCTAGTTATTCAAAAATCACGATTTTTTTGTGGAGGTGTGCCTCACCCATGAAAGGATCACCCTGCAAATTTTCAGGGCCATCGGACCCCTTTGCAGACCGTGGTACGGGTGCAATTTGGATCAGTTTTAGGCCAAATACCCAGGCCCGTAGGACTACCCAACATGGGACACCCCTACCTTAGGTTGCTGGGCCTAGATTCTAATGGCATGGCTGTCACGCCCCAGACTCGGTAATCGGACTCACAAGGAACCCGACCACCGGTTCTGGCTGCAACAACCTCCTTAGTACCCCATTCTCGGCTCCTGAGGCAGGTTCTGATCCTGGGATCCTACAAGGAGGATTTCCATAACAATATAATCATTTCCAGCACGAGCATACCCAAGATCACAGCAAGTATATCTGAAAATAATAAGGCACACATCACAAAATTCACTAAGAATTTAAACTTTTACAAGCTTCCATAAGGTCCAAAAGGACATAAATAAGATAATAGAAGAAGGAAAGGAAAGGAAAGTCTCCAACACTGGGTCCTCAAGCTCGACTCTACTCCAAGCTCTGCTGCTACGACGTCTGCCTAGGATCTCCTGCACGCATCAATCGTACATAAGCTTATAGAAGCTTAGAGGGTGGTGAAGGTGTGCGATAATAGTGCATAGAAGAATAATAGGAGATATAGGGAGGAAACATGATCAAAGCCAACACCACCAGCCTTACCAGGGTTGTCATGAACGCAAGAAGCTATACCAAGGTAGTACAATAATGCAAGAAACCATACCAAGGCTATATAATGCAATGAGTACTGGGCGTCATGCCAAAGCGATGCAATATAAGGCTTACATAGCCGATGCAAATGCAATGTGAAGTAATGTCAATGCTCATATCCAATCCACATATCAAGTACACAGGAGAAAAATAGAGAGAAAGGGAGAATGAAGAAGTAAATTGACCATTGGTAGAAGGTCCCGCCACTAATGGACCTTTCACTCCACAATCCACACCATCCACTATGTATACACTTACAAGCAAGCTATTATACATCAAGATAATTTGCTGGAGGGTAGAGACACCTTCCCTTCATGCATGCAAAGGACTAGGTGGCTTATGAGATGCAAGAATAAAGGAGAAGGCATCATGGTGGGTCCATGGAGAATGACCCACCATGGAAGGAAATGAGTAGGATCTAGGCCCATGGCCTTCATCCTAAGAACCATGTAGGACCTCCACCATGGATTAGTGGGTCATACATGTTTCCATGCATGCAAGGAAAAGAAAGAAAAGAGAAGAAAGAGAGAAGAAGCTAAGGAGAGCACCCACCTTGCTTGAATCTTCAAAGTTCTTGATGCATTGAAATCCTTAAGCTTCAAGGACCATGGATGAAGGGTCAAGATGGGAAGTGGAGGGTTAGATGAGGAGGGAGATGGAAGAAATGTGGCTGAAATTTTCAGCAAGGTAGGATGTTTTGAAGGTTTTAGCAATGGGAGAGAGGAGAAAATCCTTTTAAGCAAAGCAATCATTGCTTTCTTACCTTGGTTAGATAGGGGAGATGATTGCAAATAGGGAGTTACAACTAAAGTTATAGGTTTAATAGGTTAGTAGGCATGAGGGTGGTGTTTAAGGGTAGGTAGTGTGTGGTGTTTATTAGAAATTGCACCAAAAAGGGAGTGGGTCACCTTGAAAAATGTGCTCTCGTCATTAAGTGGGCCACATGATCATTATCAAGGGCTAGAATTGAATTACCTACATCTTATGATTTACACGTCGGATGGATGCACAAGATACGGCATCGAAACCGCAATGGCGATGCGAACAAGATGGCACAGGTTTCGGCTCAATCCGAATCGGATGGATGCACAATACATGACTGGATTTAAGGATGACCATAAACACTATCCGATGGTCGCGGGTCGCAGAAATTCGACCGGTAGGACCGCGTGACTAAGATGAACGAGATGCATACTCACACACACATGCGAACTCGAGTCGGGTCTCACAATTCTCCCCACCAACAAAGAAATTTCATCCTCAAAATTGACAAAACCGAAGCAACAAAACGCATAAATATCATCATATATATCAATCGTCAATCAAGAGAAGGCAATGCAAGCAATACAAGCAATCAATCATCGAACAAATAAGGATAACGCTATCTAATCTCGGCCTTAGTTTTTCAAGACCCCTCGGCCTCCGAATGATGACCTCATTGCACCTTCACCAAGGGAATGACCTTGGTCCTCAGGACCTGCTCCTTCCGATCAAGAATACGAATCGGCTGCTCAATGTAAGAAGCATCCTCATGGACCTCAAGTGGCTGCCAATCAATCACAGGAATAGTGTCCAACCCACATTTCCTCAACATAGAAACATGGAATACGTCGTGGACCGCAGAAAACTCAGGAGGTAAGGCAAGCCTATAGGCCATAGAGCCTACGCACTCGATAATCTCAAAAGGTACAATAAATCTCAAGGTGAGCTTGCCCTTCACACCAAAGCGAACCACACCCTTCATAAGTGAGACCTTAAGATATACCATGTCCCCGACTGCGAACTCAAGGGGTCGACGCCGACAATCAGCAAAACTCTTCTGCCGGCTCTGAGCTGTGCGCATCCTCTGCCTGATAACATCAATAGCCTCTTATGTCTGCAGCACAAGCTCAGGACCAAGAGACGACGCTCTCCAACCTCGGTCCAACAACTAGGAGATCTGCACGGTCTACCATAATGTGCCTCAAAAGGAGTCATGCCGATATTCGCTTGATAGCTGTTGTTGTATGCGAACTCGACGAGGCGCATATGCTCATCCCAACTGCCCGCAAAGTCGATTACATAAGCTCTGGGCATATCCTCAAGGATCTGGTTAACCCTTTCGGTTGTCCATCCGTCTGCAGATGATAAACGGTGCTGAGATGCAAAGTGACCCCTAGCGCCTGCTGGAAACTCCTTCAAAACTGAGACGTAAATCTGGAGCCTCGGTCTGAAACGATCGAAACTGGGACATCGTGCAGTCTCACAATCTCCTGAATGAACACCTTTGCAACCCAGTCCATCGACCAGGAAGCACGCACTGGAATAAAATGAGCCAACTTCGTCAGACGATCGACGATAACCCAGATGGTATCATGACCGCGCTGAGTCCTTAGCAAACCTGCAATGAAATCCATCAATACGTGCTCCCACTTCCACTCTGGAACGCTCAACGGCTGCAAGGGACCAGGGGGTCTCTGTTGATTAGCCTTGACACGCTGGCATGTGTCACACTCAGCCATAAAACTCACAATCTGGCCTACCATTCCTAATCAGAAATACTACCTTGACAATAAAACAAGCCAACAAGCTCAACATTGGCAATACAAAACTATTCAGCGGGCAAGAACATCTCACCAACCAAAACGGAACATAATATCATCGACCTAACACAGCGATCTTCCCAAAAATGTCGATACTAACAATCCCTTACGGCAGACTCTAATAGTAATTTGAGTGAACAAAAGCCCTTGGATACAAAAGGGTGCGATGCACCAAAACACAAGATTTACTTACGGAGACAAAGAGAATACCCATAACGACTCCCCTAATAACTAAGGGTCCTGCTGAGTCGCGCAAAATCAAGCCTGAGGTGGCTGGGGAGGTGCCTGTCTCCTCTGCAACTGTGGTCTATACTGTTACTGCGGTTGCTGCGAAGATCCATCCTGCTGATGGGGACACTCGCGCCTAAGGTGTCCCATCTGCCCACAACCGAAGCAAACTCCAGAAAAGGGGCCGGAAGATGAAGCGGTTGGCGGTGCTGATAATGATGAAGAAGCCACTGCATGTGATGCTGATGCTCTGGTGGCTTGATAGGCTACGCGCCTCTACCATTGTCGATGCTGTCGGGGGCTACTAAAGGGGGCCTACCTCTTCCGGCCTTTCCTCTGATCACGATCCCTCTATGAACTGGTCCACTTGGCCTCTCCCTGAAGTAGAAATACCACCAACAGAGCTCGTGAAGAGTCGAATCTCGCAAAAGGGGACTTGCACACTCTTGTTCCGCCTGTCTGGGCATCTTAGGAATGGGCTGACGGGTCTAAAGAACATTAGTGACGACCTGCATCAACTACTGGAGATGCTCAGCTCCTACAAGGATCGTCAGATAAGCGGGGGTAACATTGGCCTCTGACGGAGGCATAGGTATGGCAGGAGCTTCATGAATAGGTACGACATGCTCCAGAGGGGAAATAAGAATCTCAGATGGTGGAGCAAAAGTCACTCGAATCGCTGGAGCGGAATGAGAACCATGTCCATGGGCACCACAGCCACAGGCGTCATAATCATGGGCACCTTGACTAGACGACATGATCCACATATCAGTACTATACATCTCTAGGATCATCACTGGGGTCTAGTATACTCCAAGCTGGCTACCGCCCCAGTCGGCCGCGTAGCCCAGCGAGTAGAAAAGACCTCACTACCCGCCTGCCAGTAGTATACCAATGCCTACCCGGCTCGTCGATAACGGACCCATTTGGGAGCTGGTCAAACTCAGCGTAGCTTACAGCCCCCTCACTCGGGCGGATAAGGCCACACCCCCTCCCAACCGACCACGACACAGTGGGGGACGTGGCATCCTGGTAATCGGCTCTCGGGCGCTCATGTATCCACTCGGTCTCGACGTTGGGGCGTCCCCTAGCCTCGGAAGTTTAGGGACTTTCCCCCACGGACATCCAAAGTGCCTAGATGCTCGAACTTAAAAATTTTCGTTGTCCCATCTGGTCATCCACGATATGCTTGTGGAGGTCACAGCCCTGATGTCGCTAGGGCGTATAGTAATCACAATCACACGATGCACGATGCATGAGTCATGTAGTCCAATCATGCAGCAATCCTGTGCATACCGTGCACTCATATGAGACAACTTCACCTATCAGGGAGTCTCATAAACCATCTGTACTATGACATATGCAATGGTCAATCACATCTCATAATAAACATGCAGATAATGCGTATGGGCATGTATCATGATGCTATGCTGTCACATACTCATAATCAGTATCAATAACCGGCATCAACAATCAGACTCGACAATGTGAACATTTAACCAACATTTCCCTTAAGGAATGGCCCACATAGAGCCTAACATATAATGGACCCATAGCCTCACACAAGGGCCTAATATACAACACCATGAGCCTCACTCGAGTGCTTAATACACATCACGATGGGCCTCTCATATGGGCTTAATATATATCACAATGGGCTCCATCGCCTTGCCCTCAAATGTATCACAATGGGCCTCATATACACATGGGCTGAATACACATCACAACGGGCCTCAAATACGGGCCGCATATACATCACATTGGGCCTCAAACACGGGCTGAATGCACATCACAATGGGCCTCAAATACGGGTTGCATATACATCTCATTGGGCCTCGACAATCGACCTTGATAATCGGCATCGATAGTCGGAATCGGAATCGGCCTCAACAATCGTCCTCGACAATCGGAATCAGCCTCGACAATCGGAATCAGCATCGACAATCAGAATCTGCCTCTACAATCGGAATCAGCCTCAACAATCAAAATCGACCTCGACGATCGGAATCGGCCTCGACAATCGAAATCTAATCGGCCTCAACAATCGGCCCCGACAATCGGAAGCAGAATCGGCTTCAACAATCGGCCTCGACAATCGAAATCGGCCTCGATAATCAGCCTCGACAATCGGAATTGGCCTCGATAATCGGTCTCAATAATCAGAATTGGAATCGGCCTCAACAATAAGCCTCAATAATCAGAATCGACCTCGACAATCGGAATCAGAATCAACCTCAACAATCGACCTCAACAATTAGAATCGGCCTCGATAATTGGAATTGAAATCAGCCTCAACAATCCGCCTCGACAATCGGAATCGGCCTCGACAATCAGAATCAGAATCGGCCTCAACAATCGAAATCGGCCTCGACAATTGGAATCAGAATTGGCCTCAACAATCGGCCTCAACAATCAAAATTGGCCTCGATAATCAGCCTCGACAATCGGAATCATCCTCGATAATCAGAATTGGCCTCGACGATCGAAATTGGCCTCGATAATCAAAATCGGCCTCGATAATCGAAATCGGCCTCAATAATCGGCCTCAACAATCGGAATCGGCCTCGATAATTAGCCTATACAATCAAAATCGACCTCGACAATCGAAGTTGGCCTTGATAATCGGCCTAGACAATCAACCTATACAATCGGAATCAACCTCGACAATCGGAATCAGCCTTGACAATCAGCCTATACAATCAAAATTGGCCTCGATAATCGGCCTCGACAATCAACCTATACAATCGGAATCGGCCTCGACAATCAGCCTATACAATCGGAATCGGCCTCAATAATCTGCCTCAACAATCGGAATCAACCTCGATATTCGGAACGGCTTCAATAATCATCCTCGACAATCGTAATTAGCCTCGATAATCGGAATCAGCCTCGATAATCAGAATCAGCCTCACAAAGGGCCCAAGGGAAGGTCACAATGTGGACATTTAACCACCATCGCCCATCAGTGTGGACATTTAACTAACATTGATCTCAAGGAGTGATCCTCATAAAGCCAAACATATAGTGGGCCCATGGCCTCATATACCTAACAGGTGGGCCCTGCTCATGGGCCTCAAATACATAACATGTGGGCCCTACACATGGGTCTCATATGCATCAAATGGGTTACGTATCTAGGCCTTGAATACATAAAAATGGCCATGCGTCATGGGCTTAATACACATCACAATGGGGCCTCGCCCATAGGCCACGAATACATCACAATGGGCCTTACCCATGGGCCTCAGATTCAAGCAGGTGGGCCCTATCATATGAGCCTTAAATACAAGGTAGGTGGGCCCTATCACATGGGCCTCAAATATACATCATGATGGGCCTCATGGATGGGCCGCACCGATGGGCCTCAAGTGGGCTTGGACCACACCAAAAATCATTTCAATAGTTGCAGGTGCAACATATGTATCACTGTACACAATCATTCCATGGGGTACATGTCTCACTAATAATGATCAGCACTATCCAAACATTGCCTAGGTAAATCAACACCATCAAAACATTATCCATGTAAATTGACACTGTCCAAACATTGTCTAGCACCGTCCAACATAATCTGGACGGTGTGGATTATAATAAATAAATCAAGGTGGGTCCCACGTGGGGCCACCATAATATAATATTATATATATATTATAAAATACATCCACGTACACATGGTGGGTCCCACGTGAAATTTAGATCTATCCCATCCTCCCTGTAATGCCATGCGAGAATAATAATAAAATAATAAATGAAATCATCTTTTAATGTTTGGATGGTGTGAGTATATTTCACATACATCAGGTGGCCACCCACCGTCCAGATGATGGACGGCTGGGATAAAACACATAACATCAAGGTGGGCTCTACACACGTGGCAGGTAAGTGCCACACGAGCATCACAGCGGGCCCTACATGAATGAATGGTCTGGATATGGCACAGCCTCACGGCCAGACCAATAGAACTTGCTGACGCCCTCAGCATTGGCCCACTGTCCAAAACGGACGGTGTGGATTAAACGCATACATCAAGGACATCATAAGAAAAATGAATGGACGATATGTATACAATACATACATCATGGTGGCCCCATAGCCCTTGCTGCGTCATGTCTGCAGCTGTATAGAGGACGTGAGGTACTCTAACCAACTGCATCCACCATTCATGGATTGGACGGTGCAGATGCAACATATGGAATCAAGGTGGGCCCCACACGCTGCCATGGTGGGGTCCACATTGAATAGATGGACGGTTTGGAATACAGCACATGTCTCATGATCAGCCACAGAGTTGCTGACGTCAATACACATGGCTGGTGTGTATACAACACATAATGCAAGGTGGGTTCCCATGTCCAGGTTAGTGGACGACATGGATAAAACCTCATAGTGAGTCCCATGTCCATATTTCTAGACAATGGGGACACGTTACACACATCAAGGTGAGATCCACGTACACGTGGACCACCAGCCTACAATCAAGCCGATATAGGTGTTTTCTCATCACCCAAATGGCCGGCTGGGTGGACAGTCAAGTGGACAACAATAGTGTCCCATTGCTAAACAGTCAGGATCATCAAATCATAATATAGGTGGACCACATACACTATCATAAGAGAGAGGAAAAGAGAGGGAGAGAGAAAAAGAGAGAGAGACGGTGAGATTGAGGACCAAGCCACTATGGCCCCTCCTGATTACAACACATACATCAAAATGGGTCCCGCATACAAGTGGGCCCTCAAATCATGAAATCAACGGTAGAAACTCAAAGATCACCCACCGATTCCATTTCTTCAAAGCTTCATGGACTCCTTAGCTCCTTGTCTTTACTTTGATGGAAGTTGATGGAGGTTGGACGACGGTGGAGATGGGAGATAGGGGGTAGAAGCTGGGCCACACATGGCTTCTTTTTCTCCTTGGAAGCCATGGACGTCTACCCTTGGGAGTTGCTTGAAAAATGGAGTGTGAAATGAGAGAGAGAGAGAGAGAGAGAGAGAGAGAGAGAAGTGATGGGAGAGAGGGATGGGTGAAAGGTGATGGAGTGATGTGTGTGTACTTGACATGCATGGGTGGAGAGAGGGAGAGTTGACTTTAGGGGTTGCTTTTGAGGATGGGACATGTACTTGATTGATGGGATGTGATATGATTGATTTGAAAGGTTCTCTTAGGTTTTGCAAAGCATGGCATTTTCTCAAACTGAATGCGGGCCCACATCTCCTGGCCCGGGTATCGCCTCGATTGCGAGACGCAGTGTTGGAACCGCGGTGACAGCATGGTCGTAAGGGTACAAGTCTCGGGTTGAGCCGACTCAGATTGATAGGGTGCGACACAGGGTTGCAGGCAATTGCCGATAACAGATCGTGGGTCACCGGAATTCGACCGAGAGGACCGCAAAAACCTACGAAACAGTACGGTCTAGGAGACAGGCCTGACAGAGTATGTGCTAGATATCAATCTGATCCTAAAGAATCTCACTTAACTGCTGTCAAACGGATAATCAAATATGTCGCAAGTTCTGCAAACTTAGGCTTATGGTATCTACATGATATGTCTGTACAAATCGCAGGTTATACAGATGCAGACTGGGCAGAAAATGTTGATGATAGAAAATGTACCATTGGTGGATCTTTCTATGTTGGAAACTGCTTATTATCTTAGCTTAATAAGAAACAAAATTTCATATCTCTTTCTACTGAAGATGAATATATTGCGACAGGAAATGCTTGCACTCAGCTAATGTGGATGAAAAGAATGCTAGCTGACTATGGGATTACGCGAGATACAATGACATTATATTGCGATAATTCTAGCATAATAAACATATCTAAAAATTCAATTCAACATTCTCGTACAAAACATATTAACATACGATACCATTATATTCAAGAATTAGTTGAAAACAAAACTATCATGCTAGAATACATTCAAACCGAGAAGCATCTTACAAATATACTGACTAAGCTGCTTAACAATGTTAAGTTTTCAAATCTAAAGCATGATATTGGATTGTATATTGTTAAATAATTATTATTTTTCTTTTTCTTTTGCATTTCTGTTTATATTTATTTGTTATCACGAAATGCAAAATGAAAATAAAATGTTAATAAAAATTATTATTATTATTTTTTTTCTAGCCAATAGCAAACCGACATCTTCGGTCAGTCAAGCACGTGCTCGGGCTAGCCGAAGATCGCGCGGGTTCACCCAAAAAGGGGGAAAACCACAAATCTATTTCATTTCACATCTTCTTCCTCTGCTAGCCGGTGCCACATTTGACCAACCCACCAACCAAACTCTCTTTTAAGAGATTAATTTTCAATTTTCTTCAAGTTTTAGGTTGTTTATTGTTAGATTTGCATGTTGGAGTAGATTTTTCTCCATTTGAAACCCTTTTTCTTGTGGGTTTTTCATCAAAATCTGATCTACTATATTCCTTATATTTTCCTTTAAAATTTTCTTGTGCATTCACAATGGAACGTCGTGCTAAAAAAAAATCTGTTCGCAAGGCTTAAACTGGTTCATCTTCTAGATCCCTTCCTCTTGGTGTACAGACCATACGCTCGCCAGAGGATGATCCAGAAAATGTCCGGGACTTCCGTACAAGGGACATTATCATAGAAAAAGTTATAAATCTAGACCACATTGCTCGGTTTGGTCTAGTTCCTATTCTTTCTGAGGTTGGATGGGAACGCATTTTGAATTTGGAGTGGAACGGCTTACCGGTCCATAGTGCAAGGCATGTATGCCTCTATATGTGATGTTTCTCTTAAGAATTCGTCATTCTCTGTTAAATTTGTAGAATAAACATTCACGATTTTGCCTTCTGTCATATCTTCCCTAGTGGACATAAACATTACAGATGATGAAATTCCAATCGCCACACTATCAGAGAAAATGTCTAACTCTGAAAACCAAACTATTACTAGAGAATTATGTGGTTTCAATGCTGAATGGTGATCTGGTAATGCCCTTCTCGCAAAAAAATATTTCCTACATACCATGTCTTACATCGAATTTTTACATCTAATGTATATCCTCGAGCTAGGAATAAGACTGATCTTACTCAGTTTATGCTTAAAGTTTTTCATTCTGTTGTATTGGGTATTTGTGTCTGTTTGCCTTCCTTGATTTGGTACATCATTATTCAGTTTCGCTTGAATCCCAAGCATGATTCGATTTCTTTTGAACATCTTATGTCTAGTATTGCCTTTCATTATAGCGTCCAACTCCTTACGTATGAGGCACCGGAATACGAACTCCCTTTTAACAACTCGAATATGATGAACGTTGCTCCTCTTCCTGAGCAAACAGAAGGAGAAGAAGAACCACAGCCAGCAGGATACACAACCATGGATGATATTTTTAATGAGTTAGAAGTTTCTGATGATCTAGCCGATTCTGGCTACCATCCCTCTTAGTTCGATGAGAGGCTATCTGCACTGGAGGAGAAGGTTGAGGCTCTGCATGTATCATAGGCTTCATTGGCCCAAACCCAACCGTCTACACTGAAGTACATGAAAAAGTACTTCCATCGCATTAACTGGAGTTTGCGGCTTAATGATCCCTCGATGCTTGCACCATCGTCTTCTGGGTCAGACTGGGCTTGATTTATTTATCTTTCTTACTTATGTTGGTTCTGTACGAAACTTATTTTGTGATTTGTTTCAATACTTTGGATAACTTTGATGATGTGTTTGATGACATTTAGATATTTTGAATAATATGTTTTGGATATTTCATGTGATCTCCCTGATTTACCTGCTGCATGTTAATTCTATATTTTGTTATTCATGTTATTATTATATTCTTCTTTTGTCAACTTAAGACAAAAGGGGGGAGAGAATAGTTTTATATATGTGTGTTTGGAATGAATACTTTGAATGCATGTTATTATGGAATAATGGATTGTATATACTTATATATGGATAAAAATTATAGTAGAATGGAATGCTAGAATGTTATATGTGTATTTTTCAAGGGGAGTGTCGGTTGAGCATCATTAGTTGTGAGCTATGAAGATTACAAGGACAACTTCAAGGTTACTACAGATGTGTATGGTTGATCTTGTTAATGAATAAGTATTTGTGTAATGTTGCGTGTTTTGTCACAAAATTGATAGGGGGGAGGGGGGGTAATTGTTAGTGTTATGATGTTAAACACACATAGATTGTCAAATTTTATGAAACAAAAGCGCTTCAAGGTAAAAGCTAAAGATCAACTCAAGATTGGCTTATGGTCAAGACAAGATCGGCACATCTTCTCAAAGAAATTATCGCCCGTATTCAAGCCAAAGTCCAAGACAAAGTTCAAGACAAAGTCCAAATCAAAGTTCAAGACAAAGTCCAAATCAAAGTTCAAAGACAAAGTACAAGTCAAAGTAACTCAGACATTTGATATATCTCATGTGGTATAACCCTAGAAGACCTTAAGATTTGGTGCTTTAAAAAAACTCTTTATCATGGGGTTTTTACAAGTGTTTTTGCTATGGAATTCGGCTAGCCTAAACTTCCTTGGCTAGCCCGACTTCAAGCTCGAGCAAAATAACAACTTCTCTTGAAAATTCAGCTAGCCCAAGTTTTGGTTCGGCTAGCCCAAGCTTGAAATTCGGCCAGCCCGAGAAAGTTCGGGTGAAATTCCAGCAACACAAACCTTTGGAATTCATGGGAATTTGGCCAACTAAATTATGATGTTTGGCCAGCTGAATTTGACTCTAGCACAACTGAATTTTAGATAATTCTTATCTCACGCGATCCGAAATCCGTTGAACATAATTCGGTGAACTCGGGCTAGTCGATGTTTATCTTAGGCTAGTCGAAGTTCTAACTTATTTGCCTATAAATTGAGTTTTTCTCTCATTCTAAATTACAAACAGAATTACTATAATTCTTTTGCAAGAGAGAGAAGCTCAAGTCCTTGGCCAACTATTTGTTGGTATTTATAAATTAAATTTAATAGTTATTTAATTCCCTTTTTCTTAAGATCACTTTAGACTTAATCTCAGAAAGTAAACTATATTCTTCTTTGAGATATAAGAGAATTGAATCAAGCAGCATTTGGGTTTTTCCATTTTTAAAATCTATAGAACACTAGACTCTTTTTGTCTAAATGAACACCGCGCCATCTATGTTCAAGAAAGAAGTCATTCTACTACAAGCTTCTGCTATGTCTTCTACATTTGAAGATAAGTATACCTTCTAAAATTCTTTTTAGGTTTTTCTGAAATATCCTGTGAAAATCTCAATTGAGGTTTTGTCTGAGATAGCCCATGGAAATCTCAGTAGGGTTTTTATTGTGATGGCCCATGAAAATCACAAGGAACTGTATCAAGTTATTAAGGTGACTGTCACGCCCCAAACTTGGAAACCGGGCTGACAAAATTACCGATCGCCAAATCCGGTGTCGACAGCCTCCGTAGTACCCCATTCTCGGCTTCCAACGCCCATACGCCAGATTTTGATCCTAGGATCCTATGAGGAGGATTTTCCAACGTACGTTTATCTCGTAATAAGTATAACCACAAGTCTACCCAAATCACAAAGGCAACATCATCATCACATATCCATTAATATAAACAGTTGAATAGATTGCTAAAAGGGAAATACATATATCGAAAATCAAAGCTTGATTTTTGATATATGTATTTTCCTTTCAGCACTCTATTCAACTGTTTATATTAGTGGATATGTGACGATGTTGTTGCCTTTGTGATTTGGGTAGACTTGTGGTTATGCTTATTACGAGATAAATGTATGTTGGAAAATCCTCCTTATAGGATCCCAGGATCGGAATCTGGCATATGGGCGCTAGAAGCTGAGAATGGGGTACTACGGACGCTGTCGGCAACGGATTTGGTGATCGAAAATTTTGTGAGCTCGGTTTCCAAGTTTGGGGCATGACAGTGACCCTATGAAAACCTTTTTATAGTGAAAGCCAAAATTACAAGGGTGGTAATTTTGGAAGTGGAGTAGGTGTGGTTGTTTTAAGCACCGAACCACTATAACTTCTTATGCCATGTGGTGAATGCCTTATTTATTTTGGTGATTGGATATAATTTATTATTTCATTTCAGTGGTGAATCTTCTAATTCTTTTATATACTCTTGATAGTTTGAAATTTTGATTTTAAAGACATTCGCGAAATAAGGTTGTCCTGCCTAATATTTTAGGTGAAGGTTGTCCTATGAATTATTTGGAATCAAGGTTTCAATACTCAAGCGATTGAGATTTTTGTAATATTTTTATATTTTGCATTTATTTCGATTATTTGGCATTATCTTATTCACCCCCCCTCCCTCTAGGACATTGCTAGCTCTCCATTTCAACTAAGCTATAAAAGAAATAAGAATGACTAATCAAATAGTTTGAAAAAGACTCAAATTTCTTTCTTTCTTTGTTCAAGAATTCTCTCTAATTTCGTGTTTTAAACAATGAGAAATGGTCTCTATTTATAGATAAAGATTTGGATATTCGATCAACCTAAGAATTCCTTCGGTTGTCCAGATTTCCATGATTTTGTTTCAACGACTATCAGATTTCATGAGAATTGATTTTATCAAAATTAGGCTAGCCTAAGAAAATCTTCGGCTGGCCCGAGTAATCTTCGGCTAGCCAAAGACAAGGTTCAGCTAGCCTAAGAATCCAGAAATTAAAAAAATGTACATTGCTATAAACTTAACCTGGGTCACCCTCGGGCTAACCCGAGTTGGCTCAGGCTGGTCGAAAGCAGGGTCGGGCTGCCAAAGCTTTAGGACAAATAAAAGATTTTTGTCACTGGAAATTTGACCTACGCTGATCTCAGCTAACCCGAGATTGTTCAGCCGACTAGGTGTGAATGGGCTGAACGAACACCCTTTTAATATTTCAAGTAAAATAAGCTACAAGTTAAAGTTTGAAAAACCATAATAATGCACTTTATCCCGGGGTCTTTTTAAAGGTCATCTTTGTGTTGAGGGTCAAATATTGCATATTAGACCCCAATTATTACCTGAATTTAAGAATATGATACTGTTTAACAGCCTATTTTTATCATGTTTGTGTTGCAAGGTGTCACGCCCCAAATTCGGAAACCGAGCTCAGAAAATTCCCGATTGTCGAATCTGGTGCCGACAGCCTCCGTAGTACCCCATTCTCAGCTCCCAGCGTCCATACGACAGAATCTGATCTTGGGATCCTACAAGGAGTATTTTTCAATGTACATTTAACTCATAATAAGCATAACCACAAGTTTACCCAAGTCACAAAGGCAACATCATCATCACATATCCACTAATATAAACAATTTAATATAATACTGAAAGGGAAATACATATGTCAAAAATCAAAACTCCATAAGTCCGCTGCACGCTTCAAGCTCAATGTTGTTACAACCTGACGCCACCTGCACACATCTATCGTGCATAAGCTTATAGAAAGCTTAGTGAGTGGTGAAAGTGTGTGCATAAGGTAAGTGCCAAGTAAGCAATATCCGAGTAAGCGGGAGTACTGACAAGTACATGAGTCATACAATATCAGGGTATACAATGCAAATTAGTTATGCAAATGATGAGTCAAAGCGAGCCAAATATTAGATGCCGAGGATACAATGCCATAAATCATACAATATCGAAATAAACGAAAATATACTGATAAGTCTATGAGTGTCATCAGCCGTACTAAGGCTATGCAATGCAAGACATGAGTACTAATGGCCATATAAATGCAGAAACATGGCAACCAAAAATGTTAAGTACTGTGGATGCAATGTAATATGCGGTGCGAATGAAATGACCAAGCTGGAGTGAAGTCAGGATGATAGTACTTAGTATCGCAGGCTATGGGGTCCATCACAAGGGACTTCTATTCAAACCAGTCTCATACCTAAATTTGGATAGTCAAACTCAATGTGGTGAACTCCTGATCTCAGGTTAATCGCGTGCCCAACCAAAATCCTGGCCGTGCGAAGGTACACAACAATTAGTTGCACACCACCAGCCCGAGTGGATAGTGAATGAGACAAATACATGAGTATCCAACTCCTACTCAATAAGTCCACATATCAGTACGGTTCCTTTTTAGGATCATCACCGGGGTCTAGTACACTCCATGTCACCTGCCACCCCATCAAGCACACAACTGGGTAAGTGGAAGAGACCTCACTATCCGCTTGGCCAGTAGTCTGCCAATACCTACCCGACTCGTCGATATTGGACCCATTCCTCGAGCTGGTCAAACTCATCCTAGCTATGCCTACTCCCTCAGGCAGGTAAGGCCACACCCCCTCCCAACTGACCACGACACAGTGAGAGACGAGGCCTCCTGGTATTCGGCACTAGGGCGCTCATGTACATCCACTCGGTCTCGACGTTGGGGTGTCCTCTGGTACCAAGAGAGTTTTAGGGATTTTCACCCAGGGCCATCTATGGCAACCAGATGCTCGAACCAAATATTTCCGTTGTCTGGCCATCCACAATATGCCTGTGGAGGCTACAGCCCTGATGTCGCTAGGGTGTATAGTAATCACAACACACAATGTAAGATGCATGAGTCATACAATCCAGTCATGCACCAATCGTTCACTCATGTGAGATAACCTCTGCTTATCAAGGAGTCTCATAACAACCTGCTTAATGGCATATGCAATAGTCAACCACATCTCATAACAAACATGCAGATGATGCGTATGGGCATGTATCATGATGTTATACAGTCACACACTCATAATCGGTATCAATAATCGGCATCGACAATCAACCTCGACAATGTGGACATTTAACCAACATTGCCCCCAAGGAATGGCCCAAATAGAGCCTAACATATAGTGGACTCATGGCCTCACACCAGGGCCAAATATACAACACCATGGGCCTCACTGAAGAGCTTAATAGACATCGCGATGGGCCTTACTCATGGGCCACATATACATCAAGTAGGTGGCACCTCACGGGTCTAATATACATCGCAATGGGCCGCTCCCACGGGCCTAATATACATCAAGTCGGGCCTCACCATATGGGCCGAAAATATATCACAATGGGCCACATCCCATGGGCCTCGAATACATCATAATGGGCCTCGACAATCAGAATCGGCCTCAACAATTGGAATTGGCACTCAGAATGGGCCTCGATACTCGGACTCGACAATCGAAATCGGCAAATCGGTCACGACAATCGGAATCGATCGATAATCGGAATTGGCAAATTGGTCACCTCAATCTGAAATCGGCAATCGGTCACGATAATCGGACTCGATCGCTAATCAGCAATCGACCACGACAATTGGAATCGGTCAATAATCAGAATCGGCAAATAGGTCACATCAATTGGAATTGGCAATCGGTCATGATAAACAGCCTCGATCGCTAATCAGCAATCGGCCTCGATCAAAAATCGGAATGGGCATATCGGTCACGTCAATCAAAAATTGGCAATTGGTCACGATAATCGGCCCCGATCGCTAATCGACAATCGGCCATAACAATTGGCATCGGTCAATAATCGGAATCGGCAAATCGGTCACGTCAATTGGAATCGGCAATCGTTCATGATAAATGGCCTCGATCGGTAACGGCAATCGGTCACGACAATTGGAATCGGTAAATAATCGAAATCGGCAAATCGGTCACATTAATTGGAATCGGCAATCGGTCATGAAAGCGGCCTCGATCGCTAATCGGCAATCGGCCACGACAATTGGAATCGATCGATAATCGAAATCGACAAATCAAAATCGAAAATCGGAATCGGTCATTCACATACGGTGAGTGGGGCCCCCTTATTTGGGTTAACCCACGAAGAGAATGGGCCTAACAAGGCCTAAGGGGGGTTCACAATGAGGACATCTAACCATCATTGTCCCTCAATGTGGACATCTAACCAACATTGCTTCTAAGGAGTGACCTACATAAGGAATCCATACACAATGTAACAGCCACACATACATCTCATTGGGCCTCGCTCATGGGCCGATCGAATGGGCCGAATCAATGGGCCGATTCAAATAGGCCGAATCAAATGGGCCGCACTAATGGGCCAAATGTGTATCAAATCGGGCCCACCCTTATGTATTTTTGAGACCTGACCTAATCATAAGTTAACATAGAGGTAAATGAAGTCAAAACAATATCAGCTTAATTGGAACTACCATGGCCTTTAGAAGTTGAACGGTGGATGTCATGGTCCACTATTTAAATGGTGGGGTCCACTTGAACTTTAGATCAGACTCACCCATTTCCCATGTTGTAAAATGATCTTACAAATGGTTAGACGGCATGGATACAACACATGCATCATGGTGGGCCCCACCGTCCAAACAGTGGACGGTGTAGAAAAAAAGCACATACATCATCAGGGTCCACACCACAAGGATGGAGCACATACATATGGAGTGGGTCCCACCGTCAGATGGACGGCGTGTGTAAAACACATACATCATGGCTGGGATCCACCGTCCATGGGCTAGACGGTGGATGCGGTGCATCATCAAGGTGGTCCCACCATCAGGATGGATGGACGGCTGGTGTAAAACGCATACATCATGTGGGACCTGCAACGTGCTGACATTAAAGAGCATAGCTGCATAGACGCAGCACATGCAACCCCTACCATATCAACAGACAGAGGTGGGTCCCATGTAGGGCCCACCCTCACATATCATTTATATATATATATATATATATATATATATATATATATATATATATATATATATATATATATATATATATAATATACTGCTGCATAGCAGCTTTCATGCATTAAAGAGAGGGTAGAGGTGGGTCCCACGTAGGGCCCACCCTCTCATATCATATATAATATATATAATATAATAATATATATATATATTATATCTAGGTAACGTCTAGGCCCTTGGGCGGCCTGGACGGTTATACATCAAGGAGGGCCCCACACGTGGGGTGGGTCCCACCGTCCAAGGACGGTGGAACGGCTTGGATATACACGGTGGTGTGGGCCACCAAACTGGATGGATGTCGTGGGTGGGTCCCATGGGCCCCACCGTCACACACACCTCCCTGCCATCACCTGCACAGGCAATCAATGCCAAGACCTCTACGTTGAAAGGAGGTATCTTTCACTCCGTCTGCCAGTTGAGATATGGATCTGGGTGTGTCAGGGAGGGCCCCACATGATTGTGGGCCCCACCGTCCTTGGGTGGCGGATGGTTTGGATGAAGCACACACACCATGATGTGGCCCGTCTAAAAGGATGGACTGCGTGGATGGGTCCCATGGATCCCACCGTCAGTACACGCCCATGCCAGTACACATACCCCATGTTAGCCACCTCCACAGGGATCGGTACCAAGACCTCAAGTGTTGAAACGAGGCATCTTTCACTTGGTCTGCCACCTGAGATATGGTCTGGGTGGGTCCCAGCGTTGAAATGAGGTATCTCTCACTCAGTCTACCACTTGAGCTATGGAGTTGGGTGGGTCCCAGCGTTGAAACGAGGTATCTTTCACTCAGCCTACCACGTGAGCTATGGAGCTGGGGCCCACATCAGATCACACTTCATTGGCAGTCACACCCCACTGCTAGCCACATCAAGGTGGGGCCCCCTATGGACGGTTGGGATAACATATAAACATCATGATGTGTCCCACATGGATGGGGTCTACTGGTAGATGGCATGGATGATATACACACATTATAGGTGGGTCATAATCATAGAAAAAGAGAGAGAGACATCGGCGAAGATGGAGGAGCCTCGCCACTATGGGCCCCTCTTTGATACAAAGCCTACATTAAGGTGAGTCCCGCCATAAGTAGGCCCTTACATCACAAAGAAATAAAGGAGTGGAGATCCAAGACGCCCACTGTCCTTCTTTCTCCCTAGGCTTCCTTTGCTCCTTAGCTTCAATCCTAATGGAGGAGATGGAGTTTGGATGGTTGAGATGGGAGATGAGAGGGTAGGAAGTGGGCCACACACAAAGCTCTCTTAGAGGAGAAAGAGCTTGGATGTGGGATTTTTTTTGCTTGCTTTGGAAAGTGAGTTGGGAAATGAGAGAGAGGGTTGTAGAGAGAGAGAGAGAGAGAGAGAGAGAGAGAGAGAGAGAGAGAGAGAGAGAGAGAGATGGGTGATAGATGTGGTGGTGATGGATGTGTAAGATACTTTTAGACTTTTGTGGTAGATTATGTAAGAAGGTATATGGGCTTATAAGAAACTTTTGACTTTAGGGGTTGCTTGGGGAAGGGTGAGAGGTGATGTGTACTTGACATGTACTTTACCCTTGATGGGATTGATTGATGGATTGAGGTGACAATGTAGAGATTCTCTTGAGTTTTGCAACGTGCGACATTTTCCTCGCACCGAACGCTAGCCCACATCTCCTGGCCAGAGTATCGGATCGGCGCGCGAGACACGGCATCGGAACCGCGGCGACGACGCGGTCGCTAGGGTACAAGTATCGGGTTGAGCCGACTCGGGTTGACGGCGTGTGAATCAGGGTCACGCGCAAAAGCTAGTTAATGGTCGAAGGTTGCTGAAATTCGACCGGGAAGACCGTGAAAGCCTATGGAACGGTACGGTCTAGGATACGAGTCTTACACGAGGTGCACTTAGGAGCATGAACTGAAAAAGGATACTAAAAGCATGGATTTAACGCTCAGAACTCACCAAGGTAAGGGATGGACCCCCAAGGGACCGAGATCGAAGAATTTACACACCAGAGATCCGAGAAAATCAAGCCACTCACGTTAAACGGGCCTAAAAAACATCCAAAATGCAAGATCACAGGGTTCCCACCATCCGTTCGGCTCAAAACATTATATATGGTCTAAAGACCATAAATTAACTATACACGTCAAATTTCAGCCATTAGATCCTTGTGGAAGTGGCACAACGGACAGATCAGCCCATAAATCATCGATTTGGGGCCCACCTGACATCTGTATATACTTCAATTTTGGTCTCAACCCCATAAATAGGGTGATAAAACGGATGGTCAAAACGGATTTCATACATACATCGCAACGGACCCCACATGGGACCCGCGTGCACGGTGCACAAGTGCACCAGCTGTGCACAGGGAGTCTCAAGGTTGGTCAGCGCCCTTTGACCGACAGATTTCTCAAAAAAAAAAAACAAGAGCTCACAATGTCCTCACAATGCATCGCCGGACGATGGTAGTGGGCCCCGCCCATCTCACATTTTTATGATCCAAAACATTCATTCATTCCAGAGGGGGGGCGTGACCATCGCCAAGGTGGACTTTTGACCTCATGTAAACGTACACATGTGGATCGTCGAAAAATGCAGGATGAATGAAAAATTGATTTGATACAGTAGACCGCACTAAAACCCGATAAAAACCACTCCTTCCCGACTGATTTTTCGCCAAGAATCTTATGAATGGGGTGGATTTCCCTAAAAACATCACTGTGGGGTCCATCAAACTCGTCGGCCAACTCTCGTAAGCAATACGTGCGTCTGTGAAAACTGGCGTTGTGGGGCCATTCTGTGATCAGGGGTACAGCCAGATCCATGATTCAGACCGTCCACATGTTGCAATAGGTGGCGAGAATTTTGTCCAATAAGGAGGATATGGAAATCTGGACGATCCTTCATCTCAAATTCCAATGAAACGCAATGAGGTTAAGTGTTTCTTTTGCTGCGTAAATAAGACTTACACACACAACCATTCTTGTGCGTAACCTCCAGCATGAAAGCTTTCCACGCACTGACCCACGCACGCTATAAAAGGATGGAGGGCAGCCGCGGGATGATCATCTTGCACACGTGGAAGGGAAAGACAGGGAGAGAGATGCAACCGGCCATCTCCACTCCTTCCTCCTTCTTTGGTTTTTTTCTTCATGCTTTTTAAGATTTTTAGCCTCATCATGTCTATAATGGGCTAAGCCTCTTAGCTAGGGCTAAGAGGTGAAGCATGTAGTGTGATGGGAGACTTTTTGTTTATGCCTTTTGTTTAAACTGAACTGATTTTGATTATAGTTTGCTTATAAGGATTGCCTTTAGTTTTAATGGTTTGTTGTGACTTAAATTACAATAAATTTGTGATAGCTTTGAGTATTTCTTTTTCATTATTTTGATTATGAAGTTAGGAAGTCATGTTGTTCACCATTGCCCCTTGGACATGATTGGATGATGGAATCCTTCCTAACATTCATATGTCTCTCAAATTGGTTGTGGATTGGCTTAATTCTATTGTTTACTTTGTCTCATGGGCATGGTTTTGTGATGGAATCCATTCTAATTTATGTCCTTCTTATCTCTTGAAAACTTGATCAAAGGAAGTTTAGAATTGATTTATAATGTTCTATACTTCAACTGGATGAAGATGGGACTCTAAATCCAGTTATGTTCATGAATTAAGCAGAAATCTCCCTGATCTCTACAAGTGGATCCTTGGCACCCTAGTTTTCCACCTTTGAATTTTACAAGTTTTAGTTTCATAGTTCACAATTATTCGGTCCCTGTGGATTTAACCTTGGTCTTACCGAGATTATTACTGCATCAAAACCCTATACTTGGGGTGTGAACAATTTTTTGGCACCGTTGCCGGAGATTGATGGTTACGTTCTTCTGAGATTAACTAGTTTTAGAATTAGGTCAAGATTAGGGTTTTTTTAGATTTAGTTTTTTTTTTTTTAATTTTGTAGAAACTAACCTAACTTTCCTGTTTTGTATGACTTATATATAGGCTTTCTAAATTGGTATTCTTTTTTTAATTTTTCTTCCTTTTTATCTTTAGGATTAGGTTTTATTTTTCTAATTTTAATTCTAGGATTTCTTTTAATTTTAGAACTTAATATTACTTTCTAATTTTAGTTTAGAAATTTTCCTTTTTAGGAACTTGTTTATTTTTAGAAACTAACTCATCTTTCCTTTATTTTATTTTTAGAAACTTTCTAATTCTAGGTTTTCTTTTAGAAACTTTCTTAATTTCTATTTTAGGGTTAGAACTTTCCTAATTTGTTTTTAAAAACTTTTTATTTTTGGTTATCTTTAGAATTCTTCCTTTTTCAGAAAAATAGTTTACTTTCTATTCTTAGACTTTCTATTTTTAAAAACTAACTTGTTTTGTTTTGTTTTGTTTTGCAGGATCTAACTTAGGGACTCCAATTTGGTAACCTCTTTCCAACTATTCTCCTTCTATTTCTAGCATTCTATTTCTTTTCTTTCCTTTAGGTTTAGGTTTAGAATCTGAATTGAGGGTTGCGAGTGTTTCATGCGCAAGTGGGTTCGTGACAACACTCGACGTCTTTTGTCTAAAGGAGGATTGGTTGAGGGGTTGACTATCCATCGCAGGACTAGACACCGCTCAAGATCCCCAAAGTTAATTGAAGTAATGGCTGCAAACCAACCTCTTATACCTCAACCTAGGGTGGAAGACATCTAGGATGAGAATGACGTGCATCAAGCACCCCCGCCTCGTACTTTACGAAATTATTTACAACAAGCGGGGGTGAGCATGCCCTCATGCGTGGTTTTTCTAGAAAATACATGACACATGAATATCAAGTCAGGGGTGATCCAACTCCTTCCAAAATTTCATGGGCTTGAATCTGAAAATCCGTATGTACACTTGAAATATTTTGATGAAATCATAGCCACTTTATACTTTCCTAACGTGTCTGAGGATACGGTCGGGCTGAAACTCTTTCCCTTTTCTTTGAAAGAGAAACCTAAGACGTGGCTACATTCACTACGTCCCCAATCTATTAGCACATGGAATGACATGACAAGGGAGTTCATAAAGAATTTTTTTTCATATCACAAAATGAACACCATTAAAAAATCAATCATGAACTTCGCCCAAAAGGAAGATAAAACATTCTTCCAATGTTGGGAGAGGTTCAAGGATCTTGTCAGTTCATGCCCACAACACGGTTTTAAAACATGGTGCATTACACACTTTTTCTATGATGGACTAACATCTTCCATACGCCAATTGGTTGAGACGATGTGCAATGGAAATTTATGAATAAAAATGTCGATGATGTGTGGGATTACTTGGATAGACTTGCTGAAAATGCATAATCATGGGACACTACCCAAAATCGAGTACCACTTCTAGGTCCACTCAATCAAAGGAAAGGGGCGGAGTATACCTTCTGAAAGAGGATGATGATATCAATGTTAAAGTGGTTAATCTCATAAAGAAATTCGAGGCCATGGAATCAAGGAAGGATAAGGGTAAGGAAGTTGTTTGCGGTATTTGTAGTTATAATAGTCACACAACTGAAAATTGTCCAATTATATTTGCCTTTCAAGAGGTACTGACTGAGCAATCCAATACCGTAAATAATTACCAGAGACCTTTCATTAGACCCACCTCTAATATGTACAATCCAAGTTAGAGAAATCATCCAAACTTCAGTTGGAGAAATGGACAAACTTCTACCCCTCAACGTTTCTTCAATCAAATTCCAAATCAAGGGAAACCTCAAGAGGATCCAGTTCTAAAACACATTTAAGACCAAGAGCTATTCAACTAAGATATCAGATCAATAATAGGATCACTTACATCATCCATTCAAAGGATAGAGTCACACATAATGATTGGGGGAAAGAGGATGCTTCCTGCTCAACCTCTCCCCAATCCCAAACTGCAATATAAGATAAGTGATCCAAGCTCTTCAGATCAGATGGAGCAGGCTAAATCTATCACCACTCTTAGGAGTGGGAAGACCATTGACAAAACTATTCCGGTTAGGGCTGAAAAGCCTAAGGACCCAGAAGAGGATAACAATGACAGACCTAGCATTGCTCCACAAAAATTAGAAACAAAACTTCAAGACAAGCCAGTTGCTCCATTTCCTCAACGATTGGTGCACCAAAACCTCTCTCTAACTCTCAGGATATTCTAAAGGTGTTGAAACAAGTGAAGGTCAATATTCTTCTACTTGATGTTATAAAACAAATACCTTCATATGTTAAATTTCTGAAAGACTTATGTATGACTAAAAGACGGCAAAATATTCAAAAGAAAATCTTCTTGACTGAGAAAGTGAGTGCCATCCTAAAACAAGATGTGCTGGTGAAATTCAAAAATTCCGATAGCCCAACCATATCATGTGTAATTGGGAACTATCAAATTGCGCACGCACTTCTTGACTTAGGAGTGAACGTAAATCCGATTCCCTACTCGGTGTACAAACAGTTAGGTTTGGGTGAATTAAAACCCACCCCAATCATATTACAACCTGCCGATCACTCAGTTCGTGTACCGAGAGGGGTAATTGAGGATGTGTTGGTCCATGTTGACAGATTCTACTATCCAGTAGAGTTTATCGTCCTAGATACAGAACCCATCAGTAACATGAGCACTCAAATTCCCATCATTCTTAGTCGCCCATTCCTTGTCACTTCAAACGTAATCATCAATTACAGGAATGGAGTCATGAGTATGTCTTTCAGGAATATGACATTGGAGTTAAATATCTTTTTCAATACTGGCAGACGGTTCGAGGATGATGACGATTTTCATGACATTAACATGATTGACTCTTTTGTGGAAGATAGAGCGTCTCTGACCTTATCCTCTAACCCTGTAGAGATGTGTCTGGCTCACTCACGTGATTTTAATAATGACATGATTAGGGAGACGGGGCCATGTTTGATACTGCGCCATTACTTAAAGTTAACCGTTGGAGGCTACAATTTGAAGAGTTGCCCCAAACCGATGTAGTGCCTCTACCGTCTAACCTCAAAGCACCGAAGCTTGATCTAAAACCTTTACCCTCTGATTTGGAATATGCCTATTTAGGTCAAGATGAGACATACCCAGTAGTGATTTCTTCCCAGCTTGAGGAGAAACAAGAAAGTATGCTCCTTTCTACTCTCGGAATAGATAAAGGAGTTATTAGACATATTATCACAGATCTCGATAGGATGAATGAACTCCTTTCAACTGAAAGTTTTGACTCTTTGAATGATTGCTTGGCACATTCAAATGATCCCATGATATAAGAAATAGTGGATGCCTCGCAAGACAATACCTCGGTAGTTGTCACGGAACGAGAGAACCCTTATTCTAAAGTACCTCCTCCCTCAGATCCTGAATGTTTACCATTGAAGGAGGAGCTAAGAATTGAACCGAAGATTGAAACTTCGGCATGTGTTAAGACTACACCACCTACTACAAATTTTTCTGAATTTCATCTACGTATAGTCTCTGATTCATCATGGTGTACTAACTTCAATTTTTTTTCTGCCACAGGTGAATCGTATATACTCTGGACACTTCAGAAGATTAAAAGGAAACTTTATGCTGAGGTCCATCAATTTCTTTGGACATTCATGCTCCAGGACATCCAAGCCTACTGTAAAAAGGGCTTCTGGATGATCTTGTTGAGAAACCTTCTGAGAAATTTACCAAGATACTGGCCTAAGGAAAAACTTGGATGCATGACTGAGTAGATTTCCCGTGCTTTCACAGTTGAGGATTAGAATTTGCTGCTTTCATAGGACTAGGGTAGTTTGCTTTATGTCGTTCTAAGATAGTCGGTTTTATGTCATTAGGTTAGTTTGCTTTCGTTGATTTCACTCTTGTGCTGACCCGCTTTCATGCTAAGATCTCTTTGGAGAAGCCGTTTAATCTCCTCGTCAGGTACTATCTTCCCATCACTTCTCTTTTAATGTCATTGTCTCATGTGCATTATATGTTTATTTCTTTTTACACTGAGGACAATGTAGATTTTAGGTTGGGGGTGGGAGATTAGGTTACCTAATCAGTATTTTCTTAGTTCTGAGCAAAAATTGTGAAAGTTTTTAAATTTTTTTAGAAATTCTTGTGAATTCGAAGTGATTTTGATGGCTATCCTTGATGTAGAATTATAAGATACGCAATGTTGGTAATTTATGACTCTTGGATTTAGCCATCTGTTAGATCTCACAGTTAAGTTCAAGTTATTATTCCATGATTAGAAGTTGTAAACATTGATTGAGTCATGATTTCACATGTCACATCTCACTTACACATTAAGGTTTCAGTTTCATATTGAAGGATTAACTTGCTAATTGGTAAGCATGAAAGGAACCAGCCTGGAAAATTTGCCCATCATGATCAATAGAAAAAAAAAAAAAAAGAATTGGAAAAAAAATGGATAAATACCCAGCTAAAAATTGTCGTCGAAAAAGGTTGGGCGAATGGTTTTCACCATGGGTTTGCTCCCTATAGGTAAGGATTCAATTTCCCCTCAGTTTTACATTTAAAAGGTTGACATATTGTGAAAGCCATCGATGGAAAAATCAAAATCTGGAAGAATGAAAAGAAGAACTATAAGGCAAGTTTTGGTTTAGGTTTTGGTTGTCCTGAATACCCTTTTTTATTATCAATGTTATGATGAAATTGACAATTGGATCAATTAATGATGATAAGTCGAGATTACACTATACACCCATGGAACTCAATGTTTAGAATTATTCTAATTGATGGATTAATACTTTGAACTTGACTATGAAGTTTACCGTGCACTTGAGTCTATGAGAAAGTAATGCCCAACATTCAAGAATCTTAGAATTCTATTGACAGGATTGCTTTTCAAAAATCACTCGAGTTTATAAAAATTTATCTTGTGATTCTCAACTAATTTTTCGCATACTTTGCTTGGGACTAGCAAAATGCTAGTTGAAGATTGTATTGAGGGTCAAATATTGCATATTAGACACCAGTTATTACCTGAATTTATGAACATGATACTGTTTAACGGCTTATTTTAATCGTGTTTGTGTTGTAAGCTACACGTAGGAGCTTGAACTGAAAAAGGGTACTAAAAGCATGGATTTAACGCTCAGAAATCACCAAGGTAAAGGATAGACCCCAAGGGACAGAGATCAAAGAATTTACATGCTACAGATCCGAGAAAATCAAGCCACTCACGTTAAATGGGCCTGGAAATCGTCCAGAATGAAAGATCACAAGGTTTCCACCATCCGTTCGGCCGATTTTCAGGCCCGTTTAACGTGATCATAAATTAACCATACACGTCAAATTTCAACCATTAGATCCTTATGGAAGTGGCCCAATGGACATATCAGCCCATAAATCATCGATTTGAAGCCCACCTGACATCTGGATATACTTCAATTTTGGTGTCAACCCCATAAACAGGGTGATAAAACGGATGGTCGAAACAGATTTCATATATACATCACGGCGGACCCCACATGGGACCCGCGTGCATGGTGCATAAGGAGTCTCAAGGTCAGTCAGCGTCCGTTGACCAACAGATTTCTCAAAAAACCCAAGAGCGCATAGTATCCTCACAACGCATCGCCAGGCATTGCTAGTGGGCCCCACCCATCTCACATTTTAATGATCCGAACCGTTCATTCACTCCGGGGGGGCAGACCAGCACCAAGGTGGATTTTTGACCCCATGTAAATGTACACATGTGGATCGTCGAAAAATGCAGGATGAATGGCACATTGGTTTGATACAGTGGACTGCACCAAAACCCGATAAAAACTACTCCTTCCCGATTGGTTTTTCACTAAAAATCTTATGAACGGTTGGATTTCCTCGAAAACATCATTGTGGGGCCCACCGAACTCGTCAGCCAACTCGCGCAAGCAATACGCGCGTCCGTGAATACCGACGTTGTGGGGTCGTTCTGTGATTAAGGGTATGTCCGGATCCATGATCTGGACCGTCCACATGCTGCAACAGGTGGCCAAAATTCTATCCAAGAAGGCGGATATGGAAATCTGGAGGATCCTTCGTCTTAGATTCCAATGAAACGCAATGAAGTTAAGCGTTTCTTTTGCTGTGTAAACAAAACTTACGCACACAACCATTCTTATGCATAAACTCCAGCATGAAAGCCTTCCACGCACCGACCAACGCATGGTATAAAAGGATGGAGGGCAGCCGTGGGATGATAATCTTGCACATGTGGAAGAGAAAGACAGGGAGAGAGACGCAGCCCGCCATCTCCAGTCCTTCCTCCTTTGTTTTTTTTTTTTCTTTATGCTTTTTAAGATTTTTAGCCTCATCATGTCTATGATGGGCTAAGCCTCTTAGCTAGGGCTAAGAGGTGAAGCTTGTAGTGTGATGGGGGACTTTTGTTTATGGCTTTTGTTTAAACTGAACTGATTTTGATTCTAGTTTGATTATAAGGAATGCCTTTAGTTTTTAATGGTTTGTTGTGACTTAAATTACAATAGATCTGTGATAGCTTTGAGTATTTCTTTTTCATTATTTTGATTATGAAGTTAGGAAGTCCTGTTGTTCACCATTGCCCCTTGGACATGGTTGGATGATGGAATCCTTCCTAACATTTATGTCTCTCAGATTGGTTGTGGATTGGCTTAATTCTGTTGTTTACTTTATCTCATGGGCATGGTTTTGTGATGGAATCCATTCTAATTTACGTCCTTTTTATCTCTTGAAAACTAGATTAAAAGAAGTTCAGAATTGATTTATAATGTTCTATACTTCAACTAGATGGAGATGAGACTCTAAATCCAGTTGTGTTCATGAATTAAGCAGAAATCTCCCTGATCTCTACAAGTGGATCCTTGGCACCCTAGTTTCCCACCTTTGAATTTTACAAGTTTTAGTTTCATAGTTCACAATTATTCCTCTACATCCTCCTGATTTAGATTTCATCTTCGCCTAGTTCTAGTTCAAGTTACTTTCAGATTACATACAAGGTTCAGTCCCTGTGGATTCGACCTCGGTCTTACCGAGATTATTGCTACATCACATGAACACTTTCCCTGTAGGTTGGCATACAAATGATCATTCTCTTGAAATCATTCCAAACTTCTACTGTGTTGATGATAAGTCGTGTTTTAGTCTTGAAATGTTAAAAAGAGCTGAAGTGTACTGAAGTTCCATACCCTATACATTTTGTCTATAAAATTTGACAACTACTTATGTGCTTAATGAAATTCCGTCTAAGTGCATAATATAGTGGAGCTATATAATGTAAGCTAAGTTCTAGAGGGAGGGTGATGAGGACCGATTAAAAATTATACCTATTAAAAACACTAATTGCCTAACTTAAACTAATTTGCAATTAAAATAAATAAGGCAATCTAACTCTAAGGCTTCGAAACCATTGGAGGGTCCAATCACATAGGCTACTCTAGATATGCAAGTTAAGCAACTAGCCTATATAAGATAGTGTATATGAGTATGTGGGATGTGATTCCTATAAATCTTAAACATTCATCTAATCATGCATCATATTTAAACATTCAAGATACATAAGCATAATTAAATAAATGCACGAATAGAAATCCCAAACATTATCATATATAGTGGTTCGGCTATGTGCCTACTCCATTCCCAGCGGACACACTCAACCCATGAGTATATTGGATTTCACTATCAGAGGTTTTAAATCAGGTTAACCTCTAACTTTTACATCCCTATATAAGGACTCTAAAGTTTGTGCCCTACACAAGAGCAAGTGTCCTACCAAAGCACCCAATAATTTAGGCCCTACACAAGAGCCAAGCTCCTACACAACGACTTGGTGGTTTAGGCCCTACATAAGATCCAAGGTCCTAATCTCAAACCTAAGATTTATGCCATACATAAGAGCAAGGGTCTTAATCCCGAACCCAACACGTATTCTCCCACTGGAGGCCTATACAAGGACTTGAATTGGTTTTTCCTTCAACTAACCAACAACCTAGGTCCTACACTAGAACCATGTATTTATGCCCTATGGAATAGCCAATGTCCTACAAAAGAACCTAGGTGAGTTTGAACACAAATTCTTGTACTCCAACCAACATAAGGAATGAGCACAACAATGGACTCCTACACATGACACTTACTTGTCGGATTGAGTCTTTTTTTATGCTCCTCTTGGGTTTTTGATCTTATCTCTACCATTCTTCAATCAGCTCCCCGATGCTCTCTCAATCATGTTGTCACTGCTTCGCCAAGGCCTCAGCTCCACGATCGATCTCCTTGCATTTGATGTGTCTTCAAGATTACCAAAGTGATGAGAGTATGTCGAATCTCATACAACTAATTGGAAGTTGTTTATCCTACACGATTCAACTAGATGGGTCTCCTAGAATAGTTGTATAGTGATTTACCAAGAATGCTTAAATCCAATCTCTAAGAAATGAAGGAGTTCAAGCACATCTCAATGTTGAGGTTGGAATCCTCATTAGAGTTGTAATCTTAAAGAAGATGGCTTAGAACTCACTGGAATAGAGGCAAGGAATGAGGGATATGCATATGGAAACACCTTACCTTTTATTGCTTCAAAAATCCATAAAATTGTCCAAGAACTGATTGCCTTTTTTAAAAAAAATTCGAGCTCCAACGGTAAAAAAGGGGCAGAAAACGGATATGTCAATGTCATTGAAGATCAAGCCTTCAATGTCATCAAAGGGGTTCGATGTTATCGAGAAAATCCAAATAATATGATGTTTTTTTCTTGTTGGACATATCATTTTCCGATGTCATGAAAGGTCTTCGATGTCATCAAACATCAAGCCTTCAATGTCATCGAAGGGGTTCGATGTCATCGAGAAAATCCAAACAATATGATGTTTTCTTAGTGGACATATCTGGATTTGATTTTCGATGTCATCGAACATCAAGCCTTCGATGTCATCGAATGGGTTCGATGTCATCGAAAACCGTTGTTTTGGGTTATCTTTCGCACAACAGTTTCACATCTCTTCTACCCTTCTTTATTATGTTTTACTTGTTCTAACTCTATTATCCTTTCAATTACGCAGCGAGATTCTGTCACCGGCTAGGAGCCTAAACCAGTAGACCTCTACAGAGGGACTCACTGTTGGTAGGCGACGGGATCTTGGGTTCATCCTAAAGCCAGCGAGAATTGGGTAGAAATCCTTACATTGTAAATTTTAATTGGATTGATTTATAATAATGTCATTCATTATGAAAATTCATATGTTTTCATCACAGGCGACGATGGATATCATATGCAGTCAGCCCACTCCTAATGATAGTCAGCAGAGTAAGCCAGATATCATAAGCGAGGTGCTTGGCACCCATTCTGGATATGTGCATGGACTTGACCATGGTGCCAAGCTCATGGAACCCGCTAGAGCTGCCTCTAGCTGATCCGTCGCTGGGGAGAGCGCCCTACGCTAAGCTGATATGGAAGAGAGAGAGAGGTTCAGTAGCTATGGCTCGTCGTCGATGACATCAGAAAGCAACTACAGAGGCAGAGAGAGGAGGAATAGAGGCATAGGGAGGAGGAGGAGCAGAGGCGGAGAGACGAGGAGCTGAGGCGTAGGAAGGAGGAGCAGAGGTGGTGAGAGGAGGAGAGGCGACGGGAGGAGCAGGAGGGGAGGATCGCGGAGATGCGAGTGGAGCATGAGCGACGGATACAAGAGATGTTTCAGGCTCTCGTTGCACGCTTTGCCACTGATGCCCCACCACCTCCCCCTTCATCTTCGTGATTTTTTTAATTTTATTTATGATTTATTTTATATACGAATGTTAAACTTATATGTATTTGCACGTGGATGAATATGGGTTGTATATATGTGGATGTAGATAGGATTGTTTATGCATGGATGAATGTGGTTTGTGTTTACATGGATGTGGTTTTTGTTTGGATGGATGTAGTTTTTGTTTGGATGGATGTGGATGTGAATATGACGAAAATGTATTGTAACAAGTGTATTTATAGGTGTATATTAGGAATTTTTCTTAAATTTTGAAAAAAAACAAAAAGACTATTACCGACGAAATTTTTCGTTGGTAATAATAATTCGAAAACTTATACCGACGAAATATTTCGTAGGTAGAAATTAATACAACAATTTATACCGAAGAAATATGTTGTTGGTAATAGCAGGTTGAAAACTTATACTGACGAAACATTTCGTAAGTAGAAATTAATACAAATATTTATACCAACGATCTATATATGAGATATACCGATGAAATAATTCGTTGTTAATAGCGGTCTTATGCCGACCAACATATTTCGTAGGTAATAGTTTATACCGACAAATCTATTTCGTAGGTAATAGTTTATATCGACGAAATATTTCATAGGTAAAAATCGATCTATATATGAGATATACCAACGAAAGAATTCGTCGGTAATAGCTAGCTTATGTCGACGAACATACTCATCGGTATTATTATTCCATAGTTTTACCGACGAACATACTCGTCGGTATTATTAATTCACAGTTTTACAGACGAAATGTTTCGTCGGTATAAGTTGTGTTTACCGACAAAATATATTATTTTTTTCTACCAAAAATAACATGTTTTACCAATGATTTTTTTCGTTGGTATTTATTTTATAAAAGCCTTTAACCACGGCTTTATCGCGACGATCTTGCCGATGACATATTTCGTCGGTAATAATCATCACCAACGAAAAAAGATTAAATAACGACGAATTATGTCGTTGGTAAAAGAGCAATTTCCAATAGTGATTGGATGTTGCAAATATTTGCTCCATGAACACATCATGTCATGTAAATCCCTCAATCGCGTTGTTGTGTCACATTGAGATGTTCACATAAATCCACGTTAATGTTGGACACACCGACAAATCTCCATAGTATGGGATACGAGGCGAGCTGGGTTTCCTATGAACTATATTTCACGCTGTGATGACCAGTACATATGATGGACCACACACACTATGCTAAGCATGTATTCATGTAGATTGGTTGCGCATACTGATACCACTCGTAGTGGTAGAGTATGAGACGTATCAGAAGCCTCACATTATTCTTATGAATCTCTTAAATTATTGTTAATCTTAAAGGATAACCATCATTATGAGTAAGGCATTGACCATTTCCAACCATATAGATATTTCAGGTGAATTACAGGTTGATGATATGGCCGATAATCATTCTATGGAAGATTCTTTTGAAATGAAAATAAAAAGGATAACACCACGAATTGTTTTATTTATTTTCCACTGCAAACTTTAATAATGTAATAAGCTCCCAATTGAGAGGGCATTAAAGAATTATTTGTATGCTTTTTATTCTAATGGAATAATAAATATAGTTGATTTTATTCTCATGAATGGTTACTTCGTGAATGTAACTGGATGTGATTTATCTAAAAAAAAAAAAAAAAACAAGGTACGATTTTGAATCATTCAATTTTTACATTATTAACGTTCGAAATTCTTGGGCATGAGTATGTACTTGAGCCACAAAAATTTGGGATGTTACAGATCCATCTGGGAGGAAACAAAAATTTGTATTCCATCTTGAGTTCAGTTACTCCAATAATCAAGCCGAATACAAAGCCTTGATAGTCGGTCTAGAACTGTCACCAATTTAGGAGCAAAAGAGGTATTAGTTATGGGCGATTTCTTATTAGTGGTAAACCAGTTAATTAGTTTATTTAATTGTATAAGTATAGCCCTATAGGCATATCATCTTTTGGTAACACAGTTGCTAAGTAGTTTGATAAAGTTGAGTTAAAACATATAACTCGAAAAAATAATATTGATGTAAATAAAATGGCATAATTAACATCAGGGCTTCAAATCGCCCAAGGATTTGAAGAGAGAATGGTGACCGTTCAAATAAAGTCATTAACCTTAGTTTTTCAGAGGGAGTTAATCGATGAAAATTTTCAGGTCAATGTGAGCGATGAGGATTGGAGAAGTCCAATCATAGAATATCTTTAGTCTTCATAGACGAAGGTCATTTGAGACATTAAGAGAACGATTGTAAAATATGTGTTGATCAATAAGGAGCTATATCAAAAAGGGATCGATGGATTGTTGCTACGATGTGTGAGAAAAAAATGAGTCTATGCTGGCTATGGGTGAAGTGCATGAAGGAATTTGTAGAGCACGACAGATTAGAAGAAAAATGAAGCTCACATTTTGATGTTATGGATAGTTCTGGCCAAACATATCTGTCGATTGTAACCGATATGCTAAAGGGTGTGAAGCATGTTGGAAACATGGGCCAATACAACATGAGCCCATGACCGAATTGCATCCCATTGTCAAAACATGGCCATTTTGAGAATGGGCTATGGATTTAATAGAGAAAATTTATCCTCCTCCTTCTAAGGGGCACAATTTTATTATTATGGTGACCATTTACTTCACCAAATGGGTAGAAGCAAAGCCTATGTCGGGAACAGATCACCTAAAAAATATTAAGTTCATTTAGACTTATATAATTCATCAGTTTAAAATTTCTGAATTAATTATTATAGATCGACGAGTATCACTTTCATCCAAGCAGGTCAAGGTAATGGCCAATTAGTATAAAATCAAGCTAATACATTCATTACCTTACTATGCTTCAGGCCAACAGTCAGGCCGAGGCTAGTAACAAAGTCATTAAAAATATTTTATGAAAAATGATTGATGGGAATCCTAGTGGTATATTAAGTTGTCAAAAGCTCTTTGGGCTTATCGTAACTCATTTCGAACATGCACAAGGATGAGTCCATTAAAACTATTATATGAACATGATGTTGTGTTACCATTAGAAGTGATTATGTCATCATTAAGAGTAGCCTAACAGGCTAACTTGGCCGCACCTAAGTTCACAGAGGCTATGCTGGTTAAACTCGATGACTTAGAAAAAATACGGGTAAGGGCCTTAAATTCCATTATGACAAACAAGGCTAGAGTCACTCGAGTATTTAATAAAAAATAAAAAAGAAAGCTTTCGGTGAATGCGGTATGGTTTGAAATGTGATATTGCCTCTAGGGACTAATGATGTTGAATTTTATAAATGGTCGCCTACATAGGATGGACCATATATAGTGATAAATGTTATCAATGGAGGAGCTTATATCCTTCATGATATTGATGGAAAGATAGTGAGAAATTCGATAAATAGTCGATTTCTAAAAGCATATCATCTCAGTCTATGAGAGATATGGAAAGATTAGGCCAAGAGATAGTTAGAATGACCATAAAAGACATGCAAAGATCAAAATAGATAAATAAATGAAAGTAATCGAAAATATAAATATTTTATAGAAAAATGCATCCGACAGGATGATTACATCTTTACATTATTAAAAGAGAGAGAGAGAGAGAGAGAGAAGAGAGAGAGAGAGAGAGAGAGAGAGATGGGCTCGACCAGAGTGCCCACTAGGCATAAGCAGCCTTCATCTCATTAGATTCTTTGACAGCACATTCTCTAACGTGTTTAGTTGTTTGCCGTTGAGCATGCCAGGACATCATCCCTAGTAGTGAACCGAAGGTCGTGAATGAATGGGTATATTTTATATTAAAGGGTGGAGTAAGAGAAATCCTTGATATTCAAGGAAATGATTTTTCTCAAGAACCTCTGAGCTTGATCGCTAGCAGACATGGGTGCAGCAACCATTAGAAAGAGAGTTATGAAGGAAAAAATATGATCTAACTACGTAGGGGAGAAAGTGCCAAAGAATCCTTTATATAAGTGTTTAAAGTAGATAATTATGCCTAAAGACGAAGCATTGTGATGGTTGAAGTGCCCTATTATTGTATTTAAGAAGAGGGAACGAATGGGGGCATGAATTTTCATTATTATTATAGTTATTCATATAGAAAAAACTAAGTACTTGAAATAATACAAGAAAAGTGGAAAGAAAGCCTTCTGGTCTATTATATCAAAGATAAAGAAGTTACAGACCGATAGTAGACAAGTACAAAGCAATTAGAATTCAAAAGAGGAAAAAGAAGCAGTTTCTTCTTGAAGCTTCGACTACTTGTCTTCCTGCTGATGGAAAGTGGCTTTGGTTTTAGCTTCTAACCACGCTATCTCACTTATCAATAGAGTGTGCTCTTTCATATAAGTACTCAATTGATTGATTTCTACCTTCTGACTCTGTCCACTCGTGGTTAATGATTTTTCTTCTTCCTTAAGCAATCTCAGTCTATCTTCCATGGTCGAGATTTGAGCTTTCAGATTGGTCAAGGTTGCGTTTAACTCCTTTAGGTTGTTATATATAACAACAAGTTGTTCTTTAGTAGTTGTAATCTTAGTCATTTCGAGGGAGACAACTGAATACTCAGCTTGAAGTCTATTGACCGCAACAACTGTATCCTGATGTCATTAATCAAGATTAGAAATTCATAGAGTGCATGTAGTTTGGTTAACAGGGACTCATTTGATCGAGTGAGAGTTTAATACCGATGAATGAGGAAGTTAAGTCTTTCAATCAATCCTGATACAATCATATTAGTAGCACTGGAGTGAATGAGAACTCGTAATTTCTCTTGCAATTGCTGATTTTTTTATGAAGGTGCAGGAGATTCAGCCACGAGCATATCACGAGGGAAGGCTTGATCAGAGGAGGATAAGATGTCTTCTATGGCAAGAAGCTCCTAGGAGGAAGAAGACATGGTATGAGAAATATCAACCGACGGGGCCAAAGGGGTAGAGACATCGACCTTAAGAATTTTTGTAGCTCGACCAGTAGAAGCTTCAACTGGATTAGATGTTTCTTCTTTCAAAATTTTTTCTTCATCCAAAGAACAATCCTAAGTTCATCGACTGGGGCAAGGGCTATTTGATCAGTCAGCTCTGCAGATGAGGTAGGCCGAATGGAAGATGATGTTGTTGGCACGACCGATTCAATGACTCCCTGATCCTGATTAAGCACAAGCGATGCAGTTATAGATTGTAAAAGGAGAATAAAGGACTCCACGGGCTGGTACATTAGTACCTCCTCTTGAGCTTGACCTTCTGTCTATTTTTCTGATCGACGAATCTCTTTCATTGTCTCTTCCGAGACAGAAACTTCAAGTCTTTTTGTAGAAGACTGAGTAACATTGATCGAAGTGTTTGGGATAGATACCTCAGCTTGAGAATCTGGTACAAAGGCCAACTTTTCAGAGGTTGAGAGTTCTCTGGTTACTGTGAAAAGAAGGAAGGAAGCAAGGAGAATTGTAAGATATTTACAAAAATAAAAAGAACAAAATATTAAAATAACATCAAACTAAATCTGATCGAGCAACAACAATAGTAAATCGGTCGACCGATAGTGAAATCTTGGTGGGATCGACGACCAAAGTCAGAGCTCGGTTGGAACGAGGGAAAGGAGAAGGATTAGGACAATATGGCTTGAGAAATCGATCAAACGGAAGATTATGATCATTTAATCTTTCTTTTTCAAGTGCTTATTAAATGCCATACTGAAGTGAGCATCTTTATGTCTCTTATACACCCCTTCCATCTCCCAAGATTATTTTGCAGGTAGAGCAACTGGCCAAAATTTGGTTTTGTAATATGTTTCAAAGTCTGCGATAGCTTTGCCTGAAGAAAAAATACTTGCAGTAGATCAACCAAAAGTTACAGGGAGTGTAGGGCGAGGAACCGAGAAAGGTCCAAGTTTAGAAATCCTTAAGATGGTTGAATGAGCTGTAGGCGCTCGGATTCAAGTAGTAGATGAAACCACTTTAGTTGGACATGCCATTGTGGTCTTTTAACGCTTCAACACATGTTGTACTAGCTTAACCGTTGTTATTAATGTGAAAGAAGACTCGACCATCTTTATTGGTGCTGGTAACGAGACGGTTAATGTAGATGAGGTCGTCTTCTTAGATCATGTCTTCCTCTAGGAAGGGGACACGATCGACTGAGGAGCAGTCAACTTCTTGGTACCTTCTTTATTCATCATTTTCTTCTCGGCCATAGGTTTCTCCACCTTAGATGGAGAAGAAAACCAACCGATAATCAATTCATGGGACTTACTAATCAAAGTCCATAGTAGTTTTTCACCATGAGTAAAATGAATTAACTTGTTGTAAATAGCCAGTAAAGAGGGGGAATGTGAAAGAAAAGCTAATGGAATCAAACCCTCTATGGAGAGTCTGAAAGGTAATGACCGAGTCTACAACTTGTTAATGAGTAGGAGGTTGGTTACAAGTTCGTTGGATGAATAGAAAATGGTTACCTTTAGCCAAGCCAAATTGATGAGTAAGAATATTGGGGCAGTACTATTGGATGTTGGCATTGGCATTAATACCCATATTTATTGTGTTGTCATATGGAAGGTCTCTGTAGATCAGATAGCTTTTCTAAGCTGCATCCCTGAGAGTTTCCATCTTAATATCAGTGGACTTGTAATCTTCAGTGAACCAGGTCGAACTGAACTCTTTATCTTTAAATGGGCAGAAAGAATAGTTCGACTTCTCAAATGTGAAAGAAATAAATATTAAAAAAAAAAAAAAAAAAAAAAAAAAAAAAAAAGAAACTCATATATTCAATAAAATAATAATTAATTTAAGGACAGAGGATGTCCCGGTGACTAAAGGAGGTAAAATCTATATATGTTGGAATTATTTAACAAAATTTGCTCCAAACTATTCATAAAACAACATCTGGACAAGCTAGATAGGCCCATTAGAGTGGGAAAATTCCTTTGTTATTGCTTCAAACATGCTCCGATAAAGGTGGCTGAGCACGAAAGGGCTTTCGTGTGAGAGCAAGCTGACATTCGTGAATGAGTGCCTCGGTCAGATTGATATATTTCTTAGTGACTTGCAGGGAACTCACACATAATAGGAATCAAAAATTCCACATCAAAAGGAAAGTCGTGTATTCTTTCTCATCCACCTTATCTTGAGATTTGTGTTGTAAAGTCATGAAGGTGGAGTATGCTTTACTAATCTTGTCTGGAAGGAAGAATGGATGTCGATTCTTCATAGCGAAGCCCAGATAGATAGGTTCCTCAAAGGGCAAAAAGTGGGTGAATGCACATACATCCGTGATTGTTAGGCTCATGTGACCGCATCCAAAATGGAATGTATTGGTTAAACAACTCCAGAAAATTGCTACTGCAGTAAGGAGGAAGGTATTGGCTAGATATTCGTGCAAGAATAATTTGATGCATTCATAAATTCATACCCGCCTCTGTGTTACCACGACATAAGTGAACCATTTGGCCCAGCCATTAATCAGTTTTGCCCATGCTCGTGGAGATTTAAATGCGTTGGAAAGATTTAGGAGATTGTCAGATTGAACAAGCTAAACTTCATTAGAACACTTCGGAAAGCTTGGTTCAAACTCACAAAGATTTCGTGAGTGACAACAAGATGGAAGGCTGGACCGAGTGTCAATAATGCCTTGTCTGATTCAATCGGAGTATTTAACAGGAGGTCATTCACTACTCCTGATGACAGAACATCTAGATCTTTGATGAATAATTATAGATGGAAAGCTGGAGTGGAAGAAGTAAAAGAAGACGGAGTCATGATAATTGAGAGGAGAAATTTGAAAAAAAGGTTTGACATAAGAGAGAAGAAGTATTTGGTTGTAATCTAATAAAAAAACGACCAGTCTATCATTTTATCTTTTATCTCATCTTATCATAAGAGTAGTAGTAATTTGTTATAATATTTAGTTGTAATCTGAATCTATGCTCATACACACCGGATTTGTTCTCTATCTAATATCATTGATTTATTCTCTATCAAATATCACACAATTTTTTCAAGAGACATATTCATGTAGTTACTCTTTGTTTTCGATTGTGAGTTTTTTCTTTGTTTTTTATTGCTCTGATATTTTGAAAAATCGTTTCTTAAAGAAGGTACAAAGAAACTTATCTTTAAACCCTACTATCGGATTATCTTCTAATTATTATAAAATTTTGTAAATGTCTAAGTAAGTGACCGATCTTCTTAGAATTTAACCATATACATTCATATTAAACATATCTAGTTATTTTAACGCTTGCAGTCAAAGTTAATCCGTTTAGATTGAGTTACTTTATCAATTCTAGCATGCGCACACACATTACTTGTGACATAAAATAAACCGGACAGCTAACACAGACCAGCAGTAATTTTGGTCGAACTGATCTAAACAGAGAGCAGCACCAGATGGACAGCTTTGGATGATGCTCACGTGCACTACATTGCCACACGTGAGAGGCCGCATACAAAACCATGTACTTCCTCCTGTTCAGTTGAGCATTCCTCCGGCGGCTCTGCCCTTCTACGAAAGTGCTGACTATTTGACTTTATCCATCCTGTGATCAGTACCCGTTGATTTAGTATTCTCGGCTTTTGTATTCCTTGAGCCCATCATTGCAAAAGTACCTACCACTTGTCTTGATGGAGATAAAATCATCTGCCACTTCAGATGACTAAAATCTTGATTAGAAAAAGACAATAATTAAATTTTCAAATGGCGGGGCGCAGCTGAAGGCTAAAATCATGACCAGGAAACGACAACAATAAAACCTCCAAATTGACGGGGTAGAATGTCCGATATCTGTGCGTGATAGCAAGCTTCTGGCGGCTGTGAAAGATTCAGATGATCCACCGTCTGTATCTTTCAAGAGTTATATGGTACTCTAGCTGGTATGATGGTTTGATACGCAGGCGCTCAGAAATTGTATACCTCAAGCATTATTGTTAAGTCACACCACCGAGATCCGATTGGTGTTCAATCCTAACCTCTCGTTGGTGAAAAGTTATTTATGTAAAAAGGACCATTTGATATTTTCCTTTTCAGCCATTCAAAAAATTTCCACTCATCTGATATGAGATTATTAAAGGACTGTAATTCTTGGTTCATGATATATCAAAACCATAATTTGGACAATTTAATTTGACTTATGTTAGGATAGATGCAATTTCTAAACATTTTCTAAGTGACTTCTTATGATACACATGCGGCCAGAGTCGGTTTTTTTTTTTTTTTTTTTTTTTTTTTTTTTTTTTGTCTTTTTCTTTGAATACGGCTCTTCAACACATTGAGATTTTATTCACAGATTTTGGATAACGTTATTTAGATCACTTTAGAATACTCACGTGTACTAAATTGGCACATATTTAGTGTGTTCCTGCTCATGACTAGATGCACTTGTTGCCCACGTCACTGAATGGACTACCTGATTCCGCCGGATGTAAATTTCCTTCAATAATTGTTTAAGGGGGATGCGGATTGCGTCCTAGCCTCGCCCAGGGATCTGTGGGGCCCACCGTGATGTAGGTATTTTATCCACACCGTTAATCGTTTTTATACGATTATTTGAAAGTATGAGCCAAATATTGAGGGAGTTGAAGGGCTTAAGTTGACCACAAAGTGGGGATTGAACTTCCACCATTAAAAACTTCTTGGGAGCTGGAGAAGTGTCGGATTAAGCTGAAATTTGTGTTTTCACTTCATCGAAGTCTGCATGACCTTATTAATAGGTTGGGTGGTAAAAAAAACATCACGGTGGCCCTTAGAAAGGTTTCAACTGTGGTTGTCATTATCACTGTAGCTTGCTTTGATATGGTCCATTGGAGCTGTGTATCGGCTTCAATTTTCTTATAATACCTTAAAAACGATCAACGGTGTGGATAAAATACCTACATCACGGTGGGCCTCACAGAGCCCTGCCCGGATGGATTAGTAGGACGCAATCCGCGTCCGTTTAAGGGATCCATGCAATGAAAGATTTTACAGCGTGATGTCCATCGTAGGCACCATTATTTCCTGTAGTGTCGTCCACCTGAGATTTGGATCTACTTCATTTTTTAGCTCATGCCCTAAAACGAACTTGCAAAATGGATGGAGTGTGTGGATAAAACATACGAACAATGGTGGGGTCCCTAACTGTGGGGCACACTGTGATGTATGTGCCTTACATCCATGCCGTCCATCTGTTTTGACAGCTTATTCCAGGGTATGATCCTAAAAATGTAGTAGATCCGAATCTCAGGCTGACCGCAGCATAAGAAACAGGGTTGTTGACAGTTAAAAACTTCTTATGGTCCATACAAATTTTGGATCAAGCTGATATCTGTGCGTTCCCTTCATCCCGGTCTTTGTGGCCATATCATGAGGTTGGATGAAAAAAAAAAAAAAAAAATCTGATGACCCCAAAGAAGTTTTTGACAGTAGATATTCAATCACCACTATTTCATGTGGTGTGGTCCACCTGAGATTTGAATCTGCTTCATTTTTGGGATCATGTCCTAAAATAATCTTTCAAAATAGATGTACGGCATGGATGGAAAGAACATACATAACAGTTAGACCACAGCCAATCGGGAGATCTACAAAGCCAAATCCAACAAAAAATGGCATATCTATAAGAAACGATGGTATGCCGATTGGTTCCTACGCCCCCCCCCCCCCCCCCGCGAAAAAAAAAAAAAAAAAACTATGTTGGGCCCACCTTAATATTTGTGTGAAATTCATTTGTCCATATGCTTTGTAATATCATTTTTAGGATTAAATGTCTATTGAAACATTCATGGGCCAACAAAGATTTTGGATTATGCTGGTATTTTTTGTGTTTTCAGTTCATCTCAATAATAATGACCTTATGAATGGTTTGGACAGCATTCAAACATCATAGTCGACCCATGGAGGTTTCAATGGTACGCATTTTCCTTTCCTACATTTTTTTTGTCACGCAGTCCACTTGAGTTTTGGATTTATCTCAGTTTTGGGCTGATTTCCTAACATGAGCAAGGAAAATAAATGGACAAGATAGATTTCTAATAAACATAATGGTGGGCCCCACTTTGCTTCCAACTGCATGCTTCTAACTATAGGAACTTCCTACCACATGTAGTGGATTTCCTGCGTCTAAGTGGGGCCCACCATCATGTTTATGAGAAATACACTCGATTCATCAATTTATGTATATCATATTTGGATATCAACCTAATAATAAGGCAAGTCCAAAACTTAAGTAGGATATTGTGGACGCTAGAGAGAGGATTTTTGGGGAGATGGGAGATTGACTTGCTTTTCCATGAGTTGCCTTGCTCGAGGGCTTTCATTTGACCAGAGTCGCTACAAACCAATTATTTTAATCTTACATTCGGTTAGACCCTGTAGAAGCACTTAGGATCGAGTATTCGAAATCCTTAACTTTAAGATGACTGTTGAGTTTGCGTTATAGAGATTCCGAGTAAAGGACCGTGGTTACAGAGAGAGAATGTATTAGGCACCCACTCTGCCCATACAGCTGTATGGTCTTTACTTCGAAGGATCTGACTAATTTCTAAGGAATACGATTACTTCTCGTGTGCAGATGATGTAATATGATGATGAAGAAGAAGAACCGGTCCAAATTTCTGATGGGCAGGTTCCGATTATATCGGCAAGCTGCGGAGCATACGTTCGAACCGATCAACTGCGGGTTGCAAAGTATGTAGAAATGTGATGTATGGGATACTCAATACTATATGGGTGCTTATGGTAAAATGATTATTTAAAGTTGAGCTACGGATGTCCTAGACGGGGGGTGGTTGAATAGGACTGAAACAATTTTTTATAACCAATTGCGAAAAATAAATTCACAATAGTAGTAGATATTGAAATCTTGATTTCAATTGAGTCGTAGGACAACCTTCACCTAAAATCTTAGGTAGGACAACCTTATTTCACGACGTCCTTGAATCTAATATTTCAAAATAATAAAAAACTAAGAATAAGATCATCAATCACCACAATACACGAAGAATTATAGTGGTTCGGTGTTTAACACATACCTACTTCACTCCCAAAATTACTACTTAACGTAATTTTGGCTTTCCACTATTTTTAAGGTTTTCACAAGATCACCTCAACAACCTCTTATAGTTCTTGTGATTTTCATAGGCTTACCACAATAAAACCTCAAGTGATTTTCATGGGCTAACCACTACATAACCCGATGATATTTCCGTGCAATCTCAACAAACCAAAAATGAAGGTAATATACTGAAAATAAACACTTATCTTTTCATAGACGAATGTCAATTCGAAGATACCGATGAAACCTTTTTTATGTAAATGCTTTAATAGATACAGCGATCCCTTTTCTTAGATGATGATGGATTAATGTATGCTCAACCAAAAAGGATTTAGAAATATATAATTTCTCAAAGAATAAAACCCTAAAAGCTGCATATTTAATTTTCTAATCTCAAGTTGAGTGTAGCGTACTCTCTAATTGAATTTAAATTTACTTGAGAACGGAATTGAATAAGCTATAAAAAATAATAATAATAATAATAATAAGAATGAATAAGCAAATACTTTGAAAAAGACTAGAATTTCTCTCTTTATTTGTTTAAGAAATCTCTCTAATTTCATGTTTTAAATAATGAGAAATAGTCTTTATTTATAGCCAAAGATTTGGATATTTGGTCAACTTAAGAATTCCTTCGGTTGGTCGGATTTCCACTATATTATTCCAACGACTATTGGATTTCACGGGAATTGATTTGATCAAAATTAGGCTAGCCCGAGCAAATCTTCGGCTGACCTGAGCAAGCTTTGACTGGCCAAAGACAGGGTTCGGTTGGCCAAAGAATCTAGAAATCGGAAAATGTACATTGCTATAAACTTAGCCTGGGTCATCCTCGAGCTGGTCGAAGGCAGGGTCAGGCTGCTGAAGCTTCATGAGAAATAAAAGATTTTTGTGTAACACCCCAAAATTTTTGTGGCCCGAGTCTGTGCTTGTCCCGGGAATTCCATGCGTTAATACTTACACACCTTACTTCCTCACCTTATTCATATGAGTGGGTATTCATGAGAAAGAAATTACCTATAATTCTTATTCCATTGAAAATAAAAGGGTTCACAAATCATCCAATGCTCTCTCAATGGGAGCTTATTACATTGTTCTTAAGAATGCGACAAAAACAAATAATCAAATAAAATGTAGAATTGTCCTCCTTTCTTAATCAGTCACCTCTTCCATAGATTGATCCTCATCCAAATCGTCAGTGCGTATTTCACCTGCAATACCTATACAGTTTGAGAGGGTCAACGCCCTACTCATAGTGGTGGTTGTCCTTTAAAGTTTACGATGATTCAAACGATTCATTTTAATAATAGAAGGGTTCCGATACATCTCTTACTCCACAGATACAAGTGGTATCGGTATGCACAAACACTTTATATGACATGCAAGCCTAGCAAAGTACATGTGGTCCATCACACTCAGTGATCATGGTCACAAGGTGGAAAGTAGTTCAGAATAACCAACTCACCCCGCATCTCATACTACAGAGATTCGTCAGCGTGTTCAACGTTAAGGTAGATTTATGCGAACATCTCAAGGTAACACAACAACGCGATTGAGAGATTTACGTGATATCATGTGTTCGAGGAGCGACTATTTGCGACATCCAATCCCGAAAAGTGATGTAACACGTATGGCGATTTACTTACATCGATTGTGAACCACTCACCAACCTAAGAGAGTACGTATCAACCAAGAAGGCCGCTACCCGAAACGCATTATATTCACGATAATATATATGATCACTAAAGTGGGATTTCCAGCATAATACTTGCGTGTAAAGTAGTAATAAAGCGAGAAAAAGTACGTAACAAGAGTTCAAAATGAATAACAATAACATGAAACAAGTAATATTAAAATGAATTTGTCTCATCACAAAATTTAAAGGAAAACCCTCACCTTTTATAGTCGAATCATTTCCCGACTGAGGTTAGATGCTTACTCCTCCAATTCCAACCTTATCGTAGATCACGTGATATGGTTCAGTCTAGGATGGTGTCTATAGTCTATGTTTCAACCAGTTATTAGTGAAGAGAAAACTTGAATTCTAGGTTATTGAACATTTATTCTCAATCTGTCGATTCATGTAACTTAGCGAATACATCTGCAGGTTTGACTTAATTTGACCTGATTCCTCACTAATTTTCAATTCCCGAATACATGGATCTCAATTGTTAGGAACATTATAAAAGAAACTTCTAATTTACACTCACCTCTAAATCTATGGAACACGACTCGATCCTAAACCCAAGTCAACGCCTCGGTGGATCGTGGCTGCAACGACAATGCTCGTCAACAAAGTCGCTACCTCTCTCCCGGTTTCTTCTCTCTCCTTATTTCTCTCTCATTTCTTTCTCCTCTCTCTGAAGTATGCATCTGACGGTGGTAGAGAAGAGATTTTATAGGTCTTCCTACGTTTCTAGAGGGTTCTTGTGTAATGCTAGAGTGGTGCGTACGAGGATGAACTGCGATGGCATCGCTTTGCGGATCTGCTGAATCTAGATCCTTCTTTCTTCCTTCCTAGAGTTAGGTCAGATCTAGGTGGTCCACCGTTTGATCAAATCGATCTACTATGTAATGCAGTAGTCTGTGAGTTGGAAATGGCATCTTGGACGAAGGAGATGACTTGATTTAATGGTGGATTGTCAGCCAGGACACCTTCTATTGATCTGTTGATCGGAGATTATTCGAATGGGTCCTAGGGAGCTCGCGGGCCCCAGCAATCAGAGGTTCGGACGTCTTGTGTCGGTGGGTTTCGCAAGGTCGTGTTGCGGTGATTCTTCTGTAGCTTACACAGATGTCCAGGAAATCCAGGTGTTCCCGTCGTGGTAGGACTTCTTCCGATCCTTTCAGAATCTCCGGAAGGATCGGAATTCTCCTCTCTTGGTTAAATGGTTCGGATCCGTGGATGGGTTGAGGTGGAGTCTTCTCCCAGTCCTACGAATTGATTTCGTTGCTCAGTTCCGTAGTAGTTGTTTATCTACGTTGGGTCGGTTTGGTTTGTTTGGTGAGGTCCACTATCCTGCACATCCCAAAAATTCGATCCTTCCATCAAATTTGCAATGAATCCTTGGTCTAGAAGTTAAAATATGAGGTACGTCTAAGCTCTGGATTGCCACATGGTTGATCGTGGTGCAGTTCCCTGCTTGCCGTTCGTTGGGCTTTAGTCGGCGGTGAGAACTGTTCCTGATGGGCGGCCATAATCGTCAGAGTGGGGATTGTTCCAGATGGGTGGCCCTGATCATTTGTCATACATTGTAACGTCTCAGAAAATCCGTATGAAGACCCGAGTGCCACCTGAGGTAGAAATCATTAAGGACCAAATCCTTTAGAAATTAGACGAAGATTAATTAGGTGTTAAACTAAATCACTTGTCGAATTTGGTTGGACAGCTTTAAATATGAACTGAAAGACTCAAAACTAGTAGAATCGCTAACACTACATTACCTAAAAATGTAGGATCAATCTCAAAACCCAGTTGCTCTCAGGAGCAGCTTAAAACTCCGTTTCGGATCTGGACCGCGCGTCGAAAGTCCGATTACCGCAAATCTATACGAATATGACCGTCTTACTAGGCTTGACGACCATCTCAGAAATTAAGTCCAGATAGTACCCAGAAATGTACAACTTGAGCCCGGAGCAAAGTGTGTGAGAAACGCGAATATCTTTAGAAAATTAACTCAGATTTAAATGATTTGGGTCATTCGCTTGCAGGCCAAATTTAAGGTTTCAGACCGTCAGAATCTGACCCAAATACACCCTCGGATCAGGAAAATTTCCCTACACAGGTCAGTGTACTTTTGGCCCTAATCGAGTGACGACGACCGTTGAACTGAAACTGGTCCGCCACGGTCGATCCATAAACCCGATCGAACTGAAAACTTAACCTGGCATAGATTCGATGTCAGGGAACTTTTCCCTAACCGTACGCAGAAAATGGGCCTCCAGATGTGCTCCGTTGGACTGAAACAACCAACTTTCAGCTATAACCTAAGTATACCATGGCCCTGGGGCCATTCCCATCAGTTTTGGGCCTATATAAGAGCCTTAAACCCTCTCTCTCTCTCATGTCATACGAATTTCCAACCTTAGGAGAGAGAAGAGAGCAAAGAGATAAGGAAAGAGAGAGAAAGTGGGAGAGAGTTTCTGGGATTCTTCTCTGCCACTCCACGTGCTTAACCACCATTACCGTATCACTATTCCGACGATTCTGATTCCATTCTTGGGTAAAAAATCTTAACCCTAATCTGTTTTAGGGATTCAAGTAGAGAAAAAGGTGAAACAGCTAACCTATTTCATGTTATAGGTTGTTGTGCCGTAGATGAGGACTTAGTGTTTAAACTAAGTTCGTTACAAGTTTATCGGCGAAAGGTGCGGACTATAAACATTTAGGTTATGGTTTTCAAGGCTTTCAATGTCAGTGATGATTTATTTCTGACTTGATTGTCATCACATGTGCTTAGATACGATGTCTTTCCGCATATTACACATATACATGAACTATGTTGAAATATGTGCATTCCATGTATGTGCATTCCATGTGTTTGTTGAAATGTTTGTATGAGTATGGAATTATGATTTGTGCTTGCCATGATTTATGTTTGAGGATACACGATGGTTGTACGTGCGGCAACTCCTATGTGGAAGGATTTGCTATGATATGCGTTTTAACTAATTTATTACATGTGTGTAATATGTATAGTCTAAGTGTTTGATAAAATGTCTGAATGAAAAAATGCTTGTTGAAATGTATGTAATGAGGGTGTTGAGATAGGATTCTCAAATCTCTTATATACAGTTACAGTTTCCTTTGTGTAACCTATCTTAATACTATGTGATTTACCGATGAAATGCCTATGTATAATAACATGTGTACTACGTGTTTGTTAAAATGCTTAAATGAGTTTGATATTGAAATTGGTTGTCACATGCTGTCTTTGATTATCACATGTGAATGTTATTGTTTGGAGTGTGATTTGGGGCTGCGATGTAATTCAGGCAATCGGTAACGGTTTATAATCGGTGGCTGGACTGTTTTAGCCACGACGGATACGTTCGATGAGTCCGAGTTATACGGAGATTAATAACAGTGGTTAGGCCACAAGGAGTGTGTTTGCGCTCCATGTCGATTAATTCAACGCATGCTCGTACCAGTCGAGCTTGTCAAGTAACCCGATTGACCCGATGAGTGTTCACCATGTATGGATGCTACTGCTTGAATCTAAGGTACTAAACTCACCAGTGAAAAGCCTATTGAACCTTGGTACCTCGATCCGTTAAGACTAATGATCCAGACATGGTGGTACAGGACACCGTGGTCGAGCTGTCGGCCTACGCTGGGGCGACGAGCCTCCGCGTAGTGACTAGTGAGCAATCCAAACTCGTGAGCCAAATACGGTGGTATGGGACACTGTATTCGAGCTGTCGGTTTACGATCAGGTGACGAGCCCGTAATGACCTCGAGTTTACATTAGGACTACGTTAAGGCGACGAGCCTTTCCATAGTAACCTCGAGTATAAACTAGGCCTGCGCTGATGGTGATGAGTCTCCCCGTAGCGACCTAGAACCTGCCTGTCGTATGTGATTAACTAGGATTGACGACCCTAGATGGATCATTGTTTGGGAAATGATATAAGGGAGGTACCTTAGCTTCCCAATCCTGCTGTATGAATATGCCTAATTAGGAACTTGACTAATCACGCACATGCACCGCATTGCATGTGCCTTTAGCATTGGAGTTGAGCACAGTAGGAGTGTTGCATGCTACGAGCATGAGATGTTGTCGCAAGAGGGAGTGCAGGCGAGGGCATGCATCGTTATAACATATCATCTTTGCATTAATCAGAGTACTTAGGAATGCTTGTTGTATTGTTTTATCATTACTGCTTGACTGAATTGATAACATGTTAACCTTTGCTTTATGGTTCCACTGAGTTGATCACTCACTCCCACGTTCTGGGACAGTGCTTTAAACACCAACCAGACCCTGTTGTAGTTGTAAATGACGGCGATGCTTACGTAGCGGAGCCAGACTTTTATGATGATGAGGAGTTCTCCTATATGCAACTATCAAGCGAGTCTATGTAGGCCATGTTCTGATCAACGGGGATTACTAGGATGCTAACTAGATAACATTACACATTTTGTATATTTTGAAAACTTTACATGTAATTAATTGACCTGGTAACATGATCATACTCAGGAGACTTACAATCACTTATATGCTTTATATACTTATCACAGTCTTTCGCTTGCGTAATTCAATTGTATCTGGAGTATGATATGCTGTTTTGGTATCATCTCACTCATATTTAATGCACTAATACGGACAACATTTAATCACCATTATCTATGTTGCATAAGTGATGTGTTCAAACTCAGGAGTTGGGCTCCTGCTCGACCCCCGATTTTCAGGGCATTACATACATGATGGTGGGTCCGGATAGAGGTAGTTCGTTTGAATCCTCTTGCTGGCGGGAAAGAAGAAAGGAGGAGCGAAAAGTGGATTGGTCAAACACGGTTTGACCAGTCCTAGACTTTGGTGCATCACAGCAATACCTAAGTCGTGCGCATGCTTTCAGTGCAGTGTTCACTGAGGCGTCCGGGACCAATCCATCCCATTCGTTTGATCACGTGGTGCGAGTGGGCATTTGGGTCGGAGGAGTCTATTCCAAGGTTCTGAGAAATGATTAGATGTACTTACCTAGTGTTCAAGTGGCTCATTTGGTGGATCCAACCCTGATGGATGGTCGGATGATGTTCTCGGAGGGATGTATTTGATTAATTAGTGTTTTGGTCTTTTATCCCGACGTTCGTGCGGCTCTTTTCATGATTCGTTTAGTGTGAGTGGTGTTTTAGTCTCACCAGTATTAGCAACTAGTCTTATGAGGAAGTAGTGGAGTATTATTGTGGTAATCCGAATCATTCAGGCCTAGCATGGGTGATTCGGATTGTTACATTTTGTTGCTGGAAATTTGACCTATGCTGCTTTCGGGTTGACTCGAGATTGTTCGGTTGGCCGAAGGTATGATTGAGCCGAATGAAGACCCTTGATATTTCAAGTAAAATTAGTCACAAGTTACAGTTTGGAAAACCATAATAATGCACTTTATCCTAGGGTCTTTTCCAAGGCCATCTTTCCCTATAGGTTGACATACAAATGATCATTCTCTTGAAATCATTCCAAACCTTCTACTATGGAGATGTTTAGTCACGCTTTAGTCTTAAAATGTTGAAGAGAGCTGAAGTATGATGAAGTTCCATAAAGTATACATTTTGTCTATGAAATTTGACAACTAGTGTGCTTAATGAAATTACGTCTAAGTGCGGAATATGGTGGAGCTATAGAATGTAGGCTAAGTCCGAGAGAGAAGAGGGGGGGGGGGGGGGGGGGGGGGGGGGGGGGGGGACCAATTATTATACCTATTAAAAATACTAATTGTCTAACTTAAAAACTAATTTACAATTAAACTAAATAAGGCAATCTAACTCTAAGGCTTCCAAGCCATTAGAGGGTCCAATCACATAGGCTACAATGATATGTAAGTTAAGCAACTAGCCTATATAAGATAGTGTATATGAGTGTGTTGGATGTAATTCCTATAAATCCTAACAATTCATCTAATTATGCATCATATTTAAACATTCAAGACACATAAGCATAATTAAATAAATGCGCAAATAGCAATCCAAAACATGATCATATGTAGTGGTTCGGCTACATGCCTACTCCACTTCGACGGACGCACTCAACCCATGAGTATACCGGATTTCATTATCGAAGGTTTTAAATCAGGTTAACCTCTAACTTTTATATCCTTATATAAGGACTCTAAAGTTTATGCCCTATACAAGAGCAAAGGTCCTACCAAAGCACCCAAAAATTTAGGTCCTACACAAGAACTTGGTGGTTTAGGCCATACATAAGAGCCAAGGTCCTAATTTCAAACCTAAGATTTTTGCCCTACACGAACAAGTATCATAATCCTGAACCCGACACGTATTCTCCCGCCAGAGGCCTACACAAGGACTTGAGTTGGTTTTTCCATTGGCTAACCAACAATCTAGGTCCTACACAAGAACCATAGGTTTAGGCCCTACGAAAGAGCCAGGGTCCTACGAAAGAACCTAGGTGAGTTTGAACACAAACTCTTGCACTCTAACCTATATAAGGAGCACAATAATGGACTCCTCTTGGGTTGCTTGATCTCCGCTCTCTCATGCTTCAATCAGCTCCCCGATGCTCCCCCAATTAAGTTTCTGCTGCTTCGTCAAGGCTTCACCTCCACGATCAATCTCCTTTCATTTGATGTGTCTTTAAGATGACCAATGTGATAAGAGTGGGTTGAATCTCCTACAACTAATGGGTAGTTATTTATCATAGGGGGTTCAACTAGATGGGTCTCCTATAAGAGTTGGACAATGATTTACTAAGAATGCTTAAGTCCAATCTCTAGAAAACTGAGGAGTTCAAGCACATCTCAATGTTGAGGTTGGAATCCTCATTAAAGTTGTAATCTTAAATGAAATGGCTTAGAACTCAATGGAATAGAGGAAATGAATGAGGGATATGCATACGGAAACACCTAACCTTTTACTACTTCAAAAACCCATAAAAAGCCTAAGAACTGACTGACTTTTATAAAAAGTTCGAGCTCCAAGTAAAAAAATGGCAGAAAATGGATTTGTCGATGCCATCGAAAGCCTTCGATGTCATCAAAGGAGTTCGATGTCATTGAGAAAATCCAAAAAATATGATGTTTTTCTTGCTGGACATATCTGGATCATTTTTCGATGTCATCGAACATCAAACCTTCAATGTCATCGAAAAAATTCAAACAATATGATGTTTTCTTGCTGAAAATATCTGGATTTGATTTTCAATGTCATCGAAGATCTTCAATGTCATCGAACATCAAGTCTTCAATGTCATCAAAGTCTTATCGAAAACTATTATTTTGGGCTATCTTTTGCACAATAGATTTACACCTCTTCTAGCATTCTTTATCATATTTTTCTTATTCTCCTAAGGCTAAGGGATGATCAAATTAATATACCTATTTAAGACAAGATCATCTATAGACTCTAGGGTTGTTTTGGGTTAAGGGTTAGGGTCACCAAGGCCACCTATTTACCTGTTCTTGCCGCCTTGATGCTTCTGCTCCATTATGTCTTCATTCTTCACTTTCCAAAGGCTCAACCGACTTTACGACACAATGACTCATGTGATTGACAAATCAGGGAGCAAAAATGAGCGCATATGCTCTTCAATTAAATGCGAGAAAACAATGAAATGCAATGCAGTAATGATGTGTATGAGTAGGGGGTTGAGAAGGGAATGAATATCGTATGATGCTAATGCTTTGATTTGATGAAAGTGATTGAAGCTTTAATGATTGGGTGAACTGTAGTATTGCAAGGCTAGATCAAGTAGCTCAATTTTGTGCTTTATGGGTCGATTTTCTATTTTTCTTTTTCTTAGATTACGTGCCTTTTATTTTGCCTTCATTTTCTTTTTTCTGTTGTTTTCACTATTTTTTCCCCTTAATATTTTGACCCTTTGTTCGAAACATTTTTTAATGGACAGGAGAGGAGATTTTTAGAACAACCAGCTTTGGTCAGTTAACACTACTAAAAAACCGGGCAACGCTGATGGCTAAAAACCGTTGGCAATGACCTTCCGCAACGGCTAAAAGCTGTCGGTCGGTCCGTTGGGAAAGGGAGTCGACGTTACTTGCCGACGGATTTTATCCGTCGGCGTCCTCGATGGCTAAAACCATCGGCATTTCCGACGGCTCAGGGCGACGGTTTTAGCCGCTGGCATTTTCGACGGCGAAAACCGTCAGCATTTCCAACGGCTAAGGGCGACGGCGAAAACCGTCGGCGTTTTCGACGGTCTTAGCCGGCTTTTCCCATTAATTAAAAAGATAATAATAATAATTATTATTTTTTTCATTGCCTAATCAACGCACACATCCAAAACTAGATATACCCATTTCTCCAAAATGCTAGACCAACCAAACAATTTGAGAAGTCTACAAAAGAAAATGATGAAATCAAAATCAGATTTTATCATCCAAATTCTAAACATCAAAATTTGTATTTCCATAAAAAAAAAAAAAAAAAAAAAAAATGATTAGTTTCAAGGTAAAGATGAAAACACATTTTGGTCCGAGAATACCAAAGTCTCTCTATTTTACAGACATCATCTATTCATATATTGGGCAATATTGTATGTACATTCGCCCAAAACAGACGAATCTAATCGACATTCAGATCATGTTTATGAGAGCAATGCACTGCCCAAAACAAAATCAAACTGACTAACACATGCTTTAAGCAATGCATTTTTAAAATAATAATTGATAGAATCAGCAAGAGTGGAAAAACTCACAAAACCGAATCCCTTAAATCCGTCACCATTAAGCGTCACTTTTGCTGAACTTATTTTGCCGAAGTACCGAAAAGTTCACATAATTCGTTGTCATCAACAGAGTCAATGAGGTTTTTTCACGTATGTTCAAACCCTGTGGAGTACAATATGTTTAAGATTACAACTTCGCCATAAGTTTGACAACAATCACATATCCATACGAAAAGAAATTACCTGAAAGTTTAGAAACTGTTGGCTATGCCTTACCTTGAACTGGCAACTTAGCATCTGCTCTTGTTCAGCCTTCTTTTGAGCCCTTCCTACATGGAGATTCTTTGATCCTGGCCAACAAACAAAGATCCCGCTGTAAGTATTCATTTGAACAAATGATCCTGCAAATTAGACAAAGGAAATAACTACAATGAACATAACTTCCCCAGTTGTGCACCATTCATGGCCTACATAGCCTTCTTAGTGTCTTTTTGCAACTCGAAGCTAACAAACCCAAAGCCCCGAGATTTCCCATAATGAATCCTTCGTTACAATAGCATTGATTATCATCCCAAATATAGAGAACTTTTCCCGAAAGAGATCATCAGTCAACCCATTTTCCAGGTTCTTTACATATAGATTTAGTGAACTTAGGTTCTTCACAGGCTGATTGCTTCTCAGTCTTCTTGAAAACCCAAATGCTATCATGCAAAGCAAAACCTATTTTAGAAAGATAAATAAATGAAGGAAAATCTTCAAGCCCAGTTCAAATAGGAAAAATAGCATAAAATTAAATAATATAGCAACTCTTGTCATTGGTACCACACCCAGATTCATAGCTTCAATTGTAAGTGTAAATGTTGTACTTGTGACATACCCTTGCTGTAACTGGGAAAGTGAAAAATAAATTTCTGCTTGTTGAAGGTGATCAAGGCATTGCTTTTTCTTACATTCACATCTAGAGTCGTTGGTTTCAATTTGTAGGTGAATGAATGTGTAAAGAATTTTTTTGTAGTGATTTATTTCGTATCAATTCCTTCCTTGTCACTGGCTGATCTTGCGAAGAATGTACACACCCGAAACAACACTTTGTTAAGTTATTTCATTAAACACTTGGCGAAAAACATCAATATCAAAATAATTGAGTCACCAAGATGATTCGATTCGAGTTAAGGTTTGATCTAAGTTCAGTTGAGCTCGGGCAAGCTCAAATTCGACTCAAAATTTTTACAAGCTCAAAAAACCAACTTAACTGGATCCGAATCCAATTTCGAGCCGAGGCGAGTTGAGCAAGCTAACCCAGCTAACTCGACCCATGTACAACTCTAATGGTAGGGCCGAGTTTGATGTATATATTTTATATCCGCCTACTCTTTCTATTATTCCAAATCATTTTTGGACACTATCCCAAAAATGTAAATCCAATTAACAGGCAAACGATACTGTAGGAAAAGTGGTGATTGACGATTAAGGAGCCACAAAGTTTTTAGATGAAGCTGATATTTGTACCTTCATCCAGGCTTCTGTGACCTTATCAACAGATTGAATGGCAAAAAAACACAGCAGAAAATGGTTAAGGCATTCAGTACTATTTCCTAGAGCTGGGTCCACCCAAGATTTGTATATCTTCATTTTTGGGATGATGCCCTAAAATAATATGAAAAATACGGATGCACAATTAGAATATAGAATACATACATCAAGGTGGGCCCACAATAAGGGCTGCGCTGTCCTGGGTAAGGTTGTGTTCTCACCTGATTTGATCCTCTCTATAATGCCTACCCTGATATATGTGTTTTACCACGCGGTTCATCCATTTTGCTGAATCATGTTAGGTTATAAGATAAAAATTATAGCAGATCTAAGGCTAAGGTGGGCCCATAGTGGGGGTTGAACGCCCACCATTGAAAACTTTTTGATCAAGGTCTCTTTGTGCTGGTTTATGGGACCTGATGGACGGTGGGATCTAAAAAGGTTTGAACAATGAGTGTCATTATCAGCATTGCTACCTGGTGTTATTTTACCCAGGTTATACCCTTTTCCTCCTCTTTTCTTCCTGACTCTATCCGTGAGGAATGTGGAGATGATCCATACCCTTCTTTAGCAAAGATAGATAATAACCAAACTGATAAGAAAATTTCTATACAGTTCGCAGATTTCTATACATATTTGGTAGAACAACTTTCTTGCATGCCATTAGTAGGAACAATTGATGTCATTAACATCAAAGCTCATGGAAGAGACATTGAAGCATAAAAGTTGTAACAACATAACTTATAAGTTAAAACAACATAACTTGTAAGTTAAAACAACATAACTTCTTTCCCATCAAGCCATTTATCTTGGAGATTCTATGCCTTGACAGCTAAGAATTCTGAGCAGGAAATATATGCCTAAAAATAACCAGTAAAATGTGATCTGTGGATAACTGACAAATGAATCTAGCTTAGAAACTTTTAAATATCGTACTTACTTGAAATGTTCCTTGTGCAACACCTAATGGGCGGACCATCAATGAAGAGATTTCAAAAATAATTTGTTCACTAAGTTCACTTGGCACATAACCAGGAGCAACTTCTGATGCATTTTCGACAGAATTTTGGTCATTTGCAACTTCAACATCTTGGTAATCCATCAATTCCTGCATAGACAGCTTGGCAGCAACTGAGAGTGTCTGCTGATTCACCCCACTCTGTTCCATACTCAATGTACCATCCTCAAAATGACTGTTTTCCATCCGCTCATCATCGTCTTTCTTTCTTCCATTGAGACTCCTGCCATCATGATTGTAGTAGGAAGGCCAGCTCATGAGAGTACAATTCTCAGAAAAAAAGAAAAAAAAAAAAAAAAAAAGACATGGACCAACACGTATGGTTGAGATGAATGGTAAGTGCAGCTTTCGGGCCATGCAACATCGGCATGTGGATGAGTTAACGAAATTCAGAAAATTTTGCAAAAAATGAACAGTAGCCTGGCTTATGAAAAGAAAGATGATAACAAGAGGCTGAATTAATCTACAATAAAATGTGATTATCAGCTTATTTCCAAAACTTACATATTTTCCCCAGTTTGATAGTTAAGGTGATTTGCTTGCAAGTAGAAGCACCCAATTTTTCATTAATGAATTTCTGCATATGAATAAAATTTCAGATTTAGATGTTCTCATCATAGGCATTGTCCAGACCCTTTCATGAGCTTGTCATTTCTAAGGTTGATCTTACAACAGTCAACAGTTTCATAAGCTGGATTGCTGATGGAACATAAACATTGATGAATCAGGCAAAATAATCTAAACATTTATGGCCTAACATACATCAAACTTCCAAACTGATTTTGAACTTCAGAATATTGACTATGACAGGCAACCCAAGCAGGATATTTTGATGCCTATAAACTGAAAAATTAAAAAATTTCTGTGGTATTTGCCCAAGAGGTATTTGCAAGCTCCTTTGCATGCTAAGGAGCTTAGCTCTACAATAGTATCCTAACAAAGAAACAGCATGACATTGCAGATGGTCCCATGCAATCCATGTAAATAATAGCTCAAGCTGCTTTCTCACAAACAGTGAAACTCCCTAGGTTGATGGTAATGCTATTTGTGCAGTTATCAGTTTTGTAATTGCCAACTAGCCGATTTGCCAACTCAAACATGTTATTTCATAGGTTGCAAGTAACATGAACAAAAACCAACAAGAAATTGAACATTAATGCTGAAGGAAAAATTGAAACTGTAACAAGAAAATATACAGGATCTACTAAAATTGACATAGATTGACAAATTCTACCATGAGTCCTATATTGATAATTGCAATACATGTGGAAAATTGCTGAATGGGCCATTGCTAAACATGGGAGAAGGTCAACATAAGATGATCTAGCCAACATGAATGCAACAGGAAATAGATAAGCTCTCCATTTCCTCTGTGTAGCTTATCTTTAGAAACATTTGTGTACGGAAACATATACCAATACCACTGAGTTCGCCCCTCAGATAGAATGGATGAATTGATGCATGTTTCTGAATTTCAATCCACCAATACCACATGGGCCCTTTGAATGCACATGTATCCCTTCAAAAATAATTATAGAATTTCTTTACACCTGCAGATCTCTAAGACCCAAGCTATAACAGTTACAAAGCCCATCCACTATTACAGACACCTCTGCTATACAATCTAAAAGCCCTACAGTAATGGTGGACTAAAACCTTCCAAGGTAAATTTTGAGAGTTAAAAAGTTAATTTCTGTTGTTGGATCCTTCAAGATATGCCAACAATTATATTTGCAATCTTTAAAACCTTGCCATTTGCAAACTGTCTACAACTGAGTACAAGGTACTACATGAATATATGTCAAAATGTCTAAGATAAGAACCTGTATATGATTAAACCGTACAATAAGTTATAATTGAATTTGACCTTCAAGGACTTGTGAGAAATTTCTTAGACAAACCAAGTTCATGCATTGTGAAAGAAATTGTGAAGCTAAAAACAGAAATTACGATAAACGTTTTGCGCTAATTAAGCACTAGAGATCCAAAAGAAGATATAAAAAAATGCCTTGCAATAATTCCTTTTTTTCTGCCATGAAACCAAAGCATTACAGTCCATGAGTTCTGCAATGAAACCAAGTTCATCCATCATATATCCTAAAAAGCAAAAAGGAACAGGGGAAAAGAAAAGGCATACGACATCCTGTGGCCCTCAAGCCAACCATTCCTACTAACGTAATAGCAAACCCCTGCTCCCCCACAAGCCGGGATTGGAAGCAGAAACCTCAGAGATGAACAACCCACTCCTCGTCCTGAGAGCTAAGAAACCCAGAAAACACATCAAGCAACCCCATGGCCATAAAGCCAGCACAACAAGCATTAATAAGTACTCTCTTCTTGCATGCAATAGAAAGACAATGCGAGCAAGAATGAACGTAGCAAAGAATTATCTGAGACAATGAGAGTTATTTTCAGATGGAAGGGAAGTGGCATTAGAGCTAGTGGTGTAAATGACCCACGGCTTGAGTTATTCAACTGATAGTTCCATTTTGTTGCTAATGGCGGTAGTTCACAGTTGATGCATGTGGTGATAGGTACTTCTCTGGATACAGAAATTAAATGACCAACTTTATAGAAGCGAAGACTTGAATGAGGTAGCATCTCTATATTCAAAGCTGAATAGACAAGCTTAAATGGAGATGATGGTTGGGGAATCCGGCGTGGTCCAGTCAATTAGGAGAGGCTACAAAGGGGCAGCGAATGACTGGCACACTAGTAATGGAAGCAGATAAATGAGATACAGCAGAGATCATAAAAAGTTCAATGTTCAATCACCCCTGTACCAGCAATTTGCCGGTTTGAATGGGATCATGGCCCCAGTGGCATCTGCAGCTACCATGACGACCTGTTTGGATGAGCCCCAAGTTGATATGGGTTGGTTATTCCAGCAGCCAGCAGGACTGGCCACTGTGCACTTGGGAAGGGTCAGAGGACAGAAGCTGTGGTAGGTGGGCTCCATTTTCCACCTTAAAAAAATAGTAGTGACATGAGAATGGGACCTACTGGTTCTTCTCTTCTTTTCTTTTTTCTTGATTTTTTTTTCAAGTAAACTTGACACCGTACTAGTTCTTAACCCAATATCGATTTGTGCTGCATCCAAATGCACCCTAGTCTGGTACAACTCATCAACAAAATCTCTTGATAAATAGCAGCCATAACTTCTAACTAAAGAATCATGAGATAAATACCTCTTCAATTCAATCTTCAAAAACAAAATAAATAAATACCTCTTAGAAACTCTAGTGCTTCATCGAGCACTAGGTTAAGTAACTGATCATATCCTTTCAGAGTCCCTGTCACTACCGGAACAAAAAGATTAGTCAGTCATGCACTTTACGTTGGATTAAGGATAACCACATGTCATTTAAATCATATAGAGAAACCAAAAAATTAAAATTTTATGCAAGCTAACCTTCTACATCCCTTTCAATAAGGGTGGGTGTAAGATGTAAATAGTGGTTCCCTGTCTGAACTTGTCCTTTCTACTCTCCTTTCGAATAATATTCCTATTTGTATTGGCACATCTAATTGAAGTGTTTTGACTGCTCAGACTTTAAAGGAATTTCTTGTTGTTGCTGAAGCTGAAGTGAGGTCATTAACTTCACTCTATTCTGGGGTGGTATGTATCAATTCTTCACTTAGATGATACTAGTTAAAATTTACGAAAATTTTATACTGTTGATAAAAATATTTGGTACCGAACATGATTTCTGGGCTGGCTGTTTGATAGGGTCGAAATGCGGATGCACTGGCCATTTATTTGAGAGAAAATCCTGCTCGCTGCGCATTTGAGCAAGGTCTTTCTCATTCCAGTAGTCTTTTTATTCCCCTATTCTGCTTTTGTAAATCTGAAACCAAAAAGGAGAAAAAACTTTTTACCGGTTCCTTGTGCCATCACATACAGTTTTACTTGTGTTAATAGTGCCACTAAATCATTTCCTAGCTTGGAATCATGAATATATCCGCTGATATTTTTGAAAAAAATGATTGTCATAGAGTTTTTCTTGTTGCCCAAAATGCAATTAATGGAAAGGCATTTTCACACTGGGCTCGAGTGGGGTCGCCTGTTGGATGCAGGGGCACACTCGGGGTGGGTGACCCATGCGATTTGGGGTCCACGGGGGAGGTCTCGTGTTCGAGACTCCTTAACGGGGGTGAGTAATGAGCATTTCACACCGGGCTCGAGTGGAGTAGCCCGTGGGATGCGGGGACACACTCGGGGTGGGCGGCCCATGTGATTTGGGGCCCACGAAGGGAGTTCGACCGAGGTCCTAACCCATGCGACGTGGGGCCTGGGCTATGAGATAAAGGGATTAATTCGCCATACTCTAACAGTTCGAGCTTTTAGAGCAAGTGGTTAATTGTCCTGCATCAAATTGGTATCAGAGCGGGAGGTCTCGTGTTCGAGACTCCTCACCGGGGGTGATTAATGCAGGAGCATTTTCACACTGGGCTCGAGTGGGGTCGCCTGTTGGATGCAAGGGCACACTCGGGGTGGGTGACCCATGCGATTTGGGGTTCACGGGGGAGGTCTCGTATTCGAGACTCCTTACCAGGGGTGAGTAATGCGCAGTTCACACCGGGCTCAAGTGGAGTAGCCCGTGGGATGCAGGGACACACTCGGGGTGGGCGGCCCATGTGATTTGGGGCCCACAAAGGGGGTTCGACCGAGGTCCTAACCCATGCGATGTGGGGCCTGGGCTATGAGATAAATGGATTAATTCGTCATACTCTAACAGTTCGAGCTTTTAGAGCAAGTGGTTAATTGTCCTGCATCAGCAATACTTTGATCTGATGTGATATATTCTCTCGAAAATCTCTTTGGTGAAAAATTGATCCCATTGTTATTTCTAATTCAGCCATCGGTAGATGGAAGGAAATTTTAAAATTGACAAACACCAGTATTGTGGTCTAGTTAGTCTCTGATGCAGCCTTGGTGAATATTTGGTGATACTCAATGATGTTGGTTCCGGGTTTGTTTCAAAGCTCAAAACCCCAAAAACTCACCTAAACTTGATATCAGGTAGACTTGAATACAAGACATCTCGATATTAATAATTAAGTTTATAAATATTTAAAATAGTTTTGGTTAGATGCATAACTCATTGTGTTGCTGGTAAATGACCTTTACCTTTTTAACCAAGGTCATGATTTCGAACCATGTGGGTGTCTTTTAGCTTTTATTACAATATTCAGGTATTACAATACTCTAGTAGTTGAAATATACAGGTTACTCAAATACCTCAATGCAGACAACCCCTGAATTTAACCATTGCAAAAGAATATAAATGCAGATGGAGGATTGCTACAAATCATGCCTTGAGAGAGGTTTGACATGGAACATGTGGTTCAAGCATACCAATCTGCCCCACATCCCTAGTTGAACTCTTCTAGCCCTCCTTTGTAGTTTATACCCACTTTGGCCTACATCAGATACACCTTGAAGGGCAATGTGGTAGATCCATTCTTACATTGGATGGTTAGGATCATCCAATGAGTGCGATCTTTTGGGTCATGTCCCACCCATGATCTTCCCATTGGTTGGATGTAAATAGGGTTATTGGGGGCCACAATGATATATGATGGTTTTCTTTTTGGTCATTTGATTCATTTTGCTGGTTTAACATTTTTTTTTATTGTAGTAAGGAAGATAAACCTGAATATGGTAGAGCCGTCTCTCCACTGTACAAGTAGCAGGTGAAATGTCAATCTGGATCATCCATCTACTGGGCCTCATCATAGATGGCTCATGTTTCAAAAATCACATTATATAATCCTATCCATCACTTTTTTCTTCACTTTCTCTAAATAAATATCAACCGTAGATGAGTTTTATGAACTCCACTAGCTTTGAAGGCTACTGATCCCATGGCTAGAATCATCCACATTGTCTATTTTGAAACATTTCCATCCACAATAGGGACACCTAAATGGAGGATCCGGATCGACAGATCACCCGGCCACAAGTAATATGGGTTACTTTCACCAGGTTCTTTTATTTATTTATTTATTTATTTTTAATTATTTTTTAATCTTAACTTGTACCCGTTTGGCTTGCCACTTTGCAGATTGTTTTTGTTGAAAATAAGAAATTGAAAGCAACATCATTGGAGGACATTGATGAGAGCCAAATCCCTCAAATATATGGTGGTAAACTCACATTAGTTTCCATTCAAGATTCAACATAGTAACCCCTCGCCTTCTTTTCTTCTTCTTTTTTGGCCCCTTGTAGCATGTCATATTGATAAGTGGATCAGAACCGTTCATTTTACTAACAATGTTGATGATGCATTATACGATGCTCTATTTGAGAATACTGACAGAATGCTGGAGTTGGTTCTCTTGTTCAAACGTTGGTTTGATGGGCCAACAGTAATGCTCTGATTATCAGAACCGTTAATGCTCTTAATGCTACCGCAGATGGGCCATAGTAGACAATGGTAGGTTTCTCTCAAATATCACAGTGGGCCCCGATTGTTTCAATGGTGGACTAGCTATTGATTTAGCAGTAAGTGGAGATCTAAACATGATAGAAAGTCGTGTGGAGAAAAAAAAAAAAAAAGCTCACCTATTTGAAGATGACGTTCGATGGAAGATGACGCTCGATGAAAGATTGTGCATCGATGGAAGATGACGCTCGATGAAAGAGGGAAAAGAGCAAATGGTGCTAGGAGGATTTCTTGATGGAAGATGACGCCCGATGAATGAAAGAGGGAAAAGATGGAAAGAGGGAAAAGAGGAACGGGCGCTCGATGGATTTTCCTCCTTCAAATAGGATAATATTTTGAAATCCGTATCTTGTGAGTATTCCATTATATATAACACAAACTCTATTAACGGTCGTACATGCATGGGACCATTTTCTGGATGGTTAAGATTGTGTTACATAATAAAATGTATAAATATTTACTATTCACAACTAGACCGATTATTTGGATTGTCTGGATAACTCTATATCTTAGCCACTATGGTTATGAAGAGTCACCATTATTTTACATCAAATACAAAACTCACAATGAAAAACATTAGAATGAAAATGTGAACTTGATCTTTAGACCTGGTATGGCTCTATGGGCCCCACCACGATCAATTTGTTTCATCCACGCCGTCCATCCATTTCGCGACATCATTTTGTGAACGATCCCAAAAAATGAGCCTGAAATAAATCTTAGGTGGACCACACATTGAGAAAACACTATTAATTGGACGTCCACCATTAAAAAAGCCTGATTAGTCGACAGATTTTTGGGTTTTGGCTACGAGTAAAATCCGTCCAGGAAAGGTTCACAGGGCAGTCGGCTTTGCCTTGTTTTTTGATAGTGTAACTTCAACTTTACCAATGTAACTATTAATGAGATTAGGTAGACTTGCTCGTGAAAGATTTTTACGTTGTCAGCGTTAATTATCTCTAAAAGATCCACTCATTTCATGTTGGTGAGTTGGAGGGCGCCTCACATAAGTACTTCTCTGAGGGTCAGCGGTACTTCCCGCAAGGTTTGAATTTTTCACAGGGATCTGGGAAATGTGATGGTAGAATACACTTCATAACCTGTCCCCCATCCTGAAACTTCTCTTTTGGCCTCTCTTGTTGTAGGTCCAAGTGATCCTTTTCTAATAGCTTTGAGAATGACTTAGTGCATGCATGCGCTTTTCATCTGCAAGGTGCAACTGATCGTATCTGGGTTTAAGCCATTCCCCTTCCTCAACTTCACTCTCAAGTAGTACTTAAAGAGATGATATTTCCATTTCCACTGGTACATATACTTTCATTCCATATGTAAGCTAAAAAGAATTGTACCTATAGCAGACATTATAGATGTTCGATAAGTCCAGAGTGTGTATGGGAGCATCTCAAACTAATCTTTGTATGTATTGACTATTTTTTTGAGTATTTTGATAAGCATCTTGTTGGTGGCTTCCACTCCTCCATTCATCTGGGAGTGATAGGAGGTCAACCATCGGTGTTGAATCTTGAACTTTTTAAGGAAGTCATCCATATTTTTGTTGAAGAATGGTAAAAATTTGTCGGTGATGATGGTGTGTGGAATCCCGTACCGATTGATGATATCGATCTTTATAAACTTGATTACTTGAGACAATGCTATGGTGGTGTAGGATGTTGCTTTTTACCCACTTGGTGAAGTAGTCGACTGCCACAAGTATGTATTCATGACCATTTGAAGCTTTTGGGTTTACCTTTTCCATGATGTCGATACCCCACATAGAGAAAAGCCATGGCGTAGTCAAGTTGTATAGCTCTGAGGATGGGTCGTGTATTTGATTTGCATGCTCTTGGTACTTGAAACACCTCCCGATGTGTTGGCAACAGTCTATTTCCATAGTCATCCAGTAATATTCGATTCATAAAATTTTATTTTCTATCATGTGTCTGTTCATGTGCAGGTTGCACAATTCAATGTGGATTTTTTTCATAATCTTCGCAGCTTCGGATTCATTAACGCATCGGAGGAGAACTTGATTATAGGTTGTTAAGAATTCCATTACTGATTGTGAATTGTCCCGCCAAACGTTGGACGGTTCGACAGTTGGTTGATGTAGCTTCTTCCAAGTACTCCTGGCTTTCCAGATACCATTTGATGTTAGTATACAAAGGTTTGCTGATAATGGCGGCTTCAACCTCTTCAACGTGCAGGCAGAAGATAGGTTCATCTTGAAATTTAAATATGAGCTCCCATTCTAAAGTTCCTCTTGGAATTTCTAGCATCGATGCTAAGGTGGCGAGAGGATCTGTGAACTGATTCTTTGCTCGTAGCATGTATGAGAAGGTGACTTCTTTGAACTCTTCAATTAAATTTTCGAGGTATATGTGGTATCGTATTAGCTTCTCATCTTTAGTTTTCTAGTCGCCATTGGTTTGGTTGATGATAAGTCATTAGTCTCCAAATACTCGTAGCTTCTTTACGCCCAAGATTATGGTTTCTTTTTTTATGGATGATGCAAGCTTCGTACTCTTTCATATTGTTGGTGTAGTCGAATGCTATACGCATAAAGATAGGAATTGGGACATCATCGGGAGAGTAAAGAATAATTTTGATTCTACTTCGCTTGGAGTTTGCTACGCCATCGAAGAATATCATCCATTCATCTACCTTTCTTTCTTCTTCTTCCTTAATGAGTAAAAGATCTTCATGAGGGAAGAAGGTCTTCAATAGTTGATAATAGAGCAGTGATGTCGAACTCATATAGAAGTAGTTGCCATTTATATATCCTTCCAGTAAGTGCCTCCTTCTCGAACAGGTATTTGAGCAGATTCATGCGAGCGAGGAGGATGATAGGATGATAGGATGATAGCTTAAGGCCAGGAATGTCTTCTCGAGTGTTAAATATTTAGTCTCATAATTGGTGAACTTACGACTTAGATAATATATTGCTTGTTTCTTCCTTCTTGTTTCGTCGTGTTGGTCGAGGACACAGCCGATGGCGTCCACTTCTTTTGAAATGTATAATAGTAGAGGTCGTCTAGGAGTTGGCACTAGAACTACTGGATTCATAAGATATCTTTTGATTCGATTGAAGGCAGCTTGACAATTGTCATTCCATTCCTTAGGCGAATTCTTTCGAAGGAGCTTGAATATTGGTTCATAGATTGGAGTGAGTTGTGTAATGAAGCCGTTGATGTACTGAATTCTACCAAGGAAGCCGTAGATTTCCTTTTCTGTCTTAGAGGTTGCATCTAGATGATGGCTCTTATCTTTGTTTCGTCGATCTAATGCCTTCCTTACTAACTACGAAGTCGAGAAGTTTTCCTTTGGTTACACCGAAGACACATTTCTGAGAGTTAAGTCAGAGCTTGTACTTCTCTAACCTATCGAAGAACTTTTTCAGGTCTTCAAAGTGTCCTTTAATTTTGTGAGATTTGACAATCATGTCATCTACGTATACCTCAATTTCCTTATTCATCATGTTATGGAACAAGGCTATATTCTCTGCTTGAATTCTGGCGGCAAGGATTTCCCAATGTGCACTTCCCTAAGGACATCGGGAGTTCCCAAGTTTACTACCTCAAAGTATTCGACCACGACATTGGTTTTGGTTTCAAACTTTATTGGGGAGATCCTTAAGTTCGGGAGTCAGGTCATTATTTTCCCCACCCTGGACTTCATATTTTGGATCAACGGCCAAACTGAGAGGGAGAATCGAATGGACGGTCAAGATGGAATATATATATCATCGTAGGACCAACGATTGGAGGCCACACGGTGAACTTGGGAAGGGGGACACTGCCACATCGTCTCTGGATGTTTTGTGTCCAGCGACAATTGCAGCTGCCCTTATCGGTTTCTTATGATTTTAATGGTGGTGGGGCCCACCTAAGGAGCTCTACGCCATCCATCAGATTAGCCCGCTCATGGTGGGTCAATGAGTTTTTTTTATCAAGCCGATTCTTTGTGTTTTTCCTTCGTCTAGATCCATGTGATCCAAATAATATGCTAGTTGGAAAATAAACATCACAGTCGGCCACACAAATTGGCCCACGCTTTGATTGAGTGCGGGGCACACCCTTCAATATTTTGGCCCACTTGTGGGCCCCATAACATCATCAAATGAGAAAAATGAAGGAAAATGAAATGGCAAAAAGAAGCAAGGGAAGGAGATACGGTCATTAGGGTGGGCCCCTGCCACTATGGGGTCCACCATACACATCTACCACATAAACAAGGTGGGTCCCACCCTTGTGGGCCCATGAGAATGAAAGAAAGCAAAGAAAAAGGGAGAGTTAATTTGTCATCCCTTGCACTCACTTTGAAGGATGGACGGTTAGATCGGCGCGGATCAATGATCGGACGGTACACCAAGCTCCTCTCCACCCCTAACCTTCTCTAATCACTCTTTTTTCCTTTCTCTTTCTCTTACTCTCTTGATCCTTCCTAATCATCTCTTAAGCTCTCTCTTTTCTCTTAATCTCTACCTAATCTTTCTTTCTTTTCTCTCTTTCTCTCTTAATATCTCCCTAATTCTCTCTAATATTTTTTCTTTCTCTCTCTTAATATCTCTCTATTCTTGCTTTAAAATGATAGAAATGAGAGGGAGTTAGGGAGTTTTGGTAGATAAGGAATTATAAAAAGAGATGGGTAAAATTGGGAGAAAAAGAAAGAAAGATTGATGACTAAGCATAGGTTGCATGAGTAAGGCATGGGCTTCTTTGACTAATGGGGAGAGAGAGTGTGTGACATGAGTGATGGATGGGTTGATTGGTGGCTTGATTGATGGATTGATGGATTTGTCAACATTGAGATTTGTGCAAGTGGGGCCTGTGTGCGTTGTACGACCCACCTCGAATTGTTGATGCTGAGGACAGTACTATTGGTACTACTAGTGCCCTTGTTAAAGCATATGTTGGGTGCTTTGATCGGTGGCAATGATGTTATTTGTTTTTACACAATCCTTGCTTTTAGAGATATTTTCTTCAAGACCCCATAGAGAGTTAACTATATCATTTAGTTTTGTATAGAAATCTATGAATGTCTCATTTTCCTCCATACGAATTTTCATAAATTTGGTTGTGAGGATTTGGATCTTAGATTATTTTTTTTCACAATATTATATAACGTCTTGAATTTTCACTGTTTTGGATTTCAAAAAAAAAAAAACCCTTAAATTATATATATATAACTTATATTATCACTTACTGACAATTAACACTCAATATTAGTTTATACACAGGTGGTACCTGTAAAGAACCACACAAATCTGATTAATCAACCGTAGGAAGTCAACAAATCCTGTCGATCATTTAAACACCGAGTTTAGCCATATGATTTGTTTACATAGGGCTCAAATCTAGCTGACCTATCATTGACTAATCCAGGCAACCACAACTAAATGAAGACCCACCTAAAGTCCAAATAACTAGGGGTCGGATCTTAATTAACAAACCAAACTGAGTTAGTATCCTTTTAGCCTAAGAACCAATGGTTTAGAGTGATTATAATTGAATCGTCATTTCCACTGGTTGTGAATAAGCCACACTATGAACTTAACTAATCCAAACCCTAATAATTGCACACAAAAAATCTTGATACCTAATTCATTCCAAAAATGTCCTAATTTTCTGACCGCTCGTTAGTGGGCCACTAGTTCCGAAACTATAGAATAATGTCCGTCTCGCTGGGCTTGACGTCCATCGTAGGTAGAGAATCAAGGTAGTACCCATAACTGTGCAACTTCGGCTAGAGGCCGAGTACTTGAAATGCCCAAATACCCTAGGCTGAAGCCTGAAACTTAAGTGAAATAAGTCCATTTGTTCTTTCATAAAGTTGTAGCTTTCGGACCGTCAATTTATGGCCAAAGTCGGGGTACCGACTAAAGATATTTCTTCAAACATATCCGTATAGCCGCGGCTTCGATCGACTATCAGCGACCATTGAACAGACTTATAATCATATCTGTTGATCGACGCATCTAAATGGCGGGCTGATCATATCCATATGTAGATCATCATTAGGGCTAACTATCCTACGTCGTATATCAATATGTACATCCCGTAGTGGGCCTTGAAGGTTAGAAAAACCCCCTATAGGACTAGTAATTTCTTCAAACATATCCGTATAGCCGCGGCTTCGATCGACTATCAGCGACCATTGAACAGACTTATAATCATATCTGTTGATCGACGCATCTAAATGGCGGGCTGATCATATCCATATGTAGATCATCATTAGGGCTAACTATCCTACGTCGTATATCAATATGTACATCCCGTAGTGGGCCTTGAAGGTTAGAAAAACCCCCTATAGGACTAGTATAGTAAAAATTTAGCCTTTGGAGCCATTTACGCCAAATCTGGCACTATATAAGGGCTTCATTTGGGCAACCCATCTCTCCATACGAATTTGCATTTTCTAAAGTAGAGAAAGAGAAAGAAGAAGAAGAAGAAGAAGAGTGAGACTAGGAGTTGGAGGTTTTGGTACTTCCTTTCATCGATCTCCTCCAACCAAGGCCCTGACCTCGATCATTTTCCTCTACCGAATCCACCCTACTTGCGATTGGGAGGTAAGAAATTAATCCTACTTCCTAACCTAGATTTTTCTCAAATGAATTGCATGAATCTTATATAGTTCTTGGCGTTTATATAGAAATTTGTGATTTTCCTCAAATCCCTAACCCTAGGAGCTCAAAATCTAATATTCCTTCTTAAGATGTGGATCATTATCTCTAGGTTATCATTTATCGACCCTTGAGGGTCTCAGTTAATGATTAGATTCTTGTAGATGAATTTATACGTGCTAATATGTAAATGTTTTGATTTGTCTATTATATATGTTATTTATTGGATATGGATGCTCACGTGTTTGATAAAATGCTTAAATGGTGGAATGTATTGCCTTTTCGATGCTCATGTACTTGATTTAATACTTAAGTGATTGTCTTACTTTATGCATGCTCACATGTTTGATTTAATGCCTTAATGAACGTAATATCCTATGTATGCTTACATGTTCGATGAAATACCTAAGTGGTTGTGTAGTAGAACCTATGCTATAATTGTGTGATGTAGTGTTTAGTCCATAGAGATACTTAGGATTGCTACAATGTTGGGTCAGTTGGCTAACCGCCTGAACTAAAAGGGTGACCCAACTTAAGGTGGTCACCGTGGGCTTGTTTAATTGACCCAAGTTGAACACGAACGACCGACGGTAGTTGGACTATACGGGCTACTTGCACCCAATGTCGGTTGTGTCGTGGTTCTCCCAGGTCAATCAAATTAGTCCACTAGCCGACTGTTCATATATGTTCACAATGTATGAAATGACTAAATGGAATCTAGGTTACCCAGTTCCCAATGGATGTGTCCATTCATAACCGTTAGTGCGATATGATCTCACTAAGACTCATGAGCCGGGCATGATGGTATGGGACACCGTGTCCGAGCTGTAGGCCTACGCTGGGGTGATGAGCCTCCTCATAGTGACCAGTGAGAAACTAAGACTCATGAGCTGGGCATGGTGGTATGGGACACCGTGTCCGAGCTGTCGGCCTATGCTAGTGTAATAACCCCAGTTTTCATAATTACTCATATACAATTGTACAAACACACAACCGCTAAAAGGAAATTAGTGAATGCTTAGGAGCATTGTAAATTAGATTGTCATGAGTCATATCCACGATAAAGTACTGAATTTTGGGGATGAAATTCTCTTTAAGGGGGGTAGATTGTAACACCCCATACTTTTCAGTACTCGGGTGTTACTATTATAATCTAGATTAGTGTATTTATATGAAGATACAAGTAATGTACACTGTTCACCATCATTTGATAAGTCACAACCCATTACTTAGTTTCAATAGTCGATATGCCAATATCTCATATCCCACCATTGATTTAAATAAATTGATAACTAAACGGTAAAAACCCATGCATTTTGGCCTGCTTACAAGCCCGAATGATTTAATCCTTATAGTCAAATACTTATAGGAGACCGAATGAAAGAGTAAATGACCCTAATCGGGCTATGACCCACGTGAATAATATAGAAATATACATATAATTGTACATATATGTCTAAATACAAATAAATAATCTCTCCATGAAAAACATATAGAACATCTCCAAAAGGGAGAACCATGAGAATTTAATATGAATAATTGACAATTGAAAATATAATAATAATAATAATAATAATTATAGGTGTTAAAATTATTCTAAAAGTGGCATTTCGTGTCTTCAATTTATAGAACCAGTGTCCTAGTCATCGAAATGAATCCTTGGACCTTTTGAACCATTGGCGTTCAGTTTCGGAATCATTCGACCATCAGATTGATGGGAATCAACAGATAAAACCCGAATCCATCTGTGAAGCCCACCTGAAACTTTAGATCTACCTAATATTTGGCCAAAGGCCCCAAGTAAACTCCTAGGAACGAATGGACGGGGCGGATTTCTTATAAACATCACTGTGGACCCCACACCTATTATGTGTGTGCACTGAGCCGAAGGTGCACCAGACCAGGGACCTGGTCAACTAAGCTCTGACCCGCGTTTTCCATAAATGGAGGGATCTCTCTCTCCTTGGTTTCCGTCAGAGGGCGGGCAGACGTCCGTTTCCTTGAAATGTGGCCCACCTTCATCATTCAAAAGGAGGATCCGAGCCGTCCATCCGATGGAGGGCCCGCGTACGAACAAACCCCACCTAGTTTTGGACCCTGAAACACGTGTGTATGCACACAATTCTGGGTGCAAAACGACCCTAAAAACACAACCTTTCCAGAAAAGGAGACTGTCTTCACTATTGTCAGCTCGACAATCCGAGAGAGGAGGATTCCTCTTATCTCAGACGTCCGTTCGATGACATCTCAGCCATCCATTTGCTTAGGGCGTTCCTAGCAAAACCAGGGATGGTTTTGGTTCCCACCCACTATTTGGGAGGCAGTTTATACCAGAATAAATCTGGGACACCCATTGACAATCCGACGGCCCTGAGAGAGCCTAGGGCTCGATTTAAGTCCAACGGATGGAGTTGCAATAGGTCCCTCTTCCACGCCCCTGCCACAACTCAAGAACTAGCCACAATCCTTTGCCTTCGAACCCACCACCCTAATCTCCAAGCTTTGAGAAGGCTTGTCTGGGAGCTTTCTAAGACCCATAGGAATCATCTGAAAGGAGCAGATTGGAGGAAGAAGCTATCATTTACAATCCGCCATTGACGACCATGTCGTCTTCACCGAACCGCTGCGCTCTCTCGGACTCAGTTAAACCGAGTCTTGAGCTTGATAGACACGTCAGAGAAGAAGAAAAAGAAGGAAAAAAAAGATAGAAATGGAAGGAGAGAGAGAAGCAGAGGAAGAGGGTGAGCTCGACTCTAGCTGTGCTACACCACGTCAGTCCGCTAGCACTGATTAGACTCGATGTCGAGCTGAGCTTGCTCTGGGTCCGTTGGGCACTGGAAAATGGAAAGAATGAAAAAGAGAAAGAAAACAGAAAAAGAAAGGAAGAAGAAGAAAGAAGGAGTCGCTGATGTGCAGTTGTTGCACCGCACCTCCACGCCCGGACTCGGTCCGAGTTTAGGGCGAGCTGGTCGAGTTGGGCCGAACGTCCATTTGCTGGACGTTGTAGTTGGGAGGAAAGGGGAAAGAGAGAAAGAAAAGAGGGAGAGAGAAGAGAGTAGAGAGAGAGAGAGAGAGTTCGATGGTGGAGTTGCACCACATCGTGGTCAGCGGACCGAGTCGCTGACTCGGTTCAGGTTGGGGCAGGCTGGGTTCGGTCCTGCTGTTGCTGACCAGAAGGTGAGAGCAATGACAGGGAAGAGAGTGAGAAAGAAAAGAAAGGAAGGAAGAAAGAAAGGACAGAGAGCAGGAGGGAGGCTCACTCGGTTGGGAATCGTGTTAGGAAGTCGACTCGTTGCTGGCTCACTGGTATGAACTGCTGGTCAGGCTGGGTCTGAAAGTGCACCTGCCTAGTTTGTCAAGTTACGTGTGTGGTGAGTCAGACTGGCTACAGAACTCGATAGGAAGATTATTTCAAGCGTCTGCCTTAACCGGATGTGTGGAAGCTCGCAATAGGTAAATCATAGCCTCACATCCCGTGTCCCAAAACCCCAGGTGATTAAAACCCTTAAAACAAGATAGACATCTTAGGATTTTTATGGTGGGAAAACTTTTTGTAAAATGAGAAAATCTCTAAGTTTTTCTCGCCCTGTCGATTTTATTGAAGCACCCTCGATATGATCGACCTGCACTGTCGATGTCCCCGATACCTTAACGATATTATCGATAAGAGGACCAAAATGTCCAGCAACTAAATATTCATCTGGACGGATTTATCGATATATCGATACACCTATCGATATCATCGATAAAAGCACTAAATATGTCCAGCAACTTCACAATATATCTAGACGAATTATCGATGTATCGATACACATACCGATATCAACGATTCAAATCTCGAGACCATCAAGAGTGGCTCGATAAGATCGATAGGCAGATTTTCGGCGCCCCTATTTTTTAATGAAAATCTCAAAATTCTTCAATATATCGATGACCGTCCGATATGATCTGAAATCAAATATCGATAAGATCGGAGGTTCATCGATGATATCGACAGTGGGCGCGCATTTCTTACAGCAGTTATTTCAGGTTGTTTTTAACTATGATCGGGGGCCCTTCGATTTAATCGATATTCAAATATCGATGATATCGACACCAGATCGATTGCAACGAACAACGCCATAATCTGTCCAGCAAGTTTAAGATAAATCAGCTGGATTTATCGATGCCTCGACTCTGATATCGATGTCATCGACATTCAAATTCCGATGACCTCGACGGTTCCCCCGATCATTCATGAAAACCTGAAATATCTCAAAGTCAAGTCTCTCTCATTTTTCATGTGTCGATGGATCGAACCTGTCATCGATGAAATCGGAGTTCGAAATCCGATGACATCGACAATAGCCTCGATTCATCGACCAATTGGCAAAGAGTTTCAAAAGCGTATGACATCGAGTCCGACTCATCGAGCAGACCATCGATGCTATCGAGAGTATACGCTCGATGATATCGAACTCTATCATAAATGTGACCGTTTTATATCCGTTGGAACTTTTTGCCTATTTATAGAGGACTTGTCTTTTGTTGCTGTGAGAGAAAGTAGAGAGAGCTTTTGAGTGTTCAACTTATATCCTATACCTAAAGCCCTTTCTCTCAAGGGAGTTCATCCTCCAATCCACCCTCACCATTGATATTCAATAGAGTGGATTGGAGAATGAACTTCCGCATTCAAGGATCCTCCAGCTACCACCTTAATGGCAAATTATTACACTGGGATGCCTTGAATGCATAAGATTGGAACTACTCTACCTTCCTTATAGGAAAACCTTTAGAGAGTAGGATTCCATCTTCCCCTTGACCCAACCCTAAGCCTAGTCTTGGTATATCTTTTGTGTTGCGGATCAAGGGAGCAGAAGACTCTTCGTCAACAAGGAGGAGGAGATCTACGGCGTTGTGCTTAACGGGACTCATTAACTTATCTGTAAGTATCTAGAGTCCAGGAGGACACTTGTGATCATTCCTTTCTAAGATTGGGTCTTAAGTGGTTCTCACCCTTTGAAGTCCTCAAGGAGGCCTCCGGCGGGAGTGTACGCTGTGAGTGCGTTGTGTGGACCCTTGCTCTGTGGAGAGCATAAACATCTGGTTATGAGTGAACCAGTGAAACTCCAGGGTTAGAGGTGAACCAAGTAGAAACCTCTGGGTGCGTTGTGTGGACCCTTGCTCTATGGAGAGCATAAACATCTGGTTAGGAGTGAACCAGTGAAATTCCAGGGTTAGAGGTGAACCGATTAGAAACCTCCGTGTAAAGGTTGAAGGTGAACCTGATTTAAAACCTTAGGTTTGAGGTGAACCCTGGGAAACCTCCTTAGTGAAATCTGGTACACTCAAGGGTTGAGTGCGGCAGCCGGGAGTGGAGTAGACTTGTCGTCGAACCACTATAAAATGACTGTGTTTTTGATTGTTTTTCTCTATGTGTGATTCATGTCAATGTATTTATATTCATATATCTGATCACATCTCACACACACACAGAGTCACATCCAACATAGACTAAGTTGCATATTGATATATCTTGAGTAGTTTGTGATTGGATCCTCTACTTGGCTTGGAAGCCAGTAGAGCTACATTTGAGTAATCCTGAAAAATTGCATACATAATAGGATTAGAGTGATAGGATTTTTAAGTAACTCATAAATCTTAAAAAAAAAAAAATCCTATTCACCCCCCTCTAGGACACATTGGCATATTTTAACTTCTACTTAAGCAGTCTTCACCGCTATTTCAGGGTCTAGCAATCTCACTAGACGTGCTAGGGATAATGAGAAATGATGTCTTTGCAGATCTTTGAGCTATGCATTTTTCTCTTCTCAATCCAACGGTCAGGATCTGATAGAAAAGGATTCAAAGTGTTTGCTACAACAGGATTTTCTCGGGCGAGCAGAAGAGCATGTAAGTCCCTGATGTGTTCTTAAGTTTTGATGTTCTAATGGTTTGGATCTAATGTACATGTGTGGCCTACCTAGTTTTCAACATCCACGTGTATGTTGATTTAATGGACGGTTGTCCATTGTTTCGAATGGTGTGGCCAAGGTCTGGACGAGCTCGATTCTTGTATCGTGTGTTTTACATGCTAGGACCAACCTTTTGAAAGAACTGGATGTTGCTCCTAAGACCCCGTAAATTTAAAGATTTTATATTATGTTGTAGGTAGAGGTATCACTAGACCAATAATTAATAGAGGGCCATAGCATTTATTAGCATCATAATGGTTTTAAATATGGCCATGATTAACCATTTATAGCCTTGTTTTGATATGTTAATAATTGCTGCCTCTCTGGTTATTGAGGTTGCTAATATTAGATATGATTAGACATTGTAGGTTATTTAAGCTAAAACTAGTTATTGTAAACAAAATTGTAACTGTCGAATAGTAGTATTTTGTTCTCTTAAATATTATCCTTGATAAAAGATCATAGTAATTATTATTATTATAATAATGAATATCATTACTATTTGAGCTAATAGTAATTGTAACATTAAGGTTAATAATTATTTTCTAATTATTAAATTAACATTAAAACTTTTCTTACACTAGCAACAATCTAAAGCTAAGAATCTAAGTTTAGGGCTATACCCTAGGATAGAAACCCTAAATTCTACATCAAAACCCTAAGATAAATAATCCAAACCCTAGACTATGATCTTAAACCCTAGGTAGTGTGTACAACTTGGACCTAATTGTACAAGTTCATGATTTGTGGTAGGATACAATCCTAAGGGCGCAAGCACTTAGCGACACTAGAAGGCGATTCAAAGTATAAGGTGATGATTCTTCCCCTTGAGCTTTCCATCTTCTCATTAACTTAAGTTATAGTTTTATATTTAAATTCATAATTGATATATTCCTTTATAATCACATGTGTTAGCTGGTGAAAATTGAATTGTTGTATTACCTGCTTCATGATTATCCGATATAATTGTTCATGCTTGTTCTTTTTGTGGATTGCTTGTGGAACTTAAACTGGTACATTAGTGGAAAATTCCACATATGAATGCACACCCATACTTGGGATGTAACTTGACTAGTTGTTATTGTAATGGATCTTCGACTTGGTGGTTATTGGGTGATGGTCTAGATGGATCATTGATGTGGGCCTACCATCTAGGGTCGTTGTGCCCAATGATTTTTAAGGATGGTTTTCATCGTATGGTTTTGATATTCGCCCTATGTGACATATTTTGATACTCACCCTAAATGTTTCTGTTTTGATATTTTTTCCATATGGGTTCGATGTTTTATACTGTGCAACCATGCGATGGTAAGCCCTATATACTGTAATATGATTGGCCATTAGTCGACATGTTTCCATTAAACATCCCAAGATAGTAGCCTCATGGGCCGAGGATGGTAGTCATGGGATACTATGCCTAAGCCGCGGCCTACGTTGGGCCATGTGCTCCCTGTAGTGACCGTGAACTTACTTAAATCGGCTGGTTGCAATTAGACTAATAATGGGCTGGCAAATCATGCATACATAACATATTATGATGACTTGGATCACTTTGCCCTGCAATTACGCTGAATGTTGCACTTATAACCAGTCATTCGATTTATGATGATGACTTGGATCATCATGCCTATGCGATTACGCTGAATGTTGCAATTATAACCAGTCATTCGATTTATGATGATGACTTGGATCATCATGCCTATGCGATTACGCTGAGTATTGCGCTGATGACCAGTCACATTCATGCCTGTCTGGATGTTTTACCCGGGGCACAGACCGTCTGGATGTTTTACCCGGGTCGATGATTTCATGGGTGACAACCCTACTGTCCGTCTTGATGTTTTACCCGGGACAATGATTGCATTCACGCATTCATGCATCTAATAACACTGTATTTACTCTGTTTTGGTTTTCTAGATGTTTATACTATTTCTTACCTAATGTGGCGATTTGTAATCTTGAGGGGAATTCACACCGAGTCAGCCACTCAACCATCAAATAAAAAACTGTACAGGTAGTACAGGTAGCTTTAGTGATATGCATGTTCAGATTTGATGAGGAGCAGGGTACGATCGGCAAGGATGCATGGCCGTATTTGCCTAGAGGAGCTGCGTGATCTTGCGGCTTATATTTATATGCTTTTTGCTATTCTTCATGTATTAAATCTTGTAAATCTTGTACTTGTTAAATTCAGAGGCATTGGTTTATATAAGTCATTATGGGCAACATCTTGTATATTCTAAATGAAATTAAAAATTTTTCTTTTATACTTACTTGTCCATTCTACGCTCATCTGCTTACTCTGATGAAAGATAAAAGGAAAAATATTATATCTGACCATCCTTTAAGGTTAACACTCAGTTTTTGGGAAACGGGTCGTGTACTCGGGTCCTGAAGATTCGGGGTGTTACAGCTGGGGTGACAAGTCTCCCCATAGTGACCAGTGAGCACTAATAGAGGTGATATATCATTGTTCGAACGACCTCCGTCAAATTATCTAGCTGATGGTTCCGTGCTAGAGTACCGTTCGAACGACTCGGGCATGAATGGAATTGGGTGACGAGCCCCTTTCCTTTATGTGTTTTGGTTTTACTTGACAAGCCCGCACCTCGGAACTGAGTGATCATACCTGGTATTGGGTGACGATTCATACCGGGTTGATCCTCATATATTTAGGTATTATACCATACCTTTGAAATTATCGATTTGTGAGATAAATGGGTGATACCTAAAGTTGGATCAACGGACACTGGTAAGGAGTCGCTACGTGTAGTAACGAGCCACGTGATCCGGATAAGGACTCGTGATATAACGTCGGTATCCTAGCTTCGCAAATATACAACTTAATAATTACTCGATTAACATGATCAATCATCTCATCGCATTAGTTTAGAATATGGCGAACAGGCGTTGAAGTCGCATGTTGAGGAAGTATTGTCATTTGCGAACCAGGTGGTCGAAGTCGCGTATGAGGGAGTGCTGTTTTGAAAGGGCATGCATCATGTCATATCTCCATATCCACATTTAGTAAGAGTATTTAGGAATTGTTTGATTTCTTGTTCATAATTAATTGTACTGATTGTGTCGATAGCATGTGTAACTTAGAATTAATGGAACCACTACGTTAGCTACTCACTCCTACCCAAGACGGTATTTTAAAACACCAACCAAGCATATTATTGATGCAGGTTCTATCAAGGCCTCTGGTGGGTAGGCTTAGATCGATTTGCGCCACCACCATTATGTTCTGGAAGATTTAGAATAAACTGAAAACTTTACACTTTAACCATCTTGGGTATGTATATTGTGGCTTGTATAGTCCTCATTAGGGCGGACACCACTTTTCAATTGTACTTTAACTGTTTGCCCTATATTTATTAATTTTTGTTATCTCTGCCTCGCTTTGGTTCCGTTAAGTTGAATTGCGCAACTCTGATTATTCGTGTGCGGACTTAATGTGAATTAGAATGAAGATGCATGTGCATTTTATTAAGTTAACACCTGGAAACTCGGGATTAGATTCTATGTACTCGGGTGCCGATTTTTGGGGTGTTACATATTACTTCCCTCGGGAGTCATTTCAAGTATATCCCAAGCTTGTTTTTCTGTTTCACATGAAATGATTCTTTTAAATTTATCTGGTGATGGGGGATAAGTTATAGCATTTAAGGCTTTAGTATGAGCAGTACTTTCACTTTTTTTAGTATTTGTCCATAGATTGTAGGCTATTTTTTTTATGAATGTGGTTCTATCCTCGGTTACTACTTCCATCATAGAGGGGACCATTAAGTCATAGTAGCTTGCCACACACTTTCATCTATGGATTTGAGGAAGATCCACATCTAAGCATTCCAATATAAATAGTTTGAGCTATCAAAGAGAGGTGGCCTGGATATGGATACACTTTTAAAATTTGACATCTTATAGCTCTGGATCTATCTAGCTCTATGAGGTAAATCCAATCAAGAACAACCTTGCTCTGATACCACTTGTAGGTTGAGCTATCGATGTCCTCTAAGTGGGGTGAATAGAACTTAACCAATTTTTGATAATCAATCTTAGAAAATAAACTCACAACAATTAATATTGAAATATTGATTTCGATTGAATAGTATGATAACATTCACCTAACATCTTAGGTATGATAACTTTACTTCACGACTTCCTTTATTTCAGTATTTCAAGATAATAAATATAAGAATAAGATTATCAATCACCACGAGACAAACAAAGTTATAGTGGTTTGATATTTATCACACACCTAACTCACTCTTAAATTTATTTGTCCATGTAATTTTGGCTTTCCACTATATTCAAGGTTTTCATAGCCTAACCTTAACAACCTCTCACAGTTTTTTTTTTTCATAGGCTATCACAACTATCCTCAAGTGATTTGAATGAGCTTATTCACTTCATAACCCCAATGATATTTTCACGAGCTTATCTCAATTAACCCAAAGTAAAAGTAATTTACTAAATGAATAACTTATCTTCTTGAAGACGTAAATCTAAGCGAAGATATTAATGAAGCCTTTGAAGTAGAAGCTTCAGTAAATGCATCAATCATATGTTTTTCTTAGATGAAGATGAACCAATGTATGCACAACCAAGGACCTAGGGATATATGATTTTTTAAAGAACCAAACATTAAAAGCTGCAGATTCAATCCTCTATTCTCAAGTTATGTATAGGGAACTCTCTAATTGAGTTTAACACTACCTGAGAAGAGAATTGAATAAGTTATAAAAATAATATAAGAATGACAATATAAATAGCTTAAAAAGAATCAGAGTTCTCTCTTTTGATTCTAGAACCTTTTCTCTCTATTTTATTTTTTGAAGTAGTGAGAAATGATATCTATTTATAGCAACAGATCTGGACCTTCGATTAGCCTAAGAATCCCTTCAGCTTGCTGAATTTTCATAATTTTGTTTCAACGACTAGCTGATTTCGTGGGATCTTATTTTGAAATAAACTTAGGCTGGCCTGAGCCAAACTTCGGCTGGCCTAAGATACCTTCGGTTGGCCAGAGACAGGTTCGACTAGTCGAAGTTTCATGGAAATAAAAATATCTGCATTGCTAGAAACTTATGTCAATCTCGGGTTGACCAAGACAGGGTTGCGCTGGCCGAACACTCCTGCATTTTCATGTAAAGATGCAGTAAGTTAAATCTTAGAAAACTACTAAGTTGCACTTTAACCTAGGGTCTTTCCTAAGGTCTTCTTTACCTGTGGGTTGACATACAAATGATTCTTCTCTTGAAATCCTTCCGAGCCTTCTAATCTTGAGTTGTTGAGTCGCAATCTAGTATTGAAATGTTAAAGTGAGCTGAAGTTCCATATACTATAAATTTTGTCTACAAAATTTGACAATCTACTTATGTTCTTAAAACATTAGCACTTACAACAAGTAATCTCATTTTAGACTAAGTGTAACGGGAGCCTAGGGTGAATTTCTAAGTTTACTAGATCGGTATCTTAACTATTCTAAATTTATAGCAACCATGTAGTGAATGATAACACTACACCAAAATCCCTATTTAGGAACAATTGAAAACCATTTCTAAACTAGTTAGAAATGATTTTCTAGTTAGAAATGATTTTCAACCGTGGTTAAATAAGGCGTTGAAAAACATTACGAACGGTTCAAAACTGTCGCAAATTTTCAATTTAGGAACGGTTTGGAACCGTCTCAAATATTTAATTTAGGGACGGTTTAAACCCATTGCAAAATTTCAATTTAGGAACAATTCTAAACCCTTCTCATTTAGCAATGGTAGAGAAAAAGCCATGCAACTACTGGAAATGACAGTAATTTTTTTCTATTGAAACCTGTTTTTTTTTTTAATATTTGAAACCCAAAGAATATTGCAGTACAATTAAAATGAATATTAAACAAATATTGTATGACCTTACAATACAAAATATATAATATTTACAACAATAAGTTGAAAATTGTCCGAATACATTAAAAGAAAAATCCTGCATGCGGTCCACTCCTAACTTGTCCAATTAGTACCCATCTGCAATGATCACTGCCAAAGTCTTCATCTACAAGTTTAAGAAAATAAACATGTCAAGAAGTCAAACAATATAGTATAAATTTTAAAATGCATGTTTTTAGTTCCCTATTGAAGTTATGTTGGCCACGGGTCAAATGTTGGGGTTTTGTGTTGAGTTGCCTTTTTAGCTGGTGTTGTGCTAATATTTTATTTTAAGGCTAGTTTAGTGAGGCTAGAGGGTGTGGTATTGTATGGTTTTCTCTGATAATGTTTGGGGAGTTGATGCTTCTCCATCTAGTAGGACTCATCTCAGATCATGTTCTAAAAAAATGTTAGGTAATCCAAGGCTAAATTTCTTCTCTTCTCACCAAATGTGGGTCATTAAGCTTCTTTTTTTTTTTTTTTTTTTCCAACCATTGGTTTGTAATCTGCCGACCAAATGGCTAGGATCATCTAATTTTTATATTTCTAATCATTTTCCACCAACAACAGGGCAATTTGGATTTTTATTTTATTTTTATTTTATTTATTTTATTTTTTTATTTTTACTGATGATTGTGAATAAATAGAAGTAAAATTTTCAATGACTCGTATTCAAATTCAAGATTCAAAGTTTGAGATCATTAATGGTTCATGATTACAAGAAAATACCATCTACCAAGAACATAAATGGTTGAGATCAATCTAAGAATATAACCCGACTGTTGCCACCCTAAAAAAAATACACCCATCATGTCTTCTTTTTATTTATATTATTATATGACTAAATGCAGAAGGAATGGGGGTATTTATTAAATCAGTGGGTGTATACAAATACTGACACAAAAATTGTTATTCTCTACATGTGTGGACATACAAAACATGTGTGGGATCTGTGATGTTCATCGAGCAGCTAAAATTACGTCAAGGCATTCAAGCCAAAAAATGTTGTGTAAAGAGAATGTGATAGATGATTGAAAATGAAAAAAAGCAAAAACATACTTTCTTTTTCCTCTTCTTCTTCTTTGGCAGCACCCCACCTGCAACTTCAAACAGTAAAGAGAGATGGAAGAGAGGTTATAGACATCTTCAAAGAATCTTAGGGGTGGTTTAGCAACCAAAAATTTGAAGAATCCAACTCTAGTAGTTGGATTCTTGAGAATTTCAATGTGTCAAGTTATGTTTGACATTTTGGAATTTGAATCCAATTTCTGAGAATTTGAAAAGTTGCTTTTCAGGAAGAGTTGTAAATGGCTTAAAATCCAATGTTTTTATTTCAACAAACAAGTGTCCCTGAATTTGAGCTTCAGATTGTTGGACCAGTCTAAAATCTGGGCTATAATTTAGAGATAGTGGTTTGATCCCATGTGCACCATTTCTAAATGCTTGTATATCAAGTGTGAAATGTCGCTAGAGTATCAAATAGCTTGACCAGCAGAATATCAGTTCCATGTAAGGTCTGTCAAAAGTGATATGCTGACAATGGAGGTTTGCTATGAGGACGTAATATCTGTCATCTCATTATAAGAATTGAAAATAAAGAAAATTCCCCAGGTATTACTAAGGGTCTGTTTGGATTCCACCAAATAAGTTACTTTTTCTATTTACAGTAGTAGATAAATAACTTATTTGAGATAAACAGGTTTGGTTTAAGATCAATTATACTAAAGCTACTTGATCACTTCAGCTTAATAAGTAGAAACCAAGATAAGCTACTCCAAGAAGTAGCTTATCTTAAGTAACTTATGAATCCAAACACCCCTAAATGATGGATCTAGTCAGACATGCTCAAGTATGCCAAATATCACTGAGATTTTGTAAAACATGCAATATTATCATGAAATTTTCAGCAAGCGGAAACCAAGCAGCTGTCTTTGGAGATAACATGTCTTTGGAGAAAACATGTTGTGTTTATAGTGTGTTGATGGATTACGTTTTGGGTTCTGAAAATGGATGACAACATCCTTGAAGATATTGACTTCCTTTTTGTCATCTAGGTTGTGGTCTTGTAAACAGCCTTCTTCTTTCTGGTTTATTACACAACTTTCGGTCAGATGCATATCAAAATGAATTGCAATAGACTAAAAAACCAACTTGGAAGTTTTCTTCCTTAACATTCGCACTGAAGATCTGGGCTCTAAACTGAAATTACACTACCTGTAGGTAGAGTTCAAAGAAGCGTAACTACAAAATGAGGGATACTTATCTCATTATAGTACTAGGAAAAGTCATTAAATTTTGTCATTCTCTCCATTCCAATTGAATTCAGTTCTGCATTAATAAATGAAGTTAGTCTTGTATACAAAACATTTTTTTTTAACATATGTAATGTGAGTTCTTTTACTTTGTTTTTTTTTTTTTAAAAATTAATCCACATGCATGTTATCCCAGCCCACCAACCTACTGCCACATGTGCCAACATGGACGTGTGTAAGATCCAAGCTACTAGAGTCACCTTGAAGCTTTGATACAACCAGTGTTTAAAATGTCGGCGATATTATCGAAATATCGCCGATAATATCGGTGTCGCCGCACTAGCGACACCGAAACCCCATTTTTTCGAATCGCTTACTGGTTTTGCCGATAATCTCGCCGAATTGTCTGTATTTTCAAAATCTCGCCGATATTTCATTGTTCCCACCAACCACAGGTGGGAACTTTAGCCAACAGCCCCCTTTATCGATAAAAGGGGTAGTTGTCGGCAACAAAATCTCAAAAAACTCAAAAAATACCTGTTTTTCACACAGATGTGGAGGAAGACGCGAAATCACGGCTGTTGAGTGCAGATCGGCAATTTTCGATAAGATTCAACCCCAAAAATTTCTTTTTTTCCATCGAAAAATCCTCTGCAACTTCTCGAATCCGCTTGTGGGCCGAGATCTTGTTGGAAAATAGAGGGTTTTTTTTTTTTTTTTTTTTTTTTTTTTTTTTTTATAAATATTTGGGATGAGGGAGAGGGATTTTCGGGTTGAAAATCTAGAGAAATTGGTGGGAAGAAGATGAAATTTTAAAATTTTTGGATGGGGAGAGGGATTTTCGGGGTTTTACGTAAATTGGGGATCGGGTGGGCGTAAATTGGGGATCGGGCGGGCGTGAAATGGATTGCGTACATAGTTACTCAGTACGTCTTATCGTACTGAGTACACTCTGTTGGGCCCACCGAGAATGTATCTGGTCTATTCATGCAGTCCATCCATTTTCCATCTTAATTTAGGGGTTGAGACTAAAATTTAAGCGTACCCAAAGATCGAGTGGACCATACCATTGGAAACAGTTGGAATAATGATTTCCACCGTTAAAACCTTTCTAGGGCCCACAATGATGTTTATTTCTCATCCAACCTGTTCATAAGATCACACAGACATGGATGAAGGGAAAACACAAATAGAAGTTTAATCAAAACTTCTGTGGCCCCCAATACATTTTCAACGGTAGATGTTCAATTAATATTGTTTCCTACAGTGCGGTCCACTTGAGGTTTGGATATACTTCATTTTTAGGCTCAAGACCTAAAATTATCTATTAAAAATGGATGGACGGAGTGGATAAAATACATAAATCATGGTGGACGCCACAAAGTTTACCCAGTACGCTTAGCGTATTGAGTTACTCAGTACGCAATCGGCTTCCATTGGGTGGGGTTTTGACGGTACAGGTCGGTGCTCCGTGGGCCCCACCATGATGCATCTGTTGTATCCATGTTGTCCACTAATTTTTAAATATTATTTTAGAGCTTTATCCAAAAAATGAGGTAGATCTAAAACTCAGGTGGACCACACTATGGGAAAACAATATTGATTGGATATCCACCATTTAAATCCTCCTATGGCCCACTATACTATTTATTGACATCCAGTCTGTTAATTAGGTCATACAGACCCAAATGAAGGGAAAAAACAAAGATCAGGTTGTTCCAAAATCTTTATGGCCCCAAAAAGTTTTTAATGGTCAAAGTTCATTCAACACTGTTTCTTGTAATGTGGTCCAATTGAGATTGGGATATACCTCATTTTTTTTTTAATATCATAAAAGTATCTATAAAAATAGATGGAAGGCACGGATTAAACACATACCTTGTGGTGGGGCCCACAGAGCACGGCAGGGGGAGCAGCCAATCCGTTTCCACAACGCAGATCAGGGACGTGGATTTCCCACGGAAGCCTTTCCCTGTACTCCTGCGCTGCAAGCTTAGGTGGGGCCCACTGTGATGTTTGTGAGAAATCCTCCCCGTCCATCTATTTTGTGATTTCATTTTAGGACTTGCTGCCAAAAATAAACCGTATCCAAAGCTCAAGTGAGCCGTACTAAAGGAAAATGTGGTTAGGGAAATTCCTACCGTTGAAACCTTCCTGGGTTCAACAGTGATGTGTAGATGCCATCCATACCGTTAATAACGTCATTACTATTGGGATTAATTGAAAACAAAAATATTGGCATGAATCAACACTTCTTTAGCCCCACGAATATTTCAACTGTGGATGTTTAATTATCACGTTTTAGGCACACTTGAGCATTAGATACGGCTCGTTTTTGGCATCATGTCCTAAAATGAACTCAAAAAATGGATGGACGGGAAGGATTTTTCACAAACATCATAGTGGGCCCCACCTGAGCTTACAGCGCAGGAAGGAAATCCGAGTCTCATGGATGGAAGTGGATTGTGTATTGAGTAACTCAGTACGCTTAGCGTACTGAGTAAACTCTGTGGGGCCCACCATCATTCATGCATTGTATCAACTCCGTCCATCTATTTTATCATATAATTTTAGTGCGTTAAAACAAAAATTAATCATCTCCAAAGCTCCAGTGGACCACACCACCTAAAACAACATGAATTGAAGTCTACCGTTGAAAAGTTCTTGGGGCCCACATAAGTTTTAGATCAAGATGATATTTATGTTTCCCTTCATCCATGTCTATGTGATCTTATGAACAATTTGGATGACAAATAAACATCACTGGGGGCCTTATAAAGGTTTTAACGGTGGAAATCAATACTTCCACTGTTTCCTTTGGTATGGTCTACTTGAGATTTTGATATACTTCAATTTTAGGCTCAACCCTTGAAATGATCTAAAAAAACGGATGGGCGGCATGGATAAACCACATGATTTCACAGTGGGCCCAACAGAGTTTACTCAGTACGATAAGAGCGTACTAAGTAACTCAGTACCCAATCTGATTTCCCCGCGGATTGGATATACGCGAATTGGATATACGCCCCCTACCACCAGCCAATGGTTGGTGGTCGGTGCTCTGTGGGCCCCACCATGATGAATGTGTTTCATCCATGTCCTCCATCTATTTTTCTACATCATTTTATAGAATGAGACTAGAACTGAGGTATATAACAGTCTCAAGCGGACCACATTATCAGAAACAGTATTGAATGAACTTTAACCGTTAAAAACTTTTTGAGGGCCAAAAAAGTTTTGGATCAAGCTCATCTTTATTTTTTTCCCTTCATCTGGATCTGTATGACCTAATCAACAGATTGGATGTCAAATAAACAGTACAATAGTCCTTAGGAGGATTTTAACGGTGGATATCCAATCACTATTATTGTCCTGTGGTGTGGTCCACCTGAGATTTATATTCCTATCATTTTTGGTATAAAGCCCTAAAATGGTCTGTAAAAATGGATGAAACATATACATCATGAGCACCGACCACCAGAGCTTGTCCTAAACCCGCATGAGTCGGCGCAGATTAGATACTAACAAGGTCAGTGGCCAAATGGCTACTGAAGTGATGTCACCAAGCTCTGTGGACCCCACCATGATGCATGTGTTGTATCCATACTGTCCAACCATTTGTAGACATCATTTTATGGCATTACAAATAGAATGAGATAGATCTAAATTTCAAGTGGACCCACCACAGAAAACCGTGGGAGCCGTCACACCCACCGTTGAAACATTTATAGGGCCCACAGTGATGTATTTTTGAGATCCATCTTATTCATAAGTTAACATAGAGATAGATGAAGTGAAAACAAAAGTATTAGCTTCTTCGAAAACTATTGTGGCCCCTAAGAAGTTTTGAATGGTGGATGTCACTGTCCCCACTATTTTCTATGGTGGGGTCCACTTGAACTTTATTATGGGCCACAAAATTTTTATATAAAGCTGATATTTGTTTTTTCACTTCATCCAGATTTATGTAACCTTTTCAATAGGTTGGATGGAAAATAAACATTATGGACACATTACGATGGGTCCTAATAAGTGTTTAACGATGGACCGTACAATCACAATTGTTTCCTTTTGCATTGTCCACTAGAGACTATATTTGTTTCATTTTTTATCCAGTACTCTATAATTAAATACAAAAACAGATGAACAACGTGGATATAGAATAAATACATCAAGGTGGGCCCCACAATAAGGACCGCACTGTCTTGGATGAGGCTGGGGCTGCACCTAATTTTTTCCCTGTTGCTCCATGTGGTTGCCACGTACATGCATTCATAAAGTAAAATCCTACCCGTCCATCCTATGAAACTATGAATTTTACTCCAAATTCCCAAACATTAGGATGATCAGTTAATTAAATGGGCTACACCAAAGGAAACAAGTTGGGAGATAACGTCCACCCTTTATTTATATGGACCCATCATGTTGTATGTATAAATCACAATAGGCCCCATAAAGTTTACTCAGTATGCAATTTGCAGACTCTTTCCTCAATTGTAATTTATATGAAATTTTGATTTGATCTAACATCTTAGCCCTTGAAATTATTTGGGCTTATTACACTGAATACGAGCCGATGCACTTTTTTTTTGTCGATTATTACAAATTTGTATACTACTAGGGAGCAAAATGTTGTCTGGATCGGGAAAAGGAGGAGCAAGGGACATTGGGTGGAAACATGGACGGCCAGTGGAGGGGAATAAATATGGAGCCATATGCAACTATTGTGGCCAAGTGATACGGAGTGGGGGAGTGTTTAGGCTAAAGGAACATTTGACAGGGGGATACAAGAATGTGAAAGACTGTCCAAATGTAACAAGGCCAGTGAGAGAGGAGATGAGAAGAGTATTGACTGAAGCGAAGTCACGCAAGCTACAACAAAAGGATTGGGAGAGGGATATGAGGGAGGAGCTACGAGGCATTGGACAGGGCCTATGTGTTATCGATGAGCACAATGATGACAATGATGAGGGGATCACGTATCTCGATGACTGTGTTATGACTCGAAAAAGGAGTGATTTTAGACAAGTGATTTGTGAGTCTCGGGCTTCAGAGTGGGAGGGGGAGCAAAGAAGATGGGTTGATGAGAGTAGGCCGTCGTTTGGGACGTCCCGACATGAAGCTGGTGGGAGCAGCAGACGATTTGAGGGAGGTAGCAGGCATGACCTACAACGCACGTAAAGTGCTCGTGTCCTAGATGCACCCATCGCAAGCGTTAATAAAAAAAGATTCAAAAATATGTGGAGCAAGGGGCTCAGGGAGAAAGTGGGTGGCGCTATATCTAGGTGGTTCATCTCGAGCTATGTACCAGCAAATGCAGTAGCCAATCCTCACTTCAAAAATACGATTGAGGAGGTGCAGTGTGCCGATCCCAGCGTGAAGCCTCCCACGCCACAGGAGATTCTTGGCGTCTACCTTGATCTGGAGCACGAGGAGATGCAGGCTTGGGTACATGGACTCAAGCCAAACTGGAAGCAGTACGAGGTGACAATCATGTGTGATGGGTGGACGAGACCCACAAAATTGTCCATTATCAACTTCAAGGTGTACTGTAGAGGGAAACCCGCTTTTCTCAAATCCATTGATGCTTCGGCCAGAATAAAATATCACGAATACATATATGCTCTCCTAAAAGGAGTGATTAGAGATGTTGGGTACTAGAATGTTGTCCAAGTTGTGACGGACAATCGCAGTGCGTTCGTTAAGGTAGGGAAGAAATTAATGAAGAAGTTCAATCTCTATTGGACCCCGTGTGTGGTACACTGCATTGATTTAATGTTCGAGGAGATAGGCCAGAAGGATTCTATCAGGAAGACCATCCAGGATGCGAGGAGAGTGACAAACTTTATATACAATCACTCATGGTTGTTGGCTACAATGCGTGAGTGTTGTGGAGGGGACATTGTTAGACCAGGCGCAACATGGTTCGCCACAAACTTCATTGCACTTGACAGCTTATACAGGCACCGTGTGGGTCTCAGAAATTTGTTCAGATCCGAGAGATACATGGAGTGGAATCAGAGGAATACTGAGGGTGTAAAGACCTATTCGAAGATAGTGCTTTCCGATTCCTTCTGGGATAAAGTTCACAACGTTGTTTCCTTCCTGCATTTGATGTACAAGGTCCTACGAGCCGTAGATAATGAGATGTGGCCTTTGATGGGGTCAATGTATGAGCTTATGAGAATTATGAGAGAGGGGATAATGATTGCAATCCCCAGTTCATATCAGTGGGTGATCAATATCATCGATCATCGATGGATCGGGACGCTCGAGCATCCACTCCACCAAGCCGATAAGTTTGTTAAAACAACTGAGTACTTCAAGCATCACTTATATTTGCATGTTAATACAACTGAGTAACTAATATTTGGGTTTCAACATACTACCTGAATCCTTAATTTCATTATAAACGTAGGCTCCATGAGAATCAAGATTTTGACAATGGCCGTCCACGAGGCGTTCGAACGATTGTTCCCAGAATTGACAGCGCAAGAAGATTTCGGTAACCAGGTAATACAATAATTTTTCTTCCTTATAGCCTCTAGAAATATAGTGATTAAAAAAATGACCTGTGAATCTGTGTTTACAGTTGTTGCAATTTAGGGATGCGAGGAGTACGTTCTCATCCGCACTAGTAAAAGCATCGACTGAAACGATGGTGTCGTGTGAGTATGGTAACATAATTAGGTAATTGCATTTTTCGTTTAAACTTCAAACTAAAACAAGCTCCTCATGGATATATAGGTGGGTGGTGGGCGATGTACAGAGTCGACACGCCTGCATTGCAGTTATTGACAGTCTGTGTTCATTCACAGACTGTATCCTCCTCACCGTGTGAGAGGAATTGGAGCACATGGTCACTCATACACACCAGCAAGAGGAACAGGCTAGCATATGAGAAGCTGCAAAAGCTCATTTACTGTCACTACAATATGAAGTTAAGAGAGAGGCAGTTGAGGGTAGATTGAGACGTGGAGAAAAATCAAGACCGGCTGGACCTGTTGTTTATAGGTAACATGGCACAGATAGGTAATGATGAGAGGACCCACTTTATGAGTGGGTCAAATCAGCTGATTTACATGATGTGGAGGGAGGCCCTGCTCCACACGTAGCCGAGGGGGCAGCGTCTCTAGATATCGATGTCGATCAGGTAATAATTGAATAGAAGGTTGATACAGACTCCTTTGATCCTTTGGTGAGGAGTTTGGCACGTTCCAATAAGGGTGAGGAAGCATCTTCACGGCCCCCTCCCCATCATCAAGTCATAGTGAGTGATGATGATGATGAGACTCAACCCCCACTCGACACTGGTCCTAGGGACAATGACGATGATGACGATGGTGATGAGGGAGGGGACGGAGGCACCGACACTAATATAGGTGGTACTAGTGGGGGTGGGGGTGGTAGCGGGGGGAGGGGGGGTACATGATGGCTCAGAGTCAATGATCCGTCGTCCAGTTCACTGAGGAACAGAGCTTTGACCATGTCACTCAGGATGTGGACCATGGATCTCGTCTACCATCTAGGGCGAGAGCATCGGAGCCCACATATATGTTCAAGCGTCGTTCGAAGAAGAAAGCCGGATACGCCGCGGCTGATACTCCCACACGCAGCTTGTCATCTGTGGACATAAGTTCAGATCAGGGGAGCTTCACCTCTGTCCCACCTTATGCTCATGGGGGATATCACGGGTATGGCCATGGTAGCTCTGACATTCAGTCACGCTCATCTACCCATGAGTACAAACAACCGAAAGATAGTACTTCGAGTCATAACCCTTTAACAGGAAGATATTTGGGGTACCCGTATAACTGACAGCAATACTATCAAGGAGTCGGGGTTGGACTTGATTTGTTCCCTTAGCACCCTGCTCAGCAAATGTCATCGATGTATGTCACGCAATTCCCACGTCTAGGCTACTTGTACAGTTTGGGAAGGATGACTATCAGAACTACATAAGAGAGTTCCGCAATTGGTACGAGTGGAGGATGACCTGGGAACAGTACTGCCAACATGTTGGGCAACAGTACTACTCTCAACTGCCATGGGATCCGGACAATGATTACGAGTCACCTCGTCACTCTATGTGGGGATGAAACATGGTTAGAAATGTGTATTTTTTTTCAATTCATTTACTTTTGCGTGTCTTAATTGTTGTAAGCTTGCATTTATATTATATAAACTCATTTTGGTTACTATTTAAGTGATTTCTTACTACAACGCATGCCTTTTGGCCCCCATTAAATGGAAACTTCTAATTTAATGTATTCTTTTTGTAAAATTTCCTTCCCTGAATATGTAAATATGTGTATTTAGGCATGTCCTAAAGTTTCACTAAAAAATTCCACCATTTTCTCCATGTTTCCCCCTTTTTCCCTGCATTTCCGGTTATCAGCGATAATTTCGGCGATAACGATATTATATCTTAATCTCCAGCCAGCGAAACTTGTAGCGATACCAATAACTCGAACACTGGATACAACATGATAGACAAGAGAAGGATACGATAAGATAATCCTACAAAACAAAACACAACTAACGGTGATTAAGATGTAATTGTAAGTAGCATCAGTTGAAGCAAAGAAGATACAGAAGTTTATTGGAATTACACCATTATTTTGTGCATGATGCTATCAAGCTTCAAGTCCAGAAAGGATCAGTGGAATATGAATAGGAACCTGCATTTTATTAGATACCCAAACCAAGATAATATTACATGGCAAGGCAAATGAACACATGAAATTCCTTATGTTGTTTTATAATTGTAACGAATGGATTTTTATTTTCAAACTGATATTTGTGCATCTTTTATTAGGCCTTGAACAAATACCTAATTTTTTTTATCAAATATAAGAGCCAGTGCAGGCACATCAACTGAGTTTCATTATGCAGCAGAAGAAATGATGGAAATCAAGACAAACAAATAAAACAAGGTAAATATTTTTTTTTCCATCTAGAAAAGTGGACATGTTCATGACAAGATAATCATACCTTCAGAAAAACACTCGCTTTCATTCTTCGAAGAAGATCCACATGCTGGACCATTATTCAAGAATGAAACTTACAGTATATTATGGTCTTAAGGGTATGGTCCAGACAAATCAGTTATTGGACCTAAAATTCAAACAATCCACAATTCAAGATGAAAGTTCTTATCACCACAATACAGATATGAAATTGTTAAAATCCAAAACAGCTGATGAAAAACAAAAGGAAAAAAAATATATATAGAAAATAGAAAATAGAAAATAGACTAGAATACTTTTATTAAATAGTTCAACACAAATAATCAATCAAGAAAATAGATCATCGATAGTATATAAGATGTTTCAAAAGATACTTCTGTTAAGTACCTTTTAAAGATTTTCCTGTGAATTCCGTTCATCCTTCATCCCAAAATCTGCCTATTTCTTTAATCCATCATCCATGCATATACACAACCCTCGATTTACTTTCAATGTGAGATAAGTTGTCAAAGAAGCATATGTACAATAATTATAAAAACTAGGCTTACAACACTGAGCAGGACAAGATAATCTGCAAGCAAAGAGCGCATCCAAAACCTTGGCTAATCAGCAGCATGTAGGCCTGAAACAAGAGCTCCATGCATTGTGAGAGAATATGCAGATTGCGCTAGCACTGAATTACCAGATATAAGAGACGGCAACTAAGTTAGGGGAATAATTCAGTAGGTACTTTGTCAGCGGACATGGCCAATTCTGGCATTAATCATCATCATGATGCATTTCATCTCTAAAGGAAGGTCTGCCTGCTAGCTCCTGCCCAACTGAGCCAATCTATCTGCACCCACCTTGCTTTCTCTGTATGCATGTGCCATTTGATACTAAAGCTTGCGAGTTCCTGATCAGCTAGGTCTCCTAGGATATACTAGAGCTTCTGTGAACAGAAGACATGGTTATATTAATAAATCACAATATCTTATGGCCCCTAACCATGCATTAGTGGCCCACAAATGGATTGACCAAAAAGATGATCGGAGATCCAAAACCAATGGAGGATAGTGGATGAATCAGATCGTCCAATCAACATAATATTCAGTATATGCCCCATCCAGTGTGGGTCGCACGACTAGGATCTACTTACATGTACGCCACACTTAATTGGGTTGGGTTCCTACATTGGTGCTTGACTAGTGTTGTATAGGAACTTTCACACATAACGCTTTCATTCCTTTAAAATGTCAATAGCATAAATCATCCGAGCATTTAAAAAGGTGGGCCACCCATACGTATTGTTGATGACAAAATCTAGATCACCCTCCATTCGACATGGTAAATATCTAAGGAGCCTTGCTCCTACACAAACGGTGAGCAAAGGAGACCCTGGCTAAGTCGGGGGACCCCTCCAATGCCTAAGTCAGGTCAAGGGAATCTGAGTCTAAGTTGGAGAGTAATGAGAGAGTGTAAGATATTGTGTACCTGTAGAAATAGGACCTCAGAGTATTTTTACCTGACTATCAGATGGTCAGGGTCCATTAATCTCGGCGAGATTCACTCAATCAGTAGGATTTCCGGATCGTGGAGATATCGTCCGTAATCCGAGGATCGTGTAGATTGTGTAGCGTATCATGCGTATCCGCGGGCGAAGTTATCGGTCATGTTTGCTTATGGTAGTTTCTCATTTTAGCACATGAGGTATCCACGTTCCGCCCCGGCCTCGGCTCGGGACTGCTGGTTGATTCGAGTCCAAGCCGAGCTTCGGTGCGGAAGGAAGTGTGGAAGGAACGTGACTTGGTTTTATTTCTGTTGAACACTCTGGAGGTCTTTCCTCCGAGCTCCGAAGCAGACAGCGGCTCATGTCCTCGGAGGAGGAGCGTAGCTGTGACCTAATCGTGAATCCTTCAGTTGCATTTATCATTTCGGATGTTTGCGTATCCAATCAGATAAGAAAGATGTCGGTCCTCGAGATTATAAGGGACTCGAATCTTCCCATAACAGAAGCCCCCTACTCTCCGAGTTCAGATTCGGACTCGGAGAGTAATGATATTTGGAAGATCAATCGTTTCCCCTGCCACACTCTTCACGCGCGCCGCTATCATTATGACCTCTACATTCGAAGCATCACGTCCTCAGGATTTCCCGTCCATGGGCTAATCTTCAGTAGACGCGTAGCTGTGGTAAAGATTTCGAATCGCCATTCATCCTATGACCGACTGCCACGTATGCTCCGAGATACGTTCAAGCGACGCTTCCCCTGCTTGGGCTCCGTTTCTCTATCCAGAGCATGCCGCTCGATGTCAAAAGTGTACTGCCCGACAGAGCTTGAGCTAGTAGTGTGCGGCCACGTATGCCCCGCAATCGGCTCGCGACGATTCAGTTGCGGCCATCATTCCTCACCATTAATGCAAAGATTCTGTATAGCCTATATAAAGTTTCATCCTAGAAATGCTTTCCATTCTTGCATTCTGTATTTGGGTGAATATCGGAGGAGGCGATTTTCGGCGAAGGCGATTCCAATCGATAAGGGTTTTTTAGCGAGGCGATTCCGACTGAATAAAGATTTCTGGCCGAAGCGATTCCCGGTGACCGTCCAGTGAGTCTCTTTTTCTCTAAATCCCTTCCCTTCAGAATGTCGTCCGATCTGGAGACGATCCAAGATCTTTATGATGACTCCGAGCCGGGGAGCTCTGATGACGGGAGAGGGGCATCTGAAAGCCCCTTTAAAGATGTGCCTCTATACCCTCTACCCCAAAGATAGAAGGAGGCAGGGGCCCGGACTCACCGGGCTGGCATGAAGAAAGCCACCCTAGCCCCCCGAGCTCCAACCACTGAGGCCGTTAAGATGCCTGCGAATGGGCGGGCCTCAGAAGCTGTCCGAGGAGGATCCGTGCTGACGAAGTCTCAGATGGCATGGGTCCGCTCGGAGTTCGAGATCCTGGACTCTGTGCAGATAAGTGCGCCTGAGCCCCTTGACACTGCTGGTGCACCTGCTGAAGGGGAGGTCTCCATCTTTCTCTGTGCACTGCAATGTGGGCTCCACCTCCCTGTACACCCTTTTGTCCGATCCTTGACGACCTACCTGGGACTGGCTCCCGGTCATTTCACTCCCAATGCTTGGAGGGTTTTAATTTCCTCCTTTATCATCTGACGTCAAGTCGGGAATCCGAAGCTAACACCAGAGGAGTTGATAAGCCTGTACCTGGTTAAGCACGACAGCCAAGAGCCATGGTACTACTTTGCGACCCGAGGCAACAAAGGGTCGAGGCTGGTCCTGAATCTTTCATCTTCTAACAAGGACTGGAAGAACAAATGGTTATGGGCCTAGGGCGAATGGGAGGCGCCAGCGGCAGAGCTTGGAAGCTTGGCTACTCAAGTTCCCACCCGATTCGCTACACAAGGTCGGACCTTACACCTTTTCTAATTTGGTTTTGAGATGATGCTTGATGACTTTATTAACGGCTTCTACCTGTCCGTTGGATTGTGGATATCGAGGTGATGAATACGCATTTGTGATGTTGAGCCCCTGGCACATGCTTTGAAACTTGTCGTTGTCGAACTGTCTGCCGCTGTCAGACACAATAGTGCTCGGAATTCCCAATCAATCACCTTTTCTTCTATAATTTTTACAACGGGTTCCGACTCGGCCCATTTGGTGAAGTAGTCGACTGCGACGATGGCGAACTTGACTTGTGTAACGACTTGAAAATTTCCGTACTGTGGCTCGAGTACCACCTCGACCAGAAATCACTTAGGATTAAATCCTTTAGAAATTTGACAAAGTTAACTAAGTGCTAAACTAAATTAGCCATGAAATCCGTTTGAATCGCTTTAAATACGATCTGCAAGACCCAAAACTTGTAGAATCATTGACGCTAGGTTACCCTAAAGTCTAGGATCAAACTCATTACCCGGCTGCTCTCGGGAACAAATTGAAACTCCGTATCTGGTCTAGACCGCACATCGGGAGTCCGAATAATACGAAGTTAAGGAATTAGGACCGCCTCGCTGGGCTTGACAACCATCTCGAAAATCAAGTTCAGAAAGTGTTCCACGGCTATTCGCTCGAGTCCGGAGCGAGGGAGTGTGAAAACTCTTATTTTCTTTACAAAATAAATATCTTGAATAGTGATCTGGCATGTATCGCTTGCGGACATTTTATAAGCAACCAGACCGTCAGAATCTGACCCGAATACACCCTCGGATCAGGAAAAATTTCAGGAACATTTACATGTACTTGGAATTTTGGATCGAGGCCCATTGACCGTTGAACTGAATATGGTCCGCCACGCGTGATTTGGGAATCCGACCGAGGCAAAAATAGAACTCCACGTAGATCGAAGGTTAGTGAGCTTAAATCCGACTTTTGGCTCAAGGAGGGCTGCCAGAAACCCTCTTTTGAGCTGAATTAAAGCCGAATTGGATATAACCCAAGAATACTTTGAACTTAAGTCTATTACAGAGACTTTTTAGGCTATATAAGTACCTTAGGGAATCCTCTCTCACAGCCATACGAATTTGGGATAAACCCTAAGTAAGAAGAGAAAAAGAGAGAGAAAGCTAGAGAGTTGTGGGAGAATCTCCCTGCTACTATTTCTAGTCACCACACGGATTGCACCACCCCTTTCTTGCCGCTTTCCTGGTGATACCGATTCTGTTTTAAGGTAAGAAACCCTAACGCTAAATCTATTTTGGGGTATGATGGTTATAGGTTATGAAATAGCTAATCGGTTTCGCTCTTTAGGCTACAAAATCGCCGGATACGGAAGCCTAACGAACCTAGCTGATTCGTTACAATCCTAAGGTGTAAGGTGAGGACTTTAGGTATATAGGTTACATTTTTCAATGCTTTCAATGTCAGATAATGATAGATTCATGATCTGCATGTAATTGCACATGTACAAAGTGCTTTCCGTTTCCTGTTTCTATTAAAGATGCATAATATGGAATTTTACATACTCTAGGTATATGTAGAAATACCGTATACATACAAATTTTGGAAATATATTTGCCATGATTATTTATTGTATGATTATATAGTATATGGATAAAATACTTATTTGGCGAAAGGAATCGCCGTAATACATGTTTGCTTATATACACTATGCATGTTTAAATTGTGTATTCTAGAAAATACCGTATATGTATAAATTTTGGAGATGTAATTGTCATGATTATTTGCTATATGACTATGATATACACGGATAAAATACTCACTTGGCGAAAGGATAGCCCTAATGCATGTTTTACTAACATACATCATGTATGTTGAAATTGTGTATTCTAAGTGTTTGTGAAAATGCTTGTGAGAGCAAGTGCTTAGTTGTTAATGCCTTGGATAGGTGTTGAGATGGGATTCTCAACTACCTTAGAAACCTGTTTGATCTCCTCCATGTGGCTGTTTACTTTAGGCGCTCACTTAGGAAGTACATGTATTTGTATTGTTGTTTACATAGTCTTTTACAATATGCTTTATAACATGCTTTATAACATGCATTATGATATGTTGTTAACATGCTTGATTTACTTTGTCTATTATACTTTACTATACATGTTCTAAATAAGTATTGATTGAGTTTGGGATTATGTCTATAGTCCAGACATTCGGTACCAGACTTGGGATCGTGGTTGAGATTCATCTCGCCACATAAGATGTGTTTGGCGAACCCGTGTCGTACTTCGGTTGGCGATAGTGGTTGGCCACACAAAGTGCTTCTGCGCTTCATATCGCTCAACTTGTTGTGTGACCGAGCTGGCCGAGCACGTCAAGTAACCTGATATGTCTAATGTATGTTCACCATGTTTGGTCGCTAGTGCTTGAACCTAGGGTACCAAACTTACTAGTGGAATCCTGTTAACCATGGTACCTCGATCCGCTAAGACTCATGAGCTGGGCATGGTGGTATGGGACACCGTGGTCGAGCTGTCGGCATACGCTGGGGCCACGTGCCTCCCCGTTGTGACCAGTGAGCAACCAGACTCGTGAGCCGATTATGGTGCTATGGGACACTATATTCGTGCTGTCGACCTACATTGATAAGGTGATGGGGGAGCAGTGTAACCTTTGTCCGTAACAGCCCTGACAGCCCTTTGTAGTGACCTCGAGCATACTCTGAAATCGCAGTGAGCCTTAGGGTTTTGCTGCGGTATATAGAGTATGAACTAGGCCTATTTCTGTATTATGATGAATCGTTTAAGAGGTGATGGGGGAGTGGTGTAACCTTTGTGCGTAACAGCCCTGACAGCCTTTGCAGTGACCTAGAAAACACACCATCGTCTGATATTAACTAGGACAGACGACCCTAGAATGGATCATGTTTGGGAATGATACAAGGGAGGTACCTTAGTTTCCCAATCCTGCTGTCTGAAATGGACTAATTAAAAACTCGGTAATCATGCTCATCATGCATTGCATGTGCCTGGAAGATGTGGAGCACTGAGGGATGAAAGCATGCTGCGAACATGAGATGGTGTCGCACGAGGGAGGGTGTGGTGAGGGCATCCATCATACCTGCATCCATACTTGCATTAATAAGAGTAGTTAGGAGTGTTTGATTTTACTGCTTTATCATTACTGCTTGACTGTATTGATAACATGTTAACCTATGCTTTATTGTTCCACTGAGTTAGCTACTCACTCCCACGTTACAGGACGGTGTTGCGCACACCAACCAGACTCTGTCTCAGGTTTAGACGAGCCGACGACTCAGGAGGCGGAACCTGATTATGACGAGGACCAGGAGGAGTTCTCTTATATGCAGTACTCTGGCGGCTTCGACTAAGTTGCCATGATCGACGGGTTTTGCAGGGATTGTTACTTAGTTTAATTTTTAACATTGAGTTCATAAACAAACATATGTATATGGTGACTCAGATGGGTTCATACTCTGGAGAATGAAGTGATTTTGTTTCTTTACATACATGTATATGCAGTTCAGTCTTCTGCTTGCCTTTATACAAATAATCTGGAGTATGAATTACTATTTTTGGTATAATCTCACTCATGTTTATTGCTCGAACATAGACAACATTTAATCAGCATTATTTATGTTGCATAAGTGATGCGTTGGAACTCGGGAGTTGAGTTATAATAGACCCCCGATTTTCAGGGTTATACAAGTTGGTATCAAAGCATGATTTTGATTAAATCGGACCTGAGTTATGTTCCCACGACGTACGCTGACACATTACAACTTAGGAGGGTGCGAGAAAAATATAGAAACAGTCCTAGGTTTCCCGTTTTCGCCATTTGGCGAAGTTCATCAAAAAGGGACATTTTGATCGAGTTTGTACTCGATCCTGATCGCACATATCGATCCCAAATTACTTCTAGGCCATCTATGGATGAGTCTAGATCACAATCCACCCAATTTCAACCGTTGAAAATCGGTAAAGGTCAGTCTAGATTGGAAGTTTCTCGAAACCACCCGATCTGGAACAGGATAGTGTCGTGGGCCTCCCCACTTAAATACATTAGGACCCAGGGTCGAACCAAGGTGCATTTGGCACCTTGGGATGGTGGAGGACACAACCCCACCGCGGCGACGCGGCGCCGGGCAAGGCGGACCGCGGTCACCGCGGCGTGCCGCGGTCGGGTGGCTCTGCTGGTGTTGGGCCGGGCCTAGGAATGGTCGGCCCGACCTCCACACACGTGTGGTGTGTGTGAAATGTGATGGGGTTTCCTATTTCTAGGTCTGAAGCACCCCTCTCTCTCACATCTTTCCTTCCAAACGCCCTTCCCTTCTACTTTCGATTTTCTCTCTCAACCCTTTCCCCTAATATGCCAATCCACCATTTTCGGCCATGATCCACCCACTCCCATCGATCACAGCAGCCCTAACGTCCTACCTTTCCCCTTTCTTCCATGTTTAAGCTCTCACACCTCCCATTCAAAGTTCAAAACCGTGTAACTGCCTAACCCATCCCATTCCTCCCTTGTTCCTTCTTCATTCCTTGTCCTTTGTGTCTCTTCAACACCTGTTGGGACTGTTGTTCGTGGAGAATCAAAGAAGACAGCCCCTTTCTCTCTCCTTCCTTCATTTCCATGGCCCTTTTCGAGTTGATTACGGCCATTTTCTCCATTTCCTCCATCCTCTCTCTCATGGGAAAGAGGAAAACCGCTGCTGATGACGCTGGCCCAAGCAGCCCAGCCCATTCCAAAAGAAGGGCTGACGACGTGGCCGGCACTAGCACCGTTCGGGAGTTTAGGTCGAAGTGAGACCTGGATCCTCAACATCCGGTCAGAAATGCCTATCCGATAGGCGTTGAATATGGTCATTTTGCTGGCCGTAAGATCGTGTTTGAAGTTCACGTGGATGAGAGAATGTTTGGGCTACACCCGATGATGGACCACTTGGTGGATATCGGATGAAATTCTATATTTGACGGTGAGTCCCCTGCATGTGAGAACACGGTTCGTGCCTTCTACGCCCACATCATAGACCCATCATTGGAGCCTCTTCAGTTCACTGTCTCTGTGAGGGGCATAAGGCGCACAATCATTGTGGATGAGGTGGTTCGGATCACGAAGATCCCACGTGGTCAAGTGCTTCCTAATGACTTCTCCAGAAGTGCGAGGGAAAGGGATCGCCGCACGCGATACCTTTGTGGTCGACGGGTTGCTTGGACGCGAGGAAACTGTATTGCGGCGACAAAGTTGGCCGAGGACTTCTGTTTACTCCACCACATTTTCACATATAATGTGTACCCACGGTCGGGTAACCGTACGGAGTGTACGCGGTTGATGGTGGACTTTCTGTACAAGATGGGAAACGGGGACAACTTATGCCTGCCCACGTTCATCCTATTTCAGATAGTCCAGGTTGTTCGATCTGTCAGGAACGACCTTTCGCTCCCATTTGGCCGCCTAATCTGCAGGATGGCTCATAATATCGGCTATAGGTTGAACATGGAGGACCTTGCACCAGTCCGAGTCATAAGCGAGGCGACACTTAATAATATGAAGATCGGCCCTCGATAGCGGCAAGCTCGACTCGACGAGTCTAGAGATGAGTCAGAGTGAGGAGAGTGTTGACCTCGAGGCAGGAAGCGATGAGGAGGGCGGCGATGATGTACAAGAAGAGGAAGATGAGGCTCAGGATACTGAGGAGAGCTCTCCTCCTGATGCTCCTGAGTCGGACACTGCTCAGGCAGCGAGAGAGGCTCGTATGGTTCACATTGAGGAGAACCAGGCCGCCCTGCGGCAAGAGATTGGACAGGTTCGGGCTGAGCTTGGTGAGACCCGAGCCAAGCTTGAAGTGACCGAAGCCTACATGAAGAGGAGCTTTAAAAAGGTGTCTCGTACATTGAAGGTCATCCTGTGCTGTGTACAGGACAAGAATGCTCCTCCTCCATCGCCTGACTCGGATGCCTAGTCATCCAAGTTGTTATGTGTGGTTGTTTTGGTTACCACATTAGGCGGTTTATGTTTTCATGTTGATGATCTAGTAGTTAGTAATCTGCTTTAAGTGTTTGATGTTGTGGATGTAATTGGTTTGCATGTAATTTCTGTCATGATTCATGTATCTTTGTATTCCATGTATTATGACAATTTTGGGTAAATGACAAGCATGCAGCCTCTTTTTCTATGAGATGTGTGGAATACTTTAAGTGCTTGAATAATGTGTTGCTATGATTTATCTCACGTACATTGCACCCTATGTTGTATAGGGCATGCCGCGGTAGTATACGCGGAGCACGACACCTCTCTTGCTTACTGACTCTATGGACCAGACTCCTTCCCGCAGGGGTGGTCCTACGGGCCAGGGTTCTGGCTCTGATCAGCCTCCTGCTAGTCCTACTGGTGGGCTGCCACCTTATACACCCCCGGTTCGCGAGCAGCACTGGGCATCTTCGTCCTCAAGCATGACCCACAGGCTGTTCCACCTCCTGACAGGTTCGAGCAGATGATGATGCTGATGCAGCAGCAGCATCAGCAACTTCTAGTAGTTTTGTCGGCTCAGGGTGGCAGTGCGGCTCCACCTTCACCGTCTACACAGCCAGAGACCGCTAAGCCTCCTGCTCAGGCTGAGGCTACACCTCCCCCTACGCCTTATGTACCCCCTACTGGAGTTGTCGGTACACGCGACCTACTCGAGCAATTCCAACGCATGAGGCCTCCCTCATTTATGGGTTCTCACAGACCCAAGGAGGCGGAGTTTTGGCTAGACCGCATCTCCAAGATGCTTCGGATGCTGCACTGTACTGAGGCAGAGCAGGTGGAGTTGACAACTTTCATGTTCGAGAGGGAGGCCAGTTTGTGGTGGGATAGCTTGCTGCGGTCTGTCGCAGAGGATTATGTGTGGACGTGGGAGGCATTTGAGTTCAGGTTCCACGAGAAGTATTACCCGTAGACCTACAAATATGAGCGGGAGAATGAGTTTCTACGCCTCAGGCAGGGAGGCATGACGGTTACTGATTATGAGCACTGCTTCATAGAGTCGGACCGCTTTGTCCCGACTATCCTTGTCAACGAGAAGATGCGGATGCGTCGTTTTTCTGGAGGTTTGCGACCTGATATACGGTCGAAGATATGCTGTATCAGTATACCTACTTATGCGGCGCTGGTTCACATGTCTATGACGGCCGAGCAGGATGTGGATCGGTTGGCTCGTTCTCGTAGTACTATGGTTCTGAGACCACGACCGGAGGTACAGAGCAGGCCTATCCTAGGCAAGGAGCCTCGTACGGACTCGCCTCCCAGGATCGCAACGCCAGTGGCTCCGATGAGGCGCCCTATTGTGACCTGTACGTATTGCGGGAAACAGGGTCACCCTATTGGGAGTTGCTTCGCGTGGATGAAAGATAGTGGGTTCTCTCCGCCGCAGATGATTGGTCGTTCTCGCTCACAGGCATTATCGACTCCACCTTTACAGACTGTCCCTACTCATCCTTCCTTCCGACCTCCTGTATCACGCTTCAGGCCGCCTCAACGACCCTTGGTTCCACAGCCGAACCATCAGCAGCAGGCTCGAGTGCATACGCTTGTTGCTGAGGCATCTGAGACGTCGATTTCGGCCTCGACGGCTTTTGAGGGTACGACTCACATTCACGGTACTTTCGTTTCCTTGTTGGTGGACACTGGATCCACTACTTCTATTATTTCATATGGGGCGGTTAAGCGTCTAGCTTTACGTACTACTCCCACGAAGGGAATGAGACTCACTACGGCCACTGGGACTTTTTCGGATGTCGCACGAGTATGTGAGGGTTGCTCCGTGGATTTGGGTAGCAAGACAGTACTCGTCGACCTCATTGTTGCTCCGTTATGGCACTACGACGTTATCCTCGGTATGGACTGGCTCACTAAGATGAGGGCAGAAATAGATTGTGATACTCGGGTCGTGACGACCTATGGAGCTGACGGCACAGCTTTCACGTTTCCAGTGCGGGTCAGTTGGCCCTGTCGTGTTGGCTGTTATACTGCTTTATTAGCACCGATTGATGGTCCGACATTAGAAGATACGCTGGTGGTTCGGGAGTTTACAGATGTGTTTAAGATGATTCCTGGTTTGCCACCTCGGCGCGAGATTGACTTCACCATTGATCTTACGCCTGGTGCGACACCTATCTCTTTGCCGACATATCGTCTGCCTCCATGTGAGATGGAGGAACTGCGTAGGCAGGTTGACGAGCTGGTAGAGAAGGGTTTTATACGACCTAGTGTGTCTCCTTGGGGAGCACCTGTACTATTTGTGAAGAAGAAGGACGGGTCACTACGGTTATGTATTGATTACCGTAGGTTGAACCAGGTCACGGTGAAGAACAAGTATCCTTTGCCCAGAATAGATGATCTGTTTGATTAGTTGAGGGGGGCGATGTATTTTTCGAAGATTGATCTGCAGTTGGGGTATCACCAGTTGCGCGTCAGAGATGAGGACGTGCAGAAGACGGCTTTCAGGACGTGCTTTGGGCACTACGAGTTTCTAGTGATGTCGTTCGGCCTTACGAACGCACCAGCCATGTTCATGGACCTGATGAACCGGGTATTTCGGCCATTCCTTTACCGATTCGTCATCGTCTTTATTGATGACATTTTGATATACTCTACGAGTGGGGAGAAGCATGAGAAGCACCTGAGAGCGGTGTTGGGTACGTTGAAGAAGAACCAGTTGTTCGCACAGTATAAGAAGTGCGACTTCTGGCAGGAGGAAGTCAAGTTCCTCGGACATGTGGTGTCCAAGGATGGGATAGCAGTGGACCTTGCTAAGGTAGCCGCGGTTCAGGATTGGCAGCAGCCTGGCTCGGTTACTGAGGTGAGGAGTTTCCTCGGTCTGGCAGGGTATTACAGACGCTTCATTCGGGATTTCTCGAAGATTGCCAGGCCGTTGTCTCAGTTGACACGGAAGGACCTGAAGTTCGCCTGGAATGAGAAGGCGGAAGCAGCTTTCAAGGAGCTGAAGGACAAGTTAACATCCGCCCCTGTGCTAGTATTGCCAGAGCAAGGGGAGAAATACACGATATAGACTGACGCGTCTCGCGTTGGTTTGGGTTGTGTCCTGATGCAGAAGGACAGGGTGATTTCGTATGCCTCGAGACAATTAAGGAAGCACGAGGAGAATTACCCTACACATGACCTGGAGTTAGCAGCTGTTATTTTTGCATTGAAGCTCTGGAGACATTACCTCTACGGAGAGGAGTTCGATCTTTTCTGCGACCACAAGAGCCTTAAGTACATATTCACGCAGCGAGACTTGAATATGAGACAACGCCGATGGATAGAGACCTTGAAGGACTTCAAGTTCAAGGTTTCCTACCATCCTGGCAAGGCAAACCTTGTGGCAGACGCGTTGAGCCGTAAGAAGGCTATAGCATTTGCGGCTCCGTTGATGATAGCTGAGTGGGACATGGTGGAGTTCGTGCGGGACTTCGAGTAGAGACTCACTGTGGAGGAGTCATTTGAGTGTGTTGCGCACGTTCGGGTGCGACCACTTATTGACGACAAGATCATTGAGGCCCAGGAGGGCGATGAGCGGTTGTCTGAGCTTCGAGAGCAAGCTAGCGACGCCGAGGACTCCGAGTGGAGAGTTGGTTCTGATGGGGGTCTACGATTCCGTGGCCGCCTATGTGTTCCTGATATTCCTGACTTGAGACAGGAGCTTCTCGAGTCTGCTCATAACTCGAAGCTTGCGATGCATCCTGGTAGCACGAAGATGTACTAGGATATGAGACGGTCGTATTGGTGGGATAACATGAAGGCCCACATCGCTGAGTTCGTTTCTCGATGTCTGACGTGCCAGCAGGTCAAGGCAAAACACCGCCGACCTCCTGGACTACTTCAGCCCATGCCCATAGCAGAGTGGAAGTGGGACTTCATCTCCATGGACTTCATATCCGGGTTGCCGAAGACAAGGAAGGGACACGATTCCATTTGGGTGATTGTGGACCGGTTGACCAAATCGGCCCATTTCCTCCCTATTAGAGTCACGAACTCTGCAGACGAGTTGGGTAGACTGTACATCAGAGAGATTGTGCGTCTGCATGGGGTTCCACTTGAGATTGTGTCGGACAGAGACACTCGGTTCACATCTATCTTCTGGACTCGTATCCAGGAAGCGATGGGTGTGAAGTTGAAGTTCAGTACGGTGTTTCATCCTCAGACTGATGGGCAGATAGAGTGGGTGAATCAGATTCTGGAGGATATGTTGCGAGCATGTGTATTGAACTTCAAGGACGGTTGGGATGACTGTCTTCCTTACGCAGAGTTCGCCTACAACAATAACTTTCAGGCGAGTATTGGTATGGCGCCATATGAGGCCCTGTATGGTCGCCCTTGTGGGGCACCGCATTGTTGGGTGGAGGTTGGTGAGCGTAATCTGATTGGCCTGGAGTTGGTACAGACGACTACAGAGAAGATCGACATTATCACGCGTCGACTTCTTACAGCGCAGAGCAGGCAGAAGAGTTACGCCGATACAAGGCGGCGACCGCTTGAGTTTGAGGTCAGAGATCATGTATTCCTCCGAATTTCATTTATTAAGGGAGTCTTTCAGTTTGGGAAGAAGGGGAAGCTCACACCGAGGTTTATCGGTCCGTTTCAGATACTAGATCGAGTGGGTGATGAGGCGTATCGTCTCGCTTTGCCCACGCCACTTGCAGCTGTACACAACGTATTTCATGTATCTATGCTGAAGAAGTACGTTCCTGATCCTTCACATATCATCAGATGGGAGCAGGTACAGCTGAACGAGGATGCTACGTATGAGCTGCACCCGACGCGTGTCCTTGACAGGAAGGAGCAGGTACTGCGTAGCAAGGTCATTCCACTTGTGAAGGTATTATGGACGCATCATTCAGAAGAGGAAGCTATGTGGGAAACGGAAGCCGAGGTCAGAAAGAATTACCCTCAGATTCTCGAGGAGTACGAAAAGGTCAAAATTTCGAGGACGAAATTTTTGTTTAAGGGGGGTAGATTGTAACGACTTGAAAATTTCCGTACTGTGGCTCGAGTACCACCTCGACCAGAAATCACTTAGGATTAAATCCTTTAGAAATTTGACAAAGTTAACTAAGTGCTAAACTAAATTAGCCATGAAATCCGTTTGAATCGCTTTAAATACGATCTGCAAGACCCAAAACTTGTAGAATCATTGACGCTAGGTTAACCTAAAGTCTAGGATCAAACTCATTACCCGGCTGCTCGCGGGAACAAATTGAAACTCCGTATCTGGTCTAGACCGCACATCGGGAGTCCGAATAATACGAAGTTAAGGAATTAGGACCGCCTCGCTGGGCTTAACAACCATCTTGGAAATCAAGTTCAGACAGTGTTCCATGGCTATTCGCTCGAGTCAGAAGCGAGGGAATGTGAAAACTCTTGTTCTCTTTACAAAATAAATATCTTGAATAGTGATCTGGCATGTATCACTTGCGGACATTTTATAAGCAACCAGACCGTCAGAATCTGACCCGAATACATCCTCGGATCAGGAAAAATTTCAGGAACATTTACATGTACTTGGAATTTCGGATCGAGGCCCACTGACCATTGAACTGAAAATGGTCCGCCACGCGTGATCTGGGAATCCGACCGAGACAAAAACAGAACTCCACGTAGATCGAAGGTTAGTGAGCTTAAGTCCAACTTTTGACTCAAGGAAGGCCCCCAGAAACCCTCTTTTGAGCTGAATTAAAGCCGAATTGGATATAACTCAAGTATACCTTGAACTTAAGTCTATTTCAGAGACTTTTTAGGCTATATAAGGACCTTAGGGCATCCTCTCTCACAGCCATACGAATTTGGGATAAACCCTAAGTAAGAAGAGAGAAAAAGAGAGAGAAAGCTAGAGAGTTGTGGAAGAATCTCCCTGCTACTATTTCTAGTCACCACACGGGCTGCACCACCCCTTTCTTGCCGCTTTCCCGGTGATACCGACTCTGTTTTAAGGTAAGAAACCCTAACCCTAAATCTGTTTTGGGGTATGATGGTTATAGGTTATGAAATAGCTAATCGGTTTTGCTCTTTAGGCTACAAAATCGCCGGATATGAAAGCCTAACGAACCTAGCTAATTCGTTGCAATCCTAAGGTGTAAGGTGAGGACTTTAGGTGTATAGGTTACGGTTTTCAACGCTTTCAATATCAGATAATGATAGATTCATGATCTGCATGTAATTGCACATGTACAAAGTGCTTTCCGTTTCCTGTTTCGATTAAAGATGCAAAATATGGAATTTTACATACTCTAGGTATACGTAGAAATACCGTATACGTACAAATTTTGGAAATATATTTGCCATGATTATATTGTATGATTATATAGTATATGGATAAAATACTTATTTGGCGAAAGGAATCGCCGTGATACATGTTTGCTTATATGCACTATGTATGTTTAAATTGTGTATTCTAGAAAATACCGTATATGTATAAATTTTGGAGATGTAATTGTCATGATTATTTGCTGTATGACTATGATATACACGGATAAAATACTCGCTTGGCGACAGGATAGCCCTAATGCATGTTTTACTAACATACATCATGTATGTTGAAATTGTGTATTCTAAGTGTTTGTGAAAATGCTTGTGAGAGCAAGTGCTTAGTTGTTAATGCCTTGGATAGGTGTTGAGATGGGATTCTCAACTACCTTAGAAACCTGTATGATCTCCTCCATGTGGCTGTTTACTTTAGGCGCTTACTTAGGAAGCACATGTATTTGTATTGTTGTTTACATAGTGTTTTACAATATGTTTTATAACATGTTTTATAACATGCTTTATGATATGTTGTTAACATGCTTGATTTACTTTGTCTATTATGCTTTACTATACATGTTCTAAATAAGTATTGATTGAGTTTGGGACTATGTCTATAGTCCAGACATTCGGTACCAGACTTGGGATCGTGGTTGAGATTCATCTCGCCACATAAGATGTGTTTGGCGAACCCGTGTCATACTTCGGTTGGCGATAGTGGTTGGCCACACGAAGTGCTTCTACGCTTGATATCGCTCAACTTGTTGTGTGACCGAGCTGGCCGAGCACGTCAAGTAACCCGATATGTCTAATGTATGTTCACCATGTTTGGTCGCTAGTGCTTGAACCTAGGGTACCAAACTTACTAGTGGAATCCCGTTAACCATGGAACCTCGATCCGCTAAGACTCATGAGCCGGGCATGGTGGTATGGGACACCGTGGTCGAGCTGTCGGCCTACGCTGGGGCCACGTGCCTCCCCGTAGTGACCAGTGAGCAACCAGACTCGTGAGACGATTATGGTGGTATGGGACACTATATTCGTGTCGTCGGCCTACATTGATAAGGTGATGGGAGAGTGGTGTAACCTTTGTGCGTAATAGCCCTGACAGTCCTTTGTAGTGACCTTGAGCATACTCTGAAATCGCAGTGAGCCTTAGGGTTTTGCCGCGGTATATAGAGTATGAACTAGGCCTGTTTCTGTATTGTGATGAATCGTTTAAGAGGTGATGGGGGAGTGGTGTAAGCTTTGTGCGTAACAGCCCTGACAGCCTTTGCAGTGACCTAGAAAACACACCATCGTCTGATATTAACTAGGACAGACGACCCTAGAATGGATCATGTTTGGGAATGATACAAGGGAGGTACCTTAGTTTTCCAATCCTGCTGTCTGAAATGGACTAATTAAAAACTCGGTAATCATGCTCATCATGCATTGCATGTGCCTGGAAGATGTGAAGCACTGAGGGATGAAAGCATGCCGCGAACGTGAGATGGTGTCGCACGAGGGAGGGTGTGGTGAGGGCATCCATCATACCTGCATTCATACTTGCATTAATAAAAGTAGTTAGGAGTGTTTGATTTTACTGCTTTATCATTACTGCTTGACTGTATTGATAACATGTTAACCTATGCTTTATTGTTCCACTAAGTTAGCTACTCACTCCCACGTTACGGGACGGTGTTGCGCACACCAGTCAGACTCTGTCTCAGGTTTAGACGAGCCAACGACTCAGGAGGTGGAGCCTGATTATGACGAGGACCAGGAGGAGTTCTCTTATATGCAGTACTCTGGCGGCTTCGACTAGGCTGCCAGGATCGACGGGTTTTGCAGGGATTGTTACTTAGTTTAATTTTTGACATTGAGCTCGTAAATAAACATATGTATATGGTGACTCAGATGGGTTCATACTCTGGAGAATGAAGTGATTTTGTTTCTTTACATACATGTATATGTAGTTCAGTCTTCTGCTTGCCTTTATACAAATGATCTGGAGTATGAATTACTATTTTTGGTATAATCTCACTCATGTTTATTGCTCTAACACAGACAACATTTAATCAGCATTATTTATGTTGCATAAGTGATGCGTTGGAACTCGGGAGTTGAGTTATACTCGACCCCCGATTTTCAGGGCGTTACAACTTGTCCCTTTCCTATGGGTAGGGGGCCAATGATGTCAATCCCCCACTGAGCTAATGGTCATGGACCGCTCATGGGAGTAATTTCTTCTGCAGGTTGCCTCGTCACAGCCGCATAGCGCTGGCATTTATCATACCTTTGAACGTAGTTTTTCGAGTCTTCCCTGAAGGTCGGCCAAAAATATCCTTGTTGGAGTATCTTCAAGGCCAGGGCTCGGCTACTAGAGTGGTTTCCACAGATTCCTTCGTGAATCTCCCGAATCACATAATCTGCCTCGTCGGGTCGGATGCACCTGAGATAGGGCTGAGAATGCCCCTTCTTATATAGGGTACCGTCCAGAACGACGTACCGTGCCGCTAGGACCCTCAGGTGCTTGGCTTCCAGCTTATCCGAGGGGACCTCGCCAGACGTGAGGAAGCCATAGATCGAGTCCATCCAGCTCGGAGCATTGTCTATTAGGTTGACAGTTTTCTTCTCTGTCAGGTTGATGTTAGGATGTTCTATGAACTCCACAGGAATGATTCGCGGGATCTTCCCTTCCATGGCCGAAGCTAGCTTTACTAGGGAATTGGCTCATGAATTTTCGGCTCTGGGGATCTTATGGATGGTGCAGCTCCAGAATCTTCCGATTAACTTTCTTGCCTCGTCTAGATATGCAATCATTCTAGTTTCCTTAGCTTCATACTCGATGGAGATGTGGTTCATTACCAGTTGGGAATCACATCGGACCTGGAGAGACTGGACTCCCAGACATGCTGCCAGTCTGAGTCCTGCCAGTAGAGACTCGTAATCCGCCTCATTATCCACATCATTGTTAGAAGCCTTGAAGCCAATCTAATCGTGTAATGGATGGGCGTGGAATCGGGAGCAATCAAAACAATTCCTGCTCCGGCACGCTTGGCATTGGATGAACCATCAACATAGAGGACTCATCCTTGTTCTGATACCGTCTCGGGACTACAAGGGGGATCAGGCGAAGAAGTCGCCTTGGTTTCTAGCTGATCTTTTTTCCTTCTAAGGTGGTAAATTCAGTGATGAAGTCAGCCACTACTTGGCCCTTAATCACTGTCTTTAGTCGGAACTGAATGTCGAACTCCCCGAGTTCGATGGCCCACTTAGTCAACCGACCTGACACCTCGGGCCTCTGGAGGACTTGCTTGAGGGGAGAATCAGTGAACACCACGATGGAATGAGCTTGGAAGTATGGACGTAACCTCCGAGCCGAGACGACGAGGCTGAGTGCTAGCTTCTCCAGAGCCGGGTATCTTGACTCGGCAGGTACCATGGCCTTACTCACGTAATACACAAGATGTTGTTTACCTCCTTCCTCTTTAATCAGGGCTGAGCTGATAGCTGAGGTTGAGACTGCAATGTATAGGAACAGGGGCTCACCTTCTTCGGGCTTAAACAGTAGGGGCGGTGAACCTAAATACTGTTTGTGCTGCTGAAAGGCCTGTTCGCATTCCGACGTCCATTCTGCCTTCTTATGACCCTTCAACTGTTGAAAGAAGGGGAGGCATTTGTCCGTATCTCTGGATATAAATCGTCTGATCGCTGCCACTTGTCCAGTGAGGCATTGTATCTCCTTGACAGTCCGAGGCGAGCTCATATCGAGGAGTGCTTTGATTTTATCAGGGTTTGCTTCAATGTCTCTCTGGCTGACTTGAAACCTGAGGAATTTGCCAGATCCGATTTCGAAAGCACACTTCGCAGGGTTGAGCTTCATTTGATACTCTCAGAGGATGGTGAAAGTTTCTCCCAGATCTGCCAGGTGGTTGGACGATTTAACGCTTTTTACTAGTATGTCATCGACGTACACTTCCATGGTATGTCCAATCTACTTAGCGAACATCTGATTCACCAGCCTTTGATATGTGGCCTTAGCATTTTTCAGGCCAAATGGCATGACCCAGTAACAGTAGAGTCCCTTGTCGGTGACAAAGGTAGTCTTCTGCCTGTCTGGGGGATGCATCGCTATCTAGTTATACCTAGAGTAAGCATCTAGGAAGGAAAGTAGCTCATGTCCTGTTGTGCTCTCCACCAGCTGATCAATCCGATGCAACGTGAAGCTATCCTTCGGACATGCCTTATTCAAATCCAAGTAATCTATGCAGACCCGCCATTTTCCGTTGGCTTGCTTGATGAGGACTACATTTGCGATCCAATCAGGATAATGCACTTCCTCTATGAAGTCGGTGTTGAGCAGGATGGAGACTTCGTCGGCTATGGCTTCATATCGCTCGGCATCAAACGATCTCCTTTTCTGTTTCACCGATTTGTGGTCTGGATCCACATTTAGTCGGTGGACCATGACATCCGGAGAGATCTCGGGCATATCTTCATGCGACCATGCGAAGACGTCCCTGTGCTGCCGCAGGAAGGCTAGTATTTCATACTGTTGCTCAGTGTTCAATGATGTTCCGAGCTGAACAGTTCTGCTCAGGCATGTCTCATCAAGTGGTACTTTCTCCAGGTCTTCCACAGATGAGTTCTCCGCGGGTCCTCTGGGATCCAGAACGTTGATGGTAAGCGTATGTTTCACTGACCCTTTCTTCACTGCTATCGCGTAGCATCTTCAGGCTTCGCGCTGATTGCCTCGAAGGTAACCTATCCCGCCCTCAACGGGAAACTTCATTATCAGGTGATAGGTGGAGATGACTGCCCTTATTGCATTGAGAGAAGGTCTGCCTAGGATGACGTTATGTACAGATGGCATATTGACAACTAGGAAGTCCACCATGAGGGTGACTTGGTGTTGTCCTTCTCCTGCAATCACAGGGAGGGAGATGGCTCCCTCAGAGATCACCCTTTCTCTGGCAAAGCCGTGCAGGGGGGTCTTCACAGGTCTGAGGTGTGACTTTGGAACCCTCATTCTTTCGAAAGCCTCAGAGTAGATTACGTCGGCTGAACTTCCGGTGTTGATCAGGATGCGGTACACCTTGTGGTTGGCTATAGTCATAGTAACCACTAGGGCGTCGTTGTGCAGATGTTGGATCCCCCGCACATCATCTTCGAAGAAGGTCATGCTGCACGGACTGACACGGAGTTCTTTGCTCGGCCGCTCGGTGTTCACTCCCCAAGTATAGGGTTTCGAGTTGATCGGATGGCGGGAAATATGTGATCTTGCATTTTGCACCAATTTCAGGCCTCTTTATCGTGCTTTCCTCAGATCCCAGGCGTGTATATTCTTCACCATTGGTTTTCTGGAGTACAGCTCGTGCTCTGGTAATTTTGGAGCGTCAAGTCTATGCTTTTAACATCATTTTGTTATACACGCTCCTAATTTCCTCCTGTAACAAAAACACGGGTAAAATCTGGCATTAAATATTATCATGTATGTAAAATCAAGTAATTACTGGGGTCTGATATGCAATATTTGACCCTGATCACAACCCCCAACCAGCATTTTGCTAGTCCCAAGCAAAACATGCGAAAAATAATTTCAGAAATAAAAGATAATTCCTGTAAACTCAAGTGACTTGTGAACAGATAGCTTGAGGTGTGAAAATTCTAAGATTCATGATTGGTGTGTGGAATTTTTCTCTTGGAATCAAGCTCTCAGCAGATTTCATAATCAAATTTAAAATATTAATCCATTAATTTGAACATTCCTAAACATTGAGTTCCACGAGTGTATAGTATATTCTCGACGTACAATCATTAAGAGATCCAATTGTCAATTTCATGATATCTTTGGTAAGTTGCCAAGCTTGAAACCAACACTTATCTCACAGATTAACTTTTCATTTTATCAACCTTTGATTTTTTATTTTTTTTTTTTTATTTATGAGCAGTAACACAAATGACGGGAATCAAATTCTCACCTATAGGGAGCAAACCTATGGCGAAAACTTGTCGCCTAACTTCTTTTTTTTTTTTTTTTTTTTTTATGAGAAATCGAATCTTCATCTATAGGGAGCAAACCTATGATGACGATTATGTGACTTAGCCTTTTAATTCTTCTTTTTACCAAGTTAATCATTCGGTTATCGAACTGAAAACTTAATGTGTAAGCGAGATGTGATATGTGAAATCATGGCTCAATCAATGTTTACAATTTCTAATCATGGATTATCATTTCAAAATTGACTGTGAAATCAAGTAGATGGCCGAATCCAAGAGTCATAAGTTACCAACATCACGTATCTTATAATGTTAAAATCATAACTATCTTTCAAAATCACTTTGAATTCAATAGAAATTCCAGAAAAAATTTTAAAAATTTCACAAATTTTGCTCAAGACCAAGAAAATACTGATTAGGTAACCTAATCTCCCACCCCCAACCTAAAATCTACATTGTCCTCAATGTAAAAGAAATAAGCATGCAATGCACATGGGACAGCGAGAATAAAAGATGAGTGATGGAAAGATAGTACCTTGATGGAGAATCAAGAAGCTTTCTCAAAAAATTTCATCATAAAAGCAAGTTAGCACAAGAGAAAGATCAACAGAAGTAAAAAAAAAAAAAAAAGAAGATCCTACCTATACCACTTTCGCAGGTGCTCTCGATTGCATTTAGCGCATGCAACAAGCCTTTAAACCCCTAGGTTACCCCTAGTGGACGAGTTGTAGTCTCGTGAGGGTTTGCAGTAATGTTACCCACAAACATTGAACTAACTAACAAGGAAAAAGAAATAAAATGAAACGCTGGGTTGCCTCCCAGGAGCGCTAAGTTTAACGTCTTCAGCCAGACAAGAACGGACCATGAATTTATTACTCTTTAAGACCAGGGTCCGCCAAATGAACTTACCTCAACACTGGTTAACCAATCCCAGACAAGTGATGTGAGTTCCCATGAGCTATGCTATCTGCAATGAGGTAACTGACACTGTCGTCAAATAAGTTAAGGACTTCTGCTCGAACAACTTCTTTCATGTTAGGATCATGCTTCCATTGCATTTTACGTGACATTTCCGCAGCATGATCCTTACATACAATGGGGCACACTCCTTGTATTTCTGTTATCTTCCGTTCAATTGCTGCCTTATATGTTCGAAGAACATTAAGCAACCTGTTCTCTTTTGCCTTCTCAGAGTTAGAAACTGTGCTGTCAGGAAGAGTCTCAGAGGGATGAAGAGGTTCCAATTTCGCTCTCCATTTTTCAGTCTCCAATATAGGAGTAGAGTCGAGCAGTGCATTGACTTCGTGGATGGGACTATCGATGTCAAAATCCATGCCCGATTGTGCTAAGCAGGTCTCAAGAGGATCTTCAAAAGATGTACGGAAGGAGTCCTGCACAAGGCTCTCGATCATGTCCACTTCAAATATGTCATCCAAATCTGCGGATTGTTGTCCTGCATTAAAAACATTGAGTTTAATATTCATGTTACCAAAAGACAACTTCATAACTCCATTTCGGCAATTTATAATAGCATTAGATGTGGCCAAAAATGGACGACCCAAAATGACTGGGATCTGACTATGAGGATTCTGAACAGGCTGAGTATCTATAACTATGAAATCCACAGGGAAATAAAATTTGTCAACCTGGATTAACACATCTTCAATAACACCACGGGGCACCTTGACAGATCTATCAGCTAGCTGTAACGTTATTTTAGTCGGTTTCAACTCACCAAGTCCTAGCTGCTCATAAACCGAATATGGTAACAAATTGACGCTCGCCCCTAAATCAAGCAATGCCTTCCCTATCTTATGATCTCCTATGCCGCAAGAAATGGTGGGAGCTCCTGGATCCCTAAATTTAGGAGGAGTGTTATGTTGAATCATGGAACTAAGCTGCTCTGCAAGGAAGACTTTCTTATGAACATTCTGCTTACGCTTTTGAGTGCATAAATCTTTAAGAAACTTAGCGTAAGGAGGGACTTGCTTGATAGCGTCAAGCAACGGGATGTTGACTTGCACTTTTTTAAACACATCCAAGATTTCATCAAAGTTGTTTCTTTTCTTCATTGGTGCCAGACGTTGAGGAAAGGGTGCTTTGGGCACGTCAGTGGCTCTTGGAGAGTCAGAGAGTTTTTGGACTTTGGATGCATTGGTGTGTCTCTCTGCTTCACCTTGATTTGATTCATCCCTAGGTATCTCTATTTTGTTGTCAATCTGTTTGCCTGACCTAAGGGTAATGATCGATTTGGCTTGCTCATGATATTGCCCTTGGTTGGAATTAGAGCCAATCTCATACTGTCCCTTTGGATTAGCCACAGGTTGGCTAGGGAACTTACCCTTCTCTCTCTCACTCAATGTGGCAGCTAGTTGACCCATTTGTACTTCCAGCTTGGCAATGGATTGCGCATTTGCATGTAAGCTTTGCTGGTTGGCTAGTAAGGTTTGTTGGGTGTCTTTTTGGAATTGGAGAGAACTCTGCATAAAAAGATGGAGTGTATCCTCAAGAGATGGTTTCCTTGATTGTGCAGGCATTTGTTGATATTGTGGAAGCTGCTGAGGTTGCATAGGAGGATTTCCAGATAGTCCTCCTTGTTGTGGTCCCTTTGCCCAAGAAAAATTTGGATGTCTGGCCCACCCTGGGTTGTATGTGTTCGAGTAAGGATCATTCCCAAGTTTTTGAAAAGTATTCATAGCATGTACTTGTTCAGAGAGAAGTTCTGGGGATGCTGCACCAGATGGACAAGACTGCATAGGATGGGCAGGACTAGAGCATATGCTACAAGCCTCGGCTTGAGTTGTTTGTGGAGGTCCATTATGCAACATCAGAGCATCAACCTTCTTTGTCAGGCCATCAATCTTGGCATGGAGATCTGGCGTGACTCCTATCTCATATATACCACCTCTCTTTTGTGGTTGGGAACTTCTGTCATCTCTATTTGAATAGTCCCATTGCTGGGAATTTTCACACAAGGTTTCAAAGAAGTTCCATGCTTCAACATCACTTTTGGTCATGAATGACCCTCCACTGGTGGCATCAACCATGCGACGGTTTTGGGGTGTCAAACCGTCATAAAAGTATTGAACCTGTTGCCACTTTTCAAAACCATGGTGTGGACATTTAAGAAGTAAGTCCTTCCATCTTTCCCAACATTCATGAAAGTGCTCTCCCTCTTTTTGTGTGAAATTAGTGATTTCTCTACGGAGAGCATTTGTTTTGTGAACAGGGAAGAACTTGTTTAAGAACTTCCTAGACAATTGGTCCCATGTAGTGATAGACCCAACTCCTAGAGAATTCAACCATGCTTTCGCCTTATCCTTCAAAGAAAAAGGAAAAAGGCGCAAACGGATCGAATCGTCTGAAAAGTTTTGAAACCTAAAGGTAGAGCAAATGTCTAGGAATTCTTTCACATGATGATATGGGTCCTCCTTGTCTAACCCATAAAAAGAAGGCAACAACTGTATGACCCCAGTCTTAAGCTCAAAGTGTGCTGCCGTGGTGGTGGGCAACACTATGCATGAAGGCGCATTGAATTGGACAGGAGCTGAATAATCTCTAAGAGCTTTAGTTCCATTCTCTTCTGCCATTTCAAATAGGACGTTTCTAAATCTTTTACGAAAAGTTCTTTCTATTTCAGGATCAAAAGGTGCTAGTTCTATATTCAGAGATCTACGTCCTAGCATAAACTATGTTATTGCAATGTAAGAAAGGAAACTAAACTAAAAAAAAAAAAAACCTAAGAGAAATAAAACTAGAACTAGAAACTATGAGATTCTAAAACAAGTTAAAACTATGTCAACAAGAATGGGAAGAAAGAACCCAGGAAAGGAGATGATTGATGTCAGAAGATTTAAGAAGCTCCTCCTTCACTTAGTAGCTTCCTTCCCCAATTCCTGTAAATAAAAACAAAAACAAATTAAGTTTCCTAAAATAATGATAGAAAAATCCTAAGCAACGGTTAATTTCTAAAAGAAAGTTTCTAAAACTAGAAAATAGAAAGTTACCAAATCCAAAGTTAGAAAGTTGAAAATTCCTAAAAATTGAAAACCTAAATCTCAAAATAGAAAGTAGAGGGGACGGGAGAATTTAGAAAGATGTTACCAATTGGAGATCTATGTTAGAATCCTGCAAAAGAAAACAAACAAGTTAGTTTCTAAAACAGAAAATCTAAAATTAGAAACTTCCTAAAGAACAAAAAAAGAAGAGTTAGTTTCTAAAAAGGAAAGAAATCCTAGAATTAGAAAGTTACTAAAAATAAAAAACTAAGTAGGTTTCTAAAAAGAAATTTCTAAAAATAGAAAGTTAGTTAAAAGAAGAATCTAAATCTAAAAATAGAAAATAAAAAAAAAAAATTAAAAAAAAGAAATTCTAGAATTAGAAAATTCCTAAAAAGTAAAATCCTAATTCTAAAAATAGAAATTAAAAAAAAATAAAGAATTTAGAAAGGGATTACCAAATTAGAAGTTTATTTCAGGACCCTACAAAATAGGAAACAGGTTAGTTTCTAAACAAAAACTCTAATCTAAAATTAGTAAACTCCTAAGACTATGAATTATGATAAGAGAGAATCTTAAATCCAATTTGGATCGAAACAATCCCCGGCAACGGCGCCAAAAACTTGTTCACTCCCCAAGTATAGGGTTTCGAGTTGATCGGATGGCGGGAAATATGTGATCTTGCATTTTGCACCAATTTCAGGCCTCTTTATCGTGCTTTCCTCAGATCCCAGGCGTGTATATTCTTCACCATTGGTTTTCTGGAGTACAGCTCGTGCTCTGGTAATTTTGGAGCGTCAAGTCTATGCTTTTAACATCATTTTGTTATACACGCTCCTAATTTCCTCCTGTAACAAAAACACGAGTAAAATCTGGCATTAAATATTATCATGTATGTAAAATCAAGTAATTACTGGGGTCTGATATGCAATATTCGACCCTGATCACTCGGCCAAGTGGATGTAGCGTTCCGGATCGAACCTTCGAGAGTGGGCTTTCCGAGCCCTGTTTGAATCTCCTTCACCGGACGTGGCCCCGAAAATGGTGCAGATTTCGGTTGGCTCTTCCGTGGTGTTATTCGGCTGTTCTTGTTGAGGGTCAAATATTATATATTAGACCCCATTTATTTTCTGCATTTATGAACATGATACGGTTTAACAGCCTATTTTAATCGCGTTTGTGTTGCAAGGTGACTTGAGGAGCTTGTACTGAAAAAGGGTGCTAAATGCATGGATTTGATGCTCTGAATTCACGAAAGCATAGGATGGACCCCAGGGGACCGAGATCGAAGAATTTACACGCCAGAGACCTGAGGAAATCACGCCACTCATGCTAAACAGGCCTGAAAGTCAGCAAGAATGAAAATTCACAGGGTTCCCACCATCCGATCGGCTCGAAACTCCATACATTTTCTAGGAGCCATAAATAAACCATTGGATATCTCGAGAAGTGACTCAACGGATAGATCAGCCCCTTAATTCCCTAAGTGGGGCCCACCTGGGTTTTGGATATGCTTCAACTTTGGGTTCAACCCCTTAAATGGAGTGATAAAATGAATGGATGGTGCAGATTTTTTTATATACATCACAGTGGACCCCACATGTATAGCATGTGCATAAACCACAAGTGCGCTGGCCATGTACCGAACTAGATGCAGCGGTCAAAGTTAGTGTTGACCGACTCCTCACGCAAAACGGCAACTGCCGTTACAGCATGTTTCTGCAACCGACTGTCGGTTGATGTTGTGGGTCCCACCCATGGTCCAAACGGGTGATCTAGACCATCCATTTGTTCCCTGAGGTGGTTACAATTCACGCCTAGGTGACAAAAGTTACAGAAGACAGCGAAGATTGGTTTTTAACCGTTCAAACACAGGTTGGACGGTAGAACAGAAAATCATGTGGGCCACATGAATAGACCGTAAAAACTATGCATTCTTAGCCAAAATTTCGTCCTGAATTCGGTGGACGGAGTAGATCTTGCACCTGACGTCAATAATGGGCCCCACCAATGTTGCAGCGTAAAGCCTGTTATACAGGCTTGGTTTCAGCGTTAGAAACTGACATTTTTTGGCCGGTTGCACAGTCAGATCATTGATCAGATGGCTGATCAAATCCGTCATCATGTAGGCCATCGAAAACAGTCCCAAGGGACGTTATTCTTTTGGAAAGGATCACAGAAACAGAGGCGTTGGGAGGCTCTGAATTTTGTTGCGTAAAAGCCTTCGCAGGCAGTTTCTAAACAGGACACAACCACATTCTCCACACGACCGCCTCTCCTTGCAAAAATTCTAGCCCATCCACCGTCTTAGCTGCTGCCTATAAGAGAGAGGGAGAACGTGAAAGGGGGGCTCATTCAATCTACGGTTGAGAGAGATATTAGTTTAGGATTTTTGTTTTCTTTTCTTTTTTACTATTTTATTTGAATTTTGGAGTGTTTTAGCTTCATCATGATTTGCTAAACCTCTTAGCTAGGGCTAAGAGGTGAAGCTTGTGACATGATGGGGTTAATCCTACGACTTTGATTCATGCAATGAACTATGTTGATTCTAGTTTTGAATAATAGGAATATTTCTAGTTTTTAATGGTTTATTGTGACTTATATTACAGTAGATATGCGATGGCTTGAGTATTTCCTTTTCCTTATTTTGATTGAGAATTTAGGAAGCCCTGTTGTTCACCATTGCCCCTTGGACATTGTTGATTGATGGAATCCTTCCTAATGTTTATACATCTTCTGATTGGTTGTAGACTGGTTTGAGTTTTGTTGTTTACCTTGTCTCATGGGCATGGATTTGTGACGGAATCATAGTTAATTCTTATACCTTTCATCTCTTTGAAAACTAAATCAAAGGAAGTTTAGATTGTGCTTTAGTGATATACCTTCCAACTGGATGAAGATGGGACTCAAAATCCAGTTGAGTTTGTGAATCAAGCGTGGATCTCCCTGATCTCTACAAGTGGATGCTCTAAATCCCTAGTTTCCTACCATTAAATTTCACAAGTTTTAGATTAGTATTCTCACCATTATTCCCTCATACTCACTTGATTTAAATTTCATCTTATTCTAGTTCCAGTTCTAGTTACTTTCAGAATACGTACAAGGTATCAGTCCCTGTGGATTCGACCTCGGTCTTACCGAGATTATTACTACATCACTACCCTATACTTGGAGTGTGAATAAGTTTTTGGTGCCGTTGCCGGGGATTGACGGTTACGTTTTTCTGAGATTAAGTAGTTTTAGGATTAGTTTAAGATTAGGATATTCTAATTTTAGATTTTTTTCTGTTTTTAGAAACTAATCTGTTTTCCTCTTTTGTAGGATTTTGACATAAACTTCTAATTTGGCAATTCCTTTCTAATTTCTCTACTTTTCTATTTTTAGAATTAGGATTTCAGTTTTAGAAACTTTCTTATTCTAGGTTTCCTTTTTAGAAACTAACTTTCTATTTTAAAAATTTTCTATTTCTAGGCTTTCATTTATTTTAGAAATTTTCTCTTTTTAGAAACTAACATTACTTTCTATCTTAAGATTAGTTTTTTTTAGAACTTTCTAACTTTAGGTTTAGAACTTTCCTAATTATTTTTTAGAATTTTTTAATTTTATTTTTAGGAACTAGTTTATTTTTAGAACTTTCCTATTTTGTTTTTAGAAACTAGGTTAGTTATTTCCCTTTTTAGAGACTCTTTCTAATTTTAGAAACTAACTCATCTTTCCTTTATTTTATTTTTAGAAACTTTCCTTTTTAGGAATTAGTTTATTTTTAGAAATTTTTAATTTTTAGGTTTAGATTTTCTATTTTAGAAACTTTCAAATTTTAGGGAACTTTACTTTTTAGAAACTAACTTAGCTTCTAGGTTTAGGGAACTTTTCTTTTAAAAACTAATTTTCTATTTCAATTGTAGGAACTTTCTAACTTTAGACTTTCTATTTTAGAAGCTAATCTTTTTTGTTTTCTTTTGAAGGATCTAAACATAGGAACTTCTCAATTGGTACTTTCCTTCTAACTTCTCCTCCTCTTACTTTCCATACTGCTGTAGGATCTTTTCTTCTATTTTTCTTAGGATTAGATTTAGATTGAGGGTTTCACCATGTATATGCACGAGTGGGAACGTTAATATGCTGAGATGGCTTTTGAGCATGCGAAACAATGCGAAGGGATGTATGATAATGATGATAGACATCCACCTGTCTCAAAATTTTTCTAAAACAATCATCGAGAATTGACCTAAGCATAACACTCCATCGGTTAGGAAGTCCTTACGCGATCATATACGGGAGAACAGTTCCACCCCACGGACAGTACGTGAGTGTTGGGGTTATCATAACTATGGGAGTGAGAATTATTATCACCCATCTGATAAAAAGAAAACAATGCGTGATTATATTATGAGTGATAATAAGTATTACCAACCATCAGATTCTCCTACATATGATCAGTATGACTATGATCAGTGGAAACATCAACATTGGAAAGATGAACCAACAACATGTTATAGTGATTATTCTCTTCGATTCCCCACCTTTGAGATTCAACCAAAATCGATCAAAGAGAATTCATTTCAAAGTGACGCAGACTCTACTGCGAACATGAGAAAATTACTAGAAGAACTTGAATCATGCCTTAATAAGTTAATGGAGGCTAATGCACCTCACCCTCAACCCAATCCAATTCTCCATACATAACCCCATACCTATGATCAATGGAACCATCAAAATTGGGAAGTTGAATCAATAATGTATCATGATAACGAGTCTCTTGGGTCCTATACCTCTAAAATCCAACAAAAAAATTATCCAAGAGAATTCACTTTAGAGTTCCATACAAAATTTGGAGCTCATTCAACAAAACACGCTCCAAAGATTTCAAGAACTTGTAAAAGATGTACAACAGTGGAGTTCACGCGATGCGACTATGGAAAATAGTGCAATTGAGAATGAAGAGTTGGATTGTATCGACGAGCACATGGTTCAATTTCATGATGAGTCGATTTCAATGATTGTCCAAAAGAATGATCAAGAGACATAGGTGTCTTTCAAATATATTGCTAGTGACACACTTCACTCACATGACACACATGATTACAATGATGAGGTAGAGGTTAGTTTATTCGAACCTCAACCCAGTCTAGGAATAGAATGTGAGGAATGTGATCTCATCCCAAGTGTGCACTACACGGAATTAGATGATGATGAGTATTGGGATTCAATCTCAAGTGTGGTCCCTGCCAATAATCAAGAGGTTCAGGAAGTTGTCAACCATAGTGATCTACTCCACCTGTCTGACATGACTGATTTAAATGTGGAGGATGAACCACTTTCAACTAACTAGTCCAACATTTGTGATGCATGTTTGGACCACTCCCCTGAATTGAATGATGATAAGATTCGGGAGATGGACGATTTACTTGGCCTGACTCTGGAATTTGAAACTACCCAGTTGAGGCTACAATCTGAGCTATACACTTTAGATGATTCAATGCCTCCACTAAGAAGCTTCAATGACCAGAGTCTTCATATCAATGCTCCCCCTATTGATCTCCAACTTGTCTGTGCCGGGCAGGAGCAAGAGAGCATGCGTTCATCCGCTTCTAGAGACGATAAAATCCTTGGGCAAATCATCACAGACTTCGATGCAGGAGACGAGTTACTCTCAGCTGAATTTTTCAATTCTTTAGACAATTGCGTGACACACTTTTCATATTCAAATGATCCTATGATTAAAGAAATAGTGGATGCCTTGTAAGAGACTATCGTGGTAATTGTTACTAACCGAGAGAACCCTTATTCTGAAGCCCCTCCTTCCCAAGACCCTGAATGTTTACCATTAAAGGAAGAGGAGCTGAAAAATTGAACCAAAGTCTGGAACTTCGGAATGTGTTGAGACTACATTACTTCCTGAGAATTCTTCTAAATTTTATCTACCTGTAGTCTCTGATTCACCACGGGATACTAACGTTGAAACTTCTTTTGTCACAGGTGAATCATATATACTTTGGATACCTCAATCAACTCAACGAAAAATTTCTTATGAGGTATATAAGTTTCTTTGAAAAGTCATGCTCCAGGGCGTCCAAGCTTATTGCAAAAAGGGCTTTTGAATGATCCTGTTGAGAAACTTACTAAGAAACTTATCAAGATATTGGCCGGAAGAGGAACCTTGCGGCATGACTCAGTAGTTTTTTTTTTCCTGCTTTCATAGGACTAGGGTAGTTTGCTTTATGTTGTTATAGGATAGACGGTTTTATACCATTAGGTTAGTTTACTTCCTGCATTGTTTTAAGATAGTTTGCTTTCGTGTCTTCACTCTCGTGCTGACCGGCTTTCATGTTGCCATCTCTTGGAAAGTCTCTCTCGATTCGTTATCCAGGTACTATCTTCCCATCACTTCTCCTTTACTTTCATTATCCCATGTGCATTGCATGCTTATTTCTTTTACATTGAGGACAACGTAGATTTTAGGTTGAGGGTGGGAGATTAGGTAACCTAATCAGTGTTTTCTTGGTCTTGAGCAAAAATTGTGAATTTTTTTTTTGGAATTTCTTGTGAATTCGAAGTGATTTTGACAGCCATTTAGGGCACTTAGAATTTCAAGATACGTGATGTTGGTAATTTATAACTCATGGATTCAGTATCTGTTAGATTTCACAGTTAAGTTTGAATTGTTAATCCATGATTAGAAATTGTAAACATTGATTGAGTCATGATTTCACATATCACATCTGAAAAGGCCAACCTACATGTCTTAGAGGGGGGGGGGGGGGGGGGAATAGGACAGTGCCAAATTAAACTTTAGATGCGGAATTGAAGTACGATAGCCTTATAAAAATAAAGAACAATACTTTAAATAAATCAAAGATTGAAATGTAAAGCAATCTTAAATAAAGAGCTTGATACTAACGTTGTTCTAAGGACAACCTTTACACCATAAAAACCAAGGGTTTATGGCAGGACAACATTACTAGAACAAATTGAATATCAAAACTTAAAGAGAACGAAAATAAAGAAAATATCAAGAAATAAATTCTAAACTATTACAACATTCCCCACTTTGCTTGAAATGTACATATTACAACATTCACATCCACATATACATTTCACAAATTTGAATGATTAAAGAGATAGAAATTAAAAGAACATAAAAATCACACAACACACCGATATATAGTGGTTCGCCTATGTGTTCACCAACTATTAAACAACAGCCACACATCTTGCTACTCTACTCCTAATATCCTCACACAGGGGATATTAGCGTTCACTATCAAATAGGTTTTTACAGGTTCACTTAAAACCTTCACAATTGTGTCTTTTTCACTTGGGCTTACACAATCCAAAAACCCACAATTTCTGAGTTTTCTGGCTCTCCTCAGATAACCAACACAATGAGATTTTTCTAGCGAATCTCAAACAAAACCAAAATAATAAATTTACAATAAATGTAAAATACTTGGATTTCTCCTTTTGTAGCAGCCCGGTAGAACCAATCAGAGTAGAAGTTCGAATCAACGTTCAATGTCCAATACTCACTTAAAAAATGGTTCTAGGTTCTAATTAATTTTAAAATAAACCAAATTAGGCGTGACTCTATTTGATTTTGATTCCAATGAAGAAGGAATACAGCAATTCCTCTTTTCAAAATAATATTGGAATATAGGAATAAAATCAAATACGAAAAGCTAACAAAAGAATATTAAATATGCACAGCGTAACTTTAAAATGAACACAACTTATCTCAGAGTGGAGGCTTGAATTTCTCAAATTAATCGATATAAAACTCTAAAATTCGTGTTCAATTTATAGAAGCAAAGATCGCATCTACGACTAGTCTTAGGAACCCTTCGACTGGTCGTAGCTCCAACGGCATTTTGAAATTTTAAGCGCGATCTGAATAATCAGTTCTACGACTGGTCTTAAGATTCTCTGACTGGTCGTAGACCACCTACGACTGGTCGAAGCTAACCCAGGACTGGTCGTAGACCACCTACGACTGGTCGAAGCTAACCCAGGACTGGTCGTAGAAAACCAGATTTGGTTGCTGGAGTTTGAGTTGTAGTTCTAGGACTGGTCGAAGGACGAGTCGTGACACCCCTACGACCGGTCGAACAGTCTCTAGGACTGGTCAAAGAATAACCAAAAAATTTCAAAAATCTTCAACTACTTAGGACTGGTCGTGAAATTTCTTGGACTGGTCAAACCAGGTCTAGGACTAGTCGAACAAGGTCCAGGACTAGTCTTAGAACAGACCAACTTCATGTAAGAAGACTCATCTTAAATTATGTATCCAAAATGACCTACCCTAAGGTCAAACTAAGGTCTATCATACTTAGGACATGAAGCATGAACATTGAACTTCATTCTTTCAGATGATGGTTAACTTTTGAAGCTTGAGGTCTCTACTTGATGTAACTTGAACTTGAGATCTTCTACAGCTTGAATTTAAACTTCAACTTGAGTAGTACTTGAGTCTTGAAATGCACTTGATCTTTGAACAAACACTCTTCTTACCAATGTAGCTCTGAACGTTGATGCATACGGAAGAGGACAAGGTACATAACCTTGCATTTCTTGAAGTAGAGCACCGTACATGTCTTGAACCATTGTGATGTCGTCTTGAATTTTATATATATATATATATATATATATATATATATATATATTATATATATATATATATATATCAACATACAAGCATAAGACACACAGATAGAGGTTTTGGCACACAAGAGGTTTTGGCACCAAAAAATTTGACAATCAAAAGAGCATGAGACCATAGCACTTACAATCTCACTTACAATCTCCCCCTTTGTTAAATTTGTGACAAAACATACTTCAATAAGAGAAGCACAACATGCATATTAACGAATCATGCACCAGTTGTCAGTAAGTAGCACAAACTCATTATTTATATACTATACTCCCCCTGAGTAACAGCACACATCTAAAATATAACCAAAATAACTACTCATATCCATAAGCAATCAAACCTTCTCCCCCTTTTGTCACAATATGACAAAGGAAGTAACAATGTTATGGATAATAATTGGAGGAATAGATGAAGTAACTCGACAATATATAAGAAAGTAAACGTTCACAATCCAGTTACTTGTATAACTTAAAAAGTCATCAAACCAAATAGAGAGCATAATTTAACAAAAGTAAGAAAGTTATTACATACCAAGGATGAAAATACTCAATCGGATCCTGAAGAAGGAGCAGGAATGGTAGGATCAAGATTATGCATTCCTTTGTTTAAGCGCCTAAGATATTTGCACATATATTTAAACGGAAGATCATGAGCAATATTCATATTCTCTACCTTCTCTTCTAAAGCATGAAGACGAGCATCAAAATCAGAAGGATCAAAATCAAGATCATTTCCAGAATCAGATTCAAGTTCATCAAAAATATCATCCATATCCACATCATCAGGAGGAAGATCACCAGCTTCTTCATCCCCAGCTTTAGCTCTACCAACATCCACTTGGCCACGAGCCAATTCCAATTTCATTTTGTTAAAATTCAAATTGTTAAAAATAAGATGATGGATGGGAGCTTCTCCAACAGGCATAGCCACGAGCATGTGAGTAGTTAAAATAGTCAAGAGATAGGCAAAAGGAATATCAGTATGACCTGGATGGAGACGAGAATGAATAATGGAATGACATATCAAGGAAGGAAGACAAATTTTAGAACCAGAAATGACAGAGCGTAACACACGAACCATAAAGGTAGTTAATTCTGTCTTATTACCAGAACGAGGATACAGGTTAGAAGTAAAAATCCTGTGAAGTACCCTGTATTTGGGTAACAAGTACTTTGTGGGGAGCGCATTTCCTTTATGAGTCCATTACACATTCATATTACACAAATCTCTGGTTAGCATATGCTTTTCAGATTCGGAGGGTTTTTCAGATAGATTATGAATAGCAATACCCTCCTCATTAACAGGTATATCTATTAACCCAGCAATCAGATGATGGTCAACTTCAAATAGACCTTCTCTAGTATCAATTTTAAAAGTTAAATTCTCAAAAGAGAACTCTGAGATACATACAAACATGGCCTATGCAATAGATTGGTATGCAAGCTCACCCCAATGTAAAATGTTATCCCATCTTACAGCTTGGAGTATAGGTAAAATACCAAAAGCAGCAATATGTCCAATACAGACAGACCGTTCAACAATGACATTGTGCATACGCAAATCCCATACATCAGAAGGATCAACCTCAGGTGAACGAAGATAGCGCCTAGCAAGAGGATCTGATCTAGAAGAAGATGGACCACGGGAAGTTTTCTTTTTCCCCTAGCATCTATTATCAGAATGAAAATCAAAAGATCTAGTAGATATAAAATGTGAAAAATGGGTTTTGCTAGATCAGATTTTTCAAGAAAAAGCTCCAAAATTGCAATGAATCTAAAAATAGATTACTTCACGAGTGAAAATGAAGTAATAGGAACTAGAATCTACAAGAGAAACACAAATGATCGATGCACTAACCTTGAAGATATGGGAAGGTGGGTACGACTAGTCGTGCTTCGGCTCGTCGGAGAGGAAAAAGGAAATGAAGAAGATGAGATTTCTCCTAATTTTAAAAGATTCCAACATGCTACACGACTGGTCGAGGATCGTTCTCGACCGGTCGTACCACGATTGGTCGAGCACGTCCTCGACTGGTCGTGAAAACACAAAAACATTCATTTTCCATAAAAATTTGAAATTTAAACAAATAAATTATCAAATATATATACACCATGATACAAATATGCATGAATAATCAATTTAGTATGCACATTCCGAGATCAAATTTCAATTTATTAAACCTGCTTTTGTCGAGCGGTTTAGTGAAAATGTCGGCAAGTTGAGTCTCGGTCGGTAAATATTCCAAGGATATTATTTTATCTTCCACTAATTCATGAATATAGTGATACCTAATGTCAATGTACTTGGTACATGAATGCTGGATTAGATTTTTTGATATATTTATAACACTGAAATTATCACAATATAATATCATTGATTCTTGTGCAATTCCATAATCGCTTAACATACGTTTCATCCAAACAAGCTGAGTACAAGCATTTCCTGCTGCGATGTATTCAGCCTCAGCAGTTGAGAGCGATATAGAACTTTGCTTCTTGCTAAACCAAGAAACCAAACAGTTTCTAATATAGAAACAACCACCACTGGTTGATTTTCTGTCATCAATATTTTCAGCTCAATCAACATTTGAGTACCTAGCCAATTGAACACTAGTATCAAATGGATACCAGAGACCCATTTTAACCGAACTTGCGACGTATCGCATAATCCGATTGACAACAGAAAGATGTGACTCTTTAGGATCAGACTGATATCTAGTGCAAATCCCAACACTTAAAGCAATATCAGGTCTACTAGCAGTTAAGTAAAGTAGACTACCAATCATACTACGATATAATTTAGGATCTATATTTTTACCTGTAGAGTCCTTTGAGAGTCTTAAAGTTGTACTCATAGGAGTATTAAAATTCTTACCATTCTCAAATCCAAACTTTTTTATTAAGTTCAGAGCATATTTTGTTTAAGAAATGAAAATGCCATCTGGTTGTTGTTTTACTTGCAACCTAAGGAAATAATTTAATTCTCCAACCATGCTCATTTCAAACTTAGATTTCATCAAATCTGCAAACTCAACAGTCATGTTAGCACAAGTTGATCCATAAATAATATCATCAGCATATATCTGAACCATTAAGATATCATCGTTATGTTTCTTAACAAAAAGCGTCTTATCGACACTACCCATTTGAAAATTATGACTTAGTAAAAACTTAGTCAATTTTTCGTACCATGCTCTAGGAGCTTGTTTTAAACCATATAGAGTTTTTTTAAAACGATATACATGATCAGTAAACTTAGGGTCTTCAAACCCTGTAGGTTGTTCAACATATACTTCTTCATGTAGATCACCATTCAAAAAAGCACTCTTTACATCCATTTGATAAATTTTAAACTTTCTAAAGTATGCAATGGATATAAAAAGTCTGATTGATTCAAGGCGAGCAACTAGAGCAAATGTTTCATCGTAATCAATGCCTTCTATTTGAGTGTACCCTTGTACAACCAGTCTTGCCTTGTTTTGAATTATATTCCCAAGTTCATCAGACTTATTTTTTAAAATCCACTTAGTTCCTATAATGTGTTTATCTTTAGGTCTAGGAACAAGATACCAGACATCATTTCGAACAAACTGATTAAGTTCTTCCTACATAGCTACTATCCAGTTTTCATCAGAAAGCTTCTTTTACGTTCTTTTAACCGGTTCAATCTGAGATGTAAAGCACACGTAATTACATATGTCTTCTAGTTGTCTACGAGTGCGCACACCAGTGAGAGGATTTCTAACAATTTGAGCGGTTGGATGATCTTTAACAGTCCTTAATTCAGAATTGTATTGACTTGATGAAGTATCAGTTTTGTCAATTAGAAGAACTTCATCATTATCTGAACTTGGGGCAGGTGTATTCAAATGATCGTCTATGACTACATTAATTGATTCTTGAATAACACTGGTCCTTTTATTCAGTACACGATATGCGCGACTATTTAAAGAGTATCCTAAAAAGATTCCTTCATCACTTTTTGTGTCAAACTTTTCCAGATTTTCACGGTCACGTAAAATATAGCACTTGCTACCAAAAACTCGAAAGTATTTGACAGTAGGCTTTTTATCGAACCACATTTCATAAGCGATTTTATTATTAGATTTACATATATAAACCTGGTTAATAACATAGTAGGCAGTATTCACTACTTCAGCCCAAAGATTTTTTGGGAGCTTCATACTATTCAACATTACAGTTCCCATTTCTTGAAGCATTCTATTTTTCCTTTCCACAATTCCATTCTGTTGAGGAGTTTTGGGTGCAGAGAATTCATGCGATATTCCCTGATCGTTACAGAATTTCTCAAAACTGTTATTCTCGAACTCAGATCCATGATCACTATGGATCTTACACACATGAGAACCTTTTTCAGTTTGGATCCATTTAAGAATCCTTTTAACTTCATCAAGGGTTTCTGATTTCTCCCTTAAGAAGGCTACCCAAGTGAATCTAGAAAAATCATCCACGATTACCAAAATGTATTTTTTGCCACCTCGACTCTCCATCCTGGTAGGTCCTATAAGATTCATATGGAGAAGCTTGAGTGGTCTTGATGTGGCATTGGAGTTCACCTTTTTGTGAGAGCTCCTTGTTTGCTTGCCATACTGACATTCACCACATATCTTGTCTATATTTTGTAATTCAGGTAGACCTCTTATTAGTTCTCCCTTGCTCAATCTATATAAATTACGGTAGTGTACATGTCCAAGGCGTTTATGCCATAATTCTGTTTCATCGGTATGGATTATGTAGCACGATTGATTAGATGAGCTACCATCACTTACAATATATCAGTTTTCAGAAGTCCTGCAACCAGTTAATATTACAGAACCCTTTTTGTTCAAGATTTCACAACCTTTATTAGAAAATTTCACGCTGTGATTGTTATCGCATATTTGAGATATGCTTAACAGGTTGTGTTTTAACCCCTCAACATATAAAACATTCTTAAATAAGGGAAGGTTATAGAGTTGAACTGTACCTTGGCCAATAATCTTGCAGTTGCTACCATCACCAAATGTGACTGACCCATCAGTCATATCTTTAGGATCGGTGAATAAAGCCTTGTCGCCTGTCATATGCCTTGAGCATCCACTGTCTAAGTACCAGTTCGAATGGCTTGTAGCTTTGAAAGCAGTGTGGGCAACCAAGCAAGTAACTTTAGGAACCCATTTCATTACTGTTTTGGGTTTAGGAGAAAAGTTGGTCTTCTTGTATTTGTAATTTTTGTACGAGTGACCAACTGAGTTAGATTTTAAGAGCTCCTTAAGCAAATCAACTATTTTTTCAACTAACGGGTTTTGGTTTTGAGTTTTATAGTTGACATAATTGCTTTTAGATTTTTGAAAAGATTTAGCATTTTTAGAAAACTTTGATTAATACTTTTCCCTTTTGAGTTAGAGGCTTCTCCTCTCACAAACTTAGGAGGAGTATTCTTCTGTTTAGAAAGTACATTTTTTTCATAACCCAATCCGGATTTGTCGCCACATTTTCTAGATCCGGATAAAAGTTTCTCAAATTTCAGATCTCCTTGGGCATACCTCCATGTATCTTTTGAACTCAAAAGTGAAGAGTTTTCAAGCTTAAGTTTGTCATTTTCAGATTTAAGTTTTTCAATCAGGGAGGTTTTGAATTCTAAATTACATTTAATCTTTTCAAAACAATCTGAAATATGGGATTTTTCTAAAACAAGTGACTCAAAATTTTCTTTAAGTTTTAAAAACTTTTCTTTTTGAAGTTTTAGTTTAACGGCAATTTTACAACTTTCCTTGTATAGGGCATTGTAAGCATCTTGAAGATCTTCTTCATTTTCATAATCACTATTCAGATTTTCTTCACTAGTTGAATCATCGTGATCTGAAAAAGTGAACTTGGCTAGAGTCATAAGGGCCTTAACTTCATTGCCCGACTCGAATTCAAAATATTCTGATTCAGAAGAGGCTTTAGTGCTAGAAGATTCGTCCCAAGTAGCCAACATTCCTTTCTTTTTAGGTTTGTCCTTTTTAGGACATTTGTTTGCTAAATGCCCATATTCTTGGCAGTTGTAACATTGACTATCTTTCAAAGATTTCCAAGTTTTAGATTTTGGTTTAGAACGTTTCTTGTCATTTGATTTTTGAAAATCAACCCTCTTTTTACTTTTGAAGATCTTGTAAAACTTTTTAGCAAGAAGAGCCATATCATCTTCAGAGTTTTCTAAATCAGAATCTTGAGAAATATATTTTGAAAATTTAAGGCAATAGATTTACCTTTAGGAGCTTTAAAATTTATTCATAGGTTTGTAAAGAACCAACTAGTTCTTCTACCCTCATATTGTCTGTATCACGAAGTTCTTGGATCGCGGCTACCTTAGAATTAAACCGTTCAGGTAGTGAGCGTAGTATCTTTGCACACACTTTACTTTCTGGGATTTTATCGCCAAGACCCCACATAGAGTTTACAATGTCGTTTAATCTAGTGTAGAAGTCCATAAACATTTCATTTTCCTTTATATGAATTTCTTTAAATTTGGTTGTGAGGAGTTGGACTTTAGATTTTTTGACAATTGAAGTACCCTCGTGTGTCATTTCTAATATATTCCAAGCTTGCTTTGCAGTATCACAGGATATGATTCTTTTGAACTCATCCGGTGATAATGCGCAAGTGATTGCATTTAGTGCTTTTGCATTGACACTACTCTCACTTTTCTGAAGTGTGGACCAAGAAGTATAAGGTATTATTCTCATTGATTTTGATCCATTGATACCAGTTACTTCAATGGTAGGAGGGTTCCATTCAGTCACTGTGGCAAGCCACACGTTCTCATCCATTGATTTGAGGAAAATCCTCATCTTGCCTTTCCAATAGGCATAGTTGGAGCCATCAAAGGGTGGAGGCCTAGTGACTGAAAGGCTATCAAAATTTGACATCTTATAAATATAGCTTAGATCGTTAGCTCAGGAAATGAATCCTAGAATAAAGAATAAAAAAACAAGCTATTTGGCCCTGATACCACTTGAAAAGACCAAGCTATATGTCCTAGAGGGGGGGGGTGAATAGGACAGTGCCAAATTAAACTTTAAATGCGGAATTGAAGTACGATAGCCTTATAAAAATAAAGAACAGTACTTTAAATAAATTAAAGACTAAAATGTAAAGAAATCTTAAATAAAGAACTTGATACTAACGTTGTTCTAAGGACAACATTTGCACCATAAAAACCAAGAGTTTATGGTAGGACAACCTTACTAGAACAAATTGAATATCAAAACTCAAAGAGAAAGGAAATAAAGAAAATAGCAAGAAATAAATTCTAAACTATTACAACATTCCCCACTTTACTTGAAATGTAAATATTACAACATTCACATCCACATATAAATTCCATAAATCTGAATGATTAAAGAGATAGAAATTAAAAGAACATTCAAATCACACAACACACCGATATATAGTAGTTCGCCTGTGTGTTCACCAACTGTTAAACAACAGCCACACAGCTTGCTACTCCACTCCTAATATCCTCACACAGGGGATATTAGCGTTCACTATCAAACAGGTTTTTATAGTTTCACCTAAAACCTTCACAATTGTGTCTTTTTCACTTGGGCTTGCACAATCCAAAAACCCACACTTTCTGAGTTTTCTGGCTCTCCTCAGATAACCAACACAATGAGATTTTTCTGGCTAATCTCAAACAAAACCAAAATAATGAATTTACAATAAATGTAAAATACCTGGATTTCTCCTTTTGTAGCAGTCCGGTAGAACCAATCAGAGTAGAAGTTCGAATTAACGTTCAATATCCAATACTCACCTAAGAAATGGTTCTAGGTTCTAATTGATTTTAAATTAAACTAAATTGGGCGTGGCTCTATTTGATTTTGATTCCAATGAAGAAGGAATACAGCAATTCCTCTTTTCAAAATAATATTGGAATATAGGAATAAAATCAAATACGAAAAGCTAACAAAAGAATATTAAATATGCACAACGTAGCTTAAAAATGAACACAACTTATCTCAGAGTGGAGGCTTGAATTTCTCAAATTAATCGATATAAAACTCTGAAATTCGTGTTCAATTTATAGAAGAAAAGATCACGTCTACGACTGATCTTAGGAACCCTTCGACTGGTCGTAACTCTAACGACATTTTGAAATTTTAAGCGCGATCTGAAAAATCAGTTCTACGATTGGTCTTAGGATTCTACGACTGGTCGTAGACCACTTACGACTGGTCGAAGCTAACCCAGGACTGGTCATAGAAAAACATATTTGGTTGCTGGAGTTTGAGTCGTAGTTCTAGGACTGGTCGAAGGATGAGTCGTGACACCCCTACGATCGGTCGAACAGTCTCCAGGGCTGGTCGAAGAATAACAAAAAAATTCTGAAAATCTTCAACTACTTAGGACTGGTCGTGGAATTTCTTAGACTAGTCAAACCAGGTCTAGGACTAGTCGAACAAGGTCCAGGACTAGTCTTAGAACAGACCAACTTCATGTAAGAAGACTCATCTTGAATTATGTATCCAAAATGACCTACCCTAAGGTCAAACTAAGGTCTATCATACCTGGGACATGAAGTATGAACATTGAACTTCATTCTTTTAGATGATGGTTAACCTTTGAAGCTTGAGATCTCTACTTGATGTAGCTTGACCTTGAGATCTTCTACAGCTTGAATTTAAACTTCAACTTAAGTAGTACTTGAGTCTTTGAACAAACACTCTTCTTATCGATGTAGCTCTGAACGTTGATGCATACGGAAGAGGACAAGGTACATAACCTTGCATTTCTTGTACATGTCTTGAACCATGTGATGTCGTCTTGAATTTTATATATATATATATATATATATATATATATATATATATATATTAACATACAAGCACAAGACACACAGATAGAGGTTTTGGCACCACAAAATTTGACAATCAAAAGTGCATGAGACAATAGCATTTACAATCTCACTTACAACAACTTGCTTACATATTAAGGTTTCAGTTCGATATTGAATGATTAACTTGGTAACACTAAGTATAAAAGGAACCAGCCTAAAATTTTCTAGCATTAGTTTATTAAGAAGAATTGAAAGGATTGGGCGAATGGTCTTCACCATAGGTTTGCTCCCTACAGATGAAGGTTCGATTCTCCAAGTTTGACATTCAAAAATTATTGGGCGACTAGTTTTCACCATAGGTTTGCTCCCTATAGGTGAGGATTTGATTCTCCTCCTTGTCGTTACTGTTCATGGAAAAATCAAAGGCTGGTAGAACGAAAAGTTGGAATTGATGAGGCAAGCTTTGGTTCAGATTTTGGTTGCCAGGAATCCACTTAATGGTTACTAATGATATCTGGAAATAAAGAAGTGAATCTTGATGATGATAAGCCGAAATTACACTATACACTTATGGAACTCAATGTTTAGAATTGTTCTAATTAATGGATTAATATTTGAACTTTATTATAAAGTTTACCGTGAGCTTGATTCCAGGAAAAAGTAATGCCCAACATTCATGAATCTTAGAATTTTGGCATCTCAATTATTCTTCATTAATCACTCGTGTTTACAGGAATCGTCCTGTATTTCTGAAATTATTTTTCGCATACTTTGCTCAAGACTAGAAAAATGTTGGTTGGGGATTGTGTTGAGGGTCAAATATTGCATATTCGACCCCATTTATTGCGTGCATTTATGAACATGATACGGTTTAACAGCCTATTTTAATCGTGTTTGTGTTGCAAGGTGACTTGAGGAGATTGTACTGAAAAAGGGTGCTAAATGAATGGATTTGACGCTCTGAATTCACCAAAGCATAGGACGGACCCTAGGGGACCGAGATCGAAGAATTTACATACCAAAGACCCGAGGAAATCATGTGTAACACCCTGAAATTCGGGGGTCGAGTATGAACTCAACTCCCGAGTTCCAACGCATCACTTATGCAACATACACAATGCTGGTTAAATGTTGTCTGAGTTAGCGCAATAAACATGAATGAGATTATACCAAAACAGTAATTCATACTCCAGTTCAATTGTATAAAGGCAAGCGGAAGACTGAAATTTTATGTTCAAAGTATGTAAAGGAACAAAATTTTTGAACTCCAGAGTATGAGTACTAACTGAGTACCAATATACATGTATTGTTTCTAAGTCAAAAATCAAAATACTATCCTCAAGAGAGGCCCTGAAAATCCCGCGATGCAGACGGCCTAAGCAAAGCCGTCAGAATACTGCATAAAGGAGAACTCCTGATCCTCATCAAAGTCGGGCTCCGGCTCCTGAACCAAGGCGCCATCTACACCTGCGACAGAGTCTGGTGGGTGTTGCAAACACTGTCCCGTAACGTGGGAGTGAGTAGCTAACTCAGTGGAACAATAAAGCATAAGTTAACATGTTATCAAATCAATCAAGCAGTAATGATAAAGCAGTACAAATCAAACATTTCTATCTACTCTTGTTAAGTGCAAAAATGATATGACATGATGTTGTATGCCCTTGCCAAACCACCCTCAAGCGACATCATCTTATGTTCGCGAATGCTTACTCCCTCAGTGCGCCACATCTACAAAGCACATGCGGTGCGATGATGCTCATGATTACCAAGTTTTTATTAGTCCATTTCAACCAGCAGGATTGGAAAACTAAGGTACCTCCCTTGTATCATTCCCAAACATGATCCATTCTAGGGTCGTCAACCCTAGTTACTCTCATACGATATTATGGTTTGAGAAGCGTAGTGAAGGCATCGCAAAGGGCTCGTCACCCGTCAGCGCGGATACAGATCTCACCGTATGCGGCTCAATTGCTGGCCGTCAGCTCGAGTACAGGTCTCATCGTACTCGGCTCAATCACTAGCCGTCAGCTCGAGTACAGGTCTCACCGTACTCGGCTCAACCCATACTCTAGTTGCTGCGAAAGACTCGTCGCCAATCACAGACACTTGGAGTACACTCGATGATACTACGGAGGACTCGTCGCCCGTCAGCGCGAGCACAGGTCTCACCGTACTCGGCTCTCGCCGTAAGTATTGACAGCTCGAATACAGTGTCCCATACCACCGTATTCGGCTCACGAGTTGGTTGCGCAATGGTCACTACGGGGAGGCACATGGCCCCAGCGTAGGCCGACAGCTCGACCACGGTGTCCCATACCACCATGCCCGGCTCATGCGACTTAGCGGATCGAGGTACCATGGTTAAACGGGATCGCCACTAGTAAGTTTGGTACCCTAGGTTCAAGCAGTAGCGACCAAACAGGGTGAACACACAAATACACTTCGGTTTACTTGACGAGCCTGACTAGCTCGAGCGCACCACAAGTTGAGCGATATGGAGCGCAAAAGCACTCCGTGTGGCCAACCACTATCGCCAACCGAAGTACGATTCGGGTTCGCCAGACACATCCTTTGTGGCGATATGAATCTCAGCCACAACCGCAAGTCTGGTACCGAATGTTTGGACTATAGACATAGTCCCAAACTCAAACAGTTCTCATCAATAGCATGTGGAGTAAAGCATGATAAATAAGCAATACAAGCATGTTAGCAGGCATGTTATGAAGCATGAAGTAAAACATGGAGTAAAGCATGTTGTAAAGCATGTTCTAAAGCATGTAGTAAAGCACTATCCACATAGGGATACAATTACGTACACATCACAAGTGAGTGGTTCTAGCGAACCACCGCATGGAGGGAAACCTACATGTCTCTAAGGGAGTCGGGAATCCCATATCAGCACCTCTCTAAGGCACTAATACATGAACATTTACACACACGAGCATTTACACAAATACTTAGAATACACTATTTCAACATACATGACGTATGTTAACAAAATACGTGTTAAGGCTGTCCCTACGCCGCGTGAGTATTTTACCCATGTATCTCATAATCATACAGCAAATAATCATTACAATTGCATTTCCAAAATCCACACATATGCGGTATTTCTAGAATACACAATTTCAACATACTAGGCATTTACACACGAACATGTATTTCGGCGATTCCTTTCGCCAAACTAGTATTTTATCCATACGTTATATAATCATACATTAAATAAACATGTCAACCATTTTCCCAAAAAAAAAATACGTATACGGTATTTCTACGTATATCTAGAGTATGTGAAATTCCATATTCTACAACGTTAATCGAAACAGGAAACGGAAAGCACTTTGTACATGTGCATTTACACGCAGATCATGAATCTATCATTATCTGACATTGAAAGCGTTGAAAAATGTAACTTATACACTTAAAGCCCTCACCTTGGCCCTTGGAATTCCAACGAATCAGCAAGGGTAGTAGAGCTTCCATATACGGGAGTTTCCTAGCCTAAAGAGCGGAATCGATTAGCTTTTTCATAACCTACAACGATCCTACCTTAAATCAGACCTAGGGTTAGGGTTTCTTACCTTCAAATGGGATGGATACCGCCGGGAAAACACCTAGAACGGAGCGGTATAGGCCGTGCGATAACCCAAAGCAGTAGGAGGAAGATCAGCAACAAACTCCAAGCTTTTCTCTCTCTTTTCTCTAGGGTTTTTCTCCCAAATTCGTATGGCTATGAGAGGGGCTGTTCTAAGCCCTTTTATAGCCAAAAACATCCCTAAAACAGACTCAGGTTCAAGGGTGACTGCTTATATAGGCATTTCGCCACTTTTCCAGCTCAAAAGGGAGGTTCTGGTGGCCCTCCTTGAGCCAAACGTCAGACTTAAGCTCACTATCTATGGATCTATGTGGGATTACGTTTTCGACTCGATCGGATTCCCAGATCGCACGTGGCGGACCATTTTCAGTTCAACGGTCAGTGGGCCACGATCAGAAATTCCAAGTACATGTAAATGTTCCTAAAATTTTTCTTAATCCGAGGGTATAATTTGGTCTGATTCTGACGGTCAGGTTGCTTAATACTGACGCGCAACCGAATGATGCCAGATCACTATTCTGATATTTTTGTTAGGATGGGAATAGTGTTTTTCACACTCCCTCACTCCGGATCGAAACGAATGGTCGTGGGACATCGGAATCATCTGATTTTTGAGATGATTGTCAAGCCCAGTGGGGCGGTCCTAGTTCCTTAGCTTCGTGTTAATCGGACTCCCGATGCGTGATCTAGACCCAATACGAAGTTTCGTTTCATTCCCGAGAGTAGACGGGTAATGAGTTTGGTTCTAGACTTTAGGGTAACCTAGAGTCACTAATTCTACAAGTTTTGGGTCTTGCAAATCGTATTTAAAGCGATCCCAACGGATTTCATGGCTAACCGAGTTTAGTACTTAGTTAACTTTGTTAAATTTCTAAAGGATTTAATTCTAATTGATTTCTGGTCGAGGTGGTACTCGAGCCAATGTACGGAAATTTACGGGTCGTTACATCACGTCACTCACGTTAAACAGGCCTGAAAGTCAGCCAGAATGAAAAATCACAGGGTTCCCACCATTCGATCGGCTCGAAACTCCATACATTTTCTGGGAGCCATAAATAAAATATACATATTAAATTTCAGCCATTGAATATCTCGGGAAGTGGCTCAACGGACAGATCAGCCCCTTAATTTCCCAAGTGGGGCCCACCTGGGTTTTGGATATGCTTCAACTTTGGCTTCAACCCCTTAAATGGAGTGATAAAATGAATGGATGGTGCGGATTTTTTATATACATCGCAGTGGACCCCACATGTATAGCATGTGCATAAACCACATGTACGCTGGCCGTGTACTGAACCGGATGCAGCGGCTAAAGTCGGTGTTGACCGACTCCTCACACAAAACGGCAACTGTCGTTACAACGTGTTTCCGCAACCGACCGTCAGTTGATGTTGTGGGTCCCACCCATGGTCCAAACAAGTGATCTAGACCATCCATTCATTCCCTGAGGCGGTCACAATTCACGCCTAGGTGACGAAAGTTACAGAAGACAGCGAAGATTGGTTTTTAACCGTTCAAACACAAGTTGGACGATAGAACAAAAAATCATGTGGGCCGCATCAACAGACCGTAAAAACTGTGCATTCTTAGCCGAAATTTCGTCCTGAATTCGATGGACCGAGTAGATCTTGCACCTGACGTCAATAATGGGCCCCACTAATGTTGCAGCTTAAAGCTTGTTATGCAGGCTCGGTTTCAGCGTTAGAAACTGACGTTTTTTAGCCGATTGCACAGTCAGATCATTGATCAGATGGCTGATCCAAGCCGTCCATCATGTAGGCCATCGAAAACAGTCCCAAGGGACGTTATTCTTTTGGAAAGGATCACAGAAACAGAGGTGTTGGGAGGCTTCGAATTTTGCTGCGTAAAAGCCTTTGCGGGCAGTTTCTAAACAGGACACAACCACATTCTCCACATGACGGCCTCTCCTTGCGAAAATTCTAGCCCATCCACCATCTTAGCTGCTGCCTATAAGAGAGAGGGAGAACGTGAAAGGGGGGCTCATTCAATCTATGGTTGAGAGAGATATTAGTTTAGGATTTTTGTTTTCTTTTCTTTTTACTGTTTTATTTGAATTTTGGGGTGTTTTAGCTTCATCATGATTTGCTAAACCTCTTAGCTAGGGCTAAGAGATGAAGCTTGTGAGGTGATTGGGTTGATCCTACGACTTTGATTCATGCCATGAACTATGTTGATTCTAGTTTTGAATAATAGGAATATTTCTAGTTGTTAATGGTTTATTGTGACTTATATTACAGTAGATCTGCGATGGGTTGAGTATTTCTTTTCCTTATTTTGATTGGGAATTTAGGAAGCCCTGTTGTTCACCATTGCCCCTTGGACATGGTTGGATGATGGAATCCTTCCTAACGTTCATACATCTTCTGATTGGTTGTAGACTGGTTTGAGTTTTGTTGTTTACCTTGTCTCATGGGCATGGATTTGTGATGGAATCATAGCTAATTCTTATACCTTTCGTCTCTTTAAAAACTAGATCAAAGGAAGTTCATATTGTGCTTTAGTGATATACCTTCCAACTGGATGAAGATGGGACTCAAAGTCCAGTTGAGTTCGTGAATCAAGCGTGGATCTCCCTGATCTCTACAAGTGGATCCTCTGAATCCCTAGTTTCCTAACTTTAAATTTCACAAGTTTTAGATTAGTATTTTCAGCATTATTCCCTCATACTCACTTGATTTAGATTTTATCTTATTCTAGTTCTAGTTCTAGTTACTTTCAGAATATGTACAAGGTATCAGTCCCTGTGGATTCAACCTCGGTCTTACCGAGAATATTACTACATCACTACCCTATACTTGAGGTGTGAACAGTTCTCGCTCTTCTTTCCGATCGGTTCTTTCTTCCTTGGTATATCGGCGCAGATGCCCCTTCCGAATAAGGGCTTCGATCTCATCCTTGAGATCCACACAATTGGCCGTGTTGTGGCCGTGATCTCGGTGGAAATGGCAATACTTGCGTTTGTCTCGATGATCTGGGTCGGCCCTCATACAAACGGGGCAATTCAGAAGCTTGTGCCCTTTGATGTCCAATAGAATCTGCTCAGCTGACATGTTGAGGGGGTGTAGGAACGGAATTTACCCTTCGGCTTTTTGCTCGGACGACGATCGTGAGGGGCATGGTCATCTAGTCCTTTGTTGGATGGCTGTGATTCTTCATTCCTTGGCTTTTTTCCCTTGCCGATCGGCTCTGTCACTTGAACATTTTTACGAGTGTTGGAGAATTCCTCGGCGTTAGTATACTTCCGAGCTCTGGCGACGAGGTCTACTAACGTCTTCCGTGGATTCTTTCCAATGGAGAAAGTGAACTTTCCTTCTTTTAGTCAGCTGAAAACGACAGCGAGTGCCATCTTGTCATCATAATCTTCTACTTGCAACACTTCCTCATTGAACTGAGCAATGTAGTCCTTCAACGACTCCTTCGACTCTTGCTTGATGGCAAACAGGTGAGTATTGGGTTTTCGACTCCTCTTACCGCTTATGAATCAGGTAAGGAATAGTCGACTTAGATCTGCGAAGGAACTGATGGAATTGGGTTTGAGCTTACGGTACCAACTCCGACCGGATCCTGTAAGTGTGATTGAAAATCCTCTGCACATCATCGTATCCGTTGCCGTCTGGATTTGCATCAATGAACGATAAACCTCTATGTGCTCGGATGGGTCACCACACCCAGAGTACTAGATGACGGGAGGTATCCGGAACCTCAGTGGCATCACCTCTTCCATGATTGTAGAGGTGAAAGGAGGCTCGGTCTCTTCCATCATTGCTTGAACAGCCACGGGAACTGACGACGGCGGTTGCTTCTTTTCCAATGTCAGAATCTTATTGTTGAGCTCCGCGAACCGTGTTTCCCAAGGATCTTTATTCTCAGCTACTATCTCCTGGGTGTTTTCTATTTTGGGAGTTCTCCTTCTCCTCCTCCATTCCAGCTCGTGGCAAAGATCCGTCGGTGCCAGAGCTGAGGTGATGAAGGCGTTCATCGAGGCTCGAGTTGCTGTGTTTCGAGTCGAAGCTCAGATTTGGGTCGGGGGAGGATTCTAGAAAGAAGCCGGTGCCCGAGGGGGTTGACGCGGGGCCCCTCAGGTCTCGTACTCCTCGGCGCGGAATGAGCTTCCACAACTGGACCAATCGGCTCAGGAACAAGGTTTTCCTGAGCAAGATGTGGTTGTGGCGCTCCTGTCGTTGTTGCTTCATCTAGTTCATCTCATCGCGCAAGGCTTGTATTTCGTTTTGCATCGCGCAATACTTACTTGCCCGATTGCGCGAACGCTAGGAAGGCCTTGGGGCCGATTCGGCGTGAAATAATGAAGAAGAATGAGTTTGCTCTGGTTCCACAGCTATCACTTTCTTCTTTCCCCTTTCTATAATGCTTGAGAATAGGAACCTGACCTTTCATATTAGATTCCCACAGACGACACCAAAAATGTTGATGACAAAATCTGGATCACCCTCCACTTGGCACGGTAAATCTCCAAGTAGCCCTGGTCCTGTACAAACGGTGAGCAAAGGAGACCCTGGCTAAGCTGGGAGACCCTTCGATGTCTAAGTCATGTCAAGGGAATCTAGGTCTAAGTTGGAGAGTAATGGGAGAGTGTAAGATGTTGCATACCTGTAGCAATAGGACCTCATAGTATTTATACATGACTATCAGACGGTCAGGGTCCATTAATCTCGGCGTGATTCGCTCAATCAGTAGGATTTCGGATCGTGGAGATATCGTCCGTAATCCGAGGATCATGTAGATCATGTAGCGTATCATGCGTATCCGTAAGCGAAGTTATCGGTCATGTCTCTTATGGTAGTTTCTCATTTTAGCGGATGAGGTATCCACGTTCCACCCCGACCTCGGCTCGGGACTACTGGTTGATTCGAGTCCGAGCTGAGCTTCGGTGTGGAAGGAAGTGCGGAAGGAACGTGACTTGGCTTTATTTCTGCTGAACACTCTGGAGGTCTTCCCTTCGAGCTCCGAAGCAGACAGTGGCTCATGTCCTCGGAGGAGGAGCGTAGCTGTGACCTAGTCGTGAATCCTTTAGTTGCATTTATCATTTCGGATGTTTGCGTATCCGATCGGATAAGAAAGATGTTGGCCCTCGAGATTATAAGGGACTCGGATCTTCCCATAACACTTATCATCTAGTAAAACGTGACTGATCGAATATTTAGGTGGGGTCATACCATTGATCGTCCATTGATTTCAAAGTTATATCCTACGTGATGAGTGGAACATCCTGGTTTTCCTATAGGCAATCATTTGTTGTTTGGCCCCATCTTCTGCACCGTCTGGATGATTACGAAAAGTCCCACTTAGGGTAGGAAAAGAAGGTGTTGTATGTGAAATCTTCTATACGACAGGTGAAATCACCCCTAATCTGCCGAGAGCAGCGACAGCAGGCTACTGCACACAACAAAAAAAAAAAAAAAAAAAAAAAAAAAAAACAGCTACAAGATGCTACCACCACATCCGCAGTCACCTGTCCTAGCGACAACAGCTTGTGAAACCCATCTCCACCTCCATTGCCAATCTTGTGAGCTCATCTTCTTCTTTCACAGTTGATTTCTACTGCTCGTCCAACGTCCATCCATTAAAATCGGCCCTCCGATTGGGTGGAGTACCACCGGTCTTCTCCACCCCCCCGAAACCCACTGCCCCACTCCCATCAGCGACCCACAACCACAATCGCTTGCACCCAATCTCCAACCATTAGCAAAGCACCAGAAATCAGAACAGAGCCCTGCTCCAAGCGTCTTTAAAGGGGCCCCATTCTATTGATCGGAAGACGAATGACCGAGATCTCAAACTAGAGTGGACCTTCAGCCACACATACAACAAAAAGAGCAGAACTCTGCTCCATTCATCAGCCCACCACTGTCGCAGATTGTGAAACTGCAGGGCCATCTTCTTCGTTGGCTTTTGTCTTCGTGCCTTTATTAAATTCAGCAACCCTTTGAAATCGGTGATCCTTGCGCGTTAGGTAGCCATTAAATCCGTCATCCTCTAATGTGGCTTGCTCAAACCCTAGATCCTGACCTCCGGCCGCCATCTTCTTCAACCAATCCCAGTCACAGCTTCCACCCTTGCTCCGTCGAGAGCAACACACATTACTTCCACACTTCCTTCCATGTCAGGGTTTTAAAAACCCCCTTTCGTTAAATGACAACGCTGATCTACCATTCAAATTTGTGAAAAAGAGAATCATAATGAAAAACTTCCTTTGATGACGGTGAGGAGTTCGTGCTCGAGCGATGGTCCTCGATCACAAATATTGTGAAAATCCTTGTATAGGGTTTGGAAAAGGAAAAAAAGAAGATTTAAAGTCCTTTAGTGAGAGAGCTTTTAGAAATCAAGTCGGGCTTTTATTTTAAGTACCTTTTAACCTTTGTTACACCGTTCACATTAGGAACGACCTAGAACCATTCCTAAACCAAAAAAGAGTCATTCCTCATCATCAATTTTGGTGTAGTGTAACTAGCTTAGGGACAATAGAGGATGAATAGTATCGTTTTAGGTATTTCCAAGTTATGCTCTAATATCAACTTCTGTCATGCTCCAAATCTATTTTGCAGTGTCCATTCATTGTAGTTCAAGTTTTAGTTTGACGACCTCCGTAGTACCCCCATTTTTATCAGTTGGTGCCCATACACTATTTCACGCCCCAAACTCGAAAACCAGGCTCACAAAATTCCCGATCGCTGAATCCGGTGCCGACAGCCTCCGTAGAACCCCATTATCGGCTCCCAGCACCCATACGCCAGGTTCCGATCCTGGGATGCTACAAGGAGGATTTTCAATATCAGTTTAATTTGTAATAAGCATAACCAAAGGCATAACCCACAAACAACAACCAAAAACTCCATCACATTTCCACTATGATAAAAAATTTTACAAGTACAATGAGCATAAAGGGAAATACAATGAGAATGGACAAAAAGCTCCAACAGATCTGCTCTGTGCTCCTGCCTCAGCGCTGCTGCGTCCTCGCATCACCTGCACGCAACGGTCGTGCATAAGCTTATAGAAAACTTAGAGGGTGGTGAAAGTGTGTGCGCAAGGTAGTAATGCAGATATACAGTATCAGAGTGATGCGGAACATGCTGGTGAATCCACGAATACCATTAGCCGTATTGAGGCTATGCGATGCAAGGCATGAATGATGTCGGTCGTACCAAGGCTATGTGATGCAAGATGCAAGTCAAGCATACAAATCCTCATCCAAGTCCACATATCAGTACAGCTCAAAATCTGGGATATCACCGGGGTCTAGTACACTCTAAACCAGATTGCCGCCCCATCGCGCGCAATAAGGTAAGTGGAAGAGACCTCACTACCCGCCTGCCATATCGGGCTAGGCTCGTCGATAGCGGACCCATTCCTCGAGCTAGTCAAACTCAGCCTAGCATTGCCCCCTCCTCTCTGGCGGGTAAGGCCGCACCCCCTTCCAACCAACCACGACATAGTGAAAAGCGCAGCCGTCTGGTAATCGGCACTCGGCACTCCTTTACCCACTCGGTCTAGACATTGGAGCAACCTCTTGGTACCGTAAGGGTTTAGGGACTTTCACCCAGGGATATCTATAGCACCCCATGTAGAACAAGATTTTCGGTATCCAATCCTGCCAACCACGTTATGACTGTGGTGGCTATGGCCCTGATGTCGCTAGGGCGTATGGTAACCATGTCACATAATGCGAAATGCATGAATCACACTATCCAGTCATGCAACAATCCTGCGCGTATCGTGCGCTCATGTAGGGCAACACCGCCTAACCAGGAGCCCATAAACAACATGCCCTAAGGCATATGCTATGATCAGTCACCTCTCATATCAAGCATACATATGATGCGTATGATCATGAGTCATGGAACTATACAAAACATGTAATAAAGTAATGAACTATCCTCACAACGCAGATGGGTCTAGACGGCCTATACGCAACGAGTACGGGCCTATTAATGGGCCCTAGGGAGAGTCGTAATGCGGACATTTAACCAACATTAACCTTGCAATGTGAACGTCAAACCAACATTGCTCCCAGGGCATTGCCTATAGTGAATTATCATTATATGAACCAGGTTGGGTTTCAATGGGCCTTAGGTTCATCCCATTGGGCCTTAAATACATCAAATGGGTCATACCATATGGGCCTTTCACTCGTCAAGTGGGCCACATCAATGGGCTGCACATGTACATCAAATGGGCCTCAACCCACAGGCCCTAATACATCTCAATGGGCCTTAACCCATGGGCCCCTAAAACATCAAATGGGCCTAGTCCCATGGGCCTTACATCCACATCAAAGTGGGCCCCAATGATCTACTACAAATATATTAAAATGGACCTCAAAACATGCCAAGGTGGGGTCCACTTGGACTATGGATCTGGTTCATTCTTAAGCTCATGCCCAAAATGAACTTCCAAAATGGATAGACGGATTGGATGCAACACATGTATCATGGTGGAGCCCATGAAATCCCACCATCCGGTATTACCTCATATAATATAATATATTTGTGTATATATATACACACACACACACACACACACACACACACACACACGTGCACACACACCACACGCACACACACGCATGCACCCACACAGGCATGCACCCACGCACGCACCAGCACATGCAGCACAGCGGGCGTAAGTCCCAAAAACGAAATCCCATAGAGGGGATTTTCAAATATATATATATATTGTAAATATGCATAGCCATAATGTACCACAAACCAAAATGTCATCACATACATCTACTATAAAAAGAATTCGAGTATAGTGCTTGAAAGGGAAATACAATGCATAATTAAAACTCCAAAAAATCATGCACGTGGTCCAGTCGCACTACTGCCGGCATCTATCTTAACCTACACGTGAATAAGGTTTGTAAGCTTACTACAAAGCTTAGAAAAGCGTATGCGTGTATGCGAAATGCATATAACAAATATATAAAGATCACAATATGCGGAAATGATGGAGAGCTATGCTGTCAAATCCATGAATGTCATCAGCCATACTGAGAGTGTAATACGAAGGTTTATTGAGCCAAATGTCATATATAACTATGCAATGCAAACACGTCAATCCTGATATCTAATCCACATCACAGTACTGTTCTTATGTGGAACATCACAAGGGTCTTGTACACTTCTAACACTAGTTGTCACTATCACGCGCATGAGCAAGCGACTGAAAAAGACCTCACCATCCGCCCTTTTAGTGGTATATCAAAACCCACTCAAATCATCATTAGCGAACCTATTTATTGATCCCATTGAGAAAATACGAAAAATCAAAGTTGATTGCTGGATAGTTTTGGATGTTGTTACTCGATAGCATCAAAGGATCTTCGATATTGTCAATTATCTTTGATGACTATCGATGTCATCGAAGGACCCATCGAAGGCACGCACAAAATTTTGTAAGTGCCCAAATTATTTCTTATTCCGGTTGGGTAGTGTGTGTGTGTGTGTGTGTGTGTGTGTGTGTGTGTGTGTAATTGGGATTAAGGAGGAAATTATGGTTTTTTAAGTTGTTCTAAAGGGTTCAAAGGCATAACTAGGGATTCAAATGAGATTCGAGGGTTGTTCGAATCGGTATGTTTATTTATCTATTGTAATACTGCTTTCATAGAGCATTACTCGTTGCCTTGTGTTGTGGTTTTTTCCCACAAAGATTTTTTCACGTAAAATTCGGATTGCCTTCTTATTGGATTTGTTTGTACGATTGTGATTACTTTGCTTGATTATGCTTTGTGTGCTTCTGCAAGTCCCAACACAGCCCATCTAGAATTCCAAATGGGTTTCTTCTTATGAGCAGCATTTACTTTCGCAAAACAAAATAAAATAAAATGAAGAAGAAGAAGATCACATAAAACAAACTGCAACTCTTTTGAACTCCTCAATGTGTAATCCATTTTCCATGCTTTTCTAAACAAACAACCTCAAATGAAATAATTAATCAAAATTTTAAAAATATTTTTAAAGGTTACACTGGTTACACAAGGAGGAAGAAGGGATTTCAGTCTTCTGTTGTCAAGACAATTCTTCCTCCAAAATAAGGAACTTAATTTCTAGATACACGAGGGAACGGGTTGGAATTCCAGCTTTAAGTACACAACCAAGAAGTGAGTCCTGAGCTATGGTTTAGACCAACAAGGCGGTGGTGCAATCGTCTTTGTCCAATGGGTCCATTGTCTCCATTGTGTCGCAACTGTCCTCCTTGGATTTGGACCATAGAAAAAGGTAAAGGCCCAAAACTACCATGATTGATCCAACGATGCTGCAAAAATTCAAAGGAATGTGTGAGAATAGTATTCAATATATTAGTAATGAAATAAAACTTTTTGATGCACAGCTTATTATGTGCCGTCCATTTATCTTTGAGATACTGATTGTTTATAACTATGTCTACATAGATTTTGAGGGGTGTACGGTCTTAGATCTAGAGGGAAAGTGGCTACAATGGATTACTTGCAACAACGTTCCCCCACAAATTGAAGACAATTGTACATGCCTCCCCTCTGTTTGTTAGTTGTTGAAGATATCTTCCCTCTGTTACCCTCTGCTGTAAGAGGTAAAAGGCATCTGTACCAAATGACCAAATTACCCCAGACAGCGTACACCCATATTTGTGGTGCCACTCTGCTATTTGTATTTGCATCATAATCATTCAACAAGGTCAGGAAATCATGCTGATCCAACGAGGTCACTCCACCATAAAAATGGCAACTCATCCAAGATATAGGTGGAAAGCGTGAACTCTTCATTCAGACTGAAAACCATGGTCTCATGGCAGATGATGCATAACACCAAAAATCACATTACTCAGACAATCGTGACCATCTGATTGGTGGCCCCTAAATTGCTGATTAAAAAAATGGTGGTTCTAATTCAATAGGCAAATCCTGACTGTAAAGATCATCCAATTGGTGCGACTTTTGATGTATGCCAAATACAGTGGGGCCCACAATTGTGATGGTCTAGATTGGTCATTGGTGTGAATGTTAGCCACATGATGAATTGCTAAAGAAATTACCTTCCCAAGTACAAGGTGTCACCTAGAAATATAATTTCCAGGATTGTGGTCAAAACCAAGCCAAAAGGAGCAAATGAGGCCACAAAGATGGGTCCCTTTACTCCAGCACACCATGTAGTGAAGAGGTTCGATAATCCACAGTAGAACACAGCCTGCATCACATGTTTGGAATCATAAGTATCATTGTTTAGAGATTACCATTCCGCTTAAGTAGAATTATGGTATGTCATTATATGTGCATGCACAGGTATGCATGTGTCATGGATGCAACTCACTTTTAAACTAATCTAGTACAAGGGTAATTGCATACAGGGACAAGATTGAGAGAAATCAGGTGGTATGGGGGTTATGAAAAATACTAGAAAGAGTAGAAAAGAATGAAAATCTCACTGACAGTTATAATGTCATTAGAAAGCAGTTAATGAGTTATACATCCAAGCCAATGCCAAAGGCCATTGGATCCCAAAGGGTTTCACAAAATTCAATTATCTTAGGGGTAAATTTTTAGTTTGAATCAAAAGACTTGCACAATATTAGAGTGTTTCAGGATCTGCAGTGTTTGAATCCATTTAGACGTCTTTTACTATTTTTTGAATGTTCACTATTTTAGAAAAGTAACATAGCGTTTGGATCGTAAGTTACTTAAGGTAAGCTACTTATGCCTCAAGTAGCTCATCTAGGTTTCTACTTATTAAGCTGAAGAGATGAAGTACCTTTAAGTAAAAAAGTTACTTATAATTGATCTTAAATCAAACTTACGTATCTCAAATAAGTTACTTATCTACTGATTTAAGTATAAAAAGTAACTTACTTGGTGGTATCCAAACGGGCCCTAACTGCATTGTAAACACACTCCATTCAGTAGACCTTTGAGTCAAGTCAATCTGGATCGAGTCTTTGAGTTGACTTGACCCAGTAGACCTTTGAGTCAAGTTCGAGTTTTTGAGTTTTTAAAAGATGGATGAAAGTGCTGGACACAAGATGACTAGCCGATCGCACAGCATGTCATGCTATGGTTGTTTTTAGTTGTTCAAATGCTGCTCCTTGTTTGTTTGTCAATAAACAGTAACTTCCAATCATAAGGCTAATCCTGGATGTGATACTTGTTAGAATAATCCTGAAGGTGGGCCACACATAAACCATGAATGTAATCAAACCCAATCAAATATGGACAGTTGGATCTTAGGCATAAGCATTCTATGGGACCTACTTCTTACAAGGAGATCCACAAAGGTGAAGAAGAACATGAACTCGGACTTGTTTCTACTGTTGTTTCTCACATAATAGATGCATGTGGATGAAAGGTGCTGAAAAAATAAAGGTAACGTCACTTACTCCAAATACTACATTTAGGAGCTCTAAATCCCAATGAAGCCTCCATTCCGTGGCTTCATGACTTGTAAATACGGCTATGACAGCTGTTTGTATCGTTCCAAAGAAAAACATTATGGCTGTCAGGGAAAACTCTGCTGGGTATCGTTTTGTCATCGGCCTCTGCAAATTCAAAACATTGTAAAAAAAACAAATCAAATTTTCTAAGACATGATAATTAAGAAATTTAATGGCTTGTAGATGTACAAATAGGCCTCGTGAGAAAATTCTAGGGATAGACATTTTTCCTTATTTTCTAAGATAATTAGCCACGCACACGTTGGCAGATGACAATAAGAAATGCTGGTGAAAAGACAATAGTTAAGCAAATACTTTAAAAAATCAGAAAAAAAAAAAAAAAAAAAAAAAAAAAAAAAAAAAAAAGAGAGATCTCAATACACTCGCCTTGAGTCAACTCCACTCAACCAGATTTCGCCAAGACTGGAGAAAAGTGGTTCCCATCACAACTCAATCAAAACTCAAGAAAAACTCGAGTCCACTGGAAAAAAGACTAGGCAAAGCTCGATAAAAATAAAAAATAAAGATTCAAAGAAGCTCTCAAATGATTTTTGGGCACACGTGAATCACGGAATGGCTAGATTTTTTAGGCCCTAAGCCTCACATAGGGTGACACATCTGATGTTTAGAGTGGATTTCATCAATACATTACAGTACTGCCCACCTCAATTACACCCAAAAAGTTTTCATGAATGCTTCATTATTCTGTGTGTGGAAAAAAAAAAAAAAAAAGCTTTTGAAAGAAAAACAAGAAGCATAGAAATTCATGTTAACATACCAGCAACAAAATCCATGTGCTAAGTGCAAGAACCCCAAGAACCACCATAACCAAGCCAAACACCCATTCTGTCAAGCAGGTTGTGCCAAGCAGACTCTCCGTTGAATCTTTCCAGAACATGAGAGTTGAAGCACCAGAGACAGATAAAACAGTCCCAAAGATCTTCCCTTTACCCCACCAGGTGTTGATTCCAAGATTCTCTTGCATTGAGATTATAGATAATATGAAAGTAAAGACTGGATTTAGGTTGACAACTGCAGCCTCCAATGTGCTAGAGATGTAGTACAAGCACGCTGATAATAGGTTTTGTGACAACGTTAACCTGCAATGCATCAATCTATTAGAATTCTCATGAATCACACACAAACATACCCGTGTTTACTGGAAGCCTAAGAAATCAATCAGATCCAAAACTTATGTGGCCAAGGAACAGTGTAAAATCATGCATAAAAATTCTAAGTCACTTGGTGTGGTCCATCTAAGTTTTGGAATGGCCTAATTTTTGGACTCTGGGCCTAAAATTGGGGAGTGAACAGAATGGATGAGTTAGATTTCTGGCACACATCACTATGGGATGCACTGAGCTCGACAATACCATAGGTCAACACTACATGATGTAGGAAAAAGATCATATACACTGTAATATCGATCTCTGTGGCCCCAGCATGATGTGTCAGAACCGTTCATCTCCTGGTGATGAGATGTCCAAAAAAAACAGCCATATCCAGAAGTCAGGTGGGCCACACCATCTGGAACAATACAAAGTCACACCTAAAGCATTTAAAATCACTTCATGGGGCCCATTGGAGTTATGAAATTGCCTAAAGTGGTGGGACCCCTCATGAAGATGGGACACAAAATGAAGAGGTCGGATGTCCAATCTGCATCTCATTGGTTTTAACTGATACGTGTCCACTATCAACTGTTTTTCTGTCATGTGACCCACCTAAGTCATGGATCAAGCTGGATTTTGGGCTCTGGGCCTAACCAATGGGTGCATCTGACGGACAGGGTGGACAGCCTAGATGGATCATTGTGGGGCCACGGCGTTTGATCTTACAGTAGGCTGCATATGCACATATATGTAGAATGCATGTATCATGCATGTACATACAGAGACAAAACACTTGCACGAGGAAGCATTCCTAGTACTGTCAATGAACTCAGGATGTGGGCTAAAACAAATACTCGCATTTGGGACTTTGGCATGTTGAAGAATGGTTGTAATCAGGAGTAATTAGGACCCTCAAATTCTCTCTAGTTAGGATTGCCCCTCTCTTCTCATGTAAATAGGACCATTTCTCTTCTCTCTTCTCATGAGTGATTAGTGTTATATCTCTGTGTATTTATATCTGGCCATACCCAGAAAAATATCAATAAGAGCATCTTCTCTCTAAGTAGTGTTATAAGAAAATTCGGAATTTTTACTAACTAGTTTTTTATTTTTTATTTTTTCACATCGTATCAGAGCATCTTCTCTGATCTGATCTGGGCTATTTCTAGTTGCCCACATTGCACCAATCACCCTGCAGCAACTCAAGATCGCAATCCCTCATCACCATCACTGTGAGCAATACCTGCTCTGCCTGAAAGCCATCTGCTCCAATCGGACGCCCATCTGCCGAACGGACAGATCTCCTCGTTGCTGCTTCGTCAATCCCAACGGCACCACCGCCACAATCCCAACCGAACCACTATCACAAAACCTAACTCAAACCCCAGCCCCCCTCCCCCATCCCCCCCTCAGAAGAAAAAAAAAAAAAAATGTAAGTAAGAAAAAATCACAAACGAACCTCCGCGAGCAGCGTCGATTGGCGCATCGACAGCGCAGCGCCTCCAATTTCCGGCACCATCTCCCCGTCCGCAGCTACCAGCCGTGCCTCCGCGACGCTGTCGATCGAACCCATCCATCAAACCCGGCTGTCATACCCATCCAGTGTCCTCGCCCGCGCCCATCGCCCTCCCGCCATTAATACCGGCATCACCGATACCATCGAACAGCGGAACCCTACCTCGGTTGCAACTGCAGCATCGCAGCCTCGCTGATCCACCGTTTCCGCTCTGTTCCAGCATCTCCAACAGTTTCGGCTGCGATTTTTCGTGCGCCACCGAACCACCAACACTGGTGTGGCCCACCAACGTCACGGCCTTCGATTTCCACCCGCCGGCGGATGAAAAAAATAAATAAATAAAATTGCTTGTTATTATTGGTTTATCGTTTGGTAGATGATTTTTCGTTTCTTTTCCACCCACATAGGCCAAGCCCAGTTGAAACCAGTCTCACACGCAACTATCCAGACCCTAAATTTATCGCCCTACTAGCTCATATTCCATGTGTGAACGACATCCAACGATTTCAAAAGGTTGGCCCCACTAAAATGATCACTTAGTGTAACAGGACAAATATTTATTAAGTTAGATTAATGGATGACTAAAAAAATATATATATGGGTGTGGCTCACACAATCCGTGTCATATATTTAGACGTATAAGCTACTTTATGATATCTTAAGAACGCAAAAGCATAAAAACAAAATACTCCTCATGATTAAGATTCCTTAACCTTGATTAAGGAGATCACCCAATTCTCATCTAAAATACATTGCCAAAGGTACTAAGTGGCCCGAATGATCAGATGACCACCATCACCAATAATCACCAGAGTCTTCATCTTCGGTTTCCACACCCTCACTGATGCCAATCACAACTGCTTGCGTCGCTGCCGCCATCAGAATTCAATCCAGGACGGTGACCATTGATGCAGCAGAGGTCATTAGAATTCCAACCACTGAGATTGGATTCAAGAAGGGTGGGGCTTTACAGTCCAACTAGTTGCATATGGAACTTATGAGCTAGTTGGTTGTTTGGATGTTCCACTGAATTGCAACAATTCAATTTAAGAAAGAGTATGGCTTGTTTGGTAGACTCTTAAAAATGAGTTCTTCTCATTTTATTAACAGTAACTGAACTTATTATGTATTACAGTTCATGATCTGTAATTCATAATTACTGAACTCAATTCTTAGGCTTGTACCAAAGAGGGACTAAAGAACCAACATGAAACATATGCATTCAACTTACCCAATTAAAGCGAGTAGAAAAATCCAGCATAAGATAGATTTTGTAAGGGGAGGCCTATTTTTCCTGCAACAACAAACATATCCATGTCATGGGATATTTTAAAAAAAAAAAAAAAAAAACAAAACAGAGAGAGAGAGAGAGAGAGCAAATCTGCCACCCCACCTTTCAAAGATAAAAGCCAATGCCACCATGAAGATTGTAGCTAATGCAAATTGATAGACAAGAAAGACAGTAGAGCTTATCCCTTCTGTGAGTATGACCCTACTAACCACAACATAAGCTGCTGAGCTGAGCTGAACAAATATCATACTCGCATGTGGAGCTAACCTCTCTGCACTTCCTACCAAAGCAGAAGGGGCCAACATCTTCTCTCTCGTTGCAAGCGTGGAGAAATCGTTTCTGCCTAGGTATTCTCTCTCTCTCTCTCTCGTTACTAGTTTGGAGTAATCGTTTCTGCCTGTGTATTCTCTCTTGTTGCAAGTGTGGAGTAATCGTTTCCGCCTGCCTATTATGTATAGGTATGGGTCATCTTTTCTTTCTTCGAGACAAGTAGGACTGTGGACCCCACTTTTAGCCAGCTGGTTTTACGAAAGAAGACAAGCCTTCTTTTGCAACTTAGACCTCCACGTGCGGGGACTGGATTTCTAAACGAAAATACCCCTTCTTTCACATAAACGGATTGGGCACTCCCCTGCGCAATGGTGGATGTTCGGTGGTCTGTGAGCCCCACCATGATGTATGCTTTTCACACCATGATGTATGCTTTTCATCCATGCTGTCCATATATTTTTCCACATCATTTTATGGTATGAGACAAAAAATGAGGTATATGCAAATCTCAAGTGTACCACATCACAGGAAACAATGTTGAATGAGCATCAACCATTAAAAACTTTTTGGGGGCTCACTGTGATGTTTGTGAGAAATCCTCCCCGTCTAAGTTCATTCATAGGGTCACAAAGACCTGGATGAAGAGGAAAAACAAATTTCATAATGATCCAAAACTTCTGTAACCCCTAAAAGGGTTTCAATGGTAGACGTTCAATTCCCCACTGTATTTTACAGTGTGGTCCACTGATAGTTAAATTTATCTTATTTTCGTCTCAAGCCTGAATATGAGCTTCCCAAATAGATGGACGGTTTGGATATAATACAGACATCATGATAGGACCCATAAAAGCAACACAACATATATATATATATATATATATATATATATATATATATATATATATATATATATATATATATATTATATATATAAACAACACAGACTGCATCGATATATCGACAATATGTAGATATATCGATAAAATAAAGCATTGATATATCAACAATATGTAGATATATCGACAATATGTCGATATATCGACGTTACATGAAATTTTTTGGTTAAGTCGCCGGACAAATGAGGACTTAATTCGATATTATCGACCATATGTCGATATATTGACAAAATAAAGCATCGATATATTGACATGGAATTTTTTGGTTAAGTCGGTGGACAAATGAGGACTTAATTCGATATTATCGACCATATGTCAATATATCGACAAAATCAAGCATCGATATATCGACATATTGTCTTACATGAAATTTTTTGGTTTAGTCGGTGGAAAAATGAGGACTTAATTCGATATTATCGACCATATGTCGATATATCGACAAAATCAAGTATCGATATATCGACATATTGTCGACATATCGACGTTACATGAAATTTTTTTTCCCCCGCCGATTTTCATGCTTGCCCCGCCGATTTTCTAGTTTCCCATGCCAATTTTCATGCTTACCCCGCCGATTTTCTAGTTTGCCCCGCCGTTTTTCATGCTTGCCCCGCTGTTTTTCATACTTGCCCCGTCGATTTTCTAATTTGCCCCGCCGTTTTTCATGCTTGCCCGCTGATTTTCATGCGTGTCCCGCCGTTTTTCATACTTGCCCCGCTGTTTCCTAGTTTGCCTCGCCGATATTCTAGGCTACGGATATGGCTACGGTTATAATCCGTAGCTATAGATTCTTTTTTTATTTTTTATTTTTTTTATTTTTTATAATCCCATCACCTTTTGTGGGTCCCATTATGAGGTTTTTAACGGTGAAAATCAGTTTTCACACTGCTCTTGGTGGTGTGGTCCATTTGATCTGGATATGAATTTTTTTTTTAGATAATGCTCCAAAATGATCTCTAAATATGGATGAACGTTGTGGATATAATAAATATATAGTCATGGGGCCATGTAACTTTGATATCTTTTGAGCCGTTGGTACAACTATTGGCGGGAGGAGCGTCAGCGCTCGTCGTCGGAAGGAAGGAATATTTTCGTCCTCAAACATGCTGTCCGTACGTGTAAGTCTAAGTTGCAAAAGGAGATTTGTCTTCTTTCATAAAAACAGCTGGATAAAAGGTAGGGTCCACGGTCCTAAATTTCTCTTCTTTCTTGAAAGGTGGAGTAAACGTACGCCTTTCTTGGAAGGTAGAGTAATCTTGAGTACAAGTTAACAAATGAACTGTGCTAGGGATGCATTGGATGGGACTTGGTAAGATCCAACCTGTCCATCAGTTACTCTGCTTCATATTCACCTTCGATTGTATAAAAAATTAAAATAAATAAATAAAAGTCTAATACTCAGGTGGGCCACATCATAGGTAAAGAGAAGATGGGATGTCCACCATTAGTTTTGTGTAGGTCCCACCGTACTGTTTACATTCATCGAATCTATTCATCTGATGTTCTACAATCAAGTTGAAAGAATAACCCAAAGATCACAGCATTCAAAAACTCAGCTAGACCATTCCATGTGAATTGAGAGGTCTGGGGTATAATTTTATGGGGGTGGCACCTTAGTGTTGAATCAGCTTGCTTTTGGGATCAAAGCCGACCGAGGGATGTTGTACCTGATGTACGGGTTAGATTTTATGAACGTTACCCATGTTAGATAAACTAACTACGATGTGTACCCACGCAAGGTAGGCAACCGTTTTCCTTAACAAATCCATACTTTCTGTTGTTAACCGACAGGGAAGCGGATTGGCTGGTGTACCACACACCACCGACCTGGCTGGTGTGTTGACGTCACCAAGTTCTGTGGACGCCGATTGCGTCCTACCCCGCCCCGACGGTAATCCGTCCGGGCAGGGCTGTGTGGGGCCCAACGTGATGTAAGTGCTTTATCCACGCCGTTCATAGTTTTTCTCAGATCATTTTAAGAAATGATGCAAAATGTGAGCCAAGTCCAGGGTTTAGGTGGACCACAAAGTGGGGATTGAACTTCCACCATTAAAAACTTCCTGGAAGCTTGAGAAGTTTCAGATCAAGCAGATATTTGTGTTTTCACTTCATCCACGTCTACATGACCTTCTGAATGCGTTGGATGGTAAAAAAAACATCACGGTGACCCTTAGAAAAGTTTCAACGGTGGGTGTCATTATCTCTGCAGCTTCCTCTGGTGTGGTCCACTGGAGTTGTGGACGCGCTTCATTGTTATGGTTTTACCTTAAATTGATACGTGAAAATCAATGAACGGCGTGGATAAAACACTTACATCACGGTGGGCCCCACATAGCCCTGCCCGGACCGTCTGGGTAGGAGTAGATGCAATCCGCGTCTAGTTCTGTGGGTCCCATCATAAGGTAGGTGTTATATCCAAAGTGTTCGTCCATTTGAAAATATGGTCGTAAGACTTTAAGCGAGAAATAAGACAGATCTAGAGGTCAAGTGGACCACACTGCAAAATGCAGTGGGGGATTGAGCATCTACCATTGAAACCCTTTCGAGGGTCACACAAGTTTTGGATGATCAATATAATTTTTTTTAATCTTCATCTGGGTCTTTGTGACTATATGATCAGATTGGATGGATAATAAACATTATGGTAATCTCTAGGAATGTTTTGACCGTGAGAATTATTCTCACTACTGCTATCTGTGGTGTGATCCACTTGTACTGTGGATATGACTCATTTTTGGTCCACTTGTCTTTTGGATATGATTCATTTTTAGGATCATGCTCTCAATTAATATCTTCAATTGGATGAACTATTTGGATACGGTAATTACATCATTGTGAATCCCGCGTAACCTTGAGCCGTTTGTACATATTGTTGCTCGAGGAGCGACGGCACCAACGCGGAATTCCGGTGGAAGTCTGTTGCCGGAAGTTCTTACACTCGAAACTTAAGTGGGGCCTGCCCTGATGTTTGTCAGATTTCAATACGCCCATCCGTTCTGTGAGCTCATATTAAGAGATCATACCAAAAGTTACCGATAGCAGGATCCAAGACTCAAGTGAACTGTACTAAAGGAAAAGGTAATTAGGAAAATTTTCATCGTTAAAACCTCTTTGGGTTCGACATTGATGTTTATATGCCATCTATACAGTTAATAATGTCATTCCTACTTAGGATGAACCGAAAACACAAATATTAGCATGATTCAAAATTTCTGTGGCCCACAGATATTTCAACCGTTGTCATTCGATTATCATGTTTTCGGCCCACTTGCGTATTGAATACGGTTCATTTCTGGCCTCATGTCCTAAAATGAACTAAAAAACAGATGGAAGGAGAGGACTTCTCACAAACATCACAGCGGGACACCTGCGTTCCCCGTGCAGGAACCTCCTATGAAATCCAAATCCGCGTCCCGTCGCCACACATCTTCACGGAAACGGATTGGCTACTACCCCTGCCACCAGCCTGATGGTTGTGGTCGGTGCTCTGAGGGACCCATTATGATGTATGTTTTCATCCATTCTGTTCATCCATTTTTACAGTTCATTTTATGGTTTGATTGAAAAAATGAGAGGGATATAAATCTCAGATGGACCACACCACAGGAAAAAAATAGTAATTAGATATCCACCATTAAAATCCTCCTAAGGTCCACTGTACTGTTTATTTGACATATAATCTGTTGATTAGGTCATAAAGACACAGATTAAGGGAAAAAAAAACCAAATGTCATCTTGATCCAAAACTATTATGGCCCCAAAAAGTTTTTAATGGTCGAAGTTCATTCAACACTGTTTCCTGTAATGTGGTCCACTTGAGATTGTAATATATCTCATTTTTGGTCTCGTACGGTGAAATGATCTAGAAAAATAAATGGATGGCATGGATGAAACACATATATCATGGTGGGACCCATAGAGCGCCGACCATCAACCATTGGCCAGTGGCACGGGGAGTAGCCAGTCTGTTTCCCGTCTTCGCATGACACGTACCCACATCAGTTACGTCGGTGGTGTGTGGTACACCGGGAGCGGATCGGATACTAAACGCTTCAGTAACCAAAAGGCTACTGAAGTGATGTGGAAAAACGGCATTAATGGTACCAACCGGCGGTTTCCTTCTAATTAGAGCTGGGCATCGGTCCGAGTCGGAACGGATTGGGTCCAACTCGATCAGATCCGAAATCTTAACAACTTGACTCGAACTTGTTCCGATCCGAGATCGAGTCCGGGTCAACTGACTCGGACAGATTCGAAATTTGAATGGGTTGATCCGAGTCCAATTCTGACCCGGTG